>CM034153.1:581461507-582661507 GCA_019776745.2 Taxus chinensis
TTGCTTAGAAGTAGAAAACTTAAGATTCATGAGCTGAATTATGCCCCTCATGATTTGGAGCTTGCTGCCATTGGTTCACGCACTCCAATTCGGAGACACTACACTTAGGGAAACCTTTTGAGTTGAAAACTTATCACTTGGGACTGAAATATATTTACTCAGCCCCATCTTAATGCCCAGACAAAGAAGGTGGTTAGAATTCATCAACAATATGACTTTTAATCACTATATCAAGGAAAGGAGAATAGAGGTAGCTGATGTCTACGTCGTATGAGGCACATTTCTTACTCTTATAACATTAAGACTCAGTTTTAAAAGACGAGTCAAAATGCCTCGAATCAATACATATTTCAGCCGTAAAATGCAGCGCTTGCTGCAGAACTAAAGATAAAAGGTAGCGGTTTTCATTTAGATAATGACGGAATCTTGCGTTATGAAAATAAGGGTATAGGTGCCTGTGCTGGATGATTTGATAAAGAATTGTTAGGTTGAATTTCACTAATTCACCTTCTCTGACACCAGGTAGACAAAAATTGCTAGCTGATTTGAAACAGCAATCTTTCTGGAAAGGTATGAAAAAGGATTGATAAATTTGTGACTCATTGATTTGGAATGTCACGCGGGTTAAACAGACATATGCATCCTGCTGGATTGTTGTATCCTCATCGCATAACCGCAGTACAAATGGCAAGGTAATATAACCATGGGAATTTTGTACACGGACTACCTATGTCCAGGAATAAACATGATGTTTATCCTTTAGTGTACGATGCTAACTAAGTAGCTCATTTCATCGCTGAAATCTAAAGAAGTGATGATCTCCAGTGCTAGCCAAGAGGTTTCTACACGAATTTGTTCAGATTACAATGGTGTACCTTACTGATTATTTCTGACAGGGATTCCTAGATGACGTCAAGGTTTTTGGCAAACGCTTAACACAAACCAACCATGCCCTCGGAAACGAAACTAAACTTCAGTTCCTGCATATATCCCAGAACGGATGGGCAAACTAGAGGTAAATCAGTGTTTGGAGTACATGTTGCGAATGTCTTGTCAGGATCACAGTATAAAGTGGGAAAGTATCTCCTCATAGTTTTGAGTTCGCATACAACACCCTTATCACCATCTCTTAAGATGGCCACCTTTTGAAGCCTTTAATGAAGAAAGTGCAGAACCCCTGTACGTGTGGGACATGTAGATGTAGAGTGGTAATTGGACAGAGATTCTCACAGAGATGGAACAGCAAGTTAAGCTGATTCGTGAACGATTAAAGGAAGCAGCGGATAGACAGAAGAGCTATGCTGAACCTTAAACACGGGTTGATAGAAAGTTTGAGCTGTTGATAAAGGTTTTTCTCTGCGTGTTAAACCCAGAAAGAGTTCTAGAACTTTGGCAATGCTGCCAAGTTTGCACAACGAGAGTGGACCTTTCGAAATTGTCGAGATAATCAATCCTGTAGCTTATCTTTAGTGCATTGCCTCCTGCTCTATCCCTCGTAGGCATGAGTTTTTCCATATTTCTTTGGTTAAGAAATAACGTTTCATATCTGTCACATGTTTTAAATTGGAATCCTTGGCAGGTCCAAGACCCAGGGATAATCGTGGTTAAAAACCCACACAGTGCCTGAAACTGCGCCATTGCATTAAGAAATCGTGATAACAGCAATGTAAGGTCCAGTGGGACGTTTAACGAAGAAAGTGGCAACTTGGAAAACCTGGAAGAGATGAAATTGCTTTTCGCTTCTCTTTGTTGCAACAGAAGAAATCTTTGATAATGAAATAACTTTTATGACTGATTTGTTTTTAAGTATTTCTGAAAGCTGATTAAGGCAGACTTTATTCAGGTTTGAATAAAGTGTGGTGACATGATTTCTGCAACTATTATTGGACGTAAACACATTGTTTGTGTACTAATAAATTGATTGACCGAAGTTAAGTTTATATTAATTTCATCGTGAACGATGATCCTTTTAGGAGGTCAAGCTGTAACCCCCTGAACTGTTGTTACTTTTCTCCTAAGCATTCAATGTGGATATGTGATTTCTATTAAAGGGATTGTGTACCTCGATTCGGAATCTGCTTGATATGTATTAAATTTCTTTGCAGATTGCCGATCTTGACGAGTCAAAATATTAATATGACTCTTTTATTATTTTCATTTTGTGACTGAATAATTAATCTGATCACGGAATGAATTATACAGGTATCATCAATATATCTATACTGGGACTCAGAGGATTGATCCAATTAATGCTTTAATTTTGTGAAGTGTAAAATTGATCACGAACCTTTTTTTTTTTTGAAACAAGGGGTTTTGCAAGGTTGGGAAGCATTTAGTAAAGCTGTCAGGAGTATGACTCAGGCTGATCTTGAGAATTTAACGTTCCCGATATCTAGTATATCTGGAGGATGTCTCGATTAAAGACCGAGTTAATTATTCATTGACATACAATTTCTGTAATAAAACATGAGTGCTCTGTTCTAGAAAGTATGATACGGTCTCTCCGATTTTCAGGAGAAGGACCAAACTGAATGACTAAGGTTAGTAACCTAAACTAACCTACCTATGGGTTAGATTAGTGTTTAGTCTAACCTAGACCTAGGCGATTTGTTATTGATCCCTAAAATACAAATAACTAAGTGAAAATGTTAGCATGGTCATTAACCACCCCTAACACTCTAACCTAAGATACTAACCTTCTAACTATGAGTTTTTGTTTAATGGGGCCTTTAAGGTGGCGAACCATGGGCGCATTCTCTCTGCAATAAATGGGAAGGATAGGATGAGGGATAGGCATATGGCGGAGGCTTGCGGCGTCTAACCTTGGTCAGACTTGGCATTACTAAGTTTGGAAATGAACTTGAGTTTTTGGGATGACTGTCGCCAATTTCGGCGGTCGGTGGGATTGAGAGTAAGCGGGAAAATTGGTTTAATGGCAATTTAATGTCTTCAGGGAGTCGAGCCGGACTCGCGGATAACAAGAAGAACTATGTTGACCTTAAGAAGCGGTTGATAGCAAGTTTGAGCTTGGTTATAAGGTTTTGCTTTCTTTCTTTTTCTGCGTGTTAAACCAGAAAGAGTTCATAACTTTTGGCAAAAGTCTGCCAAGTTGTCACCACGATATGTGGGAACCCTTTCCCGAATTGTCCGAGATATCACTCCTGTAGCTTATCGTTTAGCATTGCCGCCCTGCCTCTATCTGGATGCAGTGTTTTCCATATTTCTTTGCTTAGAAATAAACGTTTCCAGATCTGTCACATGTTTTAAATTGGAATTCCTTGCAGGTCCAGACCCAGGAATAATCGTGGTTAAACCACACGAGTGCTGGAAACTCGCCAATTGCATTTAAGAAATCGTGATATACAGCAATGTAAGGTCCAGTGGGACCAGTTTAACGAAGAAAGTGCAACTTGGGAAAACCTGGAAGAGATGAAAATTGCTTTTCCTTCTTCTTTTTGCAACAGAATGAAATCTGTTGATGAAATACTTTATGAACTGGATTGTTTTAAGTATTTATGAAAGCCTGATTAAGGCAGACTTTATTCAGTTGAATAAAGTGTGGTGACATTGATTTCTGAAACTATTAAATATGGAAGTAAACACATTGTTTGTGTACTAATAAATTGATTGACCGGAAGGTTAAGTTTAATATGTAATTCATCGGGACGATGAATCCTTTTAGGAGGGAAGCATAGTAACACCCCTGAACTGTTGTTACTTTCTCCTAGCATTCAAGTGTTGATATGTGATTTCTAGTAAATGGATTGTGTACCTCGATTCGGAAATCATGCTTGATATGTATTAAATTTCTTGCAGATTGCAGATCTTGACTGAGTCAAAATATTAATAGACTCTTTTATTTATTTCATTTTGTGACTGAATATTAATCTGATCACGGAATGAATTATACAGGTATTCATCAATAATATCTAGACTTGGACCAAGAGGAATTGATCCAAGTAATGCTTTAATTTTGTGAAGTGATAAATTAGATCACGAACCTTGAACAGGTTGCAAGGTATGGAAGCATTTAGTAAGCTGGTCAGGAGTATGACTCAGGCTGATCTTGAGAAATGAAACGGTTCCCGATATCTAGTATATCTGGAAGGTCTCGATTAAAGACCAGGTAATAATTCATTGACATACAATTCTGTAATAAGAACAGGAGTGGCTCTGTTCTAGAAAGTATGATACAGGTCCTCTCCGAGTTTTCAGGAGAAGGACCAAACTGAATTACTAAGGGTTAGTAACCTAAAACAATAACCTAACCTAGGGGTTTAGATTATTGTTAGTCTGACCTAGACCTAGGCTATGTTGTTATGATCCTAAAATAATAACTAAGTGTAAAATGGTTAGCATGGTCATTACCCTAAAACTCTAACCTAAGATACTAACCTAGCTAACCTAAGAGTTTTTGTGAAGGGGCCTTTGAAGGGTGGCGAACCATGGGCGCTATTCTCTATGGCAATAAATGGGAAGGATAAGGATGAGGGACAGGCATATGGCGGAGGCTTAGGCGGCGGCTAACCTTGGCAGACTTCGCAATTACTAAGTTTGGAAATGAACTGAGTTTTTGGATGGACTATCGCCAATTTCGGCGGTCGGTGGGAGTTGAGATTAAGCGGGAAAATTGGTTTAATGGCATTTAATGTCTAGGGAGTCGAGCTGGAGCTCGCGGACCAGCATGCAAATGAGAAGTTGGAAGGTTTGTTTGGTGTATCGCGATTTTCGGTCTTCTTCTCTCTCTCTCTGTGCTAGTTTAACTGTTCATAGCACCAGTTCTCTTTGAGTTGCATGGCGAGAATGAAATTCTCTGGCTCTTTTCTCTGCCATGGAGGATATATTGTAAATGGGACAGCGAAATTTTGTTGGTCGCTGTATTTGGGAAAAAGAAAAGGAAGTTTGAGCTCTTCCTCTGGTCTTCTCGGAAATTCGATCAAAATACAGGCATGCTAGGCCCTATCCTTTAAATATTTTGCTGTCTTTCAAATGTCTTCATTAAAACAACTCTGTTCATTTGTTTTGTGAAGATTAGATGAATTTTCTATGAGATTTAGTTTGATTATTGGCACTGTATTTCTTCTGGTTCGATTTTTCTTCAAATCCGTTTGTTGGGTGTTTGTGGAAATCGAATTTTAACTCTACTTGTTTGTGCATTCTTCCTGGATTATGCATGAGAGGTATTTATTAACAATATGCGAGTGTTCGGCCTGTTTGGCGTGAGCCTGGAATATACCTATGCGTAGTATGAGACCACAGTATGTCTTGTTTCGTGGTCGTTGATCTTGTTATAGGAACTGTATAAAATGATTTGGGTGATTACTGTAAGATTGTTGTTTATTCGTTTATTAAAAAAAAAAAAACTCTGTCGTGGGATTTGTTGACAGCGACTAATGATACTTTCGGGTTTCATTGTTTTCAACTTTTAGTTTGGAACAGGCAACTGTAGTGTCACCATAGTCTTTTCGACCTGGCGGAAGTTGTTTTCCTTGTTACCAGGTTAGCGGGATTACTTGCGCACTGTGTATATTATAAATACACCTGTACTTCGTTGTATTGATCCAATGGAGTCGATGATTGAATCGTAATTGCCTAGGAAGGTAGATTTATCCATAAGTTTTGTGAATGGTCTTTTCATGAAATCCTGGTAAGATGAACAGGGCTTTTTGATTACTGTTATATTGAAATAATTGAAGGATAAAGACTTCCTGTGTATGCATTTTTATTTCATGTGAAAACTCTTCGAAAGTTTCGAAGCGGCCCAATAGATTCCCTTGCTTGATAAGGGTATTCGACTTGTTTTACTTGGTTGATGTTGATTGTTAACCATGAATGGTGTCTATTGATTTATCGGCCAATTTCTTGTACGTTGCTATTGGGTTCAGTGGTTATGAGTGCAAAATCCTTAACAGTTACAGTGCGAATATATATATATATATATATATATACTAGTGTGACTTGGACGACTCTGAGGAGTCGATTGAATAATTCATTGTATATTTTGAACCAAATATAGTTAAGTTGTAGTGACTTAATGGATGAACATGCATTTCGATCTTGTTGAACCATTGGGATCCCTTCATGTTTTTGGGATTTTGAGTTACAGATGTTTATGTAGACATGTATATCTTCAACCTGTGCAAATTAGTATAAAGCGACTGGCTGAGAGTAATTTATTGGCTGGTTATTGTTATGCTTGGTTGATGAATGACAGTATGAATTCTTATGCATTCGCTTGAATTGATACATCCGTTTGAATCATAGAACTTCTGGAAGGGTAACCAGTACTTCTGTCTCTTTCTGAATTCGACCCTGGACACTATTTTTTTGTCATTGTTGAGATCCTTAGTTTGGATGACTGTTTGTGTTTTGACCTTGTTAGGGTAAGTCGCGAATAACGCACCAAGACTTGCATGCTGCAAGGTAAGGATCGTTTGGTTGAATTCCTTTCCTTCACTTCAGTCCGATTTTGACTGAGCAAGAATATGTATGCTATGTTTCCTTCCATTTTGATCTGTCTGATTGACTGTGCATGATTTGGAAGTACCCGTGTGGGCAACATAGCATAGTCCTTTGGGAAACCTTAGATTGTTGATGCAATAGTTGTTGTTTTCAGCGATACGCTTGTAGCTCTTGTTTTCAACTGGTGATAAGGCTTTACTGTGCAAAAGGAACTTGCATTGGGCTTATGGTTGTTACATGAAATGTTGATGTGTTAGTTGCTGTACAAGAGATTTGCTGAGTTTCTATTTTCGTGATTTAGAACAGTGATCTTGATTTCGGCGTGTCTAACTTGTTCATTTTTATACTAGTTGAATGTTTTCATATGTGAAGGCAGTACAATGATGAACTTAATCGAAAGGAAGTATGAATGGATTGGTTTTTTTTCTCTTCCTTTGTTCCAATTTAATTGATGTTTGTTTAACAGTGGGAAATTATTTTGGTAACGATTTGGTAGGATTCCCAATTGTTATGTTATTTCCTTTTTGGAAGAATGAAACAATCTGACCAATGGTCGTGATTTGGATTCAATGATTGTTTATATGCATTCGTTCTTGTTTCTTTAATATTTGATGAAATATTAGACAGCGTTTAAGACTATTCTGTAACAATGATAGAGTTACATGTTTGTAATCATTTTGTATTACAAGGACATAGTCTGAATATGTATTATCATTTGGATATTTGATCTCATTTAAACAGGGTGTTTAATGGAAACAATTGGTGGATTGCAATTGTTTTAAAAGTTAGTGCTTATCATGCTCAGTTCATTGAACTGACTCATGTTGACTATTTTTGCAGATGGTTGCCGCAAGAGGTAAATACAATGCAGATCTGGCAGTCTGATCAGATAGTTTATTTGATTTATAAGAATTACAGCTTGATTTTTTAGATGTACTACATGTGAAAAGGTGTTTCTTTTCCGTTAACATTATATCAAGTATGCTGTTGCATAAATGTAATTGTATGAGTTCTGAAAGGAATGAAAATAAGCGTTGAAACTTATGTGTTGTATTCTATTCTGAAGGATGAGCTTCTTCGGTCTATGTAACGAAGGGGCATACTTATCTTTGCATATTATGGATGCTTTTGTGATTGACAATGAAAGCTTGTAAGTAATTAGACTAAATTCTTATGAGTATTTAATAGTTCTGATTTGTTCTAGCAAAAGCAATATTGAAATTAATTATTGTCTCTCTAGAAGATAGGTTAAAATTGAGCCTAAAAGAGAACGCTAAACGAGCTGGATTGAATTACTAATCCCTAGTCCTAAGTATACCAGGACAATAGTAAATTGGATTCTTAATCATTCATAGCTTTAAACTAAAAGTATGATATAAATTTAGTTAAGAGAACTGATAGGCAATCAATGGAGTTCAGGTGGCAATCTCAAGCATAGGTTATGAGATATTGTCTGAATCTGTTGCTTAGAATCAGATGTATTCTAATGACTCCTTGATAGAAGCTAGACCTTAATACCTCTACCAAGTAATGGGATTAATGGAGGAGGGTCGTCTTAAGAAAATGAATCCAGGGATTGGAAATGGCTAACCTTAGGGAAAAGTCTTAAGAAGTAATTTAAACTCTAGTGCGTAACGCTTGTTTTGGGTAGATCTTCTCGAGGCGGATCTAAAGGTTGACGACATAAAGTCGACTGCAGGGCTGTACCTCCGAGAAGATTAGGATCCTCTCGAAGTTACAACAATGCAGGTGACTTATGGCGACACCCCTTGCATTGATCGTTGAGATTTACACTTGATTTCGCACGAGTTACACTGGGACCGATTAAGAACGTGGTCATGTTATATGACTACCTCGGAGATTTGGGGGTGTCATGACACACTGGTTGAACTGCAAGGTTGAACCAGTATGTCATCATATCCCTAACCCTCGTGGGTATCCACATAACATTATCATCTTGTTAATCTGCCTCCGAGTGATTCAGTTGTGGATGGAAGGACTGACAGTAGTCAGTATAAGACATTCTATATAACATATGAATGGGGTGAAGGACGTATTCCAGATTGACGAGTATGCCGTTAAGGAATACGAGACATGAACAGTATGTTTCAAATCTTTGGCCAAAGTATCGCAAGCTGCTGATTGCGTTGTCCTGATTCACCTAGTCTAAGGGATGAGATGCCGATGAATAATGGTAACAGTTATTCAGTTAGATTCCTTGGGCAGAGCATTCTGAATTCCCAGATTAGGGAATAGAACCGTAAGAGTGATGTGTTTAATAAAAACACCGACTCTTATTACACATGAATAGATCGGTGGATTACTGAGTCATGGAATGAATAGATCGGAGGTACTCCGAGTCATTACAGCTGCATATGGTTGCTTGTTATATGAATGGTTATTTGAATTGTGAGTTCTAAATTATGTATTTAGAACCAGTATGCAATTATCAAAAAAAAAAAAAATTCACTTGTTCTAAAGTTTAAAATGAGGATGTTACAGGTGGGTTTGGGTTTGGGTTGGGCTTGTTTTGTGTTGGTGTGTTTTGGGGTGTGGGTGGGGTTTGTTTTTGGGTTGGTTTGCTTTGGGTAGATTTTGGGCTTTGGGTCGGGTAGTGGTTTGGGCTTTGGGTCGGGTAGTGGTTTGGGTTGGGTTGGTATGGGTTTGGGTTGGTATGGGTTTGGGGGTGCGTTGTATGGGTTTGGGGTTGGGTTGGTATGGGTTAAAAAAGGGAGTATAGAGGGTAAAATAGATGATGTGATAGAGAGTTGGTCTAAGGTTGTGGGTTGGTTTTGCAGGCACGTCAGCAGTTGACTATGCGGGATAGGATGCCCCCACTGTTGGTGTGGATGCGGCCACACGTATCTGCGGCTCATTGGGCGATCATGCGCGAGGTGGGACTCGGCGGAGTCCAGTGATACCGAGCTATTGATAGAGATCACAGCCTGATGGTCACCCTCATCGAGAGATGGGATCCGGCGACCAATGTGTTCCATCTCCCAACCGGAGAGATGACCATCACATTGGAGGATGTGTATCGCATCCTTCGACTGCTGATCGAGGGAGAGGCAGTGTTCAAGGTAGATTCGGAGACGGCGATGGATAGCATCCTGTAGGTTTTTGGAGATGCAGCCGCGCTACTTACCTATCACAGCGCGAGTATCGGGTATGGTGACATGTACCGTGCGCACCGACACGAGACATGACTGGTCATGCTGATGATGATTGGGATCACCTGCTTCACCCTCCCGGACTCAGAGGGAGGCCGTTTTCCACAGGCATTGATGGGGGTGCTGCTTGAGATGGTGGAGGAGCATACTTGTTATGCGTGGGCACCAGTGTATCTGGTGCAGCTATACAGAGAGCTCTGGGGTTATCGCCGGATACGGCGATTTGGTATTTGTTCGACTTTTTTACTTCACTGTTGGGCATATGAGCACATCATATGCATCAGACCAGTAGGGTTACCCCAGCAGCCAGGGCCACAGGTTATATACAGATACGGCTTTCAGAGGTGGTTGGGAGTCGTGGGGCAGCCACGAGTAGTGCTTGCGGGGAGAGATGTTGCCTACTACATGCATTTGTTAGAGGGCCTGACAGCGGTAGATATCGTATGGAGACCTTACAGAGGTCATCACCCACACAGAGGAGGCCGAGTACAGTTACGATGGATCCAGTACACTTTCTGGATAGCAGGACAGAGGCCAGGAGAGTACGAGAGGATACCCCTAGAGAGTGTACGCAGGCAGATGGGGCTGCGACAGGACGAGCCACCTCTCTTCCCTCAGTACAGGAGGGATGATGTAGAGGCCCCACTGCCTGTACCACAGCCCTTGGATCCAGATTGGGTTGCTAAGAGGCCAGCAGATGACACAGTAGATGATGTTGGTTGTACAGGAGCATACACGGTGTGGTGGGCTGGTCAGAGAGCGGCGAGGGTAGCACAGCTCGCACAGCCAGACATGGCAGCTGTGATGGTAGAGAGAGATCAGCTCAGGGGTCAGGTATAGCTCTTACAGGGGCAGCTTGCTACTGCATAGGCACAGATAGGGGTCTTACAGGGGTAGCTAGCCCAGGCTCAGGTACAGGCACATGCAGCACCACCACCACTAGCACATCCATAGGTGCAGGCATAGGTACAGATACCACCGCCAGCAGCGGCACAGCCACAGGCACCACCATCATAGGCACAGGGGGTACTGGCAGTAGGAGTCCGGGGACCAGCCCCAGTACCGACGGTGGCACGGGATAGATACATGGAGGTGAGAGCGGAGGCCCGGTACTATCAGGATGTTCTTGATAGTACCGGAGCTGAGTATTAGCCATATGCGGCACACTGAGCGAAGACCTTGCGTAGTCAGAGATCGCAGGGAGGTGCAGCCACAACCGACATGTCTGTTATAGGCAGGAGGTGAGAGGTGCCACAGGGACCAGCAGGGAGAGGTGCCGAGGGCGGTGGGGAGAGCTGAGGGATCCCTGCATTGTTTTTGTATTTGTATATTGGATATGGGCACCGGTCTGCGAACCGGTTATGTTTATAGAGGCCTGCGTGCCTACATATTACTCATTTATTCATTCACTCATTTATTGTATACCGGCCTGCGAGCCGAGTACGGGTTGTACAGTTGGTACCGGCCTGCGAGCCGAGTATATTTTTGATATGAGGGACCGGCCTGCGAGCCGAGTCGAGAGTATTGATAGTTATTGCGGCCTGCATGCCGGCTTTGTTGGATTATGAGATCATAGAGGCCCCGATGTAGGGCACAGTGTTTATTTGAAAACTTGTATATATATATATATATAGATGATGTTTTGATTCATATGCAGTGTTGAAAATATTTTTAAGTATTTCGTCAATGGTTTGTGGCATAGAATATATGATGAGTTTAATTGACATGTTGATATATGGATGATGTGTTATAATGATGAAATGTTGCATGTTTTGGGCTGGTTTTGTGACATTGTTATATATGTATCTGATGATTGGATTCAAATGAGGTATAGATAGATAGTTTTTTGTTTTGTTTTGTTTTGGTTTGGTATCCTTAGCTGATGGTTGGTTTGTTTTTTGTAAAATAGATGATGTTAATGAAATTGTAATGATATGTGTGGTGGATGGACATATATGGATAATGGTGTTGTGATGCAAGAAAAGAGGCGGGCGCGACAAAAATTAGGTAAAAAAATGAAGAAAAGACCATGTTTCAAAAGGGTGGGTGTAACCGATATCGGTTAAATAACCGACGCCGGTAGTTAGTAGACCGATATCAGTCACATGACCGATACCGGTTATTTAGGTATGAGCTTTTCTAAAAATAAAAAAGCTAGGGTGGCAACTTAAGTTCTAATTTTGAGAGCCATGCAAGAAGTTAAATACGCGAACGCGATGCTTTTTGACGACTGAGATAGGTAATTGCATGAGAAATTTGAGTGATAAGGAGAAAAGAGACAGGGAAAGTGAATATGATCTGAGATTCAGAAGACAGAAAGGCAGGTTTGAAAAAGGTGGTAATAATGGCAGGACGAGGAGAAACATCCAGCAGGCAGGGACAAGAGGGAAGACAAGGGCCACCTCAAGCTACTGCAACCCAAGAGGTAACGTTTTGTTTGTGATTTGACTACTGCATGTTTTGTGAATAAGATGGGGGAGAGTATGTGGGTAGATATGAGAAAGAAAAGATGATAACAAGGGTTATAAATGGGGTGAGTGTTACATGGTAGGTGATCAAGGGTTTCAGGTATGTCTGTGTATACAGAGAGGAATAAACGAGCAATTTATTGTCATAGGTGGTTGTTTTAGGCAAGGTGTATGAAAGTAACAGGGACCGATATCGGTTAGGGATAAACCGGTATCGGTTACTCAACCGGTACCGGTTAGCTATAAGCGATACCGGTTGCTGTAGGAATTTCTAGAATTTGAGAAAAAACTCGGGGGGGATTGGAGGAATTGAATGGTTTTTTGTTATTTGGATGTATGCAGCCAGAGGCAGGGTTGAGGATGAATGATAGTGTACCATCGCTATTATCACAAATCCGAGCGGATGTAATGCCAGCTGAATGGACATTGATAAATCATTTGGGGTTAAGTGGAATCCGCTATTATTCACGAATTGCACGTAACCATGCTATGTTACAGGCGTTGATTGAGAGATGGAATCCTAAGACAAATACCTTCTATCTGCCAACAAGGGAAATGACAGTAACATTGGAAGATGTGTTTCCGTATTTTGAGACTCCCAATTATAGGAAAACTAGTATATCAGGCATTACCTAGCGCGGCACGGGGAGAGATAACAACAGTATTTGGTCCATACGCACGAGATTTAACACAACGAGGTTTGTCATTCACATATGGGATAATGTATGCAGCACACCCTGAGGAGACAAGGTTAGCAGTGATATTAATGATAACGGTAGGGTATTATGTGTTACCGAGGGTGGATGGGAGAAGATTTCCAAAGGCATTGATGTGTGTTATTTGGGAGATGATAGAAAGGAACGTGACTTTTGCATGGGCACCTACATATTTGGCGGAGTTATACAGGGGTTTATGGGCTTGTAGGTGAAATCACAGGACGACACTGGATTGTTCATACTTATTACACTGTTGGGCCTATGAGCACATTGTTTGTGTGTGACCAGTAGGCCGATCCATCCAGTCAAGAGAAACCAGAGTACAGAGGTTGGGATTCAGACGATGGGTCCAGACAGAACAAGAGGCAAGATCTCAGGCCGTGACGGGTGACATTGAGTATTACAGGCAGGTATGGGAGAGGGTGACGATTGCTGATATCTATTTGCGGCCTTACGGGAACTATATGGTAACAGAGAATATAGCTGAGGAATTGAGGGGTTGTAGAGCGATTGAGGTGGATCGCAGGGCACATGCCAGGTGATATATGAGAGGATTCCTATAGATCACGTGCAGCGACAATTTGGATTTGTGCAGGATATACCCCAGGCTTATAGACCCTATATGAGGATCAATGCACAGGAAGTATTCTCACCTCCCTAGCCAACACCCCCAGAAGGGCCTGAAGAGGTAGCAGCCGATCGCAGGGTAATGGATGCAGGAATGACAGAGGCCTATAGATTATGGTGGGTAGCAGAACTGTGAGGTGTACGTGATCATCCTGACATAGCGGTGATTACAGCAGAGAGGGATCGTCTGCAGCATTTAGTTCAGCAGCTCCAAACGCAGGTGAATGAGAAAAGAGGATTGTTAGTGGTTGCGGAGTCACGGGCGGAGAGACTAGAGGCTGGAGTCCTCCATGCGAGAGGGCATATTCATATGTTATAGGAGAGATTGGTAGATCAGTGGGGCGGTACCGATAGCCGTGGTACCTTTGAGGACAGAGAGGCCTAGCGAGAGGGGGTTGACGATCACGATCATCACCTAGTTCGGGATGAGGCGTGAGGGTCTAAATAAATGTTAGCAAGGTATAAGAATAAGTAAGAGTACCGACTTGCGTGTCGATGATAGAGAAGATGTATTTGTTTAACATCTAAATAAAACAAGATATGTATGTTGATTTGAGTTATCATAATAAGAATGTTTTCGTTTTGATTTTTCGGTTTTTTGAAAAAAAGATAAAGAGGAAAGTGATTAAATAGAAATACACA
This sequence comes from Taxus chinensis, assembly GCA_019776745.2. Taxonomy (NCBI): domain Eukaryota; kingdom Viridiplantae; phylum Streptophyta; class Pinopsida; order Cupressales; family Taxaceae; genus Taxus; species Taxus chinensis. The sequence continues at coordinate 581,475,593 of CM034153.1, forward strand.
AAAATATTTATATTTACCACACATGATAGGTTATGGTAGGGGATGGTTGAGCTAACCTTGGGAGACCCCATGTCTGCTGAAGTGCTGCCTACATAGCCCTTTGCACAAAGCAAGGAGGGGCCTCAGACCGATGTAGTTCTCCCTTAGGATCAGGGAGAGGCGAATTCAGGCAATTTGGTACGGTTTAGGCAATTGGTTGGTTGGTAAGAATATTGATATTAATATTGGTAAGGTAAGGTTGTTGGTGTCGGTAATGAATTGGTGATGTTGTAAAAGGTATAAGGGAAGTGAAAGTTAGCCTACCCCAGTAGAAGGGAACCATGTCCTGATTAAAATCAACACACAATCCTAGATGCGAGGTAAAGCAGAAAGAGTGCTCCGTAGGTGAAAAGAGATAAACAAACCACACAACGTAGAATGAGCTTGAAGCCCTAGGTACCGTGCATAGACGAGAAGTCCATAGGTGAAAAGAGTTGTATGATCACAATATATCGGGTGTACATTACGTCCCTTGAGTTGAAACAAATGGTGAGGTGAGGTAGATGATATAGCTGAGGTACAGAGAACTTATTACAAAGTGAGTGTTCTGACGAAAGAGAACCTACCCTAAATAGACAAGTCCATGACCCAAAAATTTCTTTTTGAATGAGGCTTTTATTTTACTGAATATAGACTGATCGATGCGGGAAGTCTACAAGGGATATTGATTGTGCTATTCTTGAGGTCTTCACGAAGCCGATCAATGCGAGAAGCTTCTGATAAAGGCTGACTGTGTATAGTTGTCCTTCGAGGGAGCAGTCTATTTATAGTAGCAGATATGATTTTAGTGCATAGCTGTCCTTCGGGGGAGCAGTCTATATAGAATAGCAGCAATAATTTGGCATATAGCTGTCCTTCGAGGGAACAGTCTATATATAATTTAGATAGCTAGATGTTCTTTTGGCGTGAAGCATCTAGTTTGGTAGGAAGTTTGACTCAAGAAAATCCCATAAGAATACGGCTTATTTTAATACTTTGAAGTCATGGACTAGACTAAAAAGGGGGAAGGCATCGTTTAGGTGAGGTGAGAATCAAACTATGTGAGCTTGATTTTTATTATGAGGTGTAGGAAATGAAGTGCATGTGGTGGTATGTGAGCTCAAGGGACGAGTGGCAGGTAGATAAGAAGTGATATAACACTAAATTCAACAGTAGAATGGTCGAAGATGCAAGGCATTAAGGGGTTCAGGCTCAGGTTTACCATTAAGCGAAGCTAAACGATAAGTGCCTGATCCATAGGTGTGAGTGATTATATAAGGCCCAATCCAATTGGGAGAAAATTTTCCACGTTTGCTCTTTTCTAGTTTGGTGACATGTTGATTCTCTTTGAGGACAAGATCACCAACCTTAAAGGTATGCTCATGAAGTCGCTTATCATAAGCACGTTTGATGCGTTTTTTGATAGATTTGAAGGTGATCAAGAGCTGTAAGACGACGTTCGTCAAGGAGCTCCAATTGGGCTAACCGCTCTTGGCGGAAATCATCATTGGTGAGAATATCCTGAAGAGATATTCTAAGGGAGGGTATTTGTATTTCGAGAGGCAAAACAACCTCGGTACCGTATACCAAAGAAAAAGGTGTGGCATTAGTAGAGGTACGAATGCTAGTACGATAAGCCCAAAGGGCAAAGGGAATGTGATCGTGCCAATTTCTTCTGGATTCATTGACAACTTTCATGAGGATTTTGGTTAGGGTTTTATTAGAAGATTCAGCCTGACTATTGGCCTGCGGATAGTAAGGTGATGAGAAACTAAGTTTGATACCAAAGTTGTCACAAAGGTCTTGTAACAACTTTTTTTTAAAAAGATTTACCATTATCTGTTATTAGGCGATGAGGAATACCAAAATGACAGATAATGTGACGGTTAATGAATTCGACAATTTTTTCCTTTTTGATCGAAACGAGTGGAATGGTCTCCACCCATTTTGTGTAATATTCGGTGGCTATGATTATCCATCGGTGACGTTGTGAAGAGGACGGGTGAATCTCACTAATAAGGTCTAAACCCCATTGTGAGAAGGGCCAAAGATCTCGAGCGACCTGGAGCGGGTGGCTAGGAGTATGTTGAAGGTTGGCATGTTGCTGACACATAACACAACGCTTAAGATATTCGTAGTAGTCGTTATTGAGAGTATGCCAATAATAACCAAGGCGAAGGATTCATTTAGCCATGGCAAGGCCACTAAAATGTCCACCACAAATCCCATCATGGACTTGTTGGATGGTATAGGTGACCTCCGCGCCGGTTAGACAGCGAAGGAGGATACCATCAAAGCCACGTTTATAGAGGAGTCCCCCCATGACAACATAACACGAAACACTCTTAAGAAAAGCACGTTTGCCGTTACTAGTAAGGTCAGGTGGGAGAATAGAGATTGTAAGATAGTCGTGAAATTGGTGGTACTAGGTATCCTGCGAATTAGTAGACATAATATTTATCGTACAAACAACCGGGGTTGAATAAGATGGGGCAAAGAGTTGTTGGACCACGACGAATAATTCAGAGTCAGTTGATGAAGCTGGAATTTGTGAGGCTAAGAAAGCCATAGTATCCGCAAATTTATTAGTGGAGCGGGGAATGGTTTGGATAGGATAGTGAGTAAATAAGGCTAGAAGTGAGTCCACGTAGTATTTGTATTTTTGAAGTTCCTTATTTTTGCATTGGTAGATGCCCATAACTTGATTGACTACCAATTGAGAGTCGCCAAAAATATTGATAGATTTAATACCTAAGTGTATCGCAACTTGGAGACCCAGAACAAGGGCCTCGTATTCCGCTGTATTATTAGTGCAGGGGAAATCAAGCCGGAATGAAAGAGGCATAGGTTCAGCGTCAAGAGGGATGAGAACAACGCCGGCTCCTCCGCTGCGCTGGCATTTAGATCCATAGAAGCAGAGGGTCATTTGATACGACTCTTCCCCGAGTGAAAGAGTGGCGATGAGTTCGTCGGGGAATATAAAATTGGTAAATTGTTCCCCAGGTAAAGGGGCTTCCGCAAGTTGGTCTGCGATGGTTTGTCCTTTGATTGATTTCTGGTGGACAAACTCAAGGTCGAGGTCGGCGAGGAGCATGAGCCATCGGGCGATGTGTTGGTTTAGATGAGGTTTGGCATATATGTAATGGATGGGGTCTGTGTTGGTGATGACGAAAGTTTTGTGATTCAGAAGGTAGTGTCGGAGCTTGGTAGCCACGAATGATAGGGCTAGGCACAACTTTTCTACATGTGTATACCTAGTCTCATAATCCACCAAAGTACGACTTATATAATAAACGGCTTGTTCTTGATTTTCAGAGTCACGATGTGTAAGCATGGCCCCTACAGCGTGGTCAGTGGCGGAAAGGTAAAGGTAGAAAGGGCGGTCGTCTTGAGGTGGGATAAGCACGGGTGGCTGCAAGAGATAAGTTTTGAGAGCTTCAAAGGATTGGTGGCACTCTTCACTCCATTGAAATTTAATGTACTTTTTAAGGAGGTGATGGAAAGGTTGACATCGATCCGAGAGTTGGGAGATGAAACATCGGATAGATTGGAGCTTACCTTGTAAACTACGCAATTGTTTGAGATTAGTAGGTGGGGGCATTTCTAGAATAGCTTTGACTTTAGATGGGTCGACCTCAATGCCACGCAAAGAGACAATAAAGCCAAGAATTTTTCCCGAAAGGACACCAAAGACACATTTCTTTGGTTGAAGACAGACAGAATATTGTAACAGGCGATCAAAAATAATGGTTAAAACATTGAGATGTTCACTGCAATGTTTAGACTTGCCAAGAAGATCGTCGACGTAATCTTCAAGGATAGTGTGCATAATGTCATGAAAAATGTAGGTCATAGCCCGTTGATAGGTCGCACCAACATTCTTAAGGCCAAATGACATTACACAGTAACAGAAGGTTCCCCAAGGAGTTATGAAGGTAGTTTTGTGTTGATCGGCAGGGGCAACCAGAATTTGGTTGTATCCTGAAAAGCCATCCATGAGAGAAAGCATTTCATGACCCGAAGTGAGATCAACAAGTTGATCAATACTTGGGAGGGGGAAGTCATCCTTAGGGCAAGCGAGGTTAAGATCCCGAAATCCGTGCATATCCAAAGTCCCCCATCGCTTTAGTGACATGTACGATGTTAGAAATCCATTGAGGATAGTCAATAGGAAAGATGAAGGAAACAGAAAGAAGTCGTTGAAGCTCTTCTTTGACCAAGAGGGCAATGCGTGGATGCATTTTTCTCAGTTTTTGTTTGACTGGTTTGGAATCGGGGTTTAGAGTGATGTTATGGACGGCAATGGTAGGATCAATTCCTGGCATGTCAGCGTAGGACCAAGCAAAAGCTTGGTTGCGAGCACGGAGGAAAGTAGTAAAGGTGACTTGTTCTGATGCGTTAAGGGATTGTCCGATCTTCACAATGTGAGGATCCTCCTCCATGTGGATGTTGATTTCTATAGTAGATTCGTTCAGCATGGTTTGGGTTTCAGATGGTAAGGCTCGTTGAATATAAGAATCATCTGCACCAAGGTAAGTGAGGATGGAGTCGTCATCTTGACACTCAACAACATTAATCAAAGGCGAATCCTCTTCGATCATGTCTAGATACAGAAGGGGAAGAGAAGATGGGTCCTCATTATCACATTGATAAGTGAGAGGACCTATGAAGATAGCATTTATGAAAAAAAAAAGTTAGGAGGGATAGATTCAGGGTCTATAGATTCTGTGGGTGATGATGGCAAAGTGGGTGATGATGGTTTGGTAGGGGTGACGTCGTCTTCTTCCAGAATACAGCTGACACGAGGTGTCTACTGCGATCATTGTGTTTGCGGGTAGTCACGGGAATGAGTGTATGTCGGCCTTGTTCGTAAAGACCAAAACCAAAGCCTTTCTAAGCACACCGAGTTAAGAAGGTGAGGGTGAAACGACGATTTGTCAAGTATTGAAAATCAGATTGGAAGGGAACCACACCAAGAGGAGGTTCAGGGGTAATGGAGGATGTGTCAACACCCCCATACATTAGGTTGGTGCGGCAATGGGGTGGTCCGTAAGAGATTACCTCCCCCACGCGACGGTCGTAGGTGGGATGTGCATGTAATTGTCCGTACTCCTGCGGGGTAGGGAAAGAACTAACGTTATATAGGCGGTACTCCCCCAGCGTAAGGTGTTGAAAAACATCTACTAAGGGGTCGGAGGTTGGGACGTTAGCTGCAGGAAGGGAAGTGGTTTTTGCGACGGTGGTTTCATCAGTTGAAGGCGTAGGCGCAGTTGAGGTGGATGGTTGAGGTACATTTGAAGAGGATGGTTGGGTTGAATGTATGGGTGTCTTGACTGGTATAAGCACATCGTTAGGGTGGTATAAAATATTACAGGTTTTAAAGGGGGGAGGATCAGCTTTTACGGTGTAGGACTTCCCCTCGTACTCAAATTTTATGCATCTATGTAATGTTGAGGGAACGCATCCCATGGCCCAGATCCAAGGATGACCCAGCAATATATTACATTGGAACTCTCCCTCAAGGACATAGAAGAGTTCGGGTAAAGTACGTGGTCCTACCCGAATGTTGAGGATCACGGTGCCTAAGGTAGAGGTAATAGCGTCATTGAATGACCGCAACATGATGGGGTTGGCACACATGTAGCTAGAAGGGATATTCATTTGTTGAAAAGCTTTTGAAGAGATGATGTTTAGGCTAGCACCCCCGTCAATCATAACACGACGTACATGAATGTCCCGGATGTAAGCTGAGATGAACAGGGCAGGGTCAGGATCTTCTGTACCAAAATCGACAATTTCATCTTCAGAGAAACTGACTGCAGCAACTTGTGGTACAGAGACAGAAGTGGTTGGGGCGGTGGGTTGTTTGGTAAGAGAGGCAACGGGAAGGGTTTCATTAGGTAAGACCTCAATCCCCTGAAGAACTTCAACGAGAGCTTGTCGATGAGATTCAGAAGTCTGAATGAGATCATATAGTGTCATTTTTACGGGTGATTGGTGAAGCTGTTTAATCATGGCTCGATGGGCAGCTCCATTAGAGACGGGGTAAGCGGGTCCACGAATAACCACTTTGGGTGGTGGTGCAATCGGGATGCTGGACGGAGAAGGAGAGGATGCAGGTGTGCTTTCTTTCGCTTTCTCATTGTTTTTCTGCGCTCGAGTAGCAACACTAATCATATTAATCTCGTAGACTGGAGATGAAGAAGATGATTTGGATAAATCATGGTATTCAAGAGGTGGGGTTATAATAATGACAGATCTTGGTGAGGCGGGGACAGATGGTATAGGAGAGGGAATGGAAACTAAAGGTCTCTCCCTTCGTAAGTTGTCTTTCTTAACCTTTCTATCTGGGAGAGGTGATTGACGAAGGATGGTTTTTAAAGCTTTGCATCCCTCCACATCATGTCCTGGTGTGCGGTGATAAGCGCAGATCTTATACTCATCATAACCTATAGGTCGAGGTTTGGACGGGTCATAAGGTCTAAGTGGGGGTAGGGAAATGGTCGCATTCTCTACTAACATAGCAAGGATTTTGGCGTAAGATCCTTTGAGTGGGTCAAAATCAGAAGAGGATGAGGGTATTGATTGCGCAGGTTTTGGTAATGTTTGGGCGTGGTTGGTTCGTATGGGTGGTGGTTTAGCCAAGGGGTGTTGACACGTGTTTTTCACTAAACGTGGTTTCTTTGGTGTAGAAGCTATATTGGATGAGGAGGCCACAGATGGTGTGGTATCAGAAAACAACCACGGGGAAATAGGAGTGACCGAAAACAAATCTTTTGATGATGGAATTTGTTTAGGGTTGATAGGTGGACAGGATACACGGAGTGATAATGTTGATATACCCTTTGATCCCTGTATGGGTGCAGAAGGCGTAGGTCGTTTTGAAGAAAACGCAGGAGGTATGATATATTGGTGCAAGGTGGAAGGATGAGGTCCCAATATGGAAGGTAGGTATGACGATGATGGTTTTGATTGTGATAGAGGCACGGGTTGAGTGTATCTCCTAAGTGGCGGGGTGGCTTTATTCTTGGACAAATCTAGTCGCTTAGGCGGGTGTGTTAGACTGGGTATTGGCGAGGTCCCAAGTGTAGGGGAAGATTTGGTTAGGTTGATAGAGGTGGATGGGATATTGAGTATAGATACGGGGGGGTGAGAGTGAGGACATAGGTATTTTGAGTTTCTGTAAACACTTCGGGTATATGGTGGAGGTCTCAAGATCAGTCATTTGCATTTGAGTAGAATATGACGTACTCAAACGTTCCCATAGGGCCTGTCTATCTTCTGTGGAATGACAGTCCTCACGTGTGAATGTGAACTTTTGTACGGAAGAAGGGTGGGTTGTGATTCCGGTCCACTGTGGGTGTGATACAAGGGGTAAACGAGGCACTGTATCAATAGATGTTAAGAGGTCAACCGGTCGTTGAAAAGATTTAGGCGATGAAGAACTAATAGGCAGGAGGGCATGTTTGAGAGGGTCTGTCATGGTTAAAGAATTTGGTGATGTCGGTGCAAGAGATTTCTCGTCTAAGGATGTCAAAAGGAGTGGCGTACCTTCCTCTTGTGCAGCAAGAGGGGTAGAAGGGGAAATATGGGAAATAGATAGGTTAGATAACATCCGTTCGCAATCTTGTAGTGATGTGGTATAAGAAGACTCATCGATGGGAAGAGAAGTCTGGGCAGTTAACTCCTTTATGGGTAAAGGAATGATTTCACTTTGGTTCGATGGTGGTAAAGGAGGTTCGGGCTCCTGTGTTAGTGAAGAGGCTTGATTCAAAATTTTCTCGATAGAGGCTTTGGGCTGGGTATCAAAGACTGCATGGATCTCATGAACACTCTCCTCGGTTAATATATCCTGGTTTGTGTTACTGTTGGGAGAGTGATTCGGGAATGGTTTGTTGAAGATTTTCAAATTTCGGTTGGCAGGGGCATTAGGATTATCGAGGGTTATATCCCCTGTGTCAACCATTTCCTGCACTATGTTTTTCAACATCTTGCAGTTTTCATGACTATGTCCTTTTACACGGTGAAAGTTACAGAAGTCATTTTCTTTGTACCAGGCAGGTATAGCGCGAGTGGAGTCAAACCCGGAGTGAGGTTTAACTGGGGGCAAGGTGATAGCTCCGGCCTTGAGCAATTTTTCCAAGATGACACCATAAGTTTCTCCCAAGGGAGTGTAATTGATGGGCTCTGCTTTATACTTATAGGTGGTTTTTGGTGGGGCATTAGACGGTGTTTGAGATTTAACCATCACTGCGTGGACAACTCCTTTTGATTTAGAAGAAGTGGATGCGTGAGGAGTGGTGGTATTTGGTTTATTGGTAGAATCAGGAGTTCGGAAATTGGGGTTTTTGTTACGCAACCGCAATTTCTCTTCCTCTAAGGCTCGAATCTCTAGTTTTCGAGCCATATTAAAGGCTTCATCGAATGTACGGAAAGTTTGAATTTGGAGGGTAGGGGAGATGTGCTTAGCGCAAGCCCGCGTAAACAGTTTGATAAGTTCAGTCTGAGGCAAGGCATATGTAAGTTGGTTGATAAGGTCGCGCCATCGTCCGACGAAATCTGCGATAGATTCGTCTTCGAATTGTCGAATGGCATAAAGGTCGATGATGGATACTTTCTTAGCAATGTTAATGGAGAAGTGATCCAAGAAAGATTGGGCTAGTTGGTTAAAAGAGAAGATTGAGTGCTGGGTTAAAGCACTGTACCACTCTAAGGCAGGTCCTGATAAGGACATGGGAAAGGTGCGGAGTAATAAGGCATCATCATGGGCAATCAAATAACAAGCATGTCTAAATGATCGCAAGTGTTGTTGAGGATCCTCTTTACTATTAAAACGAGTAAATTTCGGCAACTCCCATTGAGGAGGATATGAATGAAGGGGGAAAGAAGGGTGAATGGGCTCCTGACAAACTTGCTCGTATGTCAAGGCGCTACGACTTCCTGAAACAGAAGCCTCCAAGTTTTGCATTTTGTCCATCATTTGTTTAATTAGATCAGTAGTTGGATGAGATGATGGTGTGGTTGTGGTAAACTGAGGCAAATTGGGCCAAGGACCACCGCTAGATCCTGGTGGGGTTAAGTGTTGATAAGGTGTGGAGGATGAATATGTTGAGGCAACCGAATAGGGATGTCCCATATAGGATGTTGAGGTCACTGGATACGTGTATGGGAATGAAAAGGTAGGCGGAGCTTGAGAAGGAAAGCTCGTGTGGATAGGTGGCAGAGAGCAAGTCATAAACGGAGCAGTCTGCAAGAGAGATGAGGTAGGGGCAGTCAGCGGTAATGATATGTGGGGTTTGAGGTTAACCAACGGAAAGCCAATCTGAGTCGTATGAACCTCTGAAGCCATCGGATTGGGAGACGGGGCTAGAGATGTAGGAAGCAAGGCGGTATTATTAGGCGGAGTGGGAGCTAAATGAGCAGCTATACTAATAGGCATACCAACAAGGAGCTGACCATCAGGCGTACGGTCAGGGGTATGAGACAAATAGTATTGTACAGCGCTAGAATTAGCATCCAGAAACTTGGCAAAGTCCTTATCTCCCACAGGAATTTTAGGAACCTCGCTGGTATCCGTAGGATTCCCCACAGAATGTGAAGGGGGTGATTCAGGGAAAGAAACAGAGCAAGCATGTGAAACCATGGCGGCGGCTTGCTTTCAAGTGATAACAACCATGGATAGGAGTTCACAGTAGGGTTTCAATCTATCAGGAACAGAAACAAACTCAGACTGGTAAAATTGGTAGGTTGCTGGTTTGTTAGGAATTGGAAAAGAGAGTAACCGATATCGGTCTAGTAACCGATGTCGGTTACACTATAGCCGACGTCGGTCAGGTAACCGATGTCGGTGTAAGAAGTCTAGGCTAACAAGATATAAAAAGGCTACTAATTTGATTTTTAACAACGTTTAGTATACGTGTCCAATTATTGATCACAGAAGACAGAGTATGAGAAAGAAAACAGAACTAAAAACAAGCAAGATGCACACACAAATCCAGAGATTAACCCTAGGGTTAATTTTAATTATCGTGGGCTTATGCCTTTAGATGTAGAATGATGTCAGAATCCTAAACAAGAGACTGAGGGGAAATTTCAAGTTGTTTTGGCTTATAAGGTTACCTCAATCTGGCGAAGGAATACTGCAGAAAAAAGGGGGGATGTTTGAGCTGTTGTGTTAATTGTGAAGTGATTCGGTATGTGTTGTGCAGTGAATGTAAGATTAATTTCCTGTCAATACCGTGGATATCACCCCCACGTGTATGACCTGTTACTTAATCTACGTTCACTAGAATTGAAAAACAATAAGCAGGAATGCAATGCACGTGTTTTAAACCCAAATCGAAAATTATGTTTGATGAAGCAAGAGAGATGACTTTCACTAATGCGAAACTAGGAAAGCAAGACAAATTCTTTACGAAATATATAAAAAAAGCAGCAACAGCAAGTATGCTTCCTAAAATGAAAATAAGCAAGAGAAACAGAAACCCAAGATGGGTCCCACCTGGCGTGCCAAAATGTTTCACTCGGAATGTTTCGTTCCTTTTAGAAACAGATAAGGGTTGGGGCTAGGAGGAATACCTGTAGAATGTCGAGATGATGTGTGCGTACCGTAGAGAAAGATCAAGCTAACTGCGAAGAAATCCTTTTTGTCTTGGAAGGACTACCTGCAAATAAGAACACAAGACCACAAGATTTTAATTAGACAATAAATGAGGAAACTGCCTTGGGCCCAGGAAATATAAAAATTCCTTTCGAAGGTGGTCAGTTCCCTTGCTAATATGAATTAACACAAAAGACTATAAAATATCAATTAAATTTCTTTGTTGAACTGGGTAGGGGAAAGGCTGGTTATTGGTTATAGTCAGTATAACCGATGGGGGTTACTGATAACCGATGGCGGTTACTGATGACCGATATCGGTAGAGTCTAGGATCTGAAGGTTAGTTGTTTTGTGGGGTGGTGGTGTTATTTGGTAGTTGTGTTATTTGTAGGGCTGTATATAGGTAATATTAGGAAATACGGTGATGAGATCTAGATGAATGACAGTTAGATGCAATGACATGTTGGGTAGTGGATCCAAGAATGGATTTGTGAGGACTTATGATTCAAAAAGTCGAAGAAATGTTATTAAAGAGTACATGCAAGAAGTAGCTTACTGATTATTCATGGAGATGCAAGTCCAAGAGTTCTGATGGCAAAGGCAGAACTGAGGTAGGATGGTCTGGCACATAGCAGATCAAATCAGCTGAGTATCACAGGGCTCTGGTATCCAGTTGTAGTCCTGGGCTTGCTCTCCCTTACTGCTAACTCTCCTTGTCTCTTCACTTGTCTCTGCTCAGTCAAGTAAAGATCAGGGTTTTCTCGATCGCTCCTGATGCTCTTTCTTGATTCAAAGAATCCTTTTCTCTAATCCAAAAATGAAATTCTGATCCTTTGTTTTTGGTTTGGGGAGGCCATTTACAGGGAACCGATGGCGGTTACGTAACCGACGACGGTTGAGTAGGAACCGGCATTGGTAAGGAAAAAGTAGGCTATTTTTAGTAAAACAGCCCAGCTTCCCTGCTTTTCTCCCGAGAGATTAGTTGCGGGCTTGGTCAAGTGACTAGAAGGTCGGTTTTAGGTGCGAGAAAGGGGTCCTTAGTCATGGGTGTAGGTGTAGACCAAGTTTTAGGTTTTAATTAGGTTAGTTTAGGATTAGGGCTAGGTCATGATGAGGTGGCAAAATGAGGTGGTAGGTGAGGTGATGGGGATTTATCAATTACAAGGTAATTAATAAATAATTGTGTAAGGTTTAGGTAATGAGGTTAGGTTGCAAAATGGGATGCGGGTCACAAGGGGTCATAAGACACGAATTTGGTGTCTACATTAATATCTTCCACTTTAAGTGGGAATAATAATATGATCAAATTACAACATAGAGATTCTTTAACAAGGTCAAAACAAAAGTCTTCATTTTAATTGTCTTCTCCCAACTTTTAGCTTTCAACTTGCATCCATCAACTCTTCAAAAACTTGGATCACAATACAAAGAAAGGGGGATAGACAACGCTCTCCACCCAACCTTTAATCCAATAAGAGGAGAATATATCCCCTTATTGGCCCTCAAGCCCCAACCAAAGAACAATGGGGAGTATAATGGAACTTTGACAACCTTTACAAAAATGGCTTCCACAAAGACATTCACTCCACAAGACATTAAACACATTCAAATGGACATACTCAACAATATGTACAACTTTCTCAATCAACACATAGGCTTGAAATCAATCCAAAAGGAGTGAGGAATATGATAACCACCTTCTTTTTCCTCCCAAGTGAAGTATAATTTTCACCTAAAAGCCATCATGTGCACAATACAAAACAATCAATACATCCTTATCTCTGCGCTTGCAAATATGAAAAAATATGTCCATGTTTTCCTTTTCACTTTCCATAAGTGAAAATCCTAATCACACTCCCTAAAAAATGCATGCCTCACATATCCATTATCTCTTCCCAATGGTCCCATATTTCCATCTCCCACACCCTTCTTAAGGAAAACTACCCAACGACAAAAAACCACATTCACAACACTCATACAATATTCAACAAGCACAATTTTTATATCCAAATGCATACATAAAAGAATGAAAAGTAGAGAGCATACCTTTCCATCAAGATTACAAGATTTTTCAATCCAATAATATTTTAATACCTTCAAGCCAAGCACAATGAAAATTTTAATCTCCAACAAGCTCCCAATTCCAAAAATGCAAGAGAGAAAATAAAACAAGTAATCCAAAATCTTTCAAATTCAATCAATAAATAGAAGTGGGATGTGAGGATGATGAGGTGGCTCCATGTAGGATGTCAGTTCATCATTCCTCCATTTAAACACACAAGTCAAGAACCAAACCCAAAATAATAAATGAACATGTAAGACTTATGACATGCTCACATGATACTCCAACTTGCACACCATACTTAAAAAAGGAAAATTTAATTGTGGTAAGTATGAAAGTGCAATTATTTACCCGTTTTGCACTCCAAAACACATAATTAAACCTCAAATTAATTTCTCATATCATAGGTATGGTCGTTGCATGAATTTAAGAGACATGAGACAAGTTTACCTTGTCCCACAAGCCTCTAGAAAAGCATCCCAAGTCAAAATCTGAATTTTTAAGTTCAGAAAGATTACGCAACACAAAATCTAATACAAATCTAATTTACATCCACAATATTTCAAGGACCATCTACCCTCATAATTATCTAATTTTCACATCCTTATTTTAGTTAAAAAATTATGTTGTATTAGCTAATTAAGACACATTCATAATTGTTAATAAAGTGACTAAAATTTCCCAATAATTAAACACATAACACAAAATAAAACACACAATTAAAAAAAGGAAAAAAATTACACCACATGGCCACACATGTGAGGTCACCCCCATGGGAAACCTCCCAACTAGGCATATAATAACACAACAGAAACATTAGACACAAGTTGTCAAATTTGGCCATGTTGCGAAACACCTAAAATTCTTCTGGGGTTGGTCCCCTATCCCCTTTCAATGTATGATATAACGTCCTTTTAAACACAAAAAAATACCTCTTTGGCCTCATGGCCGCATCAACAACATCGAGAAATAATATATACATAAAAATTAGTAACCATCATCCAAAATTAAGTAACTCTATCATCTATCAACATATCAAATAATTCTACTCTAACATTCATGAGATCATAATTCTACTCGGAACATCTAGAGTATAATGTGTCAGTATAAAATTCAAATAATGCAAATCAACATATATAAAACTATCTACCAGTGTCATCTAGTATATCATAATCTAAATGTGCATAACAACATATCAATAGTCCAAATATCTATATAGTCTATCATCTAATGCTCAATATATAATAATCAAAATGTCTAAAGTATCAATCCAACAATAGTATCACTATAATGAAAATAGTGTCGAAGAGGAGTGGGTACTACATCTCCCTCCCCTTAGACTCAGATTCCTCCTAGAAGTCATTGAAGTAGGTATGGAAACTAATTCTGTAACAAAGTAACATCCTCCCATGTGGCTGCACTCTCACCATACCTATCCCACTGGACTTGAACCTGGTCAATCTCAAAGGCCTCAAAGGCCTATGGTATGTCATCACCAATCCGGCACTATGATAATTCTTCACCAGGAACTCCTTGTGTTATGATTATTTACTAATGCACAACTTTTAGTTTGGTGGATGTAATCTGGAAACACAACAACAAACATAACACAAGAATACCATAGACTATGATAAGACAGAATGATGATAAATCTGAAATATCAATTTAAATTACAATATCAACATGAAATTGTTACAATCTCACCCATGAGGTACTTCAAGTGTTACTGACTTCAAGTGTTCCACCTTTTTAGACTTTTCTACAAATAAAATAAACAAAATATTTATGACATCACTCTTTGTCCTTATTACAAATATAATATTTCTAATTCCTAATCATGTAGACCCTACTTCCCTACTTGCCCCAACTTTAACATTTTAACATTACCGAACCACTTATGAAAAATATTTACTTTTTATCGCAACATTCCTTTTGTACTTTAACTGTTACCGTACTCTACTTTATTGGTGGCACCATACTGATGACGTCGTTATCTTCTATTAGACGTCACTACTAATTATACTTAACAACATCCTATTCCTAATACATACATTAATAAAATAGAAATTACGGAGGAAATTTTTAATGTCTACATTTTCCCCCTTCCTACCTTCTACTGCATCCTCGAAGTAGACTCTTCTGAAGCTGGTGCCTGGAAAATATTTAACTTTTCATGATTGACCCATTTTGTAATGGGAGTACCATCCAATTCCTCTAATTGATATGTACCATTTTCATGCAAAACTGCTATTTCGTAGGGCCCCATCCATTTGGGAAGAAATTTTCTCTGCCTTCCTTTTTTGTATTTGGAATCATATACTAGAACCAAGTCATTCACATGAAATGGAGACAAATGGATCTTTTGATCAAATTATTCCTTCGGCTTCATTTTATTCTTATAGCTTGTATCCTTCGCTATTTCCCTCATTTCCTCTAGCAAATGAAGATGCACCAACCTTTTTTTTACTGAATCACTTTCATCCATCCTTTCCTTTTTCATAACTCTCATAGTGGGAATATCAAACTCAATAGGAAGAACTGGATCAATTCCATAAGCCAAATGAAATGGGGAGTATCCTGTTGTTGACTTTGATGTTGCCCTATATGCCCACAATACTGCATGAATCCTTTTATCCCACTTATGTACCTGCAAGGCTACATCTTTTGCTAGAATTTGACACAACACAAAATTTGTTCATTCCACCTATCCATTTGTGCTTGGCTTGTATGTTATTGCCTTCCTGTGTTTAATATAAAACTTGTTGACTAGGGCTTCTACCACCCCATTAATGAAGTGGCTTCCTTGATCTGTTACAATTTCTAATGGGAAACTAAATCTGGTGACAATGCGTTCATATATAAACGTTGCCACTTCATCCATGGAAGTTGTTTTCAATGGTCTAGCTTCAACCCACTTGTTTAAATAATCTATGGCAACTACAATATACTTATTTTGGCATGGGGTAGTTGGAAGTGGACCTACAATGTCTATTCCCCATTTTTCAAAGGGAATAGTGAAGAATAGTGCATAATGGGGCTGATGAAGTCTTACGATTACCATGTGTTTGAAAAATATCACATGTCTTACAATAATTATAACAATCTCTAAAAAGAGTGGGCCAGTGATAACCTGCACCCAAGATCCTTCTTGTTGTAAGTTTTCTAGAGAAGTGTCCTCCACATGTACCATTATGGAATTCTTCTATCATGTCCTTCCCTTGATCACGTCCAACTTCCCTCTTATACTGTCCATCAGGTCCTATTCGAATTAATACTCCATGCAGAATAGAATATGGATGACTGGCTTGAGTAATCTTCCTCTTAGTCCTTGCATTGGCACCATCAGGAAACTTGAATTCATTTAGATAATTCTAAATATTTATGTATTCACTAGGGATTGTGTCAAGGGATAACAATGCTACATCTGGGAAATCATCATCATCACAAGATGAACCTAAACCATCATAGGCTCGAGAGAGTACATATGCATTAACATGCTTCTTTCCTAGCCTATCTATAATATCAAATTTAAATTCCTGTAGCAAAATTATCCATCTTACTATCCTCCCTGAAGGGTTAGGCTTATTTACAATATATTTTAAAGCCTGATGATCTGTTACAACTATAAATTTCTGCCCGAGTAAGTAATTTCTAAACTTATTTACAATAAAAATGATAGCTAGAGCTTCTTTTTCAATTACAGTATAATTTACCTCAGCACAGCTCATTTGTCTGCTCCCAAAGTAAACTAGATGATCATTCCCATTTTCATCCTTTTGACTCAGAGTACTTCCTAGTGCTGCATCTCAGGCATCAGTATACATAATGAATGGCTTGCTCCAATTTGGATTCTTTAAAACAAGTGAAGACACCATGGATTCCTTTAGTTTTTCAAAATCTTCATACGCCTTATTTCCTGATTCATAAGTAACATCCTTCTTCAAGAACTAGGTCATTGGCTATGCAATCTTTGAGAAATTCTTGATGAACCTTCCATAGTAACCCACATGGCCTAAAAATGTTCTCAACTTACTTCTATTAATATGAAATGGTAACTCTTTTATTTTTAAAAATTTATCAAGATCAGTACTAATACCATCGTTAAATACAACATGCCCTAACAAAATTCCTTTAGAACATCCAAAGACACACTTTGTAGGGTTTAGTGAGGCTTGTGCTTCATCTAACCTTTGAAACGTTGTCTCCATCTAGTACAGGTTGTCCATCTTGCTCTCATAGAAGTAAAAATTATCTAGAAATACTCTGATGCAGTTCCCAATGTAAGGTTCAAACACCTTATTCATCAAATGCTAGAATGTTGCTAGAGCATTACACAACCCAAAAGGCATTACTCTATAAGAAAACGTTCCCAAAGGAGTGGTGAACGTGGTTTTCATTTGATCTTTCTCCACTATACAAACTTGGTTATATCTGCTATATCCATCAGTAAAACTATAGCACTCATGGCTAGCTACTTCATCCAAGATCTGATCTGAGAATGGAAGAGGGTAATGATCATTCTTTGTTTCCTTATTGAGCTTCCTATAATCAACACAAATGCTTAGCTTCCCATTCTTTTTTATTGAGATCATAATGGGAGAAACCCATTCTAAATTATCCACAGAAAATATGAATCCTGCATCAAGCAACTTATCTATTTCTTCTTTTACAATCTTTAAAAAATTAGGATTCATTCTATATGGCATTTTCTTTATGGGATTAGCACCATCTACTAGCTCGATAGAATGTTCTACCCAAATTACTTGACGGAGTTCCTTGTAATCAAAAGTGAATAGGTGTATGTACCTTCTAAAGAGTTGAAGGTAGGATTCCTTCTCATTCTCCATCATAGCATCACCAATCTTTATTTGTTGGAGACGATCATCAATTGCTTCTTCAGATATTTTTATGGGTTCATGAGTTAGTGTGACTAGAAGGATATAAATGACCGAAACATCAACCTCACTTTCTTCATCTTTTGTGTCCACTTCACTTGTACTAGAGTAATAAGAGGATGTCTAATCATCAGTTTCATCAATTGAATCCATAGGTTTTGTCTTATGATGACGAGGGATCACATTTATCTTCACCCTCTCTCTACCACATCCAAGTGTCATGAAGCCTTCATTCCAGTAGTTTCTTGCATGAACTCTCCTTATCCATGGTCTTCCCAATAACATTGGGTATGCAACAGTACCATTTTTCATCACCTAAAAGTATACCACACATACAACACCCATAACAGATATTGCCACATTTGAAACTACACCTTCTGGTTTAGTTTTTCCCTTATTTAATGACCTTAACATAAGTGTTGAGGGGCAATCAATTTTTAAACCCAACATATTAATTATAGACTCGGTCATTACATTAATTGCAACACCTCCATCAACTAAGACATCATGAATTAAAAGACCATTACTTATTACCTCAGTTTGTAGAGCATAGGGATCCACCTCTGCCTCCAAAATAGGGACCTCAACCTCCTTCCTTCATCGAGCATTGAGTCCACTTCGCAGCTCCCGCCTCTTCTCAGAAGACATAGTCAAGAGTTAATCATATGTAATATTTGCAGGCCTTTTGGACAGATCTTCTAAGATGGAGTATGGTCCTTGCCCCTGTGAAATTAGAAAATCCTGCACACCCAACTTTCTTCTCCTATGTTTCTTGCTAGTTTCTCTTTTCATCTTCTTAGGATCATTTCCATCTTGGTTATCTTTTTCTTGCTTTATTTTTGTTACAAACACATCTACTTCATTATTTATGCTCTTATCTACTACATCAAAATAATTTACAGGTGTTTTTCCTTTATCATTATCTCTTGTACCGGATGTAGAAGCTCTATCTAGATAATTATACTTATATTGACCCTTTTTATAACAACCATAACATACAACTTCAAAAATATTTCTTTTTGGACCTCTATCTCCTCCCTGAGAACTAAATTCTTTTCCTTGAAGAAGATTAATAGTTAACTAGCCCATCTTCCAGAGCAGATCTTCATACTCAGTAGATGTACTAAGAGAAAGATTTTTGCTCACCGAGAGTGATTGTGGATTCTGGACCAAAGGTGCTTGTGTAGGCTCTACTTTAGCAACAATTTCTTTGGGCTCCTCTTCCATTATTTCTTCTTACCTTCTTGCAATATCCTTTTCTTGTTCAATGGTAGCTGTGTGGTCATACTTCACTCATTGTCTAATCTCTGGCTTCATCCCAATAATAAAGTGCTTACAAAGGAGATTATCCACACCATTCATTAACCCTTCTGTTAATCCTTCCTTCTGGATTTGGGTATCAATCTTCCTCCTTAGCTCTAGAACACGAGCATGGTAATCCCTTATCTTCTCCTTCTCTCCTTGGGATAGCTTTATGATATTGATCATGAGATCTACATATTTCTGTTGTTCACTAAATTCTTCAAGAAAACTTTCAGTTAATAAATCCTATGAATTTTTCACATTATCACCTAGTGTTTCAAACCACCTAAGGGCTGAACCATTCAAAAAGGTAGGAACAAATTTTAGTCCATTGTTCCCTTCTTATGAGGCCATTACAAATGCAAGATTTTTTAAACTCTTGAATGAAAGAGGAAGCATCTTCATTAGATTGGGCTGAAAAAACATGAATCTTCCCCATTTTTAAATGTAACCATGGTGAAATACCAACTCACACAAGTACAATCAATAAGGCTTATGTGCACAAATAATTGGACTCACTTCAATAGAAAGTGACTTTACACCTTTCTACAGTAAAATAGGAATGACCACGGTAATCTTGACTTACTACGAATAAAAACTGACTTTACTATGGTAAACACTATTTACAGTAAAAATGAAGTTACTGAGGTAAACACTATTTATGGTAAAAAGTAAAGTTACTATGGTAAATACTATGCATGGTAAAAAGTAAAGTTACTGTGGTAAATACTATGCATGGTAAAAAGTGACTTTACCATGGTAATTTCTAGGCACAATAAAAATGAGGTTACCCTTCTATTGATTTATGACTAAGTGGGAATATCTCTCCAGAAAATCCACCAATGAGGAATGATCCTGGTAACGGAACCAAAATGTCATCACCAATCTGGCACTATGTTAATTCTTCACTGGGAACTCCTCGTGCTATGATTATTTACTAATGCACAGCTTTTAGTTTGGTGGATGTAATCTAGAAACACAACAACAAACATAACACAAGAATACCATAGACTATGATGAGAATGAATGATGATAAATCTGAAATATCAATGTAAATTATAATATCAACATGAAATTTTTACAACCTCACCCATAAGGTACTTCAAGTGTTACTGACTTCACTTGCCTTCCAACAATAACTATGGGAGAAACTTCACAATTACACCTCTTAATGACTTCTTTAACACACCTTCAAAATGATGGCTTCTTTTACACACTTACTCATACAATATTGCTCACTACTTCCTTCTATATCCAATGAGGGGGGTGGCCTCTTTATTTATAGGAATTTAGGCTTATCCACCCTATCTCTAAGATAGGATAGGAAATCTATTCTAGCCAATCATATTCCATTCCTAAACTCTTTCCTTTACATGTAGGATTATCTTCTAAGATAAGATAAACCTTAACATCTCACATGGGTTCCACATTTTTAGACTTTTCTAAAAATAAAATACACAAAATATTTATGACATCACTCCTTGTCTTTATTACAAATATAATATTTCTAATTACTAATCATGTAGACCCTACTTTCCTACTTACCCCAACTTTGACATTTTAAGATTACTGGACCACTTACGACAAATATTTACTTTTTACCACAACATTCCTTTTATACTTTGACTATTACCATACTCTACTTTATTGGCGACACCATACTGATGGCACAGTTATCTTCTATTAGACGCCACTACTAATTATACTTAACAATATCCTATTCCTAATACATACATTAATAAAATAGAAATTACGGAGGAAAATTTTAATGTCGACAGGTCCTGCACTCTATGATGCATAAGGGCTCCACATTAACCTTCCCCTATTCCTGCACCTGCAATGCAGTCCAATCCAATACATGAGAGGGATCTATAATGTATCTCCTAAAAATAGAAACATGAAATACATCATGGACATGAGATAAGCTCGATGGAAATGCTAGATGATTAGCTAAAGGACTAAACCAATCCAACATCTCGAATGGACCCATGAATTTAGGAGCTAACTTATAGCATTTTCCATAATGGATAAGGATCTTATGAGGTCTGACATGAAGAAAAACCTTCGTTCCCACCTCATAGCTACAGTCAACTCTCCTCTAATTTGTATATTTCTTCTATCTTATGCCTCCTAAACTCTCTGTCTAATCAAAACAACCTATTTCTCTATGTCTTGTAACAAAGCTAGCCCAAGAGCTACTTTTTCCTCCAAACTATCCTAACTCAGTGGTTTCCTATACTCCCTTCCATAAAGTTGTTTAAATGGATTCATGCCAATAGAAATCTAAAAGTTTTTATTAAAAGAAAACTCCACCAAGTAAAAATACTCCTCCCACATTGACTAATGGTCCATGAGGTACATCCAAAGCATGTCCTCTAAAATATGGTTCACCTGCTCCATCTTTCCATCTATCTGAGGATGATACGTTGTACTAAAGTTTATACTCTTCCCAAGGGCATGTTGCATGGTAGTCTAGAAATGAGAGGTGTATAAGGAATCATGGTCACAAATAATCTTTTGTGGGATCCCGTGCAGTCTTAACATATCATCTAAGTATACTCACACCACTGCACTAGCTATATAGGTGGTATTCACCAGAGATAAATGATCCAATTTCGTCAATCTATCCACCATGACCATGATAGCATCATGGCAGTATCTCAACGTCAGTATCCCTAATATGAAATCCATGGAAATGGTGTCCCATTTCCACTCTGGTATAACATGCGAGTAGAGAAGGCTAGTTGGATGATAATTCTCAACCTTCACCCTCTAACACTCCAAAAAAAATTACAAAATATGAGCTACATACTTCTAAAGACCTCTCTAATGGTACAAATTTCTCATGGTTGTGTGTATTTTCTTCACACCTAGATGGGATGAATAAGGTGCACAATGAGCCTCTACTAAGATATCTTTTCTTAAACCTTCACACTTAGGTACATAGATCCAACCTCTGGGTATAAGAATTACATCTAACCTTAATGAAAATCCATCAAAATTCCCCTCAAGGGGTCTCTGAGACTCAATCTCTGCTTTAGCTGCAAGGTAGAAGCTGTCATGCGGAAATTGTCGTAAAATCCTATTCCACAAGTCTATACCATTGAAGTAGACATAACCAAATGTCTCCTTCAACTCAAAGCATCTGTAACAACATTATCATTACCCTTCACATGATCTATCTCCATGTCGTAATCACATAGCAAATCCATCCAATGCCGTTGATGAGCGTTGAGATTGGGTTACGTGAAGAGGTGACATAAGCTTAAATGGTTTGTCCTGAAAATGAACTTCTTGCTAAAAAGGAAATAATGACAATGCACCAAAGCATGCAACACTACCACAAGCTCAAGCTCACAAGTTGAATAATTGAGCTCATAATCCTTGAGTTTGTGAGACTCAAAGGCTACTGCACAACCCTCCTGCATCAAAACACCTCCTAATCCTGCCAAGGAAGCATCCGTACACACAAAGAAATCTCACTGAGGATCTGACACTGCAATAATCAGTGTTGGCTTAATGAATTCCTTCAGTGTACTAAATGCATGCTCACATCCATCAGAGAAAATAAACATATTCTCTTTCCGCTAAAGGGAAGTGATGGGGTGTGCAATATGAGAGAAGTCTTGAAAAAATATCTTGTAGTAACATGCCAACCCCATTTAACTGCATACCTTAGTCACATTTGTTAGCGCTGACCAATCCATAATAGCTCTAATATTGGAAGGATCGACCGTGATACCATCCTCAGAAATGATGTGACCTAAGTATTGAACATCTGACTAGAAAAAGGAACACTTCTCTAGGTTCTCATATAACTACTGCTCACGAAGACACTACAGAACTGATGAAGGTGCTCCTCATGATCCTCATGCCTATATGAGTATATCAGAATTTCATCAAGAAACATGAGTACAAAGTGATCAAAAAATTTCATGAACACCCATTCATCAAACTCATGAATACTATCGGGGCGTTCGTCAGACCAAATGGTACCATTGTGAACTCATAGTGGCCATATCTCATGTAGAAAGTTGTCTTATGGATATCTGCCTCTAGGGTCCTTAGTTGATGGTAGCTTGACTTAAGATCAATCTTAGAAAATATAGTGGCCCCGTTCATTTGATGAAATAAATCATAGTTGATTTACCCAAGGATAAACAATCTATAGGTGTGAAATGGATTTATAAAACCAAATATAAGGAAATATTAGTAGCTAAGGGATTTTCACAAGAATATGGAATTGATTACTATGAAACATTTCCTCTTGTAGAAAGACTTGAAAATGTTAGAATGATACTAGCTATTGCAGCTCAAAACAAATGGAAGGTTTATCAAATGGATGTTAAATAAGATTTTTTGAATGGTTATCTAGAAGAAGAATTTTATGTGTAGCAACCACCAAGATATGAAGTAAAAGGATATGAATACAAGGTTTACAGCTTGAAGAAGACACTTTATGGATTAAATCAAACACGAAGAGCATGGTATAACATGATAGATTCATACATGATAAAGAATAGATTCATGAGAAGTACTAGTGAGCCTAAATTGTAGACCTAAGCTAATGAGAAAGGTAAAATTATAATTGTTTTCTTGTATGTTGATGATTTGATATTTACATGAAATCTTTCTATAAATATATTTAAATCTAAAATTAAAAATAATTGAGATGAAAGATTTGGGATAGATGAAATATTTTATTGGTATTAAAGTCATACAAAATGATAATTGGGTTTTCATTTGTCAAAGTAAATATGTAAAAGATATATTGAGAAGGTTTAGAATAATAAATTGAAGTCAAGTCTCTAGAAGACCCTCCAATTACGACTTGAGATCACATTTCTCAGGTGTGGTCATATTATATGGTGTGCATGAGATAGGCTCCGCTCTTAGAACCAAATCAATACAAAATTCTATCTCACATGGGGAAGGTAACCTTGACAAATCACTAGAATAAACATCATAAAACTCTTGCAAAATGGGGTGGTCATCAAGTGACAGTCCATGAGTCTCATCCTCTGATCGGTCACTAACAATGATGGTAAATAATCAACAACCCCATCATGCACACTGATTTTGTTACATAGCGGATATGGTATGAATAGAGATGGGTCTCTTGACTCTAGCAATCACTGAATCCACTCCTAAATAGTCTGCACAAGATATAACCTTGTTGTAATAATCAACTCTAGCTATGTGTGTAGAAAACTAATCCATGCCCAAGATAACTCCGTAAGAACCCAAGGGAAGGATACAAAGATCAAAATTCATGGTGAAGGGTCCTAGGTCCACTACACACTCCTTAACTAGGGATTCCACTGAGAGTTTGTCTCTAAAATCCTTCTCAACATCCCAACTAAGGCCCTTCCTAAATGCCACCTTCTTGAATCACTCTACTAAAGAAGGAGAAATGAAAGAATCTAATGAGCTTGAATCAAATAAGATAGGTATAGAAATACCACCAATGCTACATGTGGTCTCAATCACTGTGCCCTCATGCTCTTCCTATCACTTATCGACCACACCATAAATTTTGTGGCTCTTGGTCATGTCACCAAACGTAGCCTCAAAAATAGGTTCCTTACCTTGATTAGTAGGCTTCTAAGGGAACTCTCTCCAATGATGACCGTGTACTCCATACCCATAACAACTACTTGGTCCTCTCCACTAAGCATATACTCCTCCATGTGGCCCAGTAGTCCGTGGTGTAGAACATAATGATCTAGCCATAGATTTTTGTGGGTGATATGGTGGACATACTCCTGTTGACTATGTGTGAGGTGGATCAAGATTCCTACTGGCCCCCCCAGGTGGAGGTCCCATAGAACACCCTCTCTAAGTATCATGGCATTGTAGAGGTTGAAAGGGTGATCAATTTTTCTACTAATGATGAAGAGGAGGAGGCCTAAAAGAAGACTATGTTGAAATGTGTCCACCACAAGGAGGAAGAGTTGATCTTGTCAACCTACTATCCTGTAACTATTGTATGTTTCTCCTCACTCTGTCTCGATCCTTCCGAGTATTCCCCCAGTTTCCTCTGCAATATAGGCCTTCTCCATGGATTCTAATAGATTCTCCAGGAAATGGATGTGCACTACCCCACTCGATTCTAAGTTCAAGGCCCTAATAAACCTCTGAACCCTAACCTACTCATCCTGCATGTAGTCCACATATTAAAGCAAATCCAAAAACCAACCCATATAATCTACTACCATTATGGAGTCCTATCATAGATCATGAAACTCATCGATCCACTACTAGATGAATATCATGGATATGTATGTACTCCTAAAACACTCCTTGAAGATCTCCCATGTAACTATCTCTGAATCTACATGGATCTTCTTCTCCTAAGTCCTCCACCAAACTCTAGCTCCATCTCTTAGAAGGTGCATACAAACAATAGCTTTCATGTTGCTAGTATAAGGACATAACTTGAAGAATCTGATCAAGATAACCAACCATGCCTCATCCTGAAATCCTTCCATGTCTCCAACAAAATTGTGTGGGTGTAACTTCAGTATCTCTATGATGTGATCTACTACTGTCGATTGTTAGGCCCTGGGTCTCTCTGCATGAACATCCTTCATCCTAGGGCTCCTAGATATGTCTCTATGTCCCAAAGTGTTATCCCTGTGCTTTCTAGGTGGTGATTTATGTCTAAACGACTCCGCATGAGAGTGCTTTGCCATATCCTCATTACTATGATGTGATGGTACATGAGCCTCTACTAATGGCTCTTTTCCATGTCTGCTAAGTTTCCCTCCTAAATACCCCCCATGTAAAACAAATTTAACATCTTATAGTGTTTATAATATCTGAGGCAATATAGTTGCTACTACTTAATCTTAAGGATGGTAGATATAGGTTTATGTGTAAGGACCCATCATCTATTCCACGCCTCCTGTACAGACCAAGATGGGAGTAAGTTTGCCATCATCTAGGATTTGTTTTAGTTTTCTAAGTTTTCTACATTTTAAAACATCATGCAATGTTGTGTGTTAGAGGTTTAGAGTTGTGCTTGGTTTTCTTATTGTGTTTCATATTCCCGAGTGTTCTTAGGGTCCAAACATTGAACCTATGACTCTGATACTAAGTGTTACACCCACAAATTTCAACTCTCAAAACATAATAGAAATAATAATTTAATAGTCAAGTTTACGGTAATAATGTTTTTTTTGTTTTAAAAGGGGTTTGCAAGGTTAGACATTTCCACAATTAATAAATTTCTTAGTTAAAGTCTTTCTACACAAGCTTGTGAAAGTCAGAATTTAAATAATAATTCAATATTATTAATTTACTTCCTAAAATATATTTATGGTTTAAAACAATACGTTTACAAAGTTCCATAAGTTTAATTAATCACCATGCTCTAAGATTCCTTTACTTTCTAACACAAAGGTCTAATTATTCTTCCAAGACACTAAGTGACCCCATTCACTCCATTACCCATGCACTTTATTTTTTTATTTAAATTTCATTCCCACAAAATATTTTCCACTTAAGTGAGGTAGGGTTTAATTTGGGCCATTGGATTGAATCTATCCTAGCCCTTAGATTTGGGTTTCCCTAAATATCTTTATGGGTTTCTTTTATTCATATTTTCCCCAAAATAACCTCATTCACTCATTTTTTTTGTAGGTTTTGGAAGAGAAGAATGGGGAGAAGCCATGAGAAACAAAAGTGAATCCATGGAGAAATTTTTTGGGTTTTAGTTGTAAAGGTTTTACTATTGTATGATTCTCATTTCTTAATGTAGAGATCCCACCATGGATGTATTTTTTTTATTTAATGAAAATATTCTTTGAGTTCAACAATTGGGGAAACCTCATTTCATTAAATATATGAATTTTACACATTTAGGTGTCTATAAAAGGGATTGAAAGGATTAAATAATTAAATTTAATTATTGACTAGTTGCTGGTAGTTTCCTTTTGATGGTTTTAAGATTAGATTTCAATTAAATTTCAATCTGGGTTTTGTATAGTTGAAATTTTAATTTTCCGTAAAAAGTGATGAAACTAGCACCCTACGCAGGATGAAAATCCTTTGACCGTCACCCTGCCAGGGGGTGGTTCATCAACCACCACTCTGAGCTGGGTGGTGGTTCTGAAACTGTTGCTCTGCACAGTGAAACAATTTTGTTTCCCGAAAATAGAATCTTCAATAAATGCATTTTTCAACATTTTTTCTACTTAAGTTGGTGTTTAATGCAATGTTAATTTTAATTAAGGTGTCTTCCATCCATGGGTTGCTAGATTGATATTATATCTAGTTTCATAACTCAAAATTTCCAAATGAATAGCTTTTCCATTCAAACATACAACCTTCAACAACATGAAATGTAATTTTTATTTTATTAAACATACTTTGGAATTTCTCTTTTTAACCATACAATACAAATATGAAAACTACAAGTTGTAATAACATTAATTTTTAATACAAGAACTTCTAATCCATTTCTTTCAATAAAACTAGTCCTTTCCCACAAGGTATACAACAAATGTTCTTTCTTCATTCACTAAATCACTACATCTTGGAATAAATTAAATATTTCAAAGCTTTCTTTCAAACATAAAAAATTTACAATCTTCCACTCAAAGTGGGAATAGTAATATGATCAAATTACAACATATATATTCTTAACAAGGTTAAAACACAAGTCTTTATTTTAATGTCTTCTCCCAACTTTTAGCTTTCAACTTGCATCCATCAAATCTTCAAAAAATTGGAGAACAATACAAAGAAAGGGGGATAGACAAACCTTTATGCAAAACATTTAATCCAATAAGAGAAGAATCCATCCCTTTATTTTCCCCTGAGCCCCAACCAAAGAATAGTGGGGAGTATAATGCAACTTTGACAACCTTTACAAAAATGGCTTCCATACAGACATACACTCCACAAGACATACACAACATTCAAATGGACATACTCAAAAATATTTACAACTTTCTCAATCAACACATAGGCTTGAAATAAATACAAAAGGAGTGAGGAATATGAGAACCACCTCTTTTTTCCTCCCAAGTGAAGTGGAATTTTCACCTAAAAGCCTTCATGTACACAATACAAAACAATCAATACATCCTTATCTTTGCCCTTGCAAATATGTAAAAATATATCCATGATTTCCTTTTCAATCCCCATAGGTGAAAATCCTAATCACACTCCCTCAAAAATTCATGCCTCACATATCCATTTCCCTCCCAAATGGTCCCATAATTCCATCTCCCACACCCTTCTTAAGAAAAACTACCCAACGACAAAAACCCACATTCACAACACTCATACAATATTCAACAAGCACACTTTTTACATCCAAATGCATACATAAAATAATGACAAGTGGAGAGCCCACCTCTCCATCAAGATTCTAATATTCTTCAATCCAAGAATCTTTTAACACCTTGAAGCCAAATACAATCCAAATTTCAATCTCCAACAAGGTCCCAATTCTAAAAGTGCAAGAGAGAAAAGAAAAGAAGTAACCCAAAATTCTTCAAATTCAATCAATAAATAGAAATGGAATGTGAGGATGATGAGGTGGCTACTTCATCATTCCTCCATTCTAACACACAAGTCAAGAACCAAGCCCAAAACAATAAATGAATATGTAAGACTTATGACATGCCCACATGACACTCCAATTTGCACACCATGCTTATCAAGGGAAAATTAATTGTGGTAAATAAGAAAGTGCAATTATTTACCATTTTTACACTCCAAAATGTATAATTAATCTTAAAATTAACTCTCCATACCATAGGTATGGTGTTTGGATGAATTTAAGAGGCACGTGACAAGCTTACCTTGTCCCATGAGCCTCCAAAAAATCACCCCAATTCAAAATCCGAATTTTGAAGTTGAAAAAGAGTACACAACGCAAAATCTAACACAAATCTAATTTACATCCACAATATTTCAAGGACCATCTACCCTCATAATGATCCAATTTTCAAATCCTTATTTTAGTTAACAAATTAAGAGACATTAATAATTGCTAATAAAGTGATTAAAATTTCCCAATAATTAAATACATATAATACAAAATAAAACCCACATAATTAAAATAAGGAAAAAAATTACACCCCATGGCCACACATGTGAGGTCACCCCCCACAAGAAACCTCCTAACTAGGCATGCAATAAAACAACATAAACATTAGACATAAGTTGGCAAATTTAGCCATGTTGCAAAACACCCAATATTCTTCTGGGGTTGGTCTCCTATCCTCATTTGATGTATGATACAATGTCCCTGAAAACACAAACAAAATACCTCTCTAGCCTCACAACTGCATCAACAACATCAAGAAATAGCATATACATAAAAATTACTTATCTTCATCCAAAATTTAGTAATTCTATCATGTATCAACATATCAAATAATTTGATTCTAACATCCACAATATAATGTGTCAATATAAAATCCAAATAATGCAAATCATCATATATATCAAATTGTCTACCAGTGTCATCTAGCATACCATAATAAAAATGTGAATCATACCATATCAATAATCTAAATATTTGTATAGTCTATCATCTACTGCTCAATATACAATAATCAAAATGTCTAAGTATCAATCCAATAGTAGTATCATCATAATGAAAATAGTGTTGAAGATGAGTGGACACTATAAAACCCTTCATTAGGGAGTGGAGTTAGTGGTTGAGCCATTGGTTGTGCACTCTTAGAACCATATAAGTACCATAAAACTTCAAGAAAAAGGTACCCTTTAATAGATTTAGTTATTTTTAATCTAAATATTTTCTTTTGAGCACTTATACTGCATGGAAAGTGGTTTTTAAAGGTATTTAAATCAATTAGTTTTTCGAGGAAAGAAATTTAGGGTGGACCATTTGTAGGGAATTATGTCATGTAATTTTTTCCACTTATGTGACATCATTTAATTAGGTGATTCTTTGATATGACTAATTTTATTGACTACTTATTTGTTCAAATTTTAAGTGAGAAATTCACATGTAGTAAGAAATCCTTGACTTTACATATATTCTCACCATGATTGGTCTGTGTGCCATGATTGGCTCCTCTCCCTTACACATAGTTTAATGTGTGCCATAACGATCACTTATTCAAATCCATATTTACCACTTGTAAAACAATTTATAATTTATACAACATTAGTATTGAATCAGAAGAGAAAAAAAATGGAGGAAGAATTGTTTAACACACCTCAAAAGCCTTTGGAAAATTGTAGTAGATGTAATCTTTAGTAGACTTGTAATATTTGGTCAGAATGTCATAATGAAGGGATTTTTAGGGCATATTGGTGATTTGGAGCTTGCCGATTTTTCTATGGTAATCAATTTTATTGTCAATTTCACTTCAAGACTCATGGTCAGTATTTTATTTTCTTTTATTTTCTTTAGAACTATTTATTTTATATTCCGTAGGTTTCAGAAAATGGAAGAGCTAATCTATTAGACATGTTTGTATAATTTAAGTTGTTCCATCAAAAAATAATTTTTATTTTATTGGTTATAAGTTAGTTATTAAAGAAAAAGATATTAACCTAAAATATTATTATTGTTTAGAGAAAAAAATAACCACATAAAATATTGTTATTTAAAAAGATAATAACATTATATTTTAATTCTATTTGACCATTAATTCTTTCTCATAAAGAACATTATGAAATGGATGCCATAGATGTTTTTTGATGAAAAGGGATCTTATATTATATTAATTCAATAAGATACAAGATAAATTTCAACTAAAAAATTAGCAGTATAAGAGCACGCCCTAAAACCACAAAACAAATAGGCTGAGCCTAGAATAACAAGAGTCAAACTAGGTAAAGCCTAGGAGATTATAAATAAAAAGGCATCACCTAAAAATAATTTAAATGCACTATCAAGTGGAAGCAACGAAAATTCCTAGGGCAGGCGGATCCCGATCATCCAGCCACCCTAAACTAGGAAGGTCCTTGCCAACATCCGAAAGCTCCCAGTCAACAATAATTTCTTCCTCCAGGTATGCTTCCCCATGCATAGAAATGGAAAGGATGAGACGAGTGAATTTTTTAGATGGTGTTGGAGGTGGTGGTGGGTGCTAAGCATCTTGTTGTGTAAAATTGGAACAAGGAGAGACCCACTCATGTTCGTGAGGTGGCAATCCCCAGCCCTGTTGGTGAGCCAAAAAATGCAGTGGAAAGCCCCACCCATGCTAGCAAAGTGGAAATCCCCAACCTTAATACAAGCCAACGAATGTAAGCAGAGAGCCTTGACCACAGTGGCGATCTGGTGAGTGACTATGCTGATGTAATGTCCTTAGAGAGTGATGGGTGCGACTAAAAGCACGACACTAAGATTGGCTACTCTAGCCACCATGGGATAAAGGTGAGGAACATCTGGTGGGAGATGCAGGTACTCAGAAAATGTTGTAATGGGCTTCCGCTAAGTGGCGTAGCAGGTTTTGAAGGTGATCCACCTCCAGCGCCACCTTTGTTGCTTGAACTTGAATCTATAGAAGCACATTGGAGATCACCATAGGTTTATTATAAATCAAGAAAGATTGATCAACTAGAAGATTAGAAAAGAAAAAAGAATTTATTTCTATCTATATCCAAAATAGAATCTCCCCTTTGAAAACATGCCAAATCTGGGTGAACATAGGTAGAAGTTTTGGGATTATCCCCCAAGAGGATATACTACTAAGTGAAACAGAGGGGTCGTGAAGGAAAAATAAATGGATCCAACTCTAGGAAATTTGAGCTTTGGGGACATAACCAAAAGACATACAGAAGTGTTTCCATATGTCCAAAGAAGGGGTAATTGGGATTCGGGATCCCAATTTGAACAAGATGATCCCCGATAGAAAAGCCTTGGTGTTCAATACACCAAAGAAAATGAACAATTTTGGGCTCCACACATATAGTCCAAACAATCTCAAATTGTCTACCGCAGGTAGACAAAGTGGCATGAATTCCCCAATGAGTATTAAATTTTTCCACCATGGGAAACTAGGGTGAGAGCCAACGATAACCTTTTCTAGCTTTGTAGTTATAGAAAGGAGTATAGGCATAACACTTCTAATCTATCCACCATAGACGAGAGGAATGTATACCAATCTTATACAACATGTGATTAGGAACTGAATTGATCATAGTAGTGAAAGTATCTTGATATTGGTTGGAAACACAAAATAGACATTTAAAATTAGTCTAAGAGAACCATGATTAAGTGTTCTTACAGAAGAAGTCCTCGATGGTGTGAATTCCACACTTGAAGAATTTTAATGTTCAGATTCTTAGGACCTCTACTAAGAATTTATCATGGGATTGGAAAATCGGTGACCACCAGAAAGATTGTTGATTGAGAAAAATCTCATTACGAAATCTTACCCCCTTCCATAAAATCTAGGGTTTAACACTTTCCCATGCTTTCCAAATAATCTTAAGCATAAAGGTGCCAACAATTTTGACAAGCACATGAGTGATGAGAAAATTGAAAAACCCTAAGCCTTTCCATGTAGGTCAGCCATAAGGAGAACCTTCTACAATGTCATTCTGTATGATAACTTTCCAAGCTTCTTGGCCAGTAATGCTTCTAATAATCCACTTCACATAAATATCTTACCCTTGACGTTGAATGTGATTAAGCTCGAGGCCTCCAGAATTGTGAGGAAGATAACATATATCTTAGGATACCCGATGAAAATCTTTGCCAATAGAAGCATGAACCCATAAGAAAGCTTTGAGTAGTTTTTCCATATTTTTAATGGAGGCTTTAGAGGTAACCCAAAATGACGAGTAGTAAACATGGGTGGCAGCAAGAACTTTAGAGAAAATTTGGAATTTGCAAGCTAGGGATAAAGGCCTAGTAATCCAATATTCCAATTTTTTCACCACCCGTTGAATGAAATAGTGCCATAGTTCAATCGGGGAGGCTTAAAAAGAAAAAGGAATACTTAGAAATTTTAAAATCTCACCATTTTATAGAATTTTCCAATCAAAGGTGGTAAGCCAATCAGGTGTGGGAAGGAAATATTGTTGGTAACATTGAGGTTTTGCCATTGAATGGATGAGCCAGAAGCTATGAATAAAGTATCCAAACATCATATAGAATTTATAATGTTGGTCTCATCCTCAATAAGTGTAAGGAAGGAATCTTCTAAAAAATTCCCATTGAGAAGATGTGAATTGGGCTCATCAGGTGGCGAGATTCCACAAAAAATACCCTACGCTTTGGCATGGGGTAAGAGATACCAAAATCCTTCGACCGCTAGCACATACACTGCAAGGGAAAGAGGACAACCTTGTCTGATAGATTAAAAAATCCCAAAAGGCTCCAAGCTAAGGCCATTAATATAAATTTGAGCATAGGCATCTGTAAAAAGCTTATTGATGGATTGAATAAAAAAGGTTCCAAATCCAAGGGCTTGAAGCATGGTGAGAATGAATGGCCATTCAATCCGATCATAAGCCTTCTCAAAGTCAATTTTTATAAACATGGCAGCTTGATGTGATCTGGAAGCCCATTCCATGCCTTCCCACACAATAATGATGTTATCCAAGATGAAATGCCCCTGTATGAAGCCCATTTTCTCTGGATAAATAGTAACAGGAAATAGATTACGTAATCATAGAGCTAACACTTTGGCAATGATTTTATAGGAGACATTCAACAACATAATCATCCTTTAACAAGTGATTTTATCGGGATGTCCTCTCTTAGGGATAAATTTCATGTTTTTCTTATTAATGCATGGTCCTAGGGATTGATTCTAAAATCATTCAAGATAGACCTAAAAATGATCTTTCCTAAAAGAATCCCAAAGAGCTATATAAAATTCACAAGGGAATCCATTACATCCCAATGCTTTATCATTAGCCATTTATAGAGTGGCTTCATGGAGGTTTTCAATGGTGAGCATTATTTCATAGATCACCTTCTGAGCCTCTGAAAGTTTACGTGACACAACACCAAAAACATGGTCAAAAGTGGTTTGGCAAGCTACAGAGAGTGGTTGAGCTTGAAAGATGAGCTTGTAATGGCACACAAAGGCTTGCAACATAAGTTACGGGTTAGTGATCTGAGCTCCATTATCCATGATAGTGTGGCTCTGTTGAGAAGGCTTTTTGGCTCAGAGAGAAAGAAATAATTCTTTCAAAACCCGATCTCCAATCTTCAGCCAATGCATCTGAGCCCGAACGTGAGCACCTCTAACGTTATAGTTATCTACAATTTGGATTTGATGTCA
The DNA here is from genome assembly GCA_019776745.2 of Taxus chinensis. Taxonomy (NCBI): domain Eukaryota; kingdom Viridiplantae; phylum Streptophyta; class Pinopsida; order Cupressales; family Taxaceae; genus Taxus; species Taxus chinensis. The sequence goes on from CM034153.1 coordinate 581,509,703, forward strand.
GGGTGTTGCAACTTGAAGTTTCATAGCTTAAGAGAAGGGATCACCTTCAAGCACCACTACCACCCGACATAAATCTGAGGTATTAGTGGTGTATGAGTGGTGTCAATTTTTTTTCCAACTGTCAGCTGTAGATTCTAAGAAATCTGGTAGTTCGAGTCAACACATCTTCCCACCATTATATCTAGCTAGCTTGCATGGGTGGATGTAACCACTGATAGTGACTGGGTTGTGAAGCTAAATTTCAAACCCATTTGATATGATTGACAATGGGGCTATGTTGCATCAAGGAAGTATTAAGAAATAATTGGCCTTTATGAAAAAAGGGGCGCATATCATGCCAAAAAGATACAAAATCATATAGGAGAGTGGTCCGAAAGGACAAATTCAGGCATGACCTCCACTGGCATAGAATAAATATTATCAAACTTAAAGAAATTTTGAGATGATAGTAGTGATCTGTCCCTCCACGAAGATTGGTCCACGTGTACGAAACTTCACGAGATGCATTAGGATAAAAAAATCTTAATTTATTTCACATGAAGTACCACACTTCCCTTTCACCAGGTGTCCACCTCATAGGAAAGTGGCCACATTTATCATTAGGGGATTAAACCATATTAAATTCTCCACTTATTACCTAGTAGGCATTTGGAATGGAGTTGGTTATCCACCGCCACAGATCGGCCGTTTCGGCCACATCATTTGAGGTGTAAATATTTATGAGAACAAAAGGGTGGCCATCAATATTAAATAAGACCCATATGACATGGTTGGTGGGGTCGATTCCATGGTCAATCAATAAGGGTAACCATTTGGGAGAAAAAAGTGAAATTAATCCCCCACGCCCTGCTTCATGATTACTACAGAAAGCCAAGATTTCAGGCCAGATGGATTTGCATACCATTTGTAACTGAAAACCTGTAATGTTTACTTCCTACAAAAATAAAATGTCTAGATTTACGCATCATTGTCAAGTTTCACGCACCACATATTTAATATTGGAGTCTGTAAGATCCCTAACAGTATAAGATAAAAAAATTCATGGGAAACGTTGGTCCAAAGCCATATCCCCATCCTCCAAGCCATCAAGGGCATCATATTGATTTTGTAAGAAACAAGGAGCATTGTACTGCAAAAAATCCTGCAGATCAACTTTTTTCTATTTGGCATACTCAATGTTATATTCCACTTCGGTGGAATCCACATTGTGTGCTGGAATATGGTCCTGAGAGATGTCGGAAGAACTTCAGGGTCATTTCAACGGCCCTTGTGAGTTGTTTGGTAGTAATAATGGAATTGAATGTGGGATGGGAACGTGAGAAACAAAATTTATTTGGTCCATGAGAACCGACACCACAAAGGGCATGCTAGAACACTTTGGCAATGGAGTAGCCGAGATGGAAGCAACAATTAGTTCTTTAGTAGTAGTTGTAGTCTCCTTAGCTAGGATACTGAGAGATTATTCCTTAACAGTTGGTTCCTGATGGCCATGGGAGTAAGAGGCTTTGGATTATTGGGCTTTGTTCTTGTTTCACCGGCCCTTGACAACTTTCCAACCTTCCTCCTATTGGGGTTTGAATGGCTCGAGAGTTGTTTTAGACACAAGGTGGTTACAGGGTATAACAAACAATCCTTCATCTTGTGATTAGATTCTTGGAAATGGAAGCAAGTGTTGGGTAGATTGAAATACATGATCAGATAGGAATAGCATTTATCACCCATTTTCATATCCAAAAATTATTTGAGATCCTACAAGAGATCAATATCAACACATACTCACTTTTTTGGATGAGCATGGTAAAACTTATCGAATTCCAAGAAAACTACCCACCCAAGTGTGGAGGTAATTTGTGGCAAAAAAAGCATGCATGGTAGAGGAAGACCAAGAAATTTAATGCAAAGAGACACTTTAAGGGTGGTATATTTAGATACCACAAAGTCCTTGTGTCAGGATTTTAACACTAGCAGCGAGTTGCAGACATACCAAGTGGCTTGCTTAGCCAAAATATTGGGCACATTAGTTAGGTCAGAGAAAAAAAAAGTAAGAAACCCTTAGTCATGTTTTTAATGCTATCTAGGTGGATTCCATGAGGATTCTAGACTGTGTTAACCCAAGATTTGAGCATGCTTTTAGACGGGACTCAACCTATCACCGTTAAAATTTCCCTCCGTAATTTCTATTTTATTAATGTATGTATTAGGAATAAGATGTTGTTAAGTATAATTAGTAGTGGCATCAAATAGAAGATAACAGTGACATCAATACGGTGCAACCAATAAAGAAAGTACGGTAACAGTCAAAGTACAAAAGGAATGTTGTGGTAAAAAGTAAATATTTGTCGTAAGTGGTTCAGTAATGTTAAAATGTCAAAGTTAGGGTAAGTAGAGAAGTAGGGTCTACATGATTAGGAATTAGAAATATTATATTTGTAATAAGGACAAGGAGTGATGTCATAAATATTTTATGTATTTTATTTGTGGAAAATTCTAAAAAGGTGGAACCCATGTGAGATGATAAGGTTTATCTTATCTTAGAAGATAAGCCTACATGTAAAGGAAAGAGTTTAGGCATGGAATATGATTGGCCGGAAGATATTTCCTATCCTATCTTAAAGATAGGGTGGATAAGCCTAAATTCCTATAAATAAAGAGGCCACCCCCTCATTTAGCATAGAAGGAAGTAGTGAGAATTATTGTATAAGTAAGTGTGTAAAGGAAGGCATCATTTTGAAGGTGTGTTAAAGAAGCCATTAAGAGGTGTAATTGTGAAGTTTCTCCCATAGTTATTGTTAGAAGGAAAGTGAAGTCAATAACACTTGAAGTACCTCATGGGTGAGATTGTAACAATTTCATGTTGATATGGTAATTTACATTGATATTTCAGATTTATCATCATTCCTTCTTATCATAGTCTATGGTATTCTTGTGTTATGTTTGTTGTTGTGTTTCCAGATTATATCCACCAAACTAAAATCTGTGCATTAGTAAATAATCATAGCATGAGGATTTCTCGGTGAATAATTATCATAGTGTCGGATTGGTGATGACATTTTGGTTTGGTTGCTAGTACCATTTCTCGTTGGTGGATTTTCTGGAGAGATATTCCCACTTATTCAAAAAACATTTGGAGGGTAACCTTGTTTTTACTATGCATAGTAGTTACCATGGTAAAGTCACTTTTTACTGTGAATAGTATTTACCACACTAACTTCACTTTTTACCATGAATAGTATTTACCACAGTAACTTCAATTTTTACCATAAATAGTGTTTACCACAGTAAATTCAGTTTTTACTGTAATAAGTCAAGATTACCATGGTCATTCCTATTTTACTGTAGAAAGGTGTAAAGTCACTTTCTATTGAAGTGAGTCTAATTATTTGTGCACATAAGTCTTACTGATTGTACTTATGAGTTGGTATTTCACTTTGGTTACATTTTAAAATGGGGAAGATTCCTTTTTTTCAGCCCAATCTAATGAAGATGCTTCCTCTTTCATTCAAGAGTTTAAACGATATTGCATTTGTAATGGCCTCATAAGAAGGAAATAATGGAATGAATTTTTTCCTACCTTTTTGGATGGTTCAGCCCGTAGGTGGTTTGAAACACTAGGTGATAATATGAAAAATTCATGGGATTTATTAACTGAAGGTTTTCTTGAAGAATTTGGTGAACAAAAGAAATATGTAGATCTCATGGTCGATATCACAAAGCTATCCCAAGGAGAGAAGGAAAAGATAAGGGATTATCATGCTTGTGTTCCAGAGCTAAGGAGGAAGCTCGATGCCCAGATCCGAAAGGAAGGATTGGCGGATGGGTTGATGAATGGCATGGATAATCTCCTCTGTAAGCACTTCATTCTTGGGATGAAGCCAGATATCAGACAACAAGTAAAGTATGACCGCCCAGCTACTATTGAACAAGTAAAGGAGATTACAAGAAGGAAAGAAGAAAGCATGGAAGAGGAGCCCAAAGAAATTGCTGCTAAGGTAGAGCCTATACCAATACCTTTGCTCTAGAATCTAAAACCACTCTCAGTGAGCACAAATCTTTCTCCTAGTACATCTACTGAGTATGAAGATCTGCTCAGGAAGATGGGCCAGTTAACTATTAATCTTCTTCAAGGAAAAGAATTTAGTTCTCAGGGAGGAGATAAAGGTCCAAAAAGAAATATTTATGAAGTTATATGTTATGGTTGTTATAAAAAAGGTCATTATAAGTATAATTTTCCAGATAGAGCTTCTACATCTAGTACAAGAGATAATGATAAAGGAAAAGCACCTGTGAATTCTTTTGATGTAGTAGATAAGAACATAAATAATGAAGTAGATGTGTTTGTAACAAAAAGAAAGAAAGAAAAAAGATAACCAAGATGGAAATGATCCTAAGAAGATGAAAGGAGAAACTAGTAAGAAACACAGGAGAAGAAATTTGGGTGTGCAGGATTTTCAAATTTCATAGGGATAAGGACCATACTCCATCTTAGAAGATCTATCCAAAAGGCCTACAAATATTACATATGGTCAATTCTTGGCTATGTCTTCTGAGAAGATGTCTGGAGCTGCGAAAGTGGACTCAATGCTTGACAGAAGGAAGGAGGTTGAGGTCCCTGCTTTGGAGGCAGAGGAAGATCCCTATGCTCCACAAGACTGAGGTATTATGTAATGGTATTTCAATTCATTATGTCTTAGTTGATGGAGGTATTGCAGTTAATGTAATGATTGAGTCTATAATGAATATGTTGGGTTTAACAAATTGATCACCCCTCAACACTTATGTTAAGGTCATTAAATAAGGGAAAAACTAAACCAGAAGGTGTAGTTTCAAATGTGGCAATATCTTTTATGGGTGTTGTATGTGTGGGTATACTTTTAGGTGATGAAAAAATGATACTGTTGCGTACCCAATGTTGTTGGGAAGACCATGACTAAGGAGAGTTCATGCAAGAAACTACTGGAATGAAGGATTCATGACACTTGGATGTGGTAGAGAGAGGGTGAAGATAAACGTGATCCCTCAACATCATAAGACAGAACCTATGGATTCAAATGACAAAACCAATGATTAGACATCCTCTTATTACTCTAGTACCAGTGAAGTGGACACAGAAGATGAAGAAAGTGAGGTTGATGTATTCGGTTATGGATATCCTTCTAGTCACACCATGACTCATTGAACCCATAAAATTATCTGAATAAGAAATTGATGATCATCTCCAACAAATAAAGATTGGTGATGCTGTGATGTTAGAGTGAGAAGGAATCCTACCTCCATCTCTTTCAGAAGGTACATACAACATATTCACTTTTGATTATAAGGAACTCCATCAAGTAAGTTGGGTAGAAGATTCTATTGAGCTGGTAGATAGTGCTAAGACCCATAAAGTAAAATTCCATATAGAATGAATCCTAATTTTTCCAAGACTGTAAAAGAAGAAATAGATAAGTTGCTTGATGCAGGATTCATATTTGTTGTGGATAATTCAGAATGGGTTTTCTCCCATTGTGATCGAAATAAAAAAGAATGGGAAGCTATGCATTTGTGTTTATTATAGGAAGCTCAATAAGGCAACAAAGAAGGATCACTACCCTCTTCCATTCTCAGATCAGATCTTAGATGAAATAGCTGGCCAGGAGTGCTATAGTTTTGCTGATGGATATAGCGGGATATAACCAAGTTGATATAGCAGAGAAAGATCAGCTGAAGACCACATTCACCACTCCTTGGGGAACATTTGCTTATAGATTTATGCCTTTTGGGTTGTGTAATGCTCCAGAAACGTTCCAGTGTTTGATGAATAGGGTGTTTGAACCCTATATTGGGAACTTCATGAGAGTATTTATGGATGACTTTTGCATCTATGGGAGTAAGATGGACAACCTGCACCAGATGGAGACAACATTTTAAAGGTTAGATGAAGCACAAGCCTCACTAAACCCTATAAAGTGTGTCTTTGGATGTTCGAAAGGTATTTTGTTATTTCCTATGAATAGAAGTAAGTTGAGATATATTTTTAGGCCATGTGGGTTACTATAGAAGGTTCATCAAGAATCTCTCAAAGATTACACAGCCACTGACCCAGTTCTTAAAAAAGGATGTTACTTATGAACCAAGAAATAAGGCGCCTAAAGATTTTGAACAACTGAAGGAAGCCCTGGTGTCTTCACCTATTTTAAAGAATCCAAATTGGAGCAATCCATTCATTATGTATATTGATGCCTCAGAGGCAGCACTAGGAATTGCTCTGAGCCAAAAGGATGAAAATGGGAATGATCATCCAGTTTACTTTGGGAGCAAACAAATGAGCAGTGCTGATGTAAATTATACTATAACTGAAAAAGGAGGCTCTAACTATCATTTTTTCTTTAAAGAAGTTTAAAAAATTACTTTGCTAGGGCAAAAATTTATAGTTGTAACAGATCATCAGGCTCTAAAGTATATTGTAAATAATCCTAACCCATTAGGGAGGATAGCAAGATGGATAATTTTTCTATAAGAATTTGAATTTGATATGATAGATAGGCCATGAAAGAAGCATGTCAATGCAGATGCACTCTCTTGAGCCTATGATGGTTTAGGTTCATCTTGTGATGATGATGATTTCCCAGATGCAACATTGTTATCCCTTGACACAATCCCTAGTGAATACATAGATATTTGGAATTATCTGAATAAATTCAAGTTTTCTGATGGTGTCAATGCAAAGACTAAGAGGAAGATTACTTAAGCAAGTCATCCATATTTTATTCTGCATGGAGTATTATTTCAAATAGGACCTAATGGATAGTACAAGAAGGTAGTTGGACGTGATCAAGGGAAGAATCTGATAGAAGAATTCTATAATGGTACATGTGGAGGACACTTCTTTGTACAACTTACAACAAGAAAGATCTTAGATGCAGGTTATCACTCGCCCACTCTTTTTAGAGATTGTTATAATTATTGTAAGACATGTGATATTTGTCAAACACATGGTAGCTATAAGACTTCATCAGCTCCATTATGCCATATTCTTCCACTTGGTCCCTTTGAAAAATGGGGAATAGACATTGTAGGTCCACTTCCAACTACCCCATGCCAAAATAAGTATATTGTAGTTGCCATGGATTATTTAACCAAGTGGGTTGAAGCTAGGCCATTGAATTAAGCTTCCATGGATGAAGTGGCAAGGTTCATATATGAACGTAATTGTCACTAGATTTGGTTGCCTATTAAAAATTGTAATAGATCAAGCAAGTCACTTCATTAATGAGGTAGTAGAAGCCCTAGTCAACAAGTTTTTTATCAAGCACATGAAGGAAACAACATACAAGCCAAGCACAAATGGACAGGTGGAACAAACAAATTTTGTGTTGTGTCAAATTCTAGTAAAATATGTAGCCTTGCAAGTACATAAGTGGGATAAAATGATTCATGCAGCATTGTGGGCATATAAGGAAACATCAAAGTCAGCAACAAGATACTCCCCATTTCAGTTGGCTTATGGCATTGATCAAGTTCTTCCTATTGAGTTTGATATTCCCACTATGAGAGTTATGAAAAATGAAAGGATGGATGAAAGTGATTCAGTAAAAGAAAGGTTGGTGCATCTTCATTTGCTAGAGGAGATGAGGGAAATAGTGAAGGATACAAGCTATAAGAATAAAATGAAGCAAAAGGAATACTTTGATCAAAATATCCGTTGGTTTGCATTTCATGTGAATGACTTGGTTCTAGTATATGATTCCAGATACAAAAAAGGAGGCAGAGAAAATTTCTTCCCAAATGGATGGGGCCCTACAAAATAGTACCTATGCATGAAAATGGTACATATCAACTGGAGGAATTGGATGGTACTCCCATTACGAAATGGGTCAAACATGACAATTTAAATATTTTATAGGCACCAGCTTCAGAATGTCCATAAGAGTCTACTCCGAGGATGGAGTAGAAGGTAGGAAGGGGGAAAATGTTGACATTAATATTTTCCTCCGTAATTTCTATTTTATTAATGTATGTATTAGGAATAAGATGTTGTTAAGTGTAATTAGTAGTGGCATCCAATAGAAGATAATGGATGTTGCCGTCAGTACAGTGCTGCCAATAAAGTAGAGTATGGTAACAGTTAAAGTAGAAAATGAATGTTGTGGTAAAAAGTAAATATTTGTCGTAAGTGGTTCAGTAATGTTAACATGTCAAAGTTAGGGTAAGTAGAGAATTAGGGTCTACATGATTATGAATTAGAAATATTATATTTGTAATAACGACAAAGAGTGATGTCATAAATATTTTGTGTATTTTATTTGTGGAAAAGTGTAAAAAGGTGGAACCCATGTGAGATGATAAGGTTTATCTTATCTTAGAACATAAGCCTACATGTAAAGGCAAGAGTTTAGGCATGGAATATGATTGGACAGAAGATATTTCCTATCCTATCTTAGAGATAGGGTTGATAAGCCTGATTTTCTATAAATAAAGAGGCAACCCCCTCATTTAGCATAGAAGGAAGTAGTGAGAAATATTGTATGAGTAAATGTGTAAAGGAAGCCATCATTTTGAAGGTGTGTTAAATAAGCCATTAAGAGGTGTAATTGTGAAGTTTCTCCCATAGTTATTGTTGGAAGGAAAGTGAAGTCAGTAACACTTGAAGTACCTCATGGGTGAGATTGTAACAATTTCATGTTGATATGGTAATTTACACTGATATTTCATATTTATCATCATTCCTTCTTATCATAATCTATGGTATTCTTGTGTTATGTTTGTTGTTGTGTTTCTAGATTACATCCACCAAACTAAAAGTTGTGCATTAGTAAATAATCATTAGCACGAGGAGTTTCCTGGTGAAGAATTATCATAGTGCCAGATTGGTGATGATAGGCCCCATAAAATACCTAATGAGGAAAAAACTTCTCTAACCATTGACAAACATCATCAAATTTAGGAACGGAAAGAAATACATCAGGAGGAGAAATATTACCTCATGAAAGACCTTTGCGATAAATTTCTAGGGTCATTTCGCTAGAGGTGCCATTGCTCGCTCCACTATTCTCCTACCATGGTTGAAACAACTAGTTTTGAAGATGGCGAGGACATTATATAGGAGACACTCAAAGGGGTGAGAAAATATATAGTGCCGACATTTTTTTTTATGGCTCCAATTATCTGTTGGTTCCTTTATGCTTAGACATGTTTTGATTGAGACTCTGATAGATTTTGGACATTTTACTATGATATTTTTATCCTCATGGACATTGTGGTATTTTTGGGCGCGTAGCGCCCATTGGACTAGATATCATATATTGATATATTTTATTATGATGTTGATGACACTAACAGGGTTATATGATAGATCTATTTGTTAGATGTTGGTTCTTGTGGTTGATTTTGATTAATGATATAGTTTTCTAGATTTAATAATGGTAATTTTTCATGCTAGCATAAGGGTATGTCGTTGTAATTTTATATGTGGATGATTCGTGGCAAACTATGTGAATAATTGTATGCATTGCACTATCAATTGTTTAATAATGTTAGGGCATTATAAGTTTGATTGAAATTGTGATGCGTAGATGATGTTATTATATTGGATAGATGCGGTTAATGTGTGCAATGAGTGTGCAAGTGACAACTATAGGAGAGCATGGGTTTCAGGGTAGCTACGCAATTTTGCACAAAGCGACCCATGGGGATGGAGTCCTAACCATGCTAAATATTTGAGGCCTTAGAATAGATGTATTTAATTGGGCACCATGGGTGAACCCTTAATTGTAATGTAATTATGTCTTGTAAAATTAATTATGTTTAGGGTGTGTTTTTATTAAGTAAACTAGCTTAGGGGTTTAATGATCTCATCTTAATTCAAGTGTTGGTTTTGGGTAAGTGTGTGTGTGTTGGTAGAAGGGATTGGGGACCACATGTGAACCTTGGGTTGACCCCACACCCTCTACCCTTGTGCCCAAGCATGCCAAACCTGAAATGGGTTATTTTTGGGCATTTTTAGGGACCCTTTTTGAGTTTGGGAGTTCCCTTAGCATGAAAATGGGGAACTTGGACCCTACCTAATAGGTAGGGGGGCTTATTTCTAAGGTTTGGAGGGAGTTTCCCTCCCATTTCCCCCTCCTTAGTCACCATCCATGTAAGATGGTTGATTTGTGTGTAATTGTTAAAAGTTGTTCCACTTTGTTTTATTTTAGTTGTTAGTATTTTTGGTGATAAGGGCTAAAAGGTGAGATTACTCTTACTTATTTAGTTTCTATAATCTTTGACTCTTGAGAGGAGAGGGGGGTGACGCTTGTCACTTTCCCATTGGTGAGGAAACTTTTGGGTTCCTCTTCTTATTCTTCCTCATGGGGAAGGAAGGGGGTATTCTTGGCTCTTTTTTTTTGGATAATTTGGAGAATTTTGGGAGCTTGGAGGTGAGCTTGGACAAAGGGAAAAGCTCAGAGTCTTAGAAAGAATTGTAGAGGTAGGATTCTTACCCTTTTTCTTTTTTAGTTGTGCTTAACTTTTTAACTATGTTTTGATCAATAAAATGGGTTGTGTAAAATGATGTGTGTGAAGTTGTATGGTGAATATGGTTTTTTTTATTTGTTCCTTGTGGTTTTCCTTTGTTTTCTCTCCACATCATTTGGATTGATGGTTTTTTTGAGAATGTAGGGGAAGAGAGAGGGATTTCCCCTCTCAAACCTCATGGTTGTTGGTCAAGCCATGAAGGTCTCTTCTCATCCCCTCATATGGTTTGAGGTGGGAGAAAGGTCCATATGGCTTGAACCTTTCCCCATTCTTGGTGAGGAAACCCTTTTGGGTTTGAAAATCCTTCCAAGAAGGATTTCTATGACATAAAGGAGGAATAAGGAGGATGAATGATTAGGAGGTATAAGGAGTTTATAAAAATGTTGTGTTGGTGCTCCTATGGTTGGACACCTTGAATTAGGCATCCTACTTCTTCTCTTCCCCTTGTGAGGTTGAGCTTGTTATCCTCATATTGTTGTTTTATCATGTGTAGTATGTCTAAGTGGTTAAATGGTCTTATGTATTCTTGTTATGTTTTTATCCTCATTATTCTTGTGCACAATTGAGGAAGTTTGTTCCTCTCTCCCATGAGCTTGGGGGAGGCTAGCATGACTTTCCAACCATGGAAAGGCATGTGATGATGCCTATTGGTTGGGTGGTAAACAAGCCTTGTCTCTTTTTTTTAGCATCCTTGGAAGAACACTCAAAGTTGGAGATAGTTGGAGCCTCTTGTCATCTTGGTCATCCTCATCGTTTGAGGGCATTACCTTCATTTTATAAATAAATGTGGCTTTTTGAAGTTTCACTCTTGTAAATACCTATTTTTGTACTTATTGTTTCTTCAAAATAATAGACATTACTAAGAAAGTTTTTATTTTATTGTTGCAAAGAATCTTGTAAGATTATCATTTGAGATCATAATGAAACCATGAAATTTTTATTTCAATGTCTCCTTTTTGAATGTTTCTTTTTTGTTTAGAAATCTACACAATATAGCTACACATTACATATTAAATCTGAAATTTTAGTGTGCTTGCTTTAAAAAAATGGAAAAAATTAAATAAATTTGATGACATTACATTTGGTATCAAAGTCGTGGTTCAACACACGGACTCTTTGGGTAACTTCTTGAAAGGAAAGTTAGTTATTGGAAGGATGCTTTAAGTGCTATAATAAAGTCTATCCTTTTATTTTTTATTGTTGGATCTCCCTCTTATAGAAATCTTGTATCAGTTGTTTAGTTATTACATTGTAGATAAGTTAGTGTTACAGGAAGAGTGGGATTGACATTGAATGAAAACCATTATCCTATTTGCCATATATCTCTTCTTGAAATATTTGTAGCACTATTTAAATAAAATGAGATTTGATGTTTCTTGTATGTGATAGTAAATAGTTGATTTTATTAAGAAAAACCAGTTTAGAATATGTGCTCTTCCCTACAAATTTTGTTTTTGTAAATATAGTTTTGTTTGAGTAAATACATTCTATTTAACAAAATACATTTAAAAAAATAATAATAATATATATTGGTTTTGTTGCAGATATATAATATACTTATTATATAATATATATTATTATATATTACGTATATATATATATAATATATATATATATGTATGTATGTATATATATTATTACATATATAATTTTTTTTTTTTAAAATTGGCCGACTGTTTTCGGGGGACCGAACTCCCCCCGTTCCCAATGCGTAAGCCTGTTCCCCCCCCGAATCCCTGTGCCCCTCCCTGGACCCTCAACCCTGCCCCACCGAACCCCCAACCCTGCCCCACCCCCAGACCCCTACTCCCCCCCTGTAACCCCAAACCCTACCTTGCCCCCACCCTCAGACCCCTTTCCTCCACCCCGCACACCTATCCCTTTGCCCCGCGCACCCTTCCCTCCATCTTGTGCCTCCCATGTAGGCCGCCACCTTCCTATAAGGCAACAACAAAAAAAAACATTAATAAAACAAAAAAAAAAGGCGGCCAACAAATACAGTTTGCCCCTTTCATCTACACATCACAAATTAAAATAAATAAGTATATATAATATATTATATACATACATATACATATACATATACATATACAAAATACATACATACATACATACATACATACATATATATGTGTGTGTGTGTGTGTGTGTGTGTATAAATAAGTCAAACAAGCTTCAACAAGGCTTGCAAAAAAAAACACAAGAAAAAAAAATAAAGAAAAAAAAAACCTTTTTTTTTCATGAGTTGAATCACTAGCAATGTAGTGAAAAAATTAAGCAATCTCCATGACTCCTCCAACGCAACCTGTAAGAAGAAATAAAAACCAAATAAGAGAAAATAGCATGAGAAAACAAAGAAAAGGAAATGATAAAGAAGTTTAGGGCAATTTTAGGGATTTTTCACAACCAAGGGCCAAGATTGATCTAATCCTAGGGCCCATAAGTTACCCTACACTCCTCCTTTTAGTCATAGGATTTTAAGTGGGAAAAGGGGAAATAAATATAACAAGGGGTGTAGACTTAAAATTATGTGACCCTAGGGAATTTAATAGAACAAAAATAATTAAAATGTTGTTGGACTGGAGATTATTTAATTTTTGGGAAAATTAAATTTATGTCAATAAATTATTAACGGGATATGGTTAAGCAAGGTGTTAGTAAGTATTGTCTCCTTAAAAAAAAAATTACTCAAATTTGTAGTCACCAAAAAAGAAAAAAGGGGGTTTATAAATCATTTTGTTGACATTTTTTTCTTACCTTGGGTTTTAGGATGGCACCCAAGAGGGGATGATCGGCTCGAGGCTCAAGACATAGTGCACCTACGCGGGGAGCTGCCGGCCCGCAATTTTGGGCCTTAGATATTATAGACCCTGCAGTAGCTAATAGGTTTCGTATAGGAGCTCCTTCCACCACCGTAGGAGCTAAGAGAGGAGGACATTCAATTCGGAGATGAGGAGTTGATTGGTGAAGACACACATTTAGATCCACCTGAGCACGGTACCCTCAAGATGAGAGAGGTCATGCAAACCATTTCATCCTTGGCGAGAGGGTGGCCTTGTTTCGTCATAGCCGATCACACAGCTTCGAGGGATCTTTTGGAGATAGGCAACCCCTTTCACCTGTTAGACCACATCGCCAGGATTGGGACACAGGTAGTGTGATTCAATACCTTCTTCACCTTCAGCTTCCTACATTTACTGTTTCAACAAATGGCTTTGGGGGCAGAGTCCTCACTCCTTAGCTTGGATAGCTACTTTGGCTTGCACTCTCATGAGACCAACATCAAAGCCAGGTTTTCCATACACCTCCTCTGAGACGTAATAGGAATTTGGTGGAGGAAATGAGGAGCGGAAGCTCCATTTGACTTGAGATATAGTGACTTGGGAGTTGTTCGAGGAGCAATTCAGGGCCCGGTATATGTTAGATAATTTTTGTACAGAAGAGGATCAATGAGTTTCATGGACTTACGATAAGTTTCGGGCTCAGTGGCACAGTATGAGAGTAGGTTCTTGGATCTCTTGTAGTATGTAGACTACCTATAAGATGAGAAATTACAGGTAAACAGGTTCATTCAGGGCCTGAATGTAGATATAGCAGGAGCTGTTAGGATGTTATCTCCTCCCACGCTCGAGAAGGCCGTTGAGAAGGCCTACTTGGCTAAGGAGAATAGGACCAAGGCACAGGATCACCGAGATAGAAACAAGAGCAAGTTCTAGGATAGGATTTAGGATTTCCAGAGTCAGAGGGCATGGGGAGCAGTACCATTCCTTAGAGGAGGATTATGGTCTTCTCCAGTAGCATCGAGAGCTCCTCCACACCCATCACAGTAGACACAACAACAGGGACACCAACATCAGAGGGGTAGACAGACTCAGAGTTTTTAGTGAGGTGGGTCTAGAGGTGGTTTTTTGTGAATCTAGGGATAGGAGGTTGGTTACTCATCACTCACAGCTAGCCCACTCGTAGCAATCTGCTAGGGTCGGACCGGTAGGTTCAATTCGCCAGAGTACAAAAGGGGACCCCATCTCAGAGGGATATAGAAGGATTTTTTATTTGTGGGGCTCCAGATCATTATGTGCGTATGTGTCTTGCACAAACCCACCACTATGGATATGCAGAGAGCTCCTAGATCCAAGCAGACAGTGGGTGATGTGGGATGCACCCATCGTGTATATGTAGCAGTTGACAACCACCAAGCTGAGCATCAGGCCATAGTCATTGAGATGACAGGTACTATCAAGGGTATTTATGTCTTAGTACTTTTTGATTCAGGTGCTTTAGATTCTTTTTATATCTCCTTCTATTATAGACTAGTGTGGGCTAGTGGTGGTTAGGAAACCAAATAGTTGGCAGGTTGAGTTGGCCTCTGGGGCTAAACTCGATGTGGACTCATATTTAGAGAGTTGTGTACTCGATTTGGGAGTCTTCTCCACTATACTTGACCTCCGAGTTATTCCCTTTAGGATCCTATCAGGTAGTGTTGGGGTATGGATTGGCTCGAGGCTCATCAAGCCAAGGTGGATTGCAGAAAGAAGGGCATTGAGTGTCAGGATGATCTTGGTAGTATGGTTATGATTTCAGGGATGCAGAGACCTATTTATTTACGTATGATCTCGGCTAAGCAACTAAAGCATAGCATACATAAGGGATGCCAATTGTTCGCTATCACTATCAGTGATCATCCTGACAGTACTCCAAAGCATTCACCCATTGATGATAATGTAGTTTTGAGGGAGTATGCAAATGTGTTTTCCAGGAGAGCTTCCAGGTCTACCACCTAGTAGGGAGGTGGACTTCACCATTGACTTAGTGCCTGGCTCCGCACCAATTTCTAGGTCACCCTATCAGATGATGAATTTAGAGCTTCATGAGCTCAAGATTCAGTTAGAGGAGTTGTTAGAGAAGGGTCTCATTCGACCTAGTGTATCTCCTTAGGGAGTGCCAGTTATATTTGTGAAGAAGAAGGATGGTTCCCTCAGGCTTTGTGTAGACTTCAGACAACTCAATAAAGTCACAATAAAGAACCATTACCCACCTCCCCAGTATTGATGACTTATTTGATCAGATGTGGGGAGCTAGAGTGTTTCTCCAAAATCTATCTCAAGTTAGGGGTACCATCAGTTGTGCATTTCAGATGCAGACATTCATAAGATAGTGTTTTACACATGTTGCAGGCATTATGAGTTCACATTGGTTCCATTGGTTTGACCAATGCCCCCAATTGTCTTCATAAGCCTCACGAATGGAGTATTCAGGATATTTCTAGATTGCTTTGGTTTTAGTGTTCCTTGATGACATATTGATTTATTCACCTTCCAAGGAGGAACATGAGGAGCATTTAAGGCATGTACTTTAGGTTTTGAGAGAGCAGTTGTATGGGAACTTGGAAAATGTAGCTTCTTTTAGACAGAGATTTAGTACTTGGGTCATATCATATCAGGCAAGGGTATCTTCGTAGATCCCTCTAAGATTTAGGCTTATCATGGATTGGCCAGTGCCCACATCAATGACTGAGGTGAGAAGCTTCATGGGTTTTATCAGGGTATTACCGTAGATTTGTGCAGGACTTTTCTAGGATTGCTCACCATATCACTTCTCTTCAGAGGAAAGAGAAGAAGTTTTGATTGGTCAGAAAAATGTGAGTAGGACTTTCGGATGCTTAAGGAAAGGTTAACCATGGTGCCCATCTTAGCAATTTCAAACCCAACAGAAGATTTTTTTTGTTTCTACTGATGCATCACTAGAAGGTTTGGGAGTAGTTTTTTATGCAGGAGTGTCGGGATGATTGCCTTTGAGTCACGTAAGCTCAAGGACTATGAGCTTAACTATCCTACTCAATGACTTGGATCTTGCAGTATTTGTTCATGCACTTGTGCATTGGTGACATTTTCCTTTTGGGTAGACCTTTCATTTTGAGGACGGATCATTGTAGCTTACAATATATCTTCTCTCAGCTAAACCTCAATGCTCGTCAATGGCGTTTGGATGAAGTTCTTATGTGAGTATGACATGGAGGTGTAAGTATATCAAATGAAAGGAAAATGTTGTTGCAGATGCTCTTATTAGACGATGACATGTACTTGCTTCATTGAAACTACAGTTAGATTTGAGAGGCAGGATACTTGAGCATCTTCCAGAGGATAGGTTTTATGAGGGGTGCCAGGTAGATGATGGATTCTCAGGGTTCTTTTGAGGGCAGATATTTAGGATGCATGTTAGGGTCATATGGTTTGCTTTGGTTCCATAGGTGCATTTTATGTGGCTAAGGTAAGTGATCCTGCATAGTTTTCATCCTTACTAAAGGCTCTTCGAGCCCCATACGCAGCACATCCAGGAGTGAAGAAGATGCATGCCAAATTTGAAAGAGTTATATTATTGGTCGGGTCTTCGTCGGGACATAGTAGATTTTGTAGCACGTTGTCTTGAGTTTCAGAGAGTCAAGGTAGAGCATTCTCATCCCACAGGACTCTTATACCCTCATGATATCCCCGAGTGGAAATGGGATGTGATCTCCATGGATTTCATAGTAGGGACTTCCTATGTCCTCTTTTTGTCATGATACTATTATGGTCACAGTGGATAAGTTTGACCAAGGTTGCACATTTCTCACCAACCAAGGTTACCTACAATGCACAGGCCATCGCCAAAGTGTTCATGGAGGACATTGTTTGATTACATGGGATCCCGAAGATGATCATCAATGATAGAGACACCATCTACACATCAGTTTTCTAGGACATATTTTCAGGAGGCCTTGGGTACATAGATTAATTTCAGTTCGGCATATCATCCAGAGATAGATGGGTAGACAGAGAGGGTTAATCAAGTTCTTGAGGACATGTTGAGGATGTATGTGATGGACCAGCAAAAGAAGTGGTAAGATTATTTACATTTAGTTGAGTTTTACCTATAATAACAATTATCATAGCTCCATTGGCATGGCTCCCTATCAGGCTTTGTATGGACAACCTTCCAGGACACATTTGAGCTGGGACAGACTAGATGACAGGATTATTCTAGGGACTGGCCTACCTTAGCAATTTCAAATCCAACAGAAGATTTTTTTTGTTTCTACTGATGCATCACTAGAAGGTTTGGGAGTAGTTTTTTATGCAGGAGTGTCGGATGATTGCCTTTGAGTCACGTAAGCTCAAGGACTATGAGCTTAACTATCATACTCATGACGTGGATCTTGCAGTATTTGTTCATGCACTTGTGCATTGGTGACATTTCCTTTTGGGGTAGACCTTTCATTTTGAGGACGGATCATTGTAGCTTACAATATATCTTCTCTCAGCTAAACCTCAATGCTCGTCAATGGCGTTGGATGAAGTTCTTATGTGAGTATGACATGGAGGTGTAGTATATCAAATGAAAGGAAAATGTTGTTGCAGATGCTCTTATTAGACGATGACATGTACTTGCTTCATTGAAACTACAGTTAGATTTTGAGAGGCAGGATACTTGAGCATCTTCCAGAGGATAGGTTTTATGAGGGGTGCCAGGTAGATGATGGATTCTCAGGGTTCTTTTGAGGGCAGATATTTAGGGATGCATGTTAGAGTCATATGGTTTTCTTTGGTCCCATAGGTGCATTTTATGTGGCTAAGGTAAGTGATCTGCGTAGTTTCATCCTTACTAAGGGCTCTTCGAGCCCCCATAGAACGCAGCACATCCAGGAGTGAAGAAGATGCATGCCAATTTGAAAGAGTTATATTATTGGTCGGGTCTTCGTCGGGGACATAGTAGATTTTGTAGCACGTTGTCTTGAGTTTCAGAGAGTCAAGGTAGAGCATTCTCATCCCACAGGAATCTTATACCCTCATGATATCCCCTAGTGGAAATGGGATGTGATTCTCCATGGATTTCATAGTAGGACTTCCTATGTCCTCTTTTTGTCATGATACTATTTATGGTCACAGTGGATAAGTTGACCAAGGGTTGCACATTTCTCACCAACCAAGGTTACCTACAATGCACAGGCCATCGCCAAAGTGTTCATGGAGGACATTGTTTTGATTGCATGGGATCCCGAAGATGATCATCAATGATAGAGACACCATCTACACATCAGTTTTCTAGACATATTTTCAGGAGGCCTTGGGTACATAGATTAATTTCAGTTTGGCATATCATCCAGAGATAGATGGGCAGACAGAGAGGGTTAATCAAGTTCTTGAGGACATGTTGAGGATGTATGTGATTGGACCAGCAAAAAGAAGTGGTAAGATTATTTACATTTAGTTGAGTTTACCTATAATAACAATTATCATAGCTCCATTGGCATGGCTCTCTATCAGGATTTGTATAGACAACCTTCCAGGACACATTTGAGCTGGGACAGACTAGATGACAGGATTATTCTAGGACTGGCCTACCTTAGCAATTTCAAACCCAACAGAAGATTTTTTTGTTTCTACTGATGCATCACTAGAAGGTTTGGGAGTAGTTTTTATGCAGGAGTGTCGGATGATTGCCTTTGAGTCACGTAAGCTCAAGGACTATGAGCTTAACTATCCTACTCATGACTTGGATCTTGCAGTATTTGTTCATGCACTTGTGCATTGGTGACATTTCCTTTTGGGTAGACCTTTCATTTTGAGGACGGATCATTGTAGCTTACAATATATCTTCTCTCAGCTAAACCTCAATGCTCGTCAATGGCGTTGGATGAAGTTCTTATGTGAGTATGACATGGAGGTGTAGTATATCAAATGAAAGGAAAATGTTGTTGCAGATGCTCTTATTAGATGACGACATGTACTTGCTTCATTGAAACTACAGTTAGATTTGAGAGGCAGGATACTTGAGCATCTTCCAGAGGATAGGTTTTATGAGGGTGCCAGGTAGATGATGGATTCTCAGGGTTCTTTTGAGGGCAGATATTTAGGATGCATGTTAGAGTCATATGGTTTGCTTTGGTTCCATAGGTGCATTTATGTGGCTAAGGTAAGTGATCTGCGTAGTTTCATCCTTACTAAGGCTCTTCGAGCCCCATACGCAGCACATCCAGGAGTGAAGAAGATGCATGCCAATTTGAAAGAGTTATATTATTGGTCGGGTCTTCGTCGGGACATAGTAGATTTTGTAGCACGTTGTCTTGAGTTTCAGAGAGTCAAGGTAGAGCATTCTCATCCCACAGGAATCTTATACCCTCATGATATCCCCGAGTGGAAATGGGATGTGATCTCCATGGATTTCATAGTAGGACTTCCTATGTCCTCTTTTTTGTCATGATACTATTATGGTCACAGTGGATAAGTTGACCAAGGTTGCACATTTCTCACCAACCAAGGTTACCTACAATGCACAGGCCATCGCCAAAGTGTTCATGGAGGACATTGTTTGATTGCATGGGATCCCGAAGATGATCATCAATGATAGAGACAGCATCTACACATCAGTTTTCTAGACATATTTTCAGGAGGCCTTGGGTACATAGATTAATTTCAGTTCGGCATATCATCCAGAGATAGATGGGCAGACAGAGAGGGTTAATCAAGTTCTTGAGGACATGTTGAGGATGTATGTGATGGACCAGCAAAAGAAGTGGTAAGATTATTTACATTTAGTTGAGTTTACCTATAATAACAATTATCATAGCTCTATTGGCATGGCTCCCTATCAGGCTTTGTATGGACAACCTTCAAGGACACATTTGAGCTGGGACAGACTAGATGACAGGATTATTCTAGGACTGGCCTACCTTAGCAATTTCAAACCCAACAGAAGATTTTTTTGTTTCTACTGATGCATCACTAGAAGGTTTGGGAGTAGTTTTTATGCAGGAGTGTCGGATGATTGCCTTTGAGTCACGTAAGCTCAAGGACTATGAGCTTAACTATCCTACTCATGACTTGGATCTTGCAGTATTTGTTCATGCACTTGTGCATTGGTGACATTTCCTTTTGGGTAGACCTTTCATTTTGAGGACGGATCATTGTAGCTTACAATATATCTTCTCTCAGCTAAACCTCAATGCTCGTCAATGGCGTTGGATGAAGTTCTTATGTGAGTATGACATGGAGGTGTAGTATATCAAATGAAAGGAAAATGTTGTTGCAGATGCTCTTATTAGATGACGACATGTACTTGCTTCATTGAAACTACAGTTAGATTTGAGAGGCAGGATACTTGAGCATCTTCCAGAGGATAGGTTTTATGAGGGTGCCAGGTAGATGATGGATTCTCAGGGTTCTTTTTGAGGGCAGATATTTAGGATGCATGTTAGAGTCATATGGTTTGCTTTGGTTCCATAGGTGCATTTATGTGGCTAAGGTAAGTGATCTGCGTAGTTTCATCCTTACTAAGGCTCTTCGAGCCCCATACGCAGCACATCCAGGAGTGAAGAAGATGCATGCCAATTTGAAAGAGTTATATTATTGGTCGGGTCTTCGTCGGGACATAGTAGATTTTGTAGCACGTTGTCTTGAGTTTCAGAGAGTCAAGGTAGAGCATTCTCATCCCACAGGAATCTTATACCCTCATGATATCCCCGAGTGGAAATGGGATGTGATCTCCATGGATTTCATAGTAGGACTTCCTATGTCCTCTTTTTGTCATGATACTATTATGGTCACAGTGGATAAGTTGACCAAGGTTGCACATTTCTCACCAACCAAGGTTACCTACAATGCACAGGCCATCGCCAAAGTGTTCATGGAGGACATTGTTTGATTGCATGGGATCCCGAAGATGATCATCAATGATAGAGACAGCATCTACACATCAGTTTTCTAGACATATTTTCAGGAGGCCTTGGGTACATAGATTAATTTCAGTTCGGCATATCATCCAGAGATAGATGGGCAGACAGAGAGGCTTAATCAAGTTCTTGAGGACATGTTGAGGATGTATGTGATGGACCAGCAAAAGAAGTGGTAAGATTATTTACATTTAGTTGAGTTTACCTATAATAACAATTATCATAGCTCCATTGGCATGGCTCCCTATCAGGCTTTGTATGGACAACCTTCCAGGACACATTTGAGCTGGGACAGACTAGATGACAGGATTATTCTAGGACTGGCCTACCTTCAGGATTTAGAGTAGTAGGTTGTTTAGATTAGACAACGTCTTGAGCAGTCCAGAGCACGCCAAAAGGCGTATGTAAATACCAAGAGGATTGGTCGTCACTTCTCAGTGGGTGACAAAGTCTTCTTGAGAGTTCATCCGCATAAGAGTCCGATCTGTTATGGAAAGGGTTCTAAGCTATTGCCTTGTTTTGTGGTCATCAGTCTAGTTGCCTATCTCCTAGCATTGCTACCACACCTTGCATGGTCCCATGATGTTTTTCATGTTTCTGTACTATGTAGATATGTACCTGATGCTTCTCATGTTTTGGATTGGTCAGCATTACAGGTAGAGGATGGAGGACAGTGGAGACTGGAGCCCGTACGCATACTAGAGCACCGGAGGTTGGCCCTTTGGGTTCAAGATTTGGACAAAGTTAGAGTGCAGTGGGACCGATATGATAAGTCATCAGCTACCTGGGAGAATGCTAACCACTAAGGACTAGATATCCCTATCTCTTCTAATGACTTCCATGACGAAGTCTAATTCTAGGAGAGGGGGATGTAGTGCCCACGTTTTTTTATGGCTCCAGTTATCTGTTGGTTCCTTTATGCTTAGACATGTTTTGATTGAGACTCTGATAGATTTTGGACATTTTACTATGATATTTTATCCTCATGGACACTGTGGTATTTTGGGCTTGTAGAGCCAATTGGACTAGATTCGTATACTGATATATTTCTTATGATGTTGATGACACTAATAGGGTTATATGATAGATCTATTAGTTAGATGTTGCTTCTTGTGGTTGATTTGATGAATGATATAGTTTTCTGGATTTAATAATGGTAATTTTCATGCTATCCTTAGGGTATGTCGTTGTAATTTTATCTGTGGATGAT
The DNA here is from genome assembly GCA_019776745.2 of Taxus chinensis. Taxonomy (NCBI): domain Eukaryota; kingdom Viridiplantae; phylum Streptophyta; class Pinopsida; order Cupressales; family Taxaceae; genus Taxus; species Taxus chinensis. The sequence goes on from CM034153.1 coordinate 581,532,112, forward strand.
TCGTGGCAAACTATGTGAATAATTGTATGAATTGCACTATCAATTGTTTAATAATGTTAGGGCATTATAAGATTGATTGAAATTGTGATGTGTAGATGATGTTATTATATTGGATAGATGTGGTTAATGTGTGCAATGAGTGTGCAAGTGACAGGTATAGGAGAACATGGGTTTCAGGGTAGCTACACAATTATGCACAAGCGGCCCATGGGCTGAGTCCTAACCATGCTAAACATTTGAGGCCTTAGAATAGATGTATTTAATTGGGCACCATGGGTGAACCCTCAATTGTAATGTAATTATGTCTTGTAAAATTAATTATGTTTAGGGTGTGTTTTATTAAGTAAACTAGCTTAGGGGTTTAATGATCTCATCTTAATTCAAGTGTTGGTTTTGGGTAAGTGTGTGTGTGTTGGTAGATGGGATTGGGGACCACATGCAAACCTTGGGTGGACCCCACACCCTCTACCCTTGTGCCCAAGCATGCCAAACCCGAAATTGGGTTATTTTGGGCATTTTTAGGGACCCCTTTTGAGTTTAGGAGTTCCCTTAGCATGAAAATGGGCACTTGGACCCTACCTAATAGGTAGGGGGCTTATTTCCAAGGTTTGGAGGGATTTTCCGTCCCATTTTTCCCTCCTTAGTCCATCCATGTAAGATGGGTGATTTGTGTGTAATTGTTAAAAATTGCTCCACTTTGTTTTATTTTAGTTGTTAGTATTTTGGGTGATAAGGGCTAAAAGGTGAGATTACTCTTACTTATTTAGTTTTTGGAATCTTTGACTCTTGAGAGGAGAGGGGGTGACGCTTGTCACTTTCCCATTGGTGAGGAAACTTTTGGGTTCCTCTTCTTATTCTTCCTCATAGGGAAGTTTGGGTCTTCTTGGCTCATTTTTTTTGTGGAGAACTTGGAGAATTTTGGGAGCTTGGAGGTGAGCTTGGACAAAGGGAAAAGCTTAGAGTCTTGGAAAGCATTATAGAGGTAGGATTCTTACCCTTTTTCTTTCTTATTTGTGCTTAACTTGTGAACTATGTTTTGGTCAATAAAATGGTGTGCGTAAAATGATGTTTGTGAAGTTGTATGGTGAATATGGTTTGTTTGTTTGTTCCTTGTGGTTGTCCTTTGTTTTCTCTCCACCATCATTTGGATTGATGGTTTTTTGAGAATGTAGGGGAAGAGAGAGGGATTTCCCTCTATAACCTCATGGTTGTTGGTCAAGCCATAAAGGTATCTTCTCATCCACTCATATAGTTTGAGGTGGGAGAAAGGTCCATATGGCTTGAACTTTTCCCCATTCTTGGTGAGGAAACCCTTTTAGGTTTGAAAATCCTTCCAAGAAGGATTTCTATGATGTAAACGAGGAATAAGGAGGATGAATGACTAGGAGGTATAAGGAGTTTGTAAAAATGTTGTGTTGGTGCTCCTATGGTTGGACACCTTGAATTGGGCATCCTACTTCTTCTCTTCCCCCTTGTGAGGTTGACCTTGTTATCCTCATGTTATTGTTTTATCATGTGTAGTATGTCTAAGTGGTTTAATTGTCTTATGTATTCTTGTTGTGTTTTATCCCCATTATTCTTGTGCACAATTCTGGAATTTTTTTCCTCTCTCCCATGGGCTTCGGGGAGGCTAGAATGGCTTCCAACCATGGAAAGGCATGTGATGATGCCTATTGGCTGGGTGGTAAACAAGCCTTGTCTCTTTTTTTCAGCATCCTTACAAGAACACTCAAGTTGGAGATAATTGGAGCCTCTTGTCATCTTTGTCATCCTCATCTTTTGAGGGCATTACCTTCATTTTGTAAATAAATGTGGCTTTGTGAAGTTTCACTCTTGTAAATACCCATTTTTGTACTTATTGTTTCTTCAAAATAATAAACGTTACTACGAAATTGTTTATTTTATTGTTGCAAGAATCTTGTAAGATTATCATTCGAGATCATAATGAAACCATAAACTTTTTATTTCAATGTCTCTTTTTTGAAGGTTTTGTTTTGTTTAGAAATCTGCATAATATAGTTATGCATTGCATATTAAATCTTAAATTTTAGTGTGCTTGCTTTAAAAAAAATGGAAAAAAATAAAATAAAATTTGATGGTATTACAAAATCTAAGAGAGACTATAACAATAAATTCCTATAGGGCCTAGAAAGGCCATGATATGGCAGTTAGAAAAGAGAAACCCTAGAAAATATGACTCCTATTTTGTACCAGAGTTACAAAGCATTTTTTATCTTCCTACTTTCTTTCATTCCTAGATGCCACAAATTTTAATCCTACTAGTAAATGATAATTAAAATACAGACACATCACATTTTTTTCCTAGAACGTTTCGTAAATTTTTTTGGGTCTTTTGAAAAATAGAGAGGGTGAATATTAGGAAAACATAATTTCTATTTGATGTGTTCTAACAAAACATATTCATTATTTTTCCCAGTAATTTTTAATTTCCTTTGTCTTGGTTGAAAATCCATTTGTCAATTTTTGAATTTTAATGGCAGGTAGGAATATGATGAGGTGGATGGTGTAGTCTACTAGTGTGAGGGATGTGGACATTGGCAAGCTTCCTATCTACAAGCGGTGGTGAAGGAGACTCTGTAATGCATCCCACTCCACTTCTATCATGGGTCAGTTATGGGTTGCTCAACTAGGTTATAGAGGCGGTATGTGGGATGAGACTCACCAAGAGTGAGGACATTAAGACAACATGTTGATATGTCTCAAAAATACATGACATTTACCAAATATAGGTTTTTTCGAATGGAGGGCACTAGGTATGTTCTACGCTACCCAAATATGAAGAAACATTGTTGACAATACAGGACCACTAGTAGAAGAAGCGGATGATGCTTAGAAGACCTCACTTCCAAATCTATGTTATGTCTTAAGTCAAAGAAGAATCTACCTAAAATATCCATCTCAGTGGTTTTTTAGAGAAACTCCCATTTAAAGTTGAGGCCATAAAAGGTGTGAGACTGGAAATGGAGATGACAGGATCTATCAACACATGTTTTGGCTTTCATAAGAGTGGATATACATGTTATTACTCAGGCATTTCTCTGCCTTTACGATGACCAATATACAACCTTTAAAAATTGATGAAATGCACCATGAATCTCTTTAAGCATCAAACATAAATATTGTGATACCTTGCATATGGGTAAATGCATGGTGTTGGGGGGACTAAAATATGGAAAAAAAATGTGATTTTAAGAAAAACATGTATGTTATTTGTAAAAGCATGATCATGCTTTAAAATTATAGGTTTGGTAATTAACAAACCAAAAATGCATCCATGTTATAACGTATATAAGAAATAATTTGTATATGTTCCTCAATATATGGAATAATATGTGTTTGAAAGACCTTTCTATTTACAAAAATTAAAGTTTAAGTTTTTAATTTTGCATTTCATTTATTATTCTTTATAACTTTATAAAGAATTAATTGAAATAAAATATTAAAAAAAAAATGAAATGAAAAATTAAAAAATTATACTTTAATTTTATTTTAGTAAATACAAGAAATTAGGGTCACTCTACACCTTATGAAACTAGTCTTACTGTTGGACATGAGTCAAAATTTAGGAGATTTTTTTTTATTATCTAATCAGGTTAGTACATAGGTATTTTTTTTGGATTTCATCATTCATCTTAAAGAATTTAAGGTTTAAATTCTATAATCAAAGTCTATTTTTGAAAATAATATACTCATTGTTTAGGTTTTAAGGCCTTTTGGATTGTTTACTAACATTTATAGGAGTGTTAGATGTGTCAAAATCATATTTTACAAACCTCACAACTCCCAAAGGTAGTGATAATTGATTGAATATATGAACTCATGAATTTTCCCATGAGCATTTCATTGAATCCCTAATTATGCATTAGAATATGGTTGAATCATACAATGGATGAATTCATGCATTACAAGCTCAGGCCATGTATCTCTAAAAGGATCAATTAAGAAATCCTCTCAATAAAAAATGCAAGGGAGTGACCTTGGTTCCCATATTGGCACATACATAATCCATTGAGATTTATAATATACATTAGAAATAATAAGGTTTGGGCAAGAAGATGATCTATTCAAGGACCCCATAATATATTCATCTATTTAGTAGAAGAATAAGAGGTAACTTGAAGAGTTGGAAAATAAAAGAGTACATCACATCAATATCTTTATAAAACTCAAAAAAATTTAGGGTAGGAGTAGATGAAAATGTGAAATATCATCCACACATTCATTTACTTTCCATGGAGAAATAAAGTCAGGAGTTTCATCAAGATTTATGCTAAGAAAATTAGTTGCATTCTCACCTTAGTGTACGAGTAGGAAAGTTGATTCAAGTGACACATACTTCATAAAAATAAAATGTACATCGACATTAAAATAAATTCTTTTTAGATATATTTTTATGTTGTTGTCAAGACACTATTGAAATAAATTCATATATGGCCAAGACACCAACGAAATAATTACCATCATTGCAAAAAAGGTATTTAGTGAAAGTGGTAAGAGGGAAATAGTAAATGAGAGTATACTATAAAATTTTCATTATCTATCTCAAGAAGAGTAAAATCCAAGCCTCTTGATATTGTTTTACACTAAAAAATGCATACAAATGTGTTATGTATAGTGTTTCACACTATACACTTGCGAAGTACTCATGAGGTACATATATAGGCATATAGAAGAGAAAAAAATCCTCAAGAGTCAAAATAAGAATATATACATAATAAAAATTAATATCTCTAAACTAACAATTCACAAAACAATTGTACAATGATATGACATAATGGAACCATTTGCTTCTTCAATCAATACAACTGTTTCCAAGTGTCCCACAATCATAAGTCATTTTAAAAAGTTTTCCCTTTTACTATTTAAAAACAAATAAATCTAAAACCTTTGAATTATGGAACAAAATATTGTGTTAAAATTTGAGATGACACTAATAGAAGAAGTGACAAAATAAGCATTCAAAAAACACAAAGACCATAGAAGATAAAGTCAATAGAAAATGCCAAAAACAAATTAGTCCTTCCACGATAAGTACTAATGAAAAATCATTGCACTGGAAGTGAAGAGTAATTGTGAGGACATCTTTGTAAACAAGTATATCAACAACACCTATGAATGAGCTATAAACGTGTCTACCTTCAAATTGGAAATGCCATGAATATCCTTTGTAGAATGTACTTTCTTGAAGTATATGCTTGTACACTAGTAAATATGAGATAGTTGTATTAACCTAGAAAAAACTATTGAATTGTGCACAATACTAATAAAATTTCTAGATTGATGAATTTCGTAAGGGTTTAGATACATTTTTTAGGCTATTTGTAGAGTTTTCTAATGTGTTGAAAGTATGAATATGTTCAATTAGCATTCCATTTTATTGGTGGAAACTATTTCTGTTATTGGATGTTATCTATTTTTGTGCAGGAAAATTTGTGTTTCATTGTCCCTTTTGTGGTGATTGTTGTTGTTACATGAACTTCCAACTTGGCTTCCTCCATATATATTTATGTAAATTTCAGTTAAAGTGGATGGTAGAATTGGATATTGAGAGGAGTGGTATGAGGTGATTTGTGATTGCAATGTCAATGACAATGGATGTAGGATCATGATTCTATAAAGTATTTGTGAATTTGATACATCTGTAGTGATCCTAATTTTCCTGCTATTACTAAATGATCCTTGCTTAAATTTGAGAGTAAATATGAATTGAAATATTGGAGAAAAATTACAATTTTTAGATTCATGTTAACCTTTATTCTCAAATATCTACAAATATAATTTTATCTTTGTGCTTGTACCCTCCAATATGTCCGTCCTTTCCTCATCATGAAGGGGGTGACAACACCCTATTAGAGAAACTAATTGCACCAACCTAGACATAGAAAAACATTACTATTTCTCAACATAATTGATATATATCATTTTCATGTCATGACTCTTGAGAGATTAAATATTTTACAATCATTGTTGTAGACCATTATTACCATGAAACATTGATTATGTTAATAAAACCATCCTGTAATTACCATCATTAATTGAAACATCCTAACCTTCTAGGTGACTGAGAAGATGGGGTGAATACACTCTCCTCATGTCAATACATATAGACATTAAAAAAAAAATTGTATCTATCACTTGTTTAGTCAAAACAACCCAACCTTATATGTTAGTTATAACTTTAAGACATAAGATCCATTTATAAAATAACATACCAGGATGTATAAATGTAAGAAAAAATGTGTGATTTTGTGATTTTAGTGACCAATAGAAAAAAAAAATTCAACATATGAAAGGGAAACCTTCAAAATTGAAATTTCGAGTTGATATTTGGTCTTCCAAAGTGAGATCAATAGAGATAAGGAAAATCAATGGTAGTATTCATATCTACCTGAATGAGAGCATATGTAGTAAAATCAGATGAAGTTATCTTACACTCAATAGAAAATCATTTACCCAATGTATTTCCTGTTAAAACTAAGCATTTCTCACTCCAAAATAAGGAAACCAAATCCATATGGTTTTAATATGAAAATTATCCATGTAGCAAGATTAAACAATGGGAACCATGCTTTCATAAGTAGAAAATGTGATTGAAAGAATTATACTTTTTAAAAAATCAGCTCGTTATTAGTGTTTTTATCAAAGATAATAATGAGAAATCCTCTTGATGTGGGAGAATTGTCTAGTTTACCTTCCATAAGAGGTCACCAATGAATCAAGATCAATTTATCAAATGGATGGAGACCCAGGAAAAGATTTTTAAATCTATAAATTAGCCCATTTTTTTTTTAAAGATGGCTTTAATTAGAGAACCTCAGCACTAAAGAAAATTGATGTAGACATATTCAGAAAATCCATGGGCTTGGAGGGGAGACAACTAGCCTTTGCTACATCTATAGAGCTATTACTACCAGAGACTTTAAGTAGTATTTTGTCAACAAAATTTTGCCACTGATTTTTTCATAGCTGACTCTACCACAACCAACAAAGGGGTTATAATACCATGGCCCAATAGAGGATGGTCTCAATCAAACAAGGAAATGCGTCCATAGCTAGGGAAAAACAGGCTGCTACCCTAGCTTCAACCTCAACAAAAGGATCAAACAATCCTTGCCACATCAAATTACTATTGACAAAGGAACCACCACTATCCTTTTTAGTAAAGGCCAAAGGTAGGGTTAAATAGAGTCGTTAAATAGACAAGGAGAGACACCACTCTACACAAATATGTCATCACCTCCAAGCACTTAGACACCATACCCTACCACACAGTCACCTAGAACCAGGCCACCATAACCTGTTGCATCCAACACATACGCTAGGGCAAAGCGATTCCCTCCTTCAACCATCAGACTCATAGAGGCACCATTTATTTCTGCAGAACCTTCGTGCACCCCATCGACCCCAATATTAGGTTTAGGGTTGCATATTTTTCCTAGAGAGTGTGCTCCATGTTCCATTAATCAATTTCATTCCTTAATATCTCTATTCCAAAAGCAATATCAATAACTCTCTCTGAATTATATTTCCAGTATCTCCACTAGAGCTATGGTCTCTTAGCAATATATAGAAGAATGTCACAACAATAATCAAATGAATCTTTATTAGGGCTATAAGTGCATGGATAACCATGTAAGAAATTTACAATATACAATTCTCTTCTATTTCATAAGACACCAATGCCATGTTTCTCTCCCACCTAAAAAATTGGCCTCACTTTTTATTTCCAGTCTTACAAGTATTCACTTCAAGATGCAATTAACACTCATGTGTAGACATACGATTTCAAAGATAAATGGTGATAATATGTTATGAAGTGATTTTTAATCCTTTATCGAGCTCATGTTTTCATCTCATGACTTATGTCTTCTCACTTGTCATGCGTTTACAAATACTCTTATTTCAAATTATTTTCATATAGATACACACATATTACACCTCTTCATTACATCCATGTCACTAGAACATTTACATTATGTTCATCTTGCCCTAAACATTAGTTGGCTTTCATTTCCTTCTAAAAAATTACCTATCAACAATTTTTTAGGATATTTTCCTTCCAATAACTTTTTACATAAGGAACCTATTGATGCAAAATCATAGCACCCCTGAATGTTTGCAACGAGCAATGGGTTGAGACCCTCAGTGTAACTACACAATATGGAGCATTTCTCAAAGTGTGGGACTTTGTGAGTCGAGAGAGGTCTCCGGATGAAGGCCACCTCCTATTCCTCTCTTCAGGTGCACACTTACAATTTACAGAGGATCTACTCTAAAACCTACTCTAACTTGCCAAGGAGATAGGGTTAAGCAAGATACATGAAATAAACCTAAACTAACAAGGGTGATGCACCAAAGGAATACTGAACACCTACTTTACAATTAAACAAAAACCATTAAAACTATAATATAACAACCATGCATAGATAGAAAAACTACAATGAGAGATCAAATGAATGCAATGAACACTGAGAGGGTTAAAAATCATCCACAAACATGTATTATTGCTCCAAAATTGATACAGTACACTACAATGGCCAAGAGGAAATCTTACATTACAAATTGAATGGGAGGTTTGAAAACTCAAAAAATTCACTTGCAGACAAGCGAAGAAGGAAGGGTGCAAACAAAAATGTCCAACCCTTTGAAATTGTCCCTCTTGTACAATATATAGGAAGAATGAGACAGAGAAAGGAGGGAAAAAATACAACCCTATTCCAACCACCCCTGAAAGAGCATTGAATTCCCCTGCCAAAATGATGAGTCTCACTGCAACACCCATGCCCCCATTGTTGTTCCTTGCTAGGTAAGAAAGGAAACCCATTCTTCATCATGGTGGTAGGTGGGAGAATTGATGGCCTCAAATATGGTGGGTTGAAACATTAATAGTGGTAGGTGGGTAGTAGGAGCTGAGATCTCTCTAAAATTTCCCCTCTCACTCAATTCTGAGCTTCTGATCGAAATATATGGCCGCCTGAAGGTAATTCGGGTCTCAAATATGTTCACCCATATCCATGTGGTGGCCCTACACGTCTAAAGGTTTACCCCCTTCCCTACACTCTTGAAGTTACACCGGGCTGACACGTGGTGCCATCCGCAGGCTTTCTCTGTTTCTTCTATTCTTTTCCTAATCCCACCCATTGGTGGAGAGATTTTGACCAACCTGAGACATGTGGAGAGCTGGTGCATGCTTAGAACTACCTCCTAAAATTTACTTTTGAATGAGCGCCGAGTTGAGGCGTGGCTTCTCTCACTGGTCTTAGACTTTTAAACGACCGACTCTGTCCCCTCTTGACTCTGACCACTTGGCAAGCTGACACTCATTTGGGAACCACTTTTGGATCCACCCCTTGAAAGAGTACTGAAGAGATACATGGGGCCTTTCGATGCCTCGCCTTATGCTTAGCCGATTTGGGTCTTAAGTGAACACTTCCTGCCTCATCCCTTTTGTGAGTTAAAGGGGCCCACAATATATAATGGAAAAAAAAACCTTACGTGTGGGACCCTCGTAGTTAACTCCCTAAATTGTGACGATGGGACACGTGGCATCATTCGCAAGCTGCTCCTTCATTTCCTTATGTTTGTCTTAGTCCCTTTTGTTTGGTGGGGGATATATGTCTAGCCCGAGACACTTGGGGGGGATCGCATATATTTGGATCCTGCATTTTGGGTCGTGCCCTTGAAGTTGCACCATTGGAACACATGGGGTCCCCTATGGTTCCGTAACTTTTCAACGACCAATGAGACTATTTTATGACTACCGCCACATGATGGGCTGGCGCTTGTTTGAGACTTGCCACATAATTTTTCTTTTAAAGGAGCACCAAGCTGACATGTGGAGGCATCCATAGATTCTATTCTATTTGGATGATTCAACGACTGGTCTCTCCCACTCTACCTTGACTCTTGACCATGTGGCGATTTGGCACTCGTTGGGGACCTTGTTTTGGACTCCACTCTTGGCTATGCATTGTTGACCCATGTGGTATCCTCCATGGTTCCTATGTTCTATTCACTCTCTAACTCGGTCTTGGGATCAAATGTGAGTCCACACCACTGGGCCGAGCCCTCCATTTCTCCTATGTAGGGTCGTGCTTGATCAATTTTTCTAGCAGTAAAATTGGATAACATACCCACTTATTACATAATTCCTAACTTAGTTTCACTCTTATACATATCCCAAATCATGTTTTCATGTGCACATAGTTTGGGGAACATTGTTCCTTTTTCCAATCATCATGAATTTCTAAAGTCTCATTCTATTATCCTTTATTGATTTCCACTTTTTTCAATAATTATCATGGGGCATCTTGCATCTTATAAAATTTAACTTTAGTGGTGATACTACATCAAAACCCTTCTATTCAATCTTATGACAAAATAAATCTATCTATACATTCATAAAATCAATTTGAACTTTCCGATCAATGCCATTTACATGTTCTTATCTATTTATGTATACATTTATACCCATATCGATTTTAATTTTTGTCTTGCAGCCTTTTTACTACCACAAGTAGAAAAAAATCTTGAACAATGTAGACATTAAAAAACACTCCTTACACTTAAGGTCATCTAATATAAAAGTAAAAAAAATAATATTAAATCACAATAATTTCAAGAAATCATATATTCCTATAGAACACCTAAAAACTAAAAAATAATTTTTATTTAAGACATATCATCCTTTAAATCAAACCCATCCTATCCCATTTCATCTTAACCATTCCACCTACACATTTTAACTTTCTATGCACAATAGAACCTTATCTTATAAACCCTCTATATAAATTCTACACATATCCATCACAATCTTGTATGCATCCTAAAAGTATAAAATAATTCCTAGCCCCTCCCTTCACCTATTGAATTATGATGTTACTATTTTCTCTATTTATCATGCATGGATTATCTGAAGGTATTTTTGAAGGATAAATAAGACCATTTGGACATCATGAAGCCCATTACATAGTTGGATACTATATTTTTAATAGTTTTGAGAGTCATTTCCATGACTACCTTGCAATTTCTATGTTATTTTCAGCTATCACTCCCACAAGTGAGATACAATTATGAAAATTAAAATGAATAAACACATAATCAAAAATCATGCAAAAGTAGAATTTCATTATAAAGTGGTCTTTCTGAGCCCTATAATTGGTAATATGTTTAATTTATTTTCACTTTAAATTTTCAAGTCTTACATATTCTTAATATCAACCTTGATAAGGGCTACTGAATTGAACAAGGTAGATCATGTAGCTTGTTGACAATGAATACTTGAAAACAATATTTGACATATAGAAACAAGATGATGCTTGTGTATTTTATTAATATCAAAATCAAGCATTACTGACAAATGAGAGAGATACAATATTTATAGATATTGGACAGCTTCTATCTCATCCACAATATATGGAAACAAATCATCTAATCTAAGAAAATATGTAGAAATAGCATATTGCCCCTAGCTGCCCCTAATGCCCCTCATGGAAATCATCTGGGAACAAAATATGCAAGATATAACATCATCCCACAAACATTGGGATGAGAACACTATCACCTAGTTAACTAAGAACTAAGGATAACTAATACTTATTAACATAAGTTTAAAGTATTTAAATTAAATAATTTAACTTATTACATTTATTAAAATATCAACTAATGATGATTTAAGCTAAGTTTTATTCCTCGCATTCCCCCCCTTAACTCAGCATGGTCTCAAGTGAATAGTAGAGAAATTATCTAACACCCTCAAATTTACCTTGAGCAAGTGACTTTGTGAAGACATCTACACGTTGCATATCTGCTAGGTAATATTTGAGATGGATGTTGTTGTTCTAAACATGTTCGCAAATGAAATTTACCTACACCTCAATATGTTTGGTGCGCTCATGAAAATTTGGATTCCAAACAAGTTTTACTACTCCTTCATTATCGACATATAGGATAGTTAGATATTTCTATGGTATTCCCTATCCTTCAAGTATATGTTAGATCCATATCGCTTCATAGACAACTCTACCTACTACACAATATTCTCATTCTGTGGAGGACCTTGAATAAAATTTATGCTTCATATATGTTTCCTGCATGATCTAAATCTAAATATCTTGTCAAGAAGAAGTTATTATTCTTCTTGTATTCTAGGCCATAGTCCATAATTCGTATGATGTACCCTAGTATCCACTTTGCTGCTTTCCAGTGAGAAACCCTTGGTTCTTACATAAACTGTGAAAGATAGCTAACTGCATAGCTGATATCTGACCTAGTGTAAGTCAAGTAGATTAGACTCTCGATCAACTGCAGATAGAGAGTTGTACTTAGTTGTGGTGATGGATCTATTTGAGACAGTTGAAGTCTTATCTCCATAGGTTTGGAAAATGGCTTACAATCCATCATTTTGAACTTCTTGAGTGTTGTATTGGTGTATTTCAATTGTGACACAAAGAAATGATTTTCTCTTTACAAAAATTGAAGTCCAAGATAATAATGCAAAAAATCCAGATTAGTCATGTGGAATGATCATGTTAGATCTTTCTTTATTGATTGAATCATCCTCACTGATCCTCCAATGATGACTAGATCATCAACATATACTACAACGATCACTATCTCCCCCCCTTTATTTTTGAGATAGAGATTAGGATCATATGGACTCCTATTGAATCCATGTTTAATGAGATGCTCGTAAATTTTTATGTACCATGCCCTGCGAGATTGCTTTAGACCATATAGTGATTTTTTTACATACCTTTTCCTCTTCACGTGGTATGAAAAAACCTTCTAGTTGAGTCATGTAAACATTTTCTTGTAAATCACCATTAAGAAAGGGACTTTTCACATCAATTTTGTGTATTTTCCAGCCAAATTGTACAACTAGAGAAAATATTAACCGAAAAGTTTTTATCTTAGCTGTGGGAGCAAAAGACTCCTCATAATCAATGCCTTCTTTTTGAGCATATCCCTTAGCAACTATTATAGTATTATGTTTATCAATTTTTCCATCTAATTTGTACTCTGTTTTGAAAATCCATTTGCATCTAATCAACTTTTTCCCTGGTGGATGATCTATAAGTCTCCATGTATTATTTTTCATATGTGACTTATATTCTGCATCCATAGAATATTTCCAAGGTTTAGACTATAGGGCTTCTGAAACTAAGGAAGGCTCAATAGTTTCAAAAACTTTACTCATTAATGCCAAATTGACCTCATTTCGAGCCATACTACAAGTCCTCATTCCAGTGGTAGATGTGTTGGGGACACTATCCAATTTTGCATCTCTAATCATACTTGTATACCATTTAGGCATACTTTTTGTGGTTCTAGTGGGATGTTGAAATTCATTATCTTCCCCATCATCACTTTCATCATCAAAGTGATTACCATCCTCTACTTTCACTGTAGGGATGATTTTTTCATCATGTGAGTATATGGAATGAGAATCTACTTATTTCTTCTCAAAGAACCCAACATCCCGATTACTGTATACCCTCCTTGCTTTTGGATCCATAAGTCTATAACCAAGTGCTTCATCATTGTATCCCAAGAAGATAAGTTTTTATTGATTTCATATCAAGCTTAGTTCTTTATTTCTTAGGAATGTGCATACCTTCTTTACATCCAAAAAGACTAAGGTGTGAAATAAATGGCTTATGCCTTGACCATGCTTCTTGTGGCATTATTCCATCAAGAGCTGCAATGGGAACTTTGTTTAGTAAATAGAATGCTATTTTATCTTCTTTGGACAAAAATGTTTTTGATAAACCTACATCATCAATCATACATTGCACCATATCCATGATAGTACAATTTCTCAGTTTAACAACACCATTTTGTTGTGGTGTGTGAGGAGGATCCATTTGACGATGAATTCCATGTGTTTTCAAAAAATCATTGAACTCATTACTGGTGTATTCTCCCCCTCGATCTGAATGGAGTGTTTTTGTTTTCCTACTAGACTCTATTTCAAAAAGGGCTTTGAACTTCTTGAAAGTATCAAAATCTTGTTCTTTTGTAGAAAGACATTATATCCACATTTTTCTTGAAAAATTATCAACAAAGAGCATGAAATAATGAAACCCAGAGTGGCTAGGTGTCATTGGTCCACAAAAATCAGTATTCACCAAGTAAATTTTTGCCTTAGCTCGAAATGTACTATGTTTAAATGGTTCTCTATTTTGTTTTCCTACCAAACAATGCTGACATTTATATCTACCCTTTTTTAGAGGTGGTAAACCACTAACCATGTCGTATTGATGAAGTGTGTCAAGATAGCCAAAACTCACTTGTCCAAGTCTTCGATGCCATAGTTGAGCTGATGATGTATCCTTCACTAATAGTTCTTGATCATTTCATTGAAAAAAAATCCAACTGAAACATTCTTCCCACATTCAAAGCTTTTGTAATAATTTTGGAGCTTCATGACTTATCTCGAATTAGGCACATCTTTTTACCACATTTATAATCAAAGTTAATTTTGAGATTGTGATCTAATAATTGACTCACGGATAAATTTTTTTTTTTTTTAAACCAGGGACATAAAGAACATCTATAATTTTAGAATTATGATGCCTAAGTGGTAGTGAAATGGAACGAATTCTTTCAACACTGTATGATGTATCCTCACCCAAAGAGACATGGTTTTTTTATGGGAGTTGTACTCATTTTGAAGAACCAATATTTCTTTCTTGTTATGTGTCGAGTTGCACTCGAGTCGACATACCAAATTTTATTTGTAGAATTTGATACTTCATTTGAAAGTGTGGAATACATGAAGTCATGATCATCAAATTGATCTTCCTGTTTGGCTACATTTCCTTGTTGAGTTGGTTTCTTCTTCCACTTGTTATTCTTTTGTCCCTTTTTACTCTTTTGTTGACCAAATTTTGTTTGTTGGTAATTAATATTTTTACCACTTGATGATCCTTGTTGGAATATGTTGTACTAACATTTTTTTAATTTCATGTCATTTTCAACCACAAATAAGACATTTTTGTTGGTACTTTTGGCCTTGTTGAGTATTACCTTGCTTCTGAGGCTATTTATTAGACTTAGCCTATTTTTTTCCTTTTTGATTAGAGTCAAGTGCCTGCTCTTTAGTTTTAGTAGTTGAGTGAGTAGTTTCCTCTTGTTATAGCATATTCACTAACTCTTCAAAAGTTATTTTTTGACCAGTTATGTTTAACATGGTCACAAACATCCTATAGGGAGGAAAAGCTCTCAATACTATAGGCATGAGTGATGTGTGAGTTACTTCTTCTTCCAGAGCTTGAATTGATGCACGTAAAGTTTCTACTCTTCTTGAAAACATTTAAACTTTCTCAGTTTGTTGCATTTTCAAGTTTAATATTTGACTCTTGAAATGAAGTATCGTGTTCTTGTTTTTGGACTCATAAATTGTTTTCAACTTATCCCAAGCTTTTTTTGTTTTTTTGCTCTCATGAATATGAGGTTGTACCTCATTTGAAACAATAAACAAGATTATTAACTTTTCTTTATGAAATTTCCATGATCAAAATTAGCTTGTTGTGTAACATCTGTTGCAAATCTTGTTAATGTACCAGAAATAACGGACCATAGATTTTCAAAATCAAGTTGTACATGAATTTTTGTTTTCCATGCTAGATAATTATCAGAACGCAAAAGTTGAGAATCTAGTAAAAAGAACTTTGGTGTTGTAATTTTGGCCATTGTGAAAAGTGAAAAATAGTAGAAGAAAAAATCGAACACTTTTTCCCCTTTAAAGCATGCCACACCCCCCCCAAAAAAATATTATTTTATTTATTTTGGGCTCCTTTTCGTTCATGTACAATAAATATTTGGCACTATTGGCCCTGTTACAAATTTGACTCTATGGCCAGTTTGCAAAAAATAATGGCTCTCTTGGCCAATTTGAGAAAAATACATTTTTGGATTCTTTGGTCTCTTTTGAAGTACAAATAATCTGTAATTTGTTCAATTTTTACAAAACAAAGCTTATTAAAACCTAGACAAAACATAGAGCTCACAAAAACACACACTTTAAAAAAAATGGCACCTCAAATCAAGGTACTAATTAAAAGTTATGGCTCTTTTAAATTACAAAATCAATATCTTTTCGGGCCCCTTTCCAAAAATGGAATTTTTTTTTACATACTTCTATAACCCTTAGCTGCATCTTTTTTTATTGTTTCTCTTTGTACGCAGGTATTTTTTTCCTTCAAGGAAAATTATTCTTCCTCCTTTCAACACAGTTTTCAATGTTGAATCTTTTGCAGACACGTATTTTTCTTCTCTTCAATGCTCTTGATCTCTGAATGTAATCTCCAAGTCAAGTGGAGGCTTTGGGATGATGCTTTGGACATAGATCTTCTCACAAGCATGTAGAATTATCTTTCTAGATATATGAAAAGAAAGAGCACAGAGAAGAGGAAGTATAAGTTATGTGGAGATATTGAAAACCTTGCATCCCCATAATACAAATATATTGTAAAATGCTTCCAATTTAAATAAAATGCAGGTATAGGTAATTTGTTTTATAAAAAAACCAGAGAATGAAACAATGTCACCTTTTATAATAGATTTGCATCTAGGTATGAAAGGGCCTATGATTGCACTCTAGGTGTTCTTCAACTGCAAATAACCATGAATCGAGGTGTGGATTCAGGTAGGGGATGTGAAATGGCTGGGGGAATCTATGGCTCCTCCTAGCTCTGTAATTTCTCCAGATCTCCCTAAACTTCCCTAAAACTTCCTACACTCTTCTCTGGATCAGAATATTGCTCTGATACCAGATTTTTAAAATGAATACTTGAAAACAATATCGACACAGATTATTTACATAGAAACAAGATGGTGCTTTTGTATCTTATTAATATCAAAATCAAGCATTACAAACATATGAGAAAGATGCAATATTTATAGATAATGGAAAAATTCTATATCATCCACAATATATGGAAACAAATCATCTAATCTGAGAAAATATGCAAAAATAACATATTTCCCCTAACTGCCCCCTATTGGCCCTCATGGAAATCATCTGGGAATAAAATATGCAAGATAGAACATCATGCCACAAACATTGGGATGAGAACATTATCACTTAGTTAACTCACAACGAAGGATAATTAATACCTATTGACATAAGTTTAAAGTATTTAAATTAAATACTTTAACTTATTACATTTATTAAAATATCAACTAATGATGAATTAAGAAATTTTTTATTCCTAACATAGCTTCTACAAATAAGTAACATGTTTCTAAGTTATTTATATTTAGATTTGGATTCATCTTTTGGATCTTTAACCTACATTACTAAATGGATGAATATATAATTGTCCTAGACACATTCAATGAATCGAGTGTAATCCTATATTCACTTAGTATCATTAAGACTAGATTCGATAATATTTCATTTAACACATCTTATAAGGTGACAAAAAATATAGTAATACATTAATATCTAATTCTAAACTAGTATTTATAATAAAATATTTCATGTTACGCATTACAACCACTAACATCAGTTTTAATATTAAGCACAATAAACATGTATCTTTGCATCAAACATATAAGTATTCACATCATTGGAATTTTCCATTGTTGAAATATTATTCATTGGAGTTCATGTATCACAAGACAAATTGAAATTGTAATAACAATTATATAAGAATAAACCATAGGATAAGCCTTATGCGAAAAAAAAAAACAAAATGGAAGCATATAAAACCCTAATGTAGAAGGAAATAGAAGGTATTTGTGTTCAAATAAATTTAAAATTTAACAAAATGTTATTGCTATTACACAATTATGATATACATAATAAATGAAACATAATTGCTATTTCAAGTAATGTTAATAAATGTTATAAATAAGAGTTCTTTAAGAGGATAATGCAAGGGTTATGTTTATATATATATATATATATATAGAAGTTAGAGAATATAAGGATAACTATTTAGCTAACGTTGAATATATATTTATATTAGAAATTTTTTATCTAGAAGTGGAAATGCTTAGAAATGTGTTAAATATGGATAAGTTACAAAGATAATGTATAAATATTACTTGGATAATATTGAAATAATATTGTTCCTACTCTTATTTATACTGTAAGCATAGTTTAGAAATGTGTGGGAGTGAGACAATGTCTAAAACTTGTTGAAAACATTCACCCTCATCAACACGTTTCTTTCTCATGTTTGTTAACTATTTTATCCATTATGATGATTCACATTTAAGTTATCTAATTTTAGAACCCTTAATTAAAATGATTGATAATCCAACACACTAAAGGGGTTATAATTATTACTAGAAAAATCTTACTACAATCCCATAGAATTTGAACTATAGTAACCTTATTACATCATCATGATGGTTCATTATTTCTTATATACCATTACTCTAAAGATACCTCAAACTACACATAGTTATGCCATCTATGTCTTTTTGAATTTTTTTATAAATAATATATATATATATATATATATATATATATATATATATATATATATATATCTGTGTGTGTGTGAGAGAGAGATCCCTTTATTGCACATTGAATCTTGGCATCAAAACTATAATGCCCCGTTCGATGTTACTCCAGTTCATACTTCGATGATCGTGTTACTAAGCGTTGAACGCCGTTGTGCTTCCGTTTATAATTAGTTGGCTTCGACCTTATTGTAGAAAATAATTAACATCCTCCCTCTTCGTCATGTCTACTTGTGTCAAGTCGATGTTTTCAGTTGTTGGCCCCCAAAATGTCCGTTGCAATTTTACTATTAAAGGAAAATCATTTTCTCGGATTGTCGAGCTTGACTATCGGTCATTGTTAATATGAATAATATTTACCTTTAAGTTGTAAAATTAATAATAAAAATGATAACAATGATATTATTAATTTAATTGTCAAGCGGCAATTATTTTTTTGTATTACTACTTTATTGTCGATTATTATATTAATTATCTCTATAATATTTTTGGTTGTATCGTTTGATAACTCCCATAGATCGAGCCTTATTCCACACTGAAGAAGGGAATTACCCTACCATGGCATCATGGTTGGTCATTGCCCTATGTTTGATTTTGAAAAGTCAACCTCTAGTTTTCTCCCCCTTGGTCGATTAGGCATGTATGCGTGTTGTTTTAATCATTTAAATTAAAGGAAAATATGATTTTTTGCTACCTCCAGCATGCCAGTATGTATGCAATTTAATCTTCCTGGTTGGCGTTGGTTTATTGGTTTCCTTTCTTCCTTGGTTTATATCTTGTGAATGTGTGATAGTGGAGGGAAGTTGTGTGTGGTGCAAGTTTTAAAGGGGCTATTAATTAATGCCTAAACTTTAACTCATCCACCTACCACCTCTCACCATTTAGCAATGACCTCATCCTAGTTGTGTGGCCTTCTCCAAATGGGAACTATTTCTACTAGGGACTTTCTTTTTCTTGCCTCACTTTACTAAGAATTTGGTGCAAATTTTGGTCTTCCTTTATTTCGTATTGATGAGAGGTTTCTGGCACATTTTGTGGGACACATTTTGGGGGGAAGAAAACTCTAATTCCTTGGATAGCCACATACATGTAGTTTTATGCACATTTCTGACCTACTCTGGTGTTCCCTTCGGCTTGAATTTGCATCCATTCCTTGTTGCTCTCACTAGCCCTTATTTTTGAGAGGATGAAACACCTTATCTGGACACATGTGCTTTTGGGGAAGAATTATAAGCTAGGAAAATTTGAGGAATCTCCATTCAGGCATGTTAACTCTACCCTTGCAATGTTCTACTACCTTTATATAATTCCATGAAATGAATGGTTCTCCTTCCTGAAATGGCGTCTAGAAATGGGTTTCTATTAATAAGCTCTAAGCTACTGCCCCTGATTCAATCAAGTTTTATTGATAGCCTATCTTCTGTTACTGTGCTTTTTGGGTGTTATTTTTTGGCTTGTATTTGGGGTTCAAACTCTTGAAAATGTTTATGGGTATCTTTGCTCTCTGCTATGGGAAGAAGGAAAATCTTATATATTTTCTCTTATATCCTCCTTACTCGACGAACAAGTTACAGTTGTATCATCTTTTGATCTATGGAAAAACTTGGTCTGACATTGTGGTGTGGATCTGAACTACATTTTGGTTTTTGTAGTTCATGCCAAATATAATGCCCAACTAGTAAGAATTTGTGGGAAAAATTTGTATGCCTAGTTTGTAAGAACATAATTGCTATAGGTAATCCATATTTTCTGTGCCAAATATGTCGTCTATAAATGAGATACTCAATTTAATGGTATTCGATTACCTAGTTTGTTATAAAAATGTATTGTGTTGAAAGCTTGTACACTCCATGGTTATAATAACAATGCAAGGTTACTATGTCTATTGTGAAGTGGGTTTCATTATCAATGGGAAGGAGACTTCATGGTTTTGTATTTTCGTGGATCCAAAAGTAATGGGAATTTAACTTGTGTTGGCTTATTATGCCCACTCCTGCCATGATATTATCATTATGCCATTATTGCTTAGTCTTATTCTTATTTGGATGGTCAAAGGCTTATATTATAGGTATCAATGATGTCTTAGGAAGCTAATTCATAATAATATAAAATATGTATTCATGAATATAGGTTACATCTGCTTGTTTTTGGTTTTCAACACTGTTTATTTAAAATTGGAATACAACTCATGGTAAGGCATTTTAGAGACTGGGGTATCGATGGTGTATTACCTAACATGTATCAAACCCCTCAGATTTGAACTTGAATCACATATATTATCAAATGTGTTTACTAAATGTTTTTGTATTGTGACTTCATTTAATGTAATTTGATTTCAGATGTATATGATATTGTCGGTTTTGGATTTCATCCCTAGATCTTTGTTATGATAGTTTTATAGGGGATATTTATGGACCCTAATCTCTACCCTAGAGATAGTTACTATGATCTTAACCCAAAATCATTGCGAAAGATCTGTTAATATGTTTATTCTTTAAGGTTTTCATTCCATATGTTTGCATACCTGAATCACTGAAATGGCTATAGGTACACTATAATTTACATCATGTAACCTATATGAATTTTGTGGTATTTTTGATCATTTAATATTTTCATTCTGGAATTTTTCTAAGTTTCTAATCTCGAATGTGATTTCATATTTCTTATTGGAAACTATGACTTGAATGATTAGGAACTTAGGTTTTATTTTCTATGCTTTGAGTGGTCTCCCTGGTTAGAGTGGATTGATGCCATTGGAAGGGGAGCTTCGTAATCCTTTCCCTGTTATAATTATTCTTACCTTATCTTGGTTGAATTATTCCTTGTTGAAAGGCTATTTATAATTTGTGAATCGTTAGTGACCACATTATTATTGGTCATAAGTTTATGACCAAACCTCTGTGTTGGTTTTAGATTTCGAAATGTGCTTGGGATGATTGTAGTCATTATGGCAATAGGACCCTTGTTAACTCATGACATTTGGTGATACGTTATGAGGATATTCATGAGGTTCCATATGGAATATATTCTATAAATAGAATGTTGGCCTATGTCAGAAAATTGTTAGTTATTAATGACATTTGGGGTTACTTTTCCTTTATACTCTTTAGATAAGTTGATGATTGGTTGATACGGGTGCTGAAATCAGTCTAATCAGACAATATGCTATTCCCGCTGATTGTTGGGTTAACACCCACACTAAAATTAAGTTTGACAAACGGGAAGTTGTCTGTAAATATATGGCAAGGGTTAAGATTGATGTTGAAGGAACTTCTATTGATATAGAATTCTATCAACATAATATGGAAAACTATGACTGTCTGCTTGGGGTGGATTTTCTGCAAAAATGCCACACATTTAGTATATCCCAAGAAAATATACTTTTGTTTCAGCCTCCTGTCAAAATTCCCAGGAGATATTCATTTCAGTCAATAGTTCCTTTACCTCAGAAGGTAAAGACTGTTAACAATACTTGGATACATAAGTCTATATCAAATTGCTCTGTAAGCATAGAAGAAATAATATCCAAGATAAAACAGAATGTATGCAGTGATGATCCACATGCATTTGTTAACAGGAAAAAACATTATTGTTCTCTAGATCTGCAGCTTGTCAAAGACAGCAATGGAAATGAAGTTGTGCCCAGATTCAAGGCACACCACAGAGGAATGCCCCCTGCAGAAAGGAAAGAATGCCATGGTGAAATCCAGAAATTGCTGAAAGCAGGATTCATACAAGAATCTAATTCTCCATGGTCATGCGCTGCCTTTTATGTCAATAAAAGGAGTGAGCAGCTAAGAAATAAGAAGAGACTAGTGGTTGATTACAAACCACTCAATAAATTTACTGCTGCAGTTCAACACCCAATACCTGCCAAGGATGATATCCTCAGAAGAATCAAAGGATCGAAAGTTTACAGCAAGTTCGATCTAAAGAGCGGATTTTGGCAGATATTCTTAAAAAATGAAGACATGTACAAAACGGCATTCATCGTGCCTGGAGGACAATATGAATGGAAAGTGCTTCCATTCGGATTGAAGACAGCTCCATCCATATTCCAAAAAATTATGGATAAGATATTTGGTGAGTTATCTGACTTCCTAATTGTCTACATTGATGACATTCTTATTTTTTCCAAGTCTCCTAAAGAGCATATAACTCACCTGGAAAGATTTTATGAAACTGTATATAAGAATGGAATATGTCTGTCCCCCTCAAAGCTTGAAGTCTTCAAAGAGGAAATTGATTTCCTCGGCATAAGAATCAGTTCTGGTACTATCACTATGCAGCAACATGTTGTAGCCAACATCCAGAAATTTCCTGATCAGATCCTTGAGAAACAACAGTTACAGCGTTTCTTAGGATGTGTAAACTATGTTGCTGGTTTTTACCAGAACATAGCTGCTGACAGAGTACTGCTCAACAAAAGATTGAAAAAAGAAGCTCCTGGTTGGTCTCAGGAGATGACACAAGCAGTACAAAGAATAAAGAAACAAGTCCGTGAGCTCCCAGCAATGTCTCTTCCAGGACCTGGCATAAAGATTATTGAATGTGACGCCAGCGAACAATTTTGGGGAGTGGTTCTCAAATAAAAAGCCGAAGATGATAAAGAAAAGGTATGTAGGTTTGCTTCAGGCGCTTTTCAAGGCTCTGAATTAAATTATCATTCTTCACATAAAGAGTTATTGGCTGCAAAGAAAGCAATCAAAGCTTTCTTATTTTTTGTCCAGAATGAATCATTCATTCTTAGATCTGATCTCAAAGACTTTAGAAAAAGATTGAATGGTGGCGACCCGGCCAATAAAACTGCTTTCAACAGACTCCAAAGATGGGGTCTTTGGTTTGATAACTTCGAGTTTTCAGTAGAGCATATCTCTGGGAAAAATAATGCTCTGGCAGATTTTGTAAGCAGAGAACTGAATACTCCTAAAACCATTGGGGTTACACAGATATTCCATGAACCCCATGGAACCATCTGGGATCATAGGCATGCAAAAGCCCAGATTGACAGTTTGGTCTTGAATGATAACAGGATGTCCCAAGAAGCTCAGACGCTTCTAATCTCAAGGGATCTCATTTCTACTCAAGAGTTTTCCATGTCAGAAACTGAATGCAGATTCTTCGATCTAGATATACCAGGACATCAGTACCATACTCTTCAAGAACCATTGATAAAATGCTGCCTCCATTGGCAGTGGAGATCACTGTATGCATTGGAACAACCAGACTTCTTACCAGTTGAAGGTCTCAGGCTCAGACAACTCATACCTAGAAAGGACACTTTATGGCGGTTCAAGTTTTCCAGGATGTGGACTGAAGAACATCCATTGCATTATGATTTGTGGAATCGACCTCCATCTCTGGGCGACAGGAAGTATATCTCATCCCATTTTAAATACTTCCTGCTTAAATTTCTACCTACAAAATTCTCTGACTCTCCACTTCTTAATGTGCATCCTGACATTGCGAGAAATATACTAATCCAATGCAAGATTCCATGGTTTGTGAAAGCACATTATTATATCAAAATAAATCACAGAAATATGGCTAAAAGACCCTGTGGAGGAGAGTTCTTTTACACCACACCATGGTGGTAAGGCCGCCAGCTCCAGATCAGGACCTGCGAATACTTGATCACTACCTGTTTCCTACAAGACCGCATCTGCAACCTAACAATGATGGAACAACACACATATCCCGTGTCTGGCTTGAACAGCATGAACGCAATCTTCCTCCAGCACCTCACCGACATGATAGTACAACCTCATCAGAAGATGGTGACCCTCCTGGTCCCTCAGTCCAATACGACAGTCCGTGAACTTAGTGCGCCTCACACTCATTGCTATTATGGCAGGCATGTTGCCATATTGTCGGATAAGATTCCACCTTATCCTTTGCTTTTCTTAGTGCGCAGTTAGTGCGCTTTCTTTTGTTTTTGAGTTGGCTATACGACAAGCCTGTTGTCGGTTATCTTTTGATAAGGTTCTTTCTTATCCTTGCTTTTGTGTCAGTGCGTGGTGGACCCATGCTTTTTGTAAAAGTCTCGTGAAGTAATCAGTACTCATATGAGTGGGCATCTAACCGGTAACCTTTGTCTTCGGTTATCCGGTTTCCGGTCTTAGGTCATCCCGGTGAAAAGCCTTGGATTGTCTATAAATTAGACTTTCCATCTCATTCACTACATCGGGTTTTTAGGAGATGCATCAGAAGGGATAAAGAGCGAAGGCTAAGTCCAGCATTCAGACTAGTGTTTTCACATGTACTGTGAGTGAAGATGTTTAATTCAGTTCATGCTTTAGTAACTGTAAATGGTGAATTGAAGTTTATAAATATTGATGAGTTTTATGCTTTTGAAGATCTATATGAGATAGACGATGTGTATGATATTGTTGTCATGATATTGGTAGATTTATTTGGTCAAGAAGCTCAGATTAATATTCTGTTGATATTTGGACTTGATGATTGAATATTATCTTCGTTTTAAATCAGTTTTCAGAATATCTATATGGGTTTCAGAATAGTCTTATAGAATTGATATGCGAGCAGTGTTATAGACAGTGTTATAGAATTGGTATCAGAGCTGGTAAAAGATCTTAGGACAAATCAGAGTTGATCAAGATAAAGCTTTCTGAGCAGCATGCAGTTGATAGTTTCTGAGAGATTCAGCCGTCTGTAAACACAAGTTAATATAGCAATTCCATAGGTTGATTGGTGAGGCTATCGCAACCGTAAGACGCCGTGTGTAGGCGCAACAGTAAGACGAATTTTGCCCGACGTTTGTTCAACCTCAGCTTCTTTGCTTGTTAGTCACAGTCTAAAATGGCCGACACTTCTCCGAGATCGTCCACTGTAGAGTCTGATGAAAGTCATTTGATTAACTTGTCTGACGTCTTCTCTGTTAATGAAGATATTAGTGTTGTTGATGAATCCAGTCCCACTCCTGAGTGGAAACTTCCCAAAAAATCATATAGTGAGGTTTATTCAAAGCTTAATAAGTTTCAATTATTAGCATCAACTGTGTTCAAAACTAGGGAATCAGTAATCCAGGTAGCCCAAAGTAATAACTGTGAATATAATATTCCTTTGATAGACAAAGCCGATATAAAAAGCTTAAAGCGTCAGTCTACTTATAAATTTGCCCATGTAGGCTGTGTTCAAATAGGAATAACCCCGTTATTTAGAAGAGGTCTAAATGCTAGTATTTTGTGTTGTTGGATGGACCTTAGGTTTGATAATTTTAAGGACAGTCTTCTTGCAGCCATCCAAACAGGTCTCCATAATGGACCTATTTCTTTCGAAGTTTATCCTAACTACCCTGTCTCTCTCACAAAGGATGACCTTCTTCAAGATGTTTTAAAATTGCATTTAGCCACCACCGGTCTAAACATGCGCACAGGATCTTGTCCACTGGCCATACACTATAAAATTATCTACAGGCTGGTTAACACAATGTACCCAGCTGTGAAACATGGCGTGTCCAAGGGCAGTAGCGTGGTGACACACGTTAATTTGGAAAGTCAGAAAATAGAACCGGAGTTGATCTCCTGGTCAGAAATAAAGGTCCCCAGAGAATGGACCTTAGCAAAAAAGTTTGTTCAGTCAGCCAAGGGTTTTTTTGTTAAGATTAATGGATTTCTTTTTTGTGACTCATTTAAATACATTCAAAGAGTGGTTTTGATTATGTTGACAAATATTACTTTTAAGTGATCCTGTAAGGAGGAGGTGGCAAACTTCTTGTTTAAAACAAAAACTAAATATTGATTTTTTAAGGAAGGTTATGAACCCATATTGCTATGAAACCTTCCTCCCAGAAGGATTGAATAACTTTTTTTTTGCATCATTGATCATAACTAGTATGTTTTGACTTCTCAAATAATTTTTGAGATGAATGGATTGAGTTTTAGATTTCAATCACGTAATACATAGGGTTACATGATTGACATACCAATACTCTCAACCTTTTATTCCTAACATATAAGGCATTGCCTTCATTATTTGAGATATCGTTCTTACTGGAATATTTGGCTTCCTTATTATTGGCTGGTGAAATTATTTTTATCTCGTGTGAGGAATTATTATTTGTGGGTTGTGTTTTGATCCATTTTTGAAATAGAACATTCTTTTCATGATCTTGTTAAATGTTAGCTTATTGTTGCAATGGGCAATCTTATCATGCTTAGTTTTTGTGAACTGACTCAAGTTAATAAAAAATAAAATAAAATGGATACGTACAGAAATAAATATATAAGATAATAATGAATTTGTGATTTTGTAGATAAAATTAAGAGTCTTTAATTGGAAAGAAGGGAGTTACCTACTAGTGTAAAATAATCTACGCTCACTAACCTTAAGCTACGGATTAAACTTTATCCTCATTGTTGATCCTTACTATACAAGGTTGTGGTTCTGAACCTTAATGGCACTCTATTTCAGTTAGAGCTTATGTTTCCTTTGTACATTGTTATCTTCTCTTAATTGTGGTTAATTGTTGATCCTTACTATACAAGGTTGTGGTTCTGAACCTTAATGGCACTCTATTTCAGTTAGAGCTTACACTTGTTTCCTTATGCAATGGAGGTATAAATAATGATTAAATAGCTTGGGTATGAATAATAAACCTTATGAGAGATAGAAGGTGTCCCTTTTGATCAAGTGAATATAGCTAGTTTTTCCAGTCTTTAGATGATCCTCATTCAGAAAAAAATGTTCTCAATCTAATTGGTCAATAGAATAAAAGAAATAAGTTCACCTTTGTAAGATTTTTATTTTGAATCAAACATGAATCTTCTAGGTCGTAAAGTTTGGTCTTGAAAGATGTTCTAGTTAATACATAACCTTAATGGATTTTACATCGTGGGGTGTACTTAACTGTGATTGTGTATTATGGTTAGATTTTTTCATGGTGCCTTGTCAAAGAGAAAAGTGAACTATCCTTCATGGATGTTGGATGTTTTCTTGTTGTCTATGTGTTCATCGTTGTGTTGAGATGTTTAAATAGTTAGTTGCAGCTAGTGTTATCACCTGTAGTGTCATTATATACTTCAAACAAGTAAAACTAAAAAATTATCTTATATTTTTCTATGTTGTTTTGTGTGGTTGGTTTGTGGTCATTACACTTGGTATCAGAGTGGAGGTTCATGCTCTCAAACCTTTGGGACATATTGAAGTTGTGATGGTTTTACTGGATGGTGTTGAATGTTGGTGGTGAATATTGGAAGAGTAATGTGATATAAACGTGATGTGAACTATGTCATAATTGTGATATTGTGAGCACACATGTTGTGTATGTAACTTAGTGTATAACTGTTAGCATATTAATGTGTTGGAGAAGAGAGTATTATTTCTCCTTTTCAAGAATTATATGAGAATTTAATTATGAAGCATTGTCTTGTTGTTTGTGTGGGAGAAGTGTGATTGTTGATTTTGGAGTTTTGGATCCTTTTGGCATTTGTGATGTCTAGGTGTGCTGATATTTTGTATGACAAGGTTGGTTGTAGTGAATTAGATTTCTTAATGATGTCATTATCATTTGTGTATAAATATGTGTATTCCCATGTTATATAGTGATTGAATATGTGTTGTAATTGTGCTCATCATAAGTAAAATTCATGTAATAAGTAAATATTAATGTCATAAATTTGGGACATATGGTGAGTGTATGATCCCTATCATGCAGTGAGTGCACTTTGGGTGTAACATGTGCTGATGTGGTGTGTTGTAAACTGTGAATGTAATGTATGTGATATACCCTATATCGGTACCATATGTAAGAAACTATGGTTAATGTGCGTGAACCACCATTGTGTTAGTGATGTAGTTACATGTTTTGTTGTGAACGTTACGCTAACCGACCATGAGGGAAATCAGAAAAAGTGTATGTTTGGAGTGAGGGGATGTGCACCATGGGCCATTAAATCAGGCTAACCTTAAGCTTAGTAGATGATGACCTTTGCTCTTTCTCCCTCTCTCCTCATGGTTGTTGTATGGATGCAACCTAAGTGTAGCTATGACTATGTTTGGCCTTGTCGAAGTGGTGGCGGGATGATTCAGATAAAGATGATGACGATTGTACTATTAATATGCTATTTTATGAGTTAAGGATCGATATTCCAAGTTCCACTAACTCGTTGAGTACCCCCTTGGTGGCCAGATAAGGCCACATAGTCATCATAATGTGTTATTCTTATATGTGCATTTTATTCGTAAATTGAACTTTTTATTTTATTTTTGTAAGGACCAACAGTTTTCTTGATTTCCATGTTTTATATTTTGGGCATTTACTTGGTTTATGATACTAACATTTGGATTTTTTCACTAACTATGGCTATTTGGCCATTTGTTTTGCTTGTATTTTGATCTTCTTTTAAATCTTAAAATTTTACCACCTTACCCAAGGATTGTAATTTACCACTTGGCATTTAAATTGGATTGCTATGTTAGTCCTATTATCGTGATGTGTGGATCAGGGTCATGGGATGCACCATAGAATGGTTGGACCTATGGACCCACTTCATTGTATGGGGGTATGCCCCAAGGAGTTACAAATAACTATCAGGTTGTCGAAACTTGAGTTATTATGCCACTTGGGTTAGGGATGTCTGGATTCTATGTGCCTAGGGCCATAGGGAAATCGACCTCTTTGGGGAGCGAAAAGGAAATTTATTTATTTATTACTACTTGAGAGAGGCATAAGAGACTTGAGGGAGGCATAGGAGATCTAGGGAGGCATAAGATATTTGTGTGTGTGTGTGTGTGTGTGTGTGTGTGTGTGTGTGATTGATTCTTTGGGAGGTATACATAGTTGTTATGAAGTTTTGGTTGTGGTCTTATGATGTATGTGTTACTCATGTTAGTTGGATTTGTTTTGTGATGTTAAGGATATGGCGTTGATCCCTTGTTGACACTAGGTCATTGTCGCTACTATTCTGAACTATGTGCAATCTTCATATGTGGAATTGTTGAAACTTTTGTTTATTATAGTACACTTTTGTTCGAGTATTATATGTCAGTAATAGATGTATGACAAGTACTCTATTATGTGGACCATTCTTGTACCCTCCCATAATTTGGTTAAGCTCTTGTGGTGTGGTACCATCATGAAAGTATGTAAAATTATAGTTGTGAATCATTAGTGTTGTGTATGACCCTAGTAGGATGTCGTGATTGCAACTCATGTTGAGAACCCACAAGAATGAACAAACTAAAATTATACAACAATGAAATTTTAAAGAACTTGATTTAAGAATAATATAAATGGAAAGAGTCTAATTAAATAATGAATAAGAGGGAACTGCCAATCTTCATATAACTTTGAAAGTTAAAATTATGCCAAAATGTTTATAAGGCTACCCCATGGACATGCTTTAACGACTGAAATTGTAACCGTAGGGTGTATTTAGCTCTTTAATTGTTCTTAGTTGCTTAGCACCCTTCCTTCCTTCAGTGTTACCTTGCATCAGGGACAGTGCTTCCTTATGGGGAGGAGAGTTTAATACCCCATTTGACATTACTCCAGTTCATACTTCGACAACCGTGTTGCTAAGAGTTGAACATCATTGTGCTTACATTGATCATTAGTTGGCTTCACCCTTATCATAGAGAATAATTAGCATCCTCCCTCTTCATTGTGTCTTCTTGTGTCATGTCAATGTTTTCAATTCCTAGCCCCAACAATGTCTATTATGATTTTCCTATTAAAGGAAAATTGTGTTCTCGGATTGTCAAGCTTAACTATCATTCATTGTTAATATGAATAATATCTAGCTTTAAGTTGTAAAATTAATAATGAAAATAATAACAATCATATTATTAATTTAATTTTTGAGCAGCAATTATTTTTTTATTATTAATTTATTGTCGATTATTATCGATATTTATATGAATTATATCTATAATATTTTTGGTTGTATCATTTGATCACTCCTGTAGACTGAGCCTTATTTTGTGTTGAAGAAAGAAATTAACCTGTCATGGCGTCATGGTTGGTTATTGCCTCATGTTCTCTTTCAAAAGGTCAACCTCTAGTTTCCTCCCCCTTAGTCAATTAGGCCTGCATGTGTGTTGTTTTAATTGTTTAAATCAAAGGAAACTATGATTTTTTTCTCCCTCCAGCATGCGAGTATCTATGTAATTTAATCTTCTTGGTTGGCGTAGGTTTATTGGATTCCTTTCTTCCTTGGTTTCTACCTTGTGAATGTGTGAAAGTGGAGGGAAGTTGTGTGTGGCACAAGTTTGTAAGGAGCTATTAATTAATGACCAAATTTTAGCTCATCCACCTACCACCTCTCACCATTTAGTAGTGACCTGGTCTTAGTTGCATGGCCTTCTCCAAATGGGAAATATATCTTCTAGGTGATTTTTTTTTCCTTGCCTCATTTTTATAAGAATTTGGTTATTAGCTGGTAGTTGGTAGAAATTATGGCCTACCTTTATTGCCTTTCAATGTGTATTTATGCGAGGTGTCTGGCACGTTTTATGGGACACATTTTAGGGGGAAGAAAATTCTAATTCCATGGCTGGCCGCATACATGTAGTTTTTTTCCCATTTCTGACTTGCATTGGTGTTCCCTTCAGCTGGAATTTGCATCCATTCCTTGTTACTATGATTATCCCTTGTTTTTGAGAATATGTAGCACCTTGTCTAGACACGTATACTTTTGGGGAAAAATTGCAAGCTGGGAAAATTTGAGGAAGCTCCATTTAGGCATTTTAAGTCTAACCCTTGCAATGTTCTGCTACCTTTTTATAATTTCATGAAATGAATGGTTATTCTTCCTAAAATGGCATTAAGAAATGGGTTTCTATTAGTAAGATTTAGGCTACCACCCCTGATTCAATCAAGGTTTGACAGGAATTTCTCCCAGTCAAATTTACATCCTTGCATCGATAGGGAACATGGCCTCTTTTGGTTGGACGTGGCTCAGCTGGGTATTTCAAAAATTTCATGAAAAGCCTCAACTCAAAAATTGTCCATGTGGAGGAACGACGCTCATTTGAGGATCTACTTTTGGTTTGGCCTTGGAGTAGCGTTGGGAGGACACGTGGAGGTTTCTACTACTTTGGATAGACTTAGAAAAATTTTATGTAGCTAAAACAGTGTGGCAGAGAATGGGGGCACGTGGTGAGCCCGCACTCATTCAGGGTCTCCACTTTAGGCACCATTTTGAAATTGTGCCATGGAGACACGTGGAGGCTTTCACCGGGTCTTCCCATACTTAGTATTTTTTAAAGGGATTTTGGAGGTCTAGGACACATGGAGGAACCACGCATGTTTGGGGACCAAGCCTTGAATTTCATTTTAAAGAAGCGCCAGGATGGACATGTGGAGGCCTCCGCTCACTTTGCATTTTGCTTAGAATTTTCAACGGCCAAAGGAAACTGCCTCAGAGCATGACACATGGTGCCTTCCGCTGAGCTTCAAGCATTCAGACAAACTTTACCAGGCCAGGACACGTGGTGAGCCCGTGCTCGTTCAAGGTATCAAATTTTTGGGACCATCTCAAGGTGCACCATTGTGACATGTGGTGGTTTGAAAAGTCAAAGGGGTGGGGAGGTGGACCATCGAGGGGAAATTTGGATTTTTTGCCCCTTGACATGCGAAAATGACTAAAATCATCAAAATGGCCCACAGGCCCGATAAAGGAAAGTCAAATCTTGCTCTGGTCAATGGTGGAGGTGCGGACTCTCGGGGGAAATTTGGAAAATTTTCCTTTTAGGAAAAAAGAGTTAAAAGTAAAAGGGGAAGCATGGTTCCACTGGAACCACATTGGGACATGTTTGAGCCCATTTTTCAAAGGTAGAGCTATGGGGAAAACTTGGAAAATTTTCCTTTTTCCAAAAAGAGGGTCAAATGGTAGAATTTATCCGCAGTTCCTTTGGGACCCACCTCATGACACGTGTCAGGCTTATTTCCCAAGAGCGGAGGTGCGGAGCAAAATGGAATTTTTTTCCATTTTTCCAAAATTTGTAAAAAAGTCAGAGGAAGCCCTCAAGCCTGTTTTTAAGTTTGAATCTTCCACGTGGACAGGACCCAAATTCAAAGTAAAGGTCAATGAGAGCTGAGAGTCTGAATCTGATTTTCCCCCCATTTTACTAAAACATGCTTGTTAAGGTGAATCTTCATGATTTCTTGGTATTTCCTACACTCCAAGTAGAGAGGGGAGTTAATGTTGATATTTGAGTTTGGTGGGAAGATCCAGAAGACATATTTCACCATTAAAATGGTTTGACTATCATGCTCGATAAGATTTTCCATTTTTCTTCTCCCGAGCACGTAAGGATCCAGATTTGATAGATTAGGGGTGGAAGTGGTTGGAAAGTTGAAGAAAGAGTGATCTACTAGAAGAAGGAGTTGAATGTGGGAGATATTCGATGAGATCTGCCCCCTCAAGCACCTGGTGAACTTTTTACAGATCTGATTCTGAGAATCGCAATTGTGATCATGGCAGGCACTGGTAGCACTCAAGGTCTAGGATTTTTTAGGGGAAAAGGGGTCCCTGTTGTAAATGTTATAAATTGACATGAATTTTTCATGCAAATGGTTGGAGTGTTAGGGGTCTGGACTGATTTTTCTAATAGAAAGCTTGATAAAGCCCATCCTTTTGAGAAGTGTTTGAGAAGCTTGCATATCTCTTTTGTGATAAATCTGATCATGTCAAGGTGGTTGCAAGTGTACGTCCATTGACAAGCTCTGAGAATATTCTAGAAAATTTCCCTTGCTAATAGATTTAATCAAATTCAAGTTATTCTATGTTGTGTTAATCAAAATGTGTTTGTTTTATTTCTAAATATATGTGAGTAGTTTTTCTTGTTTATGTTGCAATCTTGTATTAAAATATGATTCAATCACACAGGTCTCAATCCTTGTGACAATTTAGTGGCATTTGTAATTTCATTTCTTGGGAGAGCCTTCATCTGGGAGTGAAATAAATGATTTAAAATCACTTCTCTTTCATCTAATTTTGAAAAATTTAATCAGAAATGGATCTTTCCCCTTTCTTGTCTTTTAGGCCTAGGAACAATGGGACTCTCTAATTACAAACATTGTGTGGTGAGGAGATTATGGCAACTAGTTTTACCTCACACCATGTGGCGAGTTTGGAAGGCTTGAAATGATGGCATATTTAGAAATACTAGAAAGTTATGCAACAAAGTATCTAAAGAAATTACCATTGCTGTGCAAGACAATATTGCAAGATTTAAACCTCCTAAAAATAGACCTTACCCTGAGTGAAGAAGAGTTACATTCTGGCTGCTTGGAATATTGACACTGTCTCAAAAAAGAATAACAATGGTATGGATAGAACCACTATCCTACCTGGATTAAGCCTACCCAATTCTCGGCATAAGTTGAATTTTGTATGGGGCCTCAAATGGAAATCCAGGAGATTCTAGAGGTGGAGGAGTCATCAGAGATCACAGAGGCTGCTTTGTTGCTTCTTTTTCAGGGAAAATGGGTAGGCATACTAAGTCATTACTCTGAAGCTCTTGATTGCTCTGTGGGGAATAATATTTAGTCAAAGATTGTAATATTTGGAATATTATTATTGAGGGTGATTCTCTGAACATCATCAATCTCTTAAACAATAAGCAACCCCCCAGCTGGTCAATTAGAGATTTTATTGTTGAAGCTACTGATATATGCAAGAGTTTTGAAAATGTTAAAATCAACCACACCTATCGAGAAGGAAATAGGGTCGCAGATGGTTTGGCAAACTTTGGGCTACAAAAATACTTTTCAAACTTGGATAAGGGGGGACTAATTCTTCCCACTCAAGTTAATGAAGACATGCATCAATGATTTACATGGCTTGGAAAGTAATCACTAATGGTTGTAATGTGGATGCTAAGGAGCGGATTTTTAAGTTCAGAATGATGACATCATCTAAGATTTGTGAGATTTGTGTGATTTGTCCAAACTGGACAGTCATCATTACTTATCATAGGGAGAATAGCTCAAGGATAAGGTCACTAATTACAAAGTCAAGTCTAATAATTACTTCTTTTATCACGAATGGGAGAGATTTCAAAAACAAAGCTTAGACTGATATGCATAAGGTGCTAAAACTTTTACCGTTGCGGCTAGAGTCATGTGGAAAAATAGGGGTTTGCCTTACAAGACAGAACCCACCCATAATCCCACGTGGAAATAGGATGCAGGGCTCTGGAACTATCTTCAAATTGGGAAGTCTGGTGAATTTTATTGAAAGAATACAAGGTTTTGATCAGGATATTTCTATTAAATTTGTGTCAGGGATAGAAGAATCCTAGGTAGTTAAGTATAACAACATTGAGGTTGAGATTACAGAGGAGCTCCATCACTCAAGTCATGGGGCTCATCCTTGATGGCACCAAATTCTTTAACAAGAAGGTGGATAGGAGGTGGAGGAAATAAATTCCTAGATGAAGGGGAAAATCTTGAATTTGTGACAGTTGACATCAAGCTGACTTCAATTCCTGAGCCTTTTGCTAAGCTCACCAAGATGGTTGTTAGGTATGTAACTCTTGAGGGTAGAGATTTGTTACTATTCCTCAAAAACATTTGATCTTTCTTAACCACTTATATAGAAACATAATCATCAGCTTCCCTCAATACTTGATAAACTCGCTGGAGAAATCTGTTTGGGAAGTGCAAAATCATACTAGGGCAGTTCCGCTCCATCAAGAGCTAATTCTTCTTATCCACCATCATTGCTCAACTGCCCCCGCTTGGATCCTGCACCTCCCTCTCCCTCATTCCTCCCCCTACCCCCACTACCTCCATTCCTTCCTAGCTCGAAAGGAAGAGTGACATTGCTTCATCTAGCAAGAAAAGGAAGGGTATGAAAAATAAGATGTCCCTACTTCTTATCCAGGGTCCTTAGAAGCCACAAAGACCTTGAGCTTGCCGAGAGCCTCTTGCAGATAAGCCATTGGTGGAGGAGCCTAAGGAGGAGGATTTGATGGTCATAGTGGGCAGGATGGAAAAGGAAATCCAAGAGCTTAAGAGTGTTATCAAAAATATGGAAAAAGCTAAGGGAAAAGGGAAACTTCAAGATGATGATGAGGAGGGTGTTATTGCTGAAGTCTTCAAAAAGCTTCAATCTTTTGATGGTAAGCTAGGAAATGTAAAAAGTTGTAATGACTGCATCCTATTTGCACTTAAAAGCATGCATATTAATTTCATCGAACAACATGTTCATAGTGTGTGCAGTCTCAGTGGGATTACTAAGGACATTTGGGGCCCCAAGAGAGAAAAGAGATATGGCTATTGCTCAGGCGGATTTGAAAGACCCTTCTCAGGCCACAGCCATTGCCTTCTTTGATCTCACTTCAAGTGATGAAAACTAAGATTGATCAAGGCTATCAAGTGATGTAGTGTTGTGACGTTGTTTATTGGCTGCAAAGTTGCTATTGACTGACAGTTTTGGTGTCGTTTTTTGGTTGAGATATTCTATGATCGATATCTCTTGTTTGTATTTTTGATCTCTTCTACTATTTTTCAGATCATTGTATGTCTTGATCCTTTTCTATAACTTTTTTGTATTATCTGGTTGTTCAAGCCCTCTGGTGTTGGTTGTTTTGCACTTCTTAGGGATATTTCTTCCACTTTTGATATCTGGCTTTTGAGCCCTTTTGTATACAGGGTATAAGTCCCTTCAAAACTATTTACCCTTAATTAAAAAAAAGATAGAGATTATCTGTAAGCCTCTGGGTGTACCTTAGGTGTTACTTGGCTTAGGTCTTGATGCTTTGTTGGGTTCTCTAATTCTAGCCTTAGTGTTAGATTCTCATAGATTGTATGAAAAAGTGTTGATCTAGGCCTCCATTGAAGTACATATTCTAGTTAAAGAAACATTTTGGCTATTCTGTGGCATTCTGTTGGTCTAACCTTTCATTTTGTAATATTTCTCAAGGATCTAGTGAACCAAGTTCATCCTACCTCACCTCCCACAAAAATTTATTTAAAACAACCAATCCTACCTGTACTACCCCCTATTTTTCCTGTGTGCATACAAATGCAAAATCTTCCATTACCAAAACATGCAGGAGCAATCAGGGTCCTTAATGTATTTAGTAACATTTGCCTTATTGTGAAAATATCTCCATGATCTAGAGGTGACAACTTGTGAGAGTCAGATTTGGTGTGTTGATCATATTTTCCCAAGGTCTTCTCTATAAAATTTATGCAAAAGAAGGATATATCATTGTTCATCAATAATAGAGGTTACAAAATAGGTTCTCTTACCTTGGTTGAAAGGCACAACCTAAAATAATTAGGATCATATCAAATCCTCTTGAAGGTACTATCCACTCCTTTCGAAACTTGAATGCTAACAAGTCAAATAGATCTGATTCCCCAGCTACAAAATGACATCATGATTATCTATCTACCTCTGAGTGTCCTGTCAAAATCCAGTGATGCTACTTGGTATTTGAAGGAGATTAAATTTGGGTACTAGCATTCTTCTTGCGTCATTGCCGGGGAACTTACAGTTCAAATTTAGACCCTGGTAAAACACTTCTTATATGCTCCAAGTGCTATGTGTAGTTCTTTTAGTTTTCACACCTAGTGCACTAGCTTTCATTTGATAAATCTGGGTAAAGAAAGTTTAGAATCTTTCCATTTCCAGTTTCTAGCATTGAAAGACATTTGACAGATCATACTTAGTGCATTTTCACAACTAAGGTGGAAATCCTTAGTGGCAACTCCCTGTTGATCTGATTTTTAATGAGTACCAGTGTCTTAGAACTCTGTCAAAGTCAGATTTGTTACTAATATTTGCAAAGCTGGAAGGAATAAGATCTTTCTTTGCTAGGGATCATGCTAGGACATTGTTTCCAAACTAGGAAAAGTAAAATCAGAAAGGAAGAAAAGTCCTAGAGAGTTGTGGGAGAACAACAGACAAGAAGAGGGATCTCCATTGATGAAAGGATAAACCTATCATTGAAGACTGTCATTCAAGTGACTCTGAATCAGGCAACCTCTTTGTGGAATTGAATTCTCCAGCTGGAGAAGGGCCTTCATTTGATTTTGAATGGTTTGCTTCACATTTTGCACCTGTATTTTCTGAGATTAATAGGGATTTCCAAGAGACAAGGCCTTTTGGGGTATCCATTTTAAAAATTATACTCCTATGTTCCAAGGACCCTCAGCCCCTTATCAATTTTTCACCCCTCTAGGGTCACCTTCTCGAATCAACATGGCTTGGCCCCCACCCAGACCCCCTTTTTTTGTAAACACCTTTGGACCTATAAATTTTGTGGGCAATGGTTGGATATCCAAATGCAGTGCCTCAAGATGTAAGGAACATAATGCCAAAGTTCCAAGGAAACAATGCTATTACTGGTGATTAACATCTAAAGCTTTGTATCAATATGATGGAAGATTTTGAGATTGAACATGAAGATGTAGTATATCAAGTTGTTTATCCATACCTTGGAAGAAGATGTTAGGGACTGGTATAAAGCATTTCCAGATAACTCTATTGATTCTTGGACTGAGATGAGCAATGCATTTAGATTGCAGTATGGTGATAGAACTGACCCTAGGTTTCTTTTGACAGAATTTGAAAACATAAAAAAGAACTGTAATGAGTCAGTACATGATTTCAACACAAGGTTTAATAAGACCTTGAGGAGATTACCTGTTAGGATAAGGCCTTATGATGAGTCATGTTTGATCAAATATTCTGATGCATTTGATAAAAAGGCTACATATTAGTTAAGAGACAAAGAACCCCACAAACTTTTGAGGAAGGCCTTCACCATGGCTTTGCAAATAGAGAACAACATCAAGGACAATTGGAAAGCCTCCAAAAAGGGAGGGTGTAAAGCTGGTTAACCCAGAAAAACCTCAAACAAGTAAGGCTGCTTATTTGGAAGGAGATTGTGAAAACTTTGGCAGGGGCTGTCAAGGAAATTTCCTACAAACCAGCCCAGGCTGAGAAGGGAATTGGGCAGAACTCACAAGGTCAACACAAGCAACAAGGCCAAGACAGGTTTACAAATCACCAAATATCTGATGACAGAGGCAAAGGACCTATTGGATTTGGAAATAGGTAGTCCCAAGGTAGGGAAAAAAAATGGTGCCTGATCCTTTAGCTGCCAGAGTTGTTGTTATGGAGGAGACAAATGTCATTGATTGGTGTGAACAAATGTTTTATGCCTCATGCTCCTTGTGAAGAAGATAAGCAAGAATAAGAAGAAGTTGATGATAATGATGATGATGTCTGCATGATGGGTTGCTCCAAAAGCTTACAACAAGGGGTAACTTCAACTGAGGTGATAAGTGCCCAGACTTCTGCCACCTTTTGGGACTGCATTCATAGGGTACCTATTCTTCCTCCCTCTCATATTTTAGAAGTAGATACTGTACAAGATTTTGAATTTCCCAATAATGACTTTGAATATTTAAGGGCTTTAATGATAAAGAAGTATGATGGAGGAATTCCATCTGAGGAGGATAGGTAGTTACTGATGAATGTTGTTATTTCTCAAGAGAAGGAATATAACACAAGAAGTAAGGATGTCAAAGGGACATGGCCTCAAGCCAAGCCAAAATCTCCCTTACTTTCAAACATTCCTAAAGAGGCTCTTAAGAAAGAGGCATCTCCCAAAATCCCTGAAGTTCTAAACAAAAATCATATCCCTCCTCACACCCAAGTTATCAAAAACCTGTACCACCTAATGAGTGTGTTGGCTTTACTTCCAATACATCCTTGCCAAGGAATGTCCCATATGATATTGGCCAAGTTTTAAGTCAAATCAAAGTCTATGTTCCAATTTGTTGAGTTGCTTAGGATTCCTGAGCACAAAAAGAGAGCATTTGAATACTTGGGATTGAAAGAAGAGAAGACTGCCTTAGGTAGAAATGTAAATATTGTGGAGACTCCTTCAATCATTCAAGAATTAGAAACACCACCAACATTGGAGGAACTAGGTGAATTTCCTGAGGTCTATTTGGGGACATCCTTGGTGGACTCTCAGATGAATGTGGATCCATTCTTCACCACTTTTATCATTAAGGACAGACTGCTGCACAACTAAATGTTTGACTCAGGGGCATCATGCAATGTCATGCCTCTGGAAGTCATGAATGAGCTGAATATCAAAGTGACAACAGCATATGGGAAGTGCACTGCCATGGATTCCAGATAAGTTCCAGTAGTGGGATGTGTGAAGGGTTTGGTGGTGTAACTTGTAGCTAACCTAGGTAAAAATTTAAAACTTGATGTTGTCATCATTGACTGCCTAGCCAAGTGGGGCATGTTACTATCAAGAAACTGAGCTGCTAGTGTTTGTGGGTGTATCCAAATGGATATGTCCTATGCCATGATTCCAATTTAAGGCATCCTTGTCAGGTTGTATGGAGAAAAGAAAATGTTACATCTTATTGAGGATCCAGACAATGCATCCTATAAAGTATTGTACACAAATGTTGATCCTGAAAAATTTGTAGGATTTGTTGATGGAAAGGAGCACAAGATTGAGGAATGCATGTGTCTTGAACAAGAGGGATCTCCTTGGAATATATCATTTGATGGAGCTTGCTACAAGTTTGGGAATGGTGCTGGTGTTGTTATACTTTCTCCTAGTCAGGAAAAAATTAGTTTTTTTCTTTAAACTCAACTTTGAGTGCACCAACAACATTGGTGAGTATGAGGCACTATTGTTGGGTTTAAGAATTGCTTAGAAATATGGTATTAAGAATATCATTGTCAAAGGAGACTCAAAATTAATTGTAAAACAATTCAGAAAGTTGTATGCCACAAAGAATCAGTGAATGAAACAGTACAAGCATGTAGTTTGGGATCTTATTGAGATGTTTGATTCATTAAACATAGTGCATCATGATAGGAAATTCAATGACTTGGTAGAAAATCTTGTAGTGTTGGGGTCTCAGTTTGACAATTGTATAATGTCCCCATATTGTGAATATGAGGTTGAGGTATTGACAAGACCTTCTGTCTCTGACAACATTAAACATTGGTAGGTTTTTGATGATGATGCTCAGATCAGAATATTTTTGTAGAACAAGGGAAATTTTTCTGATCAATGCATTGATTTGGTGCCAATGGTATGTACAACAAAAGCAAAAGAAACCTTGTTTAGTAAGGGCATCATCCAGCTAAAGACCAATACCATTCCTAGAGGGCTGGTTTCTCTTGAGTCCAATTTATGTAATGTTGATCACATTATTAACAGATGCATGATGGCCTCAAGGGATGCTAAGGAACATGATCTTGGTAAAAAGGAGAAGCGAAGGAAAATTTGGTTAGGCAGTAATCTCAGCAAGGAGGAGAAGTAGTCATACATCCAGTTGTTGAAAAAATACAAGAGATTGCATGTATTGGACCTATTCTGAACTAAAAGCATACTGAGAGGACCTGTTTCAGGATGATATTCCCTTTGAGTATAATGCAAAGCAATTTAGGCAGAATCAGAGGCCAATCAATCCACTCTTATCTCTCAAAATGCAAGAGGAACTGAAGAAAATGAGGGATGGAGGGATTATTCAGCCCACAAGGTATTCTTCTTGGGTTACAAACCTAGTTCTAGAGAGAAAGAAGAATGGTGATATCAGGCTATGTGTAGACTTCAGGAATCTTAACAGAGCATTGATGAAGGATAATTATCCTTTACCAAATATGGAGAACATGCTACAATTAGTGATTGGTTCTGAGTTGCTTTCCACCTTGGATGGTTTCTCTGGTTATAACCAAGTTGTGGTGAAGGAATAAGAAAGGATCAAAATAGCCTTTACTACTCCTTGGAGGACTTATTTTTATGTCAGGATGCCCTTTGGTCTAATGAATGCTGGAGCCACCTTTCAAAGAGTAATGGATGTTGCTTTTGTTGGTTACGTTAATGAGTTTATTGTTGTCTACCAGGATGATGTGACTATGTTTCATAGAAAGAGAAGTGACCACTTGCTGCACTTGAAGAAGATGCTGATAAGATGTAGAGAATGTGGCATCTCACTCAATCCAAAGAAGTGCCATTTTGGAGTGTAGAAGGCAAAGTTTTTTGGTCACATTGTGTCACAAGGAGTGATGATTGATCCAAAAAGAGTAGAGGCCATCAGCAAGGTCCCAATCCTAAGAACCATGAAAGGAATTTAGTCCTTTGGGTAGATAAACTTCATCAGAAGATTCATATTCAACTTTGTTGAGTTGACCATTCCAATCACTTTCATGCTGAAGAAAGACTAGGTCATAAAATGGGAGGAGGCTGTTGTTATCTCTTGAAAGTGAACCTTGTAGAGAGATGGCTGTAGGTTCTCTAAGATTTCAGAATTTGATCTCTCTCTTTTGTAGATACAATGGAAACACCTCAGGTTTGTGGGTATACCTATTTTGAGGTGAGTCTCTGGTATCAAGGCCAGTTCCTTGTTGATGTATCCTAAATTGCTTCTGGGATTTAAGGGTAAAAGATGACTGTAACGTAATTAAAACTAAGGTGATACACCAAATTTGTATGAGGGCTTTGACTGAGTATATGCACAATTGATATGTGAAAGGATTTTTTATGCATGAACCAATAGTTCTTCTATAGAATATCAAGGGAAAAACACTTGGAGGTATTGAGGGAGATTATCACAACAATACCTGCTAAGCTGAACATACACATTAATATTATGTAGAAAATACTGAATTTTGCAATAGGGTAAGATGATTAATCAGGGAATTTTCATTCACAAGACTAATAGAAACATACACAAGACTACAAGTAATTGGTAAGGTAGAAAATACTTCACACTCAGAAGGAAAAATAGATAAAAATTTCTTCAGTACTCCTATATCCAAAAGGTCCTCCCCTGTGCTTTGCAAAGGCACACAATATATAGAAAAATAAATTTACCCTCT
The DNA here is from genome assembly GCA_019776745.2 of Taxus chinensis. NCBI lineage: Eukaryota > Viridiplantae > Streptophyta > Pinopsida > Cupressales > Taxaceae > Taxus > Taxus chinensis. The sequence continues at coordinate 581,574,459 of CM034153.1, forward strand.
TCCTAAAAATAGCCTAAGGCTTGTACTCGCCCATGCATCTTATTTTTATCCTTTACTTAATAATAGATAAAGGAATAAAAATAGAGCATGCAATTACAAATAGGCATTATTAGCCTTAATTACAATACAGTCAAACTAAAGTTGACTGTTCTATTTTTAAGAAAACAAGGGTAAACAATTTGCTAATAATAAGCTTGCTTGCTATGCAAGTCTTTCTCCTTTGAACATGCAAAATATGTCTTCTTCTCTATTCTGTCTTCTTGTGAAGCATGCAACAAATTAATTCTCTTCCTTTGAGTAAATAATTCAAACATTTGTGATATTTGCAAAATAAAAAATCCAATGTGGGGACCATTGTCCATGTGTACATGCTTTGACATTGACAGATCTTTCTAAGTGGTCACATGAGTGACACTCTGCAACTCCACTCCAACCTCCTTGTGGGGACCACCTCCAACTTGCTTGGTTTGGCCACCATGGTGGACTTAGCAATAAAAAGGGTGACCATCTTATATAGTACATGTCACTATAGCTTCCATTTGTTTTTGGGACCACCTTTGTGGACTTAGCATATTGTTATGTCTAGATGTACACGGGTTCAGTTTGTAAATATGCTATAATACATAGTTTTTCAACTTTGTATTTGTCGACTTTATAATAAAAGGTTGGAAACACCTTTTACTTGATCATTGCATAGAAGATTTGGTCGGCCTTTGCATATTGCTATCTCGGACTATGGTTTGACATTTAAAAGTAATGATTTTCATTTTTTTAATCATGGGCTGGCCCCTTTTCACATGATGACTCACCCCTCGGAATTTGTCAGTGGCAAGGTTAACTCAAGTTGATTTTGCATTGGTATTGTTGAACTTATCTCAGCCTTTTGATCTGGTACTTGTTTCTTCTCCACCGTGGATCTCTTAACTCTAATTTGGAATGGCGGTTGGATTTTTGACCCTTGGTTAGGGTTTTTGACCTGGAAATTAAATGTGGCACTTTCATCATACCCATAGTGGTTCACATTGATTTTGGAGATCGATCCTTCACCTTTGATCTCTGTCCTTTCGATCTAGAGCCATTGATTTCTGACCGTGGTTGAGTTAGGTTGAAACTCACCTCTTGAGTTTGCATGATAAGGAATAGCTCAACCCTTCAATGCACATTTCATTTGGTTTTCATTATGTGGGTGAAGCCCTAGCAAAATTTTCCTTTGATGCCATTATTCTGAGCATTCGAGCTTGGTCTCTTCTGTGAAAATGGCTCTCTATCATTTTTTGCTTCTTCTGAGCTCTTTGTGTAGCTGTATATATGATCATTTCAGAGTTTTTGATTCTTCTAGCTCTGAGCTTCATTTAATTCTTCGAGCTTTGTAGATCTGTGAGCGGAAGTATTCGATCTCTCTACCATTTTCATTTTCTTGAAGCTCAGCTTTTAACATAGAGGAGGTCTCTGTCTCTTTTCCTTTTTCTCTTGGCACTACCATTTTTGAGTCTGTGAGCTCTGTTATTTTTTCTGAGTAAGATTTGAGCTTGGATTTATAGTTCTCTAGCTTATTGCGAAGCTATACGGGGTTTCTCTGTAATGTTGTCTCCTTTCTCTCGAGCTCTATAGATTTGGCTTTCAAAACCTTGGTTGGAATTCAAGGAAGAGTTGCATGTTTTGTGTCTTCACTCTGTCAAAGCTTTCTGAGCAAGATGGTTGTGAGTGTTTGCTTCCATGAGTGGTTATAGGTGAGCTAATCTTCTCTTGTATGCGTACACTTCTATTTTCTTTTCTTCTTTAAATATATCACTGAAACTCTTGGAAATATTTGTGGGTTCTGTGATTTATTGCTCTTGCTTGACTCCTGAGTTTGAAACTTCTCATGGGCATATGGATTTCTTGATTCATCATTTTGTTGCTTGAAATTTTCGACTTCTCAATTATAAAATGGTGAGTTCTTGTCAGTTACTCTGATTTTGATATTTTCCAAATGAAAATCTGTGCCTGAACTTTTGTATTCAGGGTTTGTATTTTTTTTGTAATATTCTTCATAAAATCTGAATCATCTTTCATTTTATTGTTCTAAAAAATACTTCCTCTCCTAGATAGATATAGACTGTGCAAGAATGACACTTATGACACCCCTGTAGATTTGTCTTTGTATAATAACCTTCATATATCTATTTCATGCATGATGATTTTAGGTTTTAGGAGGCTTCCATGTATTCGTAATAGGGTTTGGCCTAGACGATACTTTGTGGCTCTCTAAAATGTTTCTTAAGTGCTTTAATCATTCTACAACCACGTAGACCCTGTGTTTTCTAAACGTATAGTTTTACTTTATTTTGTTGAGATTATTTCAACATTGAAATTGGGCATGATTGTTGTTGTTTTTCATTTGCTTAATCCTAAATAGAACTGGATATACATGCCACTGAAGATCTGTCCCTCCATTTTTTACTGTTATATCCACTATAGGATACAATTTAATCTTGACTAACAACCCTCCCTTCCATTTGAAAACTATAATGATTTCATTCCTTGACTGTATTCTTGAGACTTCAAAATCTGTTCTTTGTTGAGTCACTTGAATGACTGACTATGAGAATATGTCATAATGGTTGTAGTCTTCTTAAACATGCAACACTCTGCAATACTCTATGTAATTTTGACTGAAATTGAATGAGAGTATGTGCTTGGTCTTTGTGTAAAATTAGTCAGCTGAATAAATCATTACTGTGCATAGATTTCTCTCTAGGATTCAAATTGGTAATGAAGCACTTGCATTCAGGTAACCATAAAAGTATCCATTGATTTGCATCTTTAGCTTGATCTTGCAATCTTATGTCAAAACAACAAGGCTCCATAGTTGTCATTTGTGTAATTTTTATTTGCTTCTAGTTCTTTTCCATCCTCATGAGAAATCTGTACTTTCAGAAACTACTGCAACTCTTATTGTTCTTGGTCTTGTACTATGAGATACTCTTTTATGTATCTATCTTTCATGTATCTTGTATGTGCTTTCTGGAAATTACAAGCAGTTCATCTGTTTTAATACTATTTTAGGCATAAGCCTTAATTCAGATGCTTGTTAAGATCTATGTAACTTGTTTCTTTTACATAGATGCTTTATTTCCTTTATAGTAACATTTCTGGCATGTTGGAAAATCTGAAATGTTGATTTTTCATGGCGAAGCCTTGGCAATTTTTTTCCAGAATTCTCTCTTCCATCCATTTCCAGCTATCGTAGTTGTATTTTCTGATTCAGAATATGGAACATAACACTTCATGTTTGAAGCTGGATAAAAATGAGACATCATAGCTATTTATCTTGATCATGACATGCTTTACTACTTTTCTGTATCACTTACTTGATTTAAATAATTCTTTTAAGCATGTAGTAGTTGAAAGTAGCATGATGAAAAGTTGTAAATGTCCATTTTACATGGCGAAGCCCTATCAAAATTTTCCCAGAATCTTCATTTTTTCATTCTGTTTCAGCTGTACCCCTTTCTTTCTAATCAACTTCAGCTTCTTGAAATTTGATTCTTCTTCTTTAGTTGCAATCTAAAACATGTACTTCTATTGCTAGTCTCTTTTCATTACTGTAACCTATTCCATTTGAATAAAATATTGAGTTTGAGTTACATTAATTCTTCTTTCAGCCTGTACTTATGACTTGTCTATTTCTTCTTGGCTACAACCTGTACCTACACACTTAAGAAAACAGTTAGAAAATACTTAGGCTTTTTTGCCTCTCTTATGTCCATGTTCTTCCTTTCTTTTCTCTTTATTCTTTCTGAGTAAGTAGAGCATGTATGCAGTTTAGCTATTCAAGTAAATTACATCTCCTGTTTGAAGAGATTCATATGCACGAATTAGGACAGTTTAGGAATATGAATGATCCCTGAGCTCGTAACTAATAGTTATCCTTTTCTTCTTTTTAGGTACAGTGGCTTCCACCATGGAGATGAAGAAGAAGCTGGAAATGGAGATGTTTTCAATCAAAGAAAGAAACCCCAAGGAAATGATGGGTTCACTCATACTCCTTTGCTTTCTCTTTCATGCATGTGTACCTTTTATTTCAGTAGTTGTACTTTACTTTTCAATTACATCCCACGGCTTGTGTGGGGAACATTTGAACATTCCTTATGAATAAAACATTGAATTCTATAGATGAGTTGTATATTTCTTTCTGCATTTTAACTTTCTGTATGGATTGTATGATGAACTGAAACAAATCAGTCATTTAATTGAATGTCTTAATCATGAAGGAAAGAACATTAATGAGAACTTGTAACATTCAGTAATGAACTCTGATTTCTATAATCTACACTTATGTTTGGTGTCCCAAAACTCAACACTTCACCTATTCTATAATTCGGTGTCTTCATCAAGACAACACAGTTTTCCTTCGGGGCCCTTGTGTTCTTTTGCTGAAGGATATCATGAAATTGTAGACTATGTGATCTGTTACATTTTGTAACACACATAGCTGCAGATTTCACTTAATCATTAATTAATCTAGCAGTAACCAATAATATCAAAACTCCTTTAGCTTAGGTATACTTCACCCATGCTTTCATCGTAACGACAAAGTTTTGAGTTGCCCATTTTTGCACAAGTGCAGAAATTGTCAACAACTGTCATCCAAGCTTACAATGGGAATCAAGGAGGCATTAAGACATGCCCTTTTTTAGTAGCTGTAGATTATAAGAAGCCTTTCCAACTATTTTCCTTTGCTTCAGAAAACACTATTGCTTCTATCTTGTTATAGAAGAATAATGAAGGGGCTATCAGAGGTCAATTGACGTTTTTTCAGTAAAGCCTTGCAGGGGGTTGAACTGAGGTACACTATCATGGTTAAAGCAAATATTTTCCTTGGTAAGAGCAATAAAAGTTTGTAGGCATTACATTCTAAGTTCTAAAGTGGTTTCTTATGTTCCCCACACCATGGTGAAGGAAATTTTATCAGAGATGGAAGTCTCAAGAAAAAGATGTAGGTGGGTGAACAAGTTGCAAGAATATGATATGGATATCCAAACCATGAAGTTGGTGAGAGGTTTGGGCTTAGCTAAGCTTATGGCTGAGAGAAACTTGCAAACTATTGAGGTAAATGAGGTATAAGAAGAAAGGGAGGGTGTTTTTGAAAGGTTGATGAGTTCTGAGTAGTACAAGGATGTAATTTTCTATCCTTAGACACTTATATTGCCCTGAGTATTTAAGTAAGAAACAGAAAAGAGATCTTAAGTTGGCTTCCCAAAAATATGTCATCACTGATTATGGGTTAGCTTGGAAGAACCTAGAGGGAGTCCTCTTAAGGTGCATTACTGAAGAAGAAGCCCCCAAGATAATTGTTGATATCCATGCAGGAGTTTGTGGGGGGGATTTTTCTGGAAGATTAACAACACAGAAGATCCTGAGGGCTAGTTATTGGTGGCCAACTCTCTTCAAGGATACAACTCTTTTGGTTAGAATATGTGAGAGTTGTCAGCACTTCTCTAGAAGATTGAAAGCTTCAGGCTCCCTGTCCTTTGCAGCATGTATCAATTGAAGCCCCATTCAGGAAATGGGGAATGGATTCCATTGGTGAGATTTGAATAAGACCCTTCAAGTGAATGGCCATAAGTGGATTCTTGTAGCCATGAAGGATTTTTTCACCAAGTGGGTGGAGGCAATCCCCACAAAAATAGCAACACACCAAATTATCATGGATTTTCTAGTTAAACCATATCATATGCAAGTTTGGGGTACTAGTCAAGATTGTTGTTGACAATTCCATGAGCTTTAGAGGTAACTTCCCTTTGATGTGGAAATGTGCAAAGAATATGGGATCAACCTGACATGCCTCCAATTACAATCCCCAAGGAAATTGACAAGTTAAGTCTAGTAATAGAAATTTGCTGAAGATTATCAGAAGAACATTGGAGCAGAACAAGAGAAAGTGGGATGAACAGTTGAAGTTTTTTGTTTGGACAGATAGGATCATTGTCAAGAGGGTCACTAGAAAGAGTCCATTTGAATTAGTATATGGGACTCGGGCCCTATTACCTCTTCATATGCAACTTTCCGCATATAAATTTATGTAATAGCTGTAAGATCAAGAGGTAGGTCCTTATGATGCTTGTATTAACCAGATTATTGAACGTCATGAACAGAGGAGGGCATCCCACCAAAGGAATGTAAAGTTCAAAGAAAGGCTAAAGAAATTATTTAACAAGAAGGTCACTCCCAGGGCTTTCAACGTTGGAGATCTTGTACTACTATTTGGGATAGCATGCATGAAAATAAGGGCAAGCATGGCAAGTTTGACTCATTATGGATGGGCCCTTACTCCATTGATATCAGGATTGGTGAGCATGCCTTCTTCCTCAAGGAATTAAATGGTGAAATGCTCGAATTAGCTGGTAGTGGCAGGAATTTAAAGAATTTCTTGGATTGATTCCCCTGCATCAAGGGAAAAATCTTGTGTACAGTGTATAGTTTTTTGTTTGTTTCCTGTCTTTTGTGGTTTTCCTCATTCTGGTCCTCGAAGACCTATTTTTGCTAGTTTCTCTATTTCATTTTCAGGAGGTGGCTCTATTTCTCTACTCTCTAAGTTGAATCCATTTCCCAATGAATATTTTTGGCACTTGGTCTACCTTTGTTCTCATGGCACTCATGGGGAGTTTCCATCTCGGAGTTGGAGCCGATGTTGGTGCTCAAAATAGTCTCGCCCCATTTTTCCTTAGAAAATATATCGATTTACGATCTCTATCACTTTGTTATTCCCGTGTTGTGCCTGTTAATATTTGTTACCATTTTTAATCTGTTCCTAGGTCATAGATCACATATGGGTCCATGGTTTGCTCCTTGTTTCTTTGTTCCTCTGGAAAATATTTATAATTTGGGTCTATTATTCTATGTTCATCTAAAAACTTGGGTTCTCCCATGTTTTCCATTCTCCATGGTCAGGATTTATTTTCTTTATCGTTTCTTCCCTAAATACTTGAAGAAAAATGAATGGATGTATCTCTGAGGAACTTATTTGAGCCTTGTAAAAATTCTAAGTTCTCTGTCCTTGGAGAAATTTTCATTTTCAGGCTCGAATGATCATTTTTCTATATTTTATGGTTTGATGGGTGTTTCTACCAGTCAAATTTGCATCCTTGCATCGAAAGGGAATGTGGCCTCTTTTGGTTGGATGTGGCTCAGCTGGGTATTTCAAAAATTTCATGAAAATACTCAACTGAAAATTTTTCCACATGGAGGAAGGATGCTTGTTTGAGGATCTAATTTTATGTTTGGCCTTGGAGTAGTGCTGGGAGGACACGTGGAGCTTTCCACTGCTTTTCCCAGACTTAGAAAATTTTTATGCAGCTAAAATAATGTGGCAGAGAATGGGAACACGTGGCGAGCTCATGCTCATTTAGGGTCTCCGCTTGGGCACCATTTTGAAATTGTGCCATGGAGACACATGGAGGCTTTTTCTGGGTCTTCCCATACTTAGTATTTTTCAAAGGGTTTTAGGAGGTCTAGGACACGTGGAGGAACTGCGCATGTTTGGGGACCGAGCCTTGAGTTTCATTTTATAGAAGCACCAAGAGGACACGTGGAGGCCTCTACTCACTTTGCATTTTGCTTAGACTTTTCAATGGCCAAAGGAAATTACCTCGGAGCATGACACATGGCACCTTCCACTTAGCTTCAAACATTCAGACAAACTTTTCCAGGATAGGACATGTGGCGAGCCTGCGTTCATTCAAGGTATCAAATTTTTGGGACCATTTCAAGGTACGCCATGGTGACACGTGGCAGTTTGAAAAGTCAAAGGGACAAGGAGGTGGACCATTGGGGGCAATCTAGATTTTTTTCCCCTTGATAGAAAGATGACTAAAATCACCAAAATGGCCCACAGGCCCGATAAAGGAAAGGTCAAGGCTTACTTCGGTCAATGGCAGAGGTGTGGACTCTCGGGGAAAATTTGGAAAAATTTCCTTTTGCGAGAAAAGAGTTAAAAGTAAAAGGGGAAGCACGATTTCACTGGAACCACATCGAGACATGTGTTGGGCCAATTTTTCAAGGGTGGAGCTACGGGGAAAACTTGGAAAATTTTCCTTTTTCCAAAAAGATGGTTCAAATGGTAGAATTTATCCGTGGTTCCTTTGGGACCTACCTCAAGACACATGTCAGGCATATTTCCCAAAGGCGGAGGTGTGGAGCAAAATGGATTTTTTTCCATTTTTCCAAAAGTTGTAAAAAGTTAAAGGAAGCCCCTGGGTCTATTTTTAAGTTTGAATCTTCCATGTGGACGTCCCAAATTCAAAGTAAATATCAACAATAGCTGAGAGTCTGAATCTGATTTTCCCACCATTTTATTGAAACGTGCTTGGAAGTGCGAGTCTTCATGATTTCTTGGTATTTCCTACATGCCAAGTAGAGAGGGGAGTTAAATTTGATATCTAAGTTTTGTGGGAAGATCTAGAAGACATCTTTCACCATTAAAATTGTCTTATTATCATGCTGGCAAATCAGATTTTTTGTTTTTCTTCTCCCGAGCATGCAAGGATCTAGATTTGATAGATTAGGGGTAGAAGTGGTTGGCAAGTTGAAGAAAGAGTGATCTACCAAAGGAAGGAGTTGAATGAGGGATATATTCAATGAGATCTTCCCCCTTGAGCATTGTTGACAATTTTTGCACTTGTGCAAAAATGGGCAACTTGAAACTTTGTTACGATGGATAGAATTAATTGAAGCATACCTAAGCTAGGGAAGATCACATCAGATTATGTCAATTTTGCTGATTTTTTTAAAAGATTACATTTACATGAAATCTGCAGCTACGTGTGCTATTACAAAATGTAACAGATCACATAGTTTGAAATTTCATGACCATCCTCAGCAAAATAACACAAGCCCCGAAGGACAGTTGTGTTGTCTTGATGAGAATATCCAATTGTAGAGTAGGTGAAGTGTAAAGTTTTTGAACAGCAAACATAAGTGCAGATCTCAGAAAATCAGAGTTCATTACTGAATGTTATAAGTTCTACTCAAAGTTCTTTCCTTTATGATTAAGACATTCAATTATGTTACTAAGTTATTTAGTTCATTATATAACCCATACAGAAAGTAGAAAAGCAGAAAGAGATATACAACTCATTTACAGAATAAAATGTTTTATTCACAAGGAGAGTCAAATGTTTCCCATACAAGCCATGGGATATAACTGAAAAGTAAATTACAACTACTGAAAAAGAAAGATAGACATGCATGAAGGAGAAAGTAGAGGAGTATGAGGGTGAACCCATCATTGGCATGTATATTCTTCTTTATGCAGAGCATCTCTATGCTTGCTCCTTCATCCTTAATTCATGGTACCTGAAAAGAAAAACAAATCAACCATCAATTATGAGCTCAGGGATCAAACCATATTCCTACACTATCCTACTTCATGCATATGAATCTTCTCCTAAGAAGGAGATGTATTCTACTTGAAGGGCAAACTGCATGCATGCTTTAATAACTCAGAAAGAAGAAAGTAAAAAGAGAAGAAGAAAACATGGACATAAGAGAGGCCAAAAAGCCTAAATATTTCTTAATTTTTTCCCTAAGTGTGAAGGTACAGGTTGCAGCCAAAGAGAGAAATAAATAAGTCATAAGTACATGCTAGGAAGAAACAAAGGTGCAACTCAAAGTTCAACAAAAATTTTACAAATGGAAGAGGTTAGAGCTCAGAAGAGAGAATGGAAGATAGGAGTACACTTTTCAGTTTGCAAAGAATAAGAAGAATTAGATTTCAGCAAGTTGAGGCTCAAAGAAAGACAATTACAATTGAAATAGGATGAGAGAGAAGATTCTGGAAAAAAATTTGGCAGGGCTTCACCATGTAAAATCAACATTTTAGATTTTTTCAGCATACATATCAAAGCTGTAATAAAAGGAAAAGCAGTATATAATTACAGAAAAGAATTCTTTATAGCTTAAATAGCTAAAGTGAATTCAAATTCCAAGATAATCTCACAAAATTCATCTTTTCTAAGTTGTAGTTTTTAGAATAAAGAAGATATGAGAGCACATAATTACTACAATATCAATGAAATACATTCATTCAAGCAAGGTTGTACTCATCTACAACATAAGAAAAAGCCATTGCAGGTGAAAAAAATCTATCTCATGATGACAGTTTAAAGTAAGCTACAGAAGACACAATGTGCATGAAAGATCATCATATAGAAGCTACACAAGCAAAGACTAGATTAAGCTATAGGTCTTCATGAGTTCAACTTCTTAGAATAGAGGGGATAATTACAAGCAAGGAACATGTCTAGTTTGAAAATGTTTTGAAAGAGAGATAATTATGGAAAAAAATTGGCAAGGCTTCGCCTATAAAATCAACATTTACAACTTTTTCAACATCTATATCAAACTAAAATTAAATTAATGCAGTGAAAGTAATAGACTAAAGTATCTGAATCAAGGCTTGTACCAAATAGTGATATCAAAATAGATCAAGAATTACTAAAAATTACTGCAGATATCAAAGAGTATAAGTGAAACTTGCAGATTAAAAAGGGACCATCTCAGAATTTGAAATAAAGGAATACAAAGATCATAATTTCAGACTTGTATTTAGGAAATAATCAAATTCAGATTTTGTTTTGCAAACAGATAAACAATACCTCATGGAGCTAAGAACAAGATAACACTTTACTTTTCTTCAAAATAACTATATATTGCAGTCCCAAGATGATGACAGAACTAGCTTCTGAGCTTGAAGGATTCAAAAAGTACAATCAATGAGATAATTAAAAGAAACTATCAAATTAAAGCCATTGTTCTAGTTCTAAATAACAAGTAAAGGGAAACTTCATTATTACAACAAATTAAGAGCTACAAAAGTTATAAAACCTAGATCTAAAGTATAAATGTATATTCAGAACATGGATATCATTTTAGGCTAGGAGTAAAAGGGATGAGTATAACTCAAGACTGTACTCAAAGAATTTACTCTTAGCCAAAGAATAGAATTTCCTTAATGAAGGCATTCTAGGAATAGCATTTTACATTAATATAACTAGAAGAGCAACGAAAAATGGAAGATACAGGTGTTCAAAATAGCCTCCAAGTAATGTATCAAAGAATAACATGGTACAAAGCTCTAAGTCATCAAAATGTTGGCTACTTCAAGTAAAAGCTCGAGAAGGAGGAAAGGCCTAGCTTCAAGAAGAAAATGGAGGCCATTGTGGAGTATAGGACAACAATGGCAAACATGTTTTAAAAGAAATCCATACCAAAATCGTTGCTATCACACAATAGTGATAAACCCACATGGCCATGGAAGAATAATCAAAGAAATCACAGAGAAAAAGTAGGCCCACAAGGACATACAGATAGAATCTCAACGAAAAATCCAGATCTAGAGATAGTTTAGCAAAATACCAAATACTCAGACCATAAACTATTTAGAAAAATCTCCGAAGATGGTTCGAGGAAAGTTAACAGTAACAACCGAAGTAAATCATGGTGACAGAATTTCATCAACATCAAGTAAAATAGAGTATTTATACTACTTAGCCATTCGTAAAAGGAGTGAATCTAGAATTACCTCTCAACTGTGGCCGAAAGAAGTTTGAACAGTAATGGCCGAACCCTTGAAAATAAAGGAGTCACATTCTAACCAGAGCTAGAAATAAGAATGGTCAAGAACCAAAATTATACAAGCATGCATTCACAGTTGCATAGGGCCAATCTCAAGGAACACAAGAATGGCAGCCTCAGTGAAGAACACAAAGGGTGTTTTCTATAAAGGCCAAGCCTGAAAAGAATAAACCGAGCTTCAAAAAATGACCACATAGAGCTAATAAGGCCGAAATAAATCAAAATCAAGCTTTGAAGTCCTAAAAATGGCAGATCAACACTTGATGATCAATCTCAAAGTTCCAAGCAAACCATTATGGTTAGCCTCCCACCAACTAGCATTCAATGTGTACAGAAACCCTAACCAAGGGTTAAAAATTGGCGGTTACAGGTTAAAAGGTACAGAGATCAATGGCCTAAAATTGGCACCAATTTTCAAAGCATACCACCAGGGTTATAATCAACCTGACCCAAGTTACAGAATCCACTGACAAAATGCATGGAGGGGTGAGTCATCGTGGGAAGGGGAAAGCCCACGTGTCCACATAATAATCATTGTAAAACATTTTCAAAGTCTAAACCATAGTCTGAGTTAACAATAAACCAAATGCCAACCACATTATGCTCAATGATCACCTAAAAGGTGAATTCCAAATTACATGCTACCAACTATGCAAAAGACTGACACATATATACATATGTATAATTAATCAAAAGGTGGTGGATATATGGCATGCTTATTAATCAAGACGGTCTCCCCTTTTATATGTGCTAAATTCCACATGGTGGCCAAACATGGTAATTTGAAGGTGGTCCCGACACCAAGGAGGCTGAAGTAGACTTGCAGAAGGTTATCCATGTGATCACTAGCAAAATGAGTGTCAGCATCATAGGAAAGGGTCGTCCTAGCTAGATTAATATGTGGATGAGTATTATTACAAATATTTGGAATATTTTTCTCACATACAGGGAGTTATATTTTTGCATGCCCTCACAACAGGGCAGAGTAGACAAGAAGATGAATTTGCATCCTCAAAGGAAGAAGACTTGCCTAGCAAGGAATTTTATTATTAGAAAATTATTCACCCATTCTTTTCTTAAAAATAGAATAGTCAACTTCAGTTTGACTACATTGTATTTAAGGCCATTAATTCCTATTTTAAACTCCATGCTCTAGATTGTATTATTTTATCCCTTTATTTATTATTAAATAAAGGATAAAAAGGATGCATGGGCGAGTACAACTTTAGGATATTTTTAGGAAGGGGGTGAATTTTTATTTTGCTATATATTATGTGCCTTGGCACTGCACAAAGATTTTACTGCAAGACTTTTTGGATATATGATTACTAAAGCAAATTTTTCTAGTTTTTCCCTCTGAGTGTGAAGTGTTTTCTACCTTTGCAAGTTACTTTACAGTCTTGTGTATGTTTTATTAATCTTATGAATGTAGATTCCATGATCAACTAACTTACCCTGCTGCAAGTTTCAGTCCATTCTGCTTAAATTTAATGTGCATGCTAACTTATTAGTACTGTTGTGATTCTCCCTCAGTACAATCAAGTGTTCCGCCCTTAGATATTCTACAGAAAACTATTGGTTCGTGCATCAAAAATCCTTAACAGATCAGTTGTGCATACACTTAGTCAAAGCTCTCATACAAATTTGGTAAATCAGCTTAGTTTTAATCATTATTACAGTCATCTTTTACCCTAAAACTCCCAGAAAGTAGTTTAATATACACCAACAAGGAATCGACCTTGATACCAGAGACTCACCTCAAAATAGGTATACCCACAGACCTGAGGCATTTCGATTGTATCTACGAAAGAGAGAGATCATTTGTGCAAGCTTAGAAAACCTGCAGCCATCTCTCTAGCAGAAAACCTTTGAATTCTGCTAGAAGGAGAAGAGTTGGTAATACTTTGCCTTATAATAGACCTAGTTTTGGTAACCCTCCTCCTAATATTCCTTCACCACGTATAAATTTTTCTATCAATTACCCAGCTTTTCCAATGGCCCATCAACCACCCAGGAATTTTTTTCCCTTTACTAATGGCAGCCCATTAGTAATTCAAGTTTATCATGATATTCCCAATGCTGCCATAAAAATTTTGCCATCATTTACGAGTGAAAATCAGGTTACACCAGCTGAACATATCAAAGATGTTGCAGCCCTATGTATAGTCCATAATATCACTCATGAAGACGTAGCTCTAAGACTGTTAGCTACATCTTTTAAAGGGAAATCCTTGCAATGGTACAAAAATTTAGAAATCGGAAGCATAGTAACTTGGGATATTTTAAGGGAAAAATTGTTGAAACAGTTCTAAGACAAGTCAGATCATTTGTCTCTCATTGCACAGTTATCTACTATTAAAAGAGTTCCCAACGAATTCATGTCTAGTTTTAATATTCGTTTTGTCAGAACTTGGGAGAGAATCCTAGCAAGTGTAAAGCTTCAAGCTGATCATGTTTTCCTTTATTATCTTAGAGCATTAAATAGCGATATATCAACTATGATTCATTTAATGGGTGGAGAGACACTCCAAGCAGCTTATGATATTACTATCTGAGTTGAAAATAGCCTTATTCATGTTGGAAAGTTAGCACCAAGGCCATCAATGTCATTTATGGAAGATTTAGCACCTATTCCTCAGCCTATTACAATCATAGAACCCATTATCGTAGCTCCATCAGATGATGTATTCAAATCTTTGCAGACTATGTAGAATAATATGAATTTAATTGAGAATAAAATTACATTACCGAGTAGACCCTACCAGGCTCCTTATCAACCCTACCAAAAGAATCAACAAAACAGGTAGCCCTATCAACAGAATCAGAATTATAGGAAGCCTTACCGACAAAGGTAGTTTGACCTAAAGGATCCTAGTTCTTCTAACGATTTAGTTCCATTTAATATGGCTATAGAGGACTGGTGTCAACCTTGTAATCAACCTCATTCAGCAGCAACTTTCCCAAATGCTTTTCTAAATCTAAATCTTGTTGCACAACCTCAATTTGAAACATTGTTTATGCCTCAAATGGAGGGTGGGCAGCAAGAAACTTATGTTCAAAAAGCACCTGAACATAATTTAGTCAGGTTTAATGAGGAGGATTTCATTATAGTCACTACTAGGGCTCAAGGGAGGGCTACTGAAAATCAAAAGCAACAAAATAGGCCTATCTTTCCTACTTTCACTGACAAGGTAGTGAATCCAAAGTGAACTAACAACCCTGTTGTTCCTCAAAAAACAAGTGTTCCATTTTATAAAGGCCATTAAAAATAGCTACAACCTGATTTAAGAAGACTGTTTATACTGTAGATATCCAAGGTAGCTGAAGTAGAATTAGTTTTCGCTATAGCCTACTCCAAGACAGTTGATTCTGTCTCTAAGACAGTTGCTTATTTTAACATTGTTGATGTAATGAAAAAGCATAATGTTAAGATCTCAATGTGGGATGCTCTAAGTATTCCTGGACAACAAGATTTACTTTCTCATGAAGCTGCAGATTTTTTCAAATATAGTAGAGAAGGAAGTTCAGAAGACAAACATGGTCATTGGAATGTTTGAGCAAGACTGTATTAAGAAATTTAAGTGGATGGTACAAAAAGTTTTGAATGCTCATGACATCAAGAAACCACCGCCATTTTATTTATCATTGATTATTGGAGAACAATTAGTTCATAATTACATGGTGGAAAGTGGAGCAAGTAGCACAGTTATGCCAAAAGTGATTGCAGAAAAATTAGGCTTGTAGTATGAGCCTACAGAAAGGAGTTTTTTACATCTTGACAGAACTACAACTAACACGGTTTGTATAATAAAAAATTTGGAGGTAACGTTACATGCCTATCCAAATGTTTCTATTCTACTAGATGTTACTGTTGTGGACTTACCTCCATACTTTGCCTTATGCTTATCTATAGATTTCACAGTAAAAATAGGAGGTTATCTCTCTTCAGATTGGTCCTTCTTTTTTACCACACATTATGGAACTAAGGTTACTATCAATTCAGAGTCATTGGCCAGATTTCACATTGAGCATCACTCTTCAAATGCAGTGGCTAATTATTCAGCCCTAGATCAATCTGATTTTGACAAGGTATCTCATGTTTCAATATTAGACGGTGTCTCTAACCTATTTATGGATGAAAATATAGTTGAAGAACATGCTCATGATCCTTTTAAGGAGGTTGAAGAACATATTTTTGGTGTGTATTGTATGCATGAAGAAAATACACCACTTCCATTACTATCTAGAACAGATGATTCAACAGAAGGAAATTAGAAGCTTCATTTTGATGGAGTTAAGAACAAGAAAGGATGGGGAGCAGGTTTAATGCTCACTTCCCTAACAAATGAAAGGTATTTCTCAACTTTGAGTCTCCAATTTACATGCACTTGTAATGTAGCCAAATACAAAGCATTGATTCATGGCTTACTTTGGGCCAGAAAGAGAGGTATCAGCACGTTACAAATCTTTGGTGATTCTGAGTTGGTTATCAATCAAGTAAAAAACTTCAAAGTTTGTAAGAATGCACTAATGAAGTCTTACAGACATAGAGTTTCAGACTTAATGGAAGATTTCAATGAATATTCAGTTTATTCCTAGAGATGAAAACAAGCATGTAGATAGACTTGCAGTAGTTGGTGCTAGTTTCGAAGTGTTGGAACATATTAAAAAAAAACAAAATTCAACCTCATATTAAGATAATTTTCAGGACCTCAATACTTGATAATGATTTAAATTGGAAAGTTTTTGAAAATGATGATCAAATCTATAGGTTTTTGTAGCAGGAAGCTGAGTTCTCTGCAATTAATCAGGATAACAACATTTATATGGTGATTAGATTGTTTAGTTAAAGACAAATAAATTGCCTCGGGGTCTGGTTATATTGGAAGACATTTTCAGTACTGATGATCAGTTAAGAAAAGACAAAACTAAGAAGTCAACACATGCTGATAACTATGAAGAGATTCTAATTGATGAAGGGAAAAAGTTATTTCTTGGAAAGGTATGTTCCTTAACTGAAAAATAGTCATTTATTAATCTTTGTAAAGAATTTAAGGATGTCTTTGCTTGGAAATACCAAGACCTAAAAGGATTTGATCCCAATCTAGCACATTATACAATCGAGTTACATCCAAATGCTAATCCTGTAAGACATAAACAGAGGCCTATAAATCCAAAAATAGAACCTCTGATGAAGAAAGAGTTATCCAAGTTGATCGAATCAGGTATTATTTTTTCAGTTAAGCATTCAAGTTGGGTAGCCAATCTTGTTCCTGTTAGGAAGAAGAATGGTGAAATCAAACTATGTGTAGAGTTTAGAGATCTTAATAAAGCTTCATTCAAGGATCATTACCCACTTCCGAATATGGATCAGATTTTGAGAATAGTCTCAGGTTTAGATAGATTATCTCTTCTGGATGGTTATAATGGCCATAATTAGATTTTAATCTGAGAAGAAGATAGATACAAAATAACTTTTACTACCAAGTGGGGTACCTATGCTTACAAAAGAATGCCTTTCAGTCTTTCAAATGTCAGTGCAATGTTTCAACATGCAATGGATATGGATTTTCGAATCTTGTTAAATAAATGCATCCTTATCTATTTAAATCATGTGACTGTATTTTTAAAAGACCCAAAAGAACATCTAATGCATTTAAGGTAGACCTTTCAGTTATGCAAGAAGTTTGGAGTATCTATGAATCCTTTGAAGTCTATTTTTTTAGTACATCAAGGTAAATTAATTGGTCACATTGTTTCGAAACAGGGTTTAGCAATTGATTCTTTCATAATCAAAGCTATATCACAGCTATCACTTCCTCATCATAAGAAGGCAATGCAAATTTTTCTGGGAAAAATCAACTTTGTTAGAAGATTTATTCTAGATTTTGTAGCATTAGTTAAACCATTAACAAATGTGTTAAAGAAAGAGAAAAAATTCTCTTGGACTAGTGAAGGAAGGGAAGCTTTTGAAGTGATAAAATCAGCTATCTCTCAGGCTCCTACTCTTGAAAATCCAAATTTTGATAAATATTTTACAATGTATGCATTTGCAGGAGCTGAAACAATCTCAGCTATCTTGACCCAGGTTAATGATAAAAATGTTGAGCAGCCAATTACTTTCTTTGGACAGAGTTTGCATGATTACAAAACAAGGTACACATTTCTTTAAAAACAAGTACTTTCAGTAGTCAGAGGACTAAAGAATTTTAAGTAATTCTTTCAAACAATAAAATTCACGTTCTTGTTTCTCATCCAAGTGTGAAAGCTTTCTTTTTAAATAAAGAATTGGATGAGAAAAGAGTAGGCTGGATAACGAAGGTTATGGAATATGATGTTGATATCCGGGTTGCTAAGATAGTTTGAGGTAAAGGTTTATGTGAACATCTAATTACTGATAGGTAAAAATAGTAGGCTACAGAACCCCAAGATTCATAATAGCATGTTGAAGTTACGTATCAACAATCAAATATCATGGTCTAACCCAGAAATTAGCAACCTAAACTTGCCCAATAGATCCAAGAATCAAGGTGGATGACTGATTTGGTTAACTACCTACAACATGACACTTATCCAGAATGTATGGATAAGAATAAATGAAGATATTTCAGATTACAAGCTATTCCCTATCTTTTCATTGATGGTGTATTGTTTAAAAAGGATATAAATGGGATCTTGTTGTGATGTGTTGATTATGATAAAATTCAAAAAATATTATTAGAATTTCATGAAGGACCTGTAAGAGGTCACTTCTCAGCACGTAATATAGCTTTAAAAATTATGAAAGCAGGATACTATTGGCCTAGCATATTCAAAGACTATTTTGAATGGATTAGAAAGTGTAATAAATGTGCTTTCTTTATTGGAAAAGAATGTCTTGCTTCATTGCCTTTGCATCCTATTTTATTTGAACAACATTTTATGCAGTGGGGTCTTGATTTTATTGGAATGATAAACCCACCTTCATCACAAGGACATAAGTGGATCTTAATTGCTACAAATTATTTTACATGATGGACTAAAGCAATAGCCTTTAAGGATGATAATGAAGCTTCGATACTATCCTTTTATGAAGGCATGGTTTGCAGATTTGGTGTTCCAACAACGATCATATCAGATAATGCTTTAGCATTCCTTGGTGCAAAGGTAACAGATTGGGTTGTAAAATATGGAATATATTTGAGTTCTTCATCTAATTATTACCCACAAGGTAATGGCTTAGCTGAAAGTACTAACAAGAATCTGTTAAGAATCATCAGAAGAATACTCAAGGATAATTAAAGAGCTTGGCATCTGATGTTGAATTCGACACTTTGGGCTAACAGATTGACTCCAAAAAGATCAGTTGGCAATTCACCATACAAGCTTGTGTATGGAAAAGAAGCAAGAATATCTATTTCAGTTGAGTTACCAGCATTAGATTTGTTGCATCAAATGGATCTAATTGAGAATGAACCATTGCAGGTTTGTTATGTAGAGTTAATGGAATTGCAAGAGCTGAGAGATCAAGCTCATTTAAACATGGAAAGGAATCAGAAACAAATCAAGAAGACTTTTGAAAAGAAATCCAAATTCAGAGTCTTCAACAAAGGATATATTGTGTTAAAATGGGATGTTGATCATGCAAAGCCAGGAAGACACTCAAAGTTTGATACACTCTGAAGTGGCCCTTACATGCTTTTAGATTACAAGGAATACAATGCTTTTCATCTTTCGAAGTTGAGTGTAGAGTAACTTCCCATTCCTGTGAATGGTATGTTTCTCAAACATTGTTATTGAAAATATTACAGTGATTGTTAGAGTAGGATTTCCCTTCAATAAGTGTAGTTTCTACACATTGCATTGTTTTCCAATTCAATAAGTGCATTCATGCACACGATCTGGTTTACTAGATCCTTTCCCAACTTTAGTCTGTTTTAGAAGGGTTGGACCTTTCGAAAAGGTAGATTTTCGTTATACGCTTTAGACTCCATGCCCAATGGACAAGAGCAAGGCACTGGTATATAAGCTAGCAGGTAGCTTTCCCTGCAGGATCGCCAGAAATGTTGACAATTTTTTCACTTATTCAAAAATGGGAGAATCAAAAATTTGTTACGATGGATAGAATTAGGTGAAGTATACCTAAGCTAGGGAAGATCACATCAGATTATGTCATTGTTGTTGATTTATTTAAAAGATTACATTTACATGAAATCTGCAGCTATGTGTGTTGTTACAAAACATAACATATCATATAGTCTATAATTTCATGACCATCCTCAGCAAAAGAACACAAGCCCTGAAGGACAGTTGTGTTGTCTTGATGAGAATATCCAATTGCAGAGTAGGTGAATTGTAAAGTTTTGGAACAAAAAACATAAGTGCAGATCTTAGAAAATTAGAGTTCATTACTGAATGTTACAAGTTCTACTCAATGTTCTTTCCTTTACGATTAAGACATTCAATTATGTTACTGAGTTGTTGAGTTCATTATACAACCCATATAGAAAGAAGAAATGCAGAAAGAGATATACAACTCATTTATAGAATTCAATGTTTTATTCACAAGGAGAGTCAAATGTTTCACATTCAAGCCGTGGGATGTAACTGAAAAGTAAATTATAGCTACTGAAAATAAAGATACACACGCATGAAGGAGAAAGAATAGGAGTATGAGGGTGAACCCATCATTGCCTTGCATATTCTTCTTTGTGTAGAGCATCTCCATGCTAGCTCCTTCACCCTCAATTCATGGTACCTGAAAAGAAAAAAAAATCAACCATTAGTTACGAGCTCAGGGATAAAACCATATTCCTACACTATCCTACTTCGTGCATATGAATATTCTCCTAAGTAGGAGATGTATTCTACTTGAAGGGAAAACTACATGCATGCTTTAATCACAAATTTCAGCTTTTCTAAGTTACAATTTTCAGAATAAAGCAGATATAAGAGCACATAATTACTACAATATCAATGAAATACATTCATTCAAGTAAGGTTGTACTCATCTACAACATAAGTACAAGCCATTATAGGCGAGAAAAATATATCTCATGATGACAGTTTGAAGTAAGCTACAAAAGACATAATGTGCATGAAAGATCATCATATAGCAGCTACACAAGCAAAGACCAGATTAAGCTATAGGTATTCATGAGCTCAACTTATCATAATAGAGGGGATACTTGCAAGAAAGGAACATCTCTTGTTTGAAAATGTTTTGAAAGAGAGATAATTCTGGAAAAAGTTTTGCAGGGCTTCACCCTATAAAATCAACATTTACAATTTTTTCAACATCTATATCAAACTGAAATTAAAGAAATGCAGTAAAAGTAACAGAGTAAAGTATCTGAGTCAAGGCTTGTGCCAAATAGTGATATAAAAATAG
The DNA here is from genome assembly GCA_019776745.2 of Taxus chinensis. Lineage (NCBI taxonomy): Eukaryota > Viridiplantae > Streptophyta > Pinopsida > Cupressales > Taxaceae > Taxus > Taxus chinensis. The sequence goes on from CM034153.1 coordinate 581,595,448, forward strand.
ATTAAGAATTGCTAAAAATTACTGCAGATATCAAAGAGTATAAGTGAAACTTACAGATTTTAAAGGGACCATCTCAAAATTTGAAATAAAGGAATACAAAGATTGTAGTTTCAGACTTGTATTTAGGAAATCATCAAATTCAGATTTTGTTTTGCAAAGAGATAAAGCAATACCTCATGGAGCTGATAACAAGATAACACTTTATTTTTCTTTAAAATAACTATATATTACAGTCCCAAGATGATGGTAGAACTAGCTTCTGAGCTTGAAGGATTCAAAAAGTACATTCAATGAGATAAGTAAAAGAAACTATCAAATTAAAGCCACTGTTCTAGTTCCAAATAACAAGTAAAGGGAAAATTCATTGTTACAACAAATTCAGAGGTACAAAAGTTATAAAACCCAGATCTAAAGTATAAATGTCTATTCAGAACATGGATATCATTCAAGGCTAGGAGTAAAAGGGATGAGTATAACTCAAGATTGTAATTAAAGAATTTACTCTTAGCCAAAGAATAGAATTTCCTTAATGAAGGCATTCTGGGAATAGCATTTTACATTAATATAACTAGAAGAGCAACGAAAAATGGAAGATACAGGTGTTCAAAATAGCCTCCAAGTAATGTATCAAAGAATAACATGGTACAAAGCTCTAAGTCATCAAAATGTTGGCTACTTCAAGTAAAATCTTGAAAAGGAGGAAAGGCTTAGCTTCAAGAAGAAAATTGTGGCCATCGTGGAGTATAGGACAACAATGGAAAATAGGTTTTAAAAGAAATCCATACCAAAACCACTGCTATCACACAATGGTGATAAACCCACATGGCCATGGAAGAATAATCAAAGAAATCACAAAGAAAACATAGGCCCGCAAGGACATACAGATAGACTCTTAATGAAAAATCTAGATCTAGAGATAAGAAAAATGCCAAATACTCAGAGCATAAAATATGTAGCAAAATCTCCAAAGATGGTTCGAGGAAAGCTAACAGTAACAACTGAAGTAAATCATGGTGACACAATTTCATCAACATCAAGAAAAACAAAGTATTTATACTACTTAGCCATTCTTAAAAGAGGTGAATCCACAATAGCTCTAAACCATGGCTAAAAGAAGTTTGAATAGTAATGGACGAACCCTCGAAAATAAAGGAGTCACATTCTGATCAGAACTAGAAAGAATAATGGTCGAGAACAAAAATTATACAAGCATGCTTTCGCAGTTGCACAGAGCCGAACTGCAAGAGCATAAGAATGGTGGCCTCAGTGAAGAACACAGAAGGTCTTTTCCAGAAAGGCCAAGCTCGAAAAGAATAAACTGAGCTTCAAAAAATGAGCACATAGAGCTAATAAGGCCAAAATAAATCAAAATTAATCTTCAAAGTCCTAACAATGGTGGATCTTAGAAAAAAAAAGATAAACACTAAAATGCAAACACAAGAAAGAGTCATAATACTAGTCTGAGGTCAAAGCTGAAGTAAAAGAGCTCAAAAATTTCAATCATGGCGGCCAAAAAAAATACAGAGACCTCCTTTACATGGAAAGCCAAGCTTTATAGTTCTAAAATGACAGGGATATCTCACGAAGATATCAACAACATAGTTCAAAAGGTCAAGCAAATACAGAAGAACCGAACTCAAAATCGCTCATCAATGGCGGTCTAAAAAAATTTGCCATGGCTTCACCCGCAAATCAGAAAACTAAAATTAAATGATCATCAAACCTGAGCTTCTCTTTACAAGCTTGAACCCAAACATTGTTTTTGGTTAGAACTCAACCATAGTTAAAGATCAATGGTCACAAAAAAAAATTACATTCGATCAACACTCAATGATCAATCTCAAATTTCTAAGCAAACCATTATGGTTAGCCTCCCACCAAACCAAATTTCAATGCGTATAGAAACCCTAATCGAGGGTTAAAAAATCAACGGTTGCAGGTTAAAAGGTACATAGATCAACAGCCTGAAATTTTGACCAATTTTCAAAGCATACCACCAAGGTTATAATGAACCTGACCTGAGTTATAGAAGCCCACCGACAAAATGCATGGTGGGGTGAGTCATCATGGGAAGGGGCCAGCCCACATGTCCACATAATAATCATTAAAAAAGACTTTCAAAGTCTAAATCATAGTCTGAGTTAACAATAAATCAAATGCCGACCACATTATGCCCAATGATCACCTAAAAGGTGAATTCCAAATTACATGCTACCAACTATGCAAAAGATTGACACATATATACATATGTATAATTAATCAAAAGGTGGTGGATATATGGCATGTTTATTAATCAAGATGGTCACCCCTTTTATATGTGCTAAAGTACACAATGTGGCCAAACCTGGTAATGTGAAGGTGGTCCCCACACCAAGGAGGCTGGAGTAGACCAGCAGAAGGTTATCCATGTGATCATAGTAAAATGAGTGTCAGCGTCAGAGGAAAAGGGTGGTCCCAGCTAGATTACTATGTTGATGAGTATTATTACAAATATTTGGATTATTTTTCTCACATAAAGGGAGTTATATTTTTGCATGCCCTCATAATAGGATAGAGTAGAGAAGAAGATGAATTTGCATTCTCAAATGAAGAAGACTTGCCTAGTAAGAAATTTTATTATTAGTGAGTTATTCACCCATTCTTTTCTTAAAAATAAAACAGTCAACTTCAATTTGACTACATTGTATTTAAGGCCATTAATGCCTATTTTAAACTCCATGCTCTAGTTTGTATTATTTTTATCCCTTTATTTATTATTAAATAAAGGATAAAATGAGGATGCATGGGCGAGTACAGCCTTAGGCGATTTTTAGGAAGGGGTTGAATTGTATTTTTGCTATATATTGTGTGCCTTGGCAAAGCACAAAGATTTTACTGGAGGACTTTTTGGATATATGAGTACTGAAGAAAATTTTTCTAGTTTTTCCCTCTAAGAGTGAAGTCTTTTTTGTCTTTCCAAGTTACTTTGCAGTCTTGTGTATGTTTTATTAATCTTGTAAATGCAAATTCCCTAATCAATCCACCTTACCCTGCTCGCAAGTTTCAGTCCTTTCTGCTTAAATTTAATGTGCATACTAACTTATTAGTACTATTGTGATTCTCCCTCAGTACAATCAAGTGTTTTTCCCTTAGATATTCTGCAAAAAACTATTGGTTCATGCATCAAAAATCCTTCGCAGATTAGTTGTGCATACACTCAGTCAAATCCATCATACAAATTTATATCACCTTATTTTTAATCATTATTATAGTCATGTTTTACCCTAAAAATCCCAGAAAGAAGTTTAGTATACACCAACAAGGAACCAACCTTGATACTAGAGACTCAACTCAAAATAGGTATACCCACAAACCTGAGGCGTTTCCATTGTATCTATGAAAGAGAGAGATCATTTGTGCAAGCTTAGAAAACCTGTAGCCATCTCTCTAGAAAAAAACCTTTGAATTCTTCTAGAAGGAGAATATTTGGTAATACTTTGTCATATAATAGACCTGGTTTAGGTAACCCTCCTCCTAATATTCTTGCACCACGTATAAATTTTCCTATCAATATCCCAATTTTTCCAATGGCCCAACAACCACCCATGAATTTTGTGTCCTTTACTAAAGACAGGCCATTAGTAATTCAATTTTATCATGATATTCCCAATGCTACCATGAAAATTTTGCCATCATTTAGGGGTGAAAATTAGGTTACACCAGCCTAATATATCAAAGATGTTGTAGCCCTATGTGCAGTCCATAATATCACTCATGAAGACACAGCTCTAAGACTTTTAGCTACATCTTTTAAAGGGCAAGCCTTGAAATGGTACATAAATTAAGAAATTGGAAGCATAGTAACTTGGGATATTTTAGGGGAAAAATTGCTGAAACAGTTCCAAGACAACTCAGATCATTTGTCTCTCATTGCACAGTTATCTACTATTAAAAGAGTTCCCAATGAATTCATGTCTACTTTCAATATTCATTTTGCCAGAACTTGGGAGAGAATCCTAGAAAGTGTAAATCCTCAAGCTGATCATGATTTCCTTTATTATCTTAGAGCATTAAATAGTGATATATCAACTATGATTCAGTCAATGGGTGGAGAAACACTCCAAGTAGCTTATGATATTACTATCTGAGTTGAAAATAGCCTTATTCATGCTGGAAAGTTAGCACCAAGGCCATCAATGCCATTTATGGAGGATTTAGCACCTATTCCTTAGCCTATTACAATCATAGAACCCATTGTCATAGCTCCATCAGATGATGTATTCAAATCTGTGCAGACCATGTAGAATAATACGACTTAAATTGAGAATAAAATTGCATTACCGAGTAGACCCTACCAGGCTCCTTATCAGCCCTACCAAAACAATCAATAAAATAGGCATCCCTATCAACAGAATTAGAATTATAAGTAGCCTTACCAGCAAAGGTAGTTTGACCCAAAGGCTTCTAATTCTTCTAACGCTTTAGTTCCATTTAATATGGCTATAGAGGAGTGGTGTCAACCTTGTAATTAACCTCATTTAGATGCAACTTTCCCAAATGCTTTTCTGAATCTGAATCTTGTTGCACAACCTCAATATGAAACATTGTTTATGCCTCAAATGCAGGGTGGGAAGCAAGAAAATCATGTTCAGAAAGCACCTAAATAGAATTTAGTTAGGTTTAATGAGAAGTATTTCATTGCAGTCACTACTGGGGCTTAAGTGAGGGCTGTTGAATATCAAAAGCAACAAAATAGGCCTATCTTGCCTACCATCAATGACAAGGCAACAACTCCAAAGTGAACTAACAACCCTATTTTTCTTTAAAAAATAGCAAGTATTCCAGTTTGTAAAGGCCATCAAAAATAGCTACAACCTGATCCAAGAAGATTGTTTATATCATAGATATCCAAGGCAGCTGAAGCAGAATCAGTTTTTGCTATAGCCTACTCCAAGACAGTTGATTTTGTCTCTAAGACATTTTCTTCTTTTAACATTGTTGATGTAATGAAAAAGCATAATGTTAACATCTCAATGTAGGATGCTCTAAGCATTCCTGGACAATAAGATTTACTTTCTCATGAAATAGCTAAGCTATAGATTTTTTCAAATATAACAGAGAAGGAAGTTCAGAAGACAGACATGGTCCTTGGAATGTTTGAGCAAGACCGTATTAAGGAAGTTAAGTGGATGGTACAGAAAGTTCTGAATGCTCATGACATCAAGAAAGCACCACCATTTTATTTATCATTGATTATTTGAGAACATTTAGTTCATAATTGCATGGTGGACAATGGTGCAAGTAGCATAGTTATGCCAAAAGTAATTGTTGTAAATGTTATAAATGGCGCAAATTTTTCGTGCAAATGGCTAGAGTGTTAGGGGTCAAGACTTATTTTTCTAATAGAAATATTGATAAAGCCCCTCCTTCTGAGAATCATTTGATAAGCTTGTATATCTCTTTTGTGTTAAATCTGATCATGTCAAGGTGGTTGCAAGTGTACATCCATTGACAAGCTCTGATACTATTCTAGAAACTTTCCCCTACTAATAGATTTAATCAAATTTGAGTTATTTTGTGTTGTGTTGATCAAAATGTGTTTGTTTTATTTCTGAATGTATGCGAGTATTTTTTCTTATTTCTATTGCAATCTTGTATTAAAATATGATTCAATAACACAGGTATCAATCCTTGTGATAGTTTAGTGGCATCTGTAATTTCATTTCTCGGAAGATCCTTCATCTGGGAGTGAAATAAATGATTTAAAATCACTTCTCTTTCATCTATTTGAAAAAGATTATCTGTAAGCCTCTAGGTGTACCTTAGGTGTGATTTGGCTTAGGTTTTGATGCTTTGTTGGGTTCTCTAATTTGAGCCTTCGTATCAGATTCTAATAGATTTTATGATAAAGTGTTGATCTGGGCTTCCATTGAAGCACATATTCTGGTTAAAGAAATATTTTGGCTATCTGTGGCATTCTATTGGTCTAGCCTTTCATTTTGTAATATTTCTCAAGGATCTGGTGAACCAAGTTCATCCTACCTCACCTCCCACCAAAATTCATTTAAAACAATCAATCCTACATGTACTACCTCTGTTTGTCCTATGTGCATACAAATGCAAAATCTTTGTTACCAAAACATGTAGGAGAAATCAGGGTCCCTAATGTCTTTAGTAACCTTTTCCTTCTTGTGAAAATATCTCCATGATCTGGAGGTGACAAACTCGTGAGATTCAGATTCGGTGTGTTGATCATATTTTGCCAAGGTCTTCTCTATAAAATTTATGCAAAAGAAGGATTTATCATTGTTATTCAATAAAAGAGGTTACAAAATAAGTTCTATTACCTTGGTTGAAAGGCACAACCTAAAATAGTTAGGATCAGATCACGTCCTTTTAAGGTGATACCCACTCCTTTCAAAGCCTGAGTGCTAACAAGTCAGATAGATTGATTCCCCAGCTACAAAATGACATACATGATTATCTGTTTTCCTCTGAGTGTCCTATCAAAATCCATTATACTCTCTTGTCTTTGAAGGAGATTAAATTTGGGTACCAACACTATGTTGATTGTGAAGTGGTTTTTTATTATCAATGGGAAGGAGAATATGTGGTTTTGTATTTTCATGGATCCAAAAGTAATGGGAATTTAACTGGTGTTGGCTTATTATGCCCACTCATTTGATTATATTATCATTATTCCATCATTTCTTGGTATTCTTCTTATTTTGGATGATCAAAGGCTTCTAGTTTGGGTTTCAATGAGGTCATAGGAAGCTAATTCATAATAATATAAAATATATATTCATGAATATAGCTTACATCTGCTTGTTTTTGGTTTTCAACACTGTTTATTTAAAAGTTGAATACAACTCATGGTAAGGCATTAAAGATACTAGGGTATCGATGGTGTATTACCTAACATGTATCGAATCCCTCAGATTCAAACTCGAATAACATATATTATTAGACTTGTTTACTAAAAGTTTCTGTTATCCATATTTCGCCCTCGTGCCAAATATTGGATCAGTCACGACCCCACATAAGAGTAACCTGAGAAAAATCATTCAAATCCTACAAATTGTTTGCAGAAGGACTCAACCATGGAGTGGAGGAGGCCAAAAGAGACTGATGGATCCTGTGTAAAAGAAAATGATTCTTTCAGGTCATTTCAACTTCTTAAAACCATTCTCCAAGTTGCAGGTAGACTCCACTACAAGATAGAAGGGTCAGACAAGAAGGGGAAATGCCACAGAGGAATCACGAACAAGAAGGGGAAGAAACAGTGAAGATACAAAGTCTTCAGGATCGAAACTATTCAGGAAAAAATACCAAAAATTACTAAGTATGGAGGAGGCAGTAGAAGGAGCCACATGTCCTAATGGTGCTTCTCCAAGGGTGAATTCAAAAGGGGGAGCCCAAACGTGCACCAAGCTTCCACTCATCCAAAACCCCATGAAATTGAGGGGCGTTGAAAAGTCTTCAACTATAAAGGAAGTGCTAGGTGTCATCTTGGTGTAAAATTGGAAAGGAAATCCAAGGCAAAGACTCAAACTTGCGTCAGCCCTCCATGTAGCAAATGGTCAAAACAAAGTCAAAAGGTAGACAAGGTAGACCTCAAAATTTTCTAATTATAAAAGTGTAAGCGAAAAATGCCAAGTGTCTTAATGGCGCATCTCCAAGAGTTTATCTCAACTAGGAGACCCAAATGAGCACGAGCTCGCCATGTAGCCCAAAGTCTAAAAAGTAAGAGGGACCATTGAAAATTCCAAAAATCAGCAGAGGTTGTTAAGTGTCTTAATTGCATTGATTCAAAGATTGAATAAAGAAAAGGTTCTCAAATGAGCACCAGACTATTGCGTGTCCCAAGGAAAAGTAGGTCATCGGGGAAAATATGTTCCTTTTCCCTTTGTTGTTTCAAAAGGGGTAAAATTTACAAAATGGCTTACAACTCTGCCTGAGGAAAAAGTCAGCGTTTGAGCCCGAGTCAAATCCAAAGAGGGGTGTTAGGGGAAAAAGTCAAAAATTTCCTTTCATTTAAAAGGCACGAAGATAAAGATGGAAGCGCATTCCCCATCCAACCAGAAGGAGCCACATGTCCAAGTGGAGCTTCGGGGCTACGGGATTTTTTCAGTTTTGCATTTTTTGCGCAATAGGGAAAAAAGATAAATTACGGACTTGTAAGCCTGATTTTTGCTCTAATCTAGCTGCCACATGTCCCATATCAAAAGCGGGACCCATTTTTCAAATTGTTTTCCCACCCATCTGTATAAACTCGATACAAACTTTGAAGGGGCATGTATTTCGACTCAGGGATTGAAATATTGTGAAACTGACACCGTTGGAAAGATCTCAGCCTCGCCCACGCCATGGAGGTATGAGACTTTATTTTTGAGGAGGTTAGGTGAAGGAAAATAGAGGAAATTTCTTCGATCTTTCAATGCAAGATCTTCTTGCCTCAATAACCAGATTAGATCTGATTTGTTTTGTCATTTCCTCTTCCTTCAAGGCACCGAACCAAGGATTGATTATTATATGGATCTGGGGGAAGATTTCATTAGAAGTATTAACAACAGTGGTTGAGCTTCGACCTACTTTTCCCGCTTCTCTCTCTCTTTATTCTCTCTAATCAAATCTATAAATACGAGGGCATGATTCATTATAAAGGGTAGGAAATTCTTTTTTTTTCAAGCTCCCTTCTCCTTCTATCAAGGGATTTGTGGGGTTTAGGCCTTCCATTAAAATTGTGATACGTTTTTCCTTTTGGCTAACTTGTAATTAACTATACCAGTCCACAAAGAAATAAAACATGTCTGTGATCAATCTTAGATTCTCTCTTTTCTCTTGTTCTTTCATTTGGTCTCCCATTATAGATCTGGCCATCTGTGCTTTGTTTATTGTATGCATTTTAATTGGTTTGCGTCTATTAGCAAAATAAGTGTTCATCATTCCTTTGGTGCATCACATGGTAGTTTAGTTATCTCTTATTCCTTGTACTCTTTTACCACTACCTCCTTGGCAAGTTTTAGATTATGTATAGAGATAGATCCTCTACAAATCCTCACGCGTGCACCTGAATAGAGGAATAAGCAACCAACCTTTAATCTGGAGAGCTTTCCCACTTTTGCAAGGTCCCACACCTTGGGGAAAGTTCAATGTTATACAATCACTCCGAATGAACCTACCTTAGAAAAGCAGATCCATAACTCATTTGGGGGTGTTGTGATTTTGCACTAACCATTTCCCTATTGTGACTTTGTTTAATGTAATCCGATTTTAGATGTATATGATATTGTAGGTTTTGGATTTCATCCTCGTATCTTTTTTATGATACTTTTATTAGAGATATTTATGGACCCTTATCTCTACCCTAGAGATAGTTACCATGATCTAAACCCAAAATCATTTGGGAAGATTTGTCAATATGTTTATTCTTTAAGGTTTTTATTCCATATATTTACATACTCGAATCTCTGAACTGGTTGTAGGTACACTATAATTTACATCATGTAACCTATATGAATTTTGTGGCGTTTTTGATGAATTAATATTTTCATGCTTGAAATTTTCTAAGTTTTAGATCTCGAATGTGATGTCATATTTCCTATCAAAAACAATGAATTGATCTCCCAAGTACTTGGGGTTTATTTTCTCTGCTTTGAGTGGTCTCTGTAGTTAGAGTGGATTGATGCCATTAGAAGGGGAGATTTGTAATCTTGGCCCTGTTATAATTTTTGTTACCTTATCTTGGTCAAATTATTCCTTGTTGATAGGCTATTAATAATATGTGAATCATTAGTAAACGTATTATTAATGGTCATAAGTTTATGACCAAACTTCTATGTTGGTTCTAGAATTTGAAATGTGCTTGGGATGACTATAGTCATTATTGAAATAGGACCCTTGTTAACTCATGACATTTGGTGATACATTATGAGGATAGTCATGAGGTTCTGAATGGATTATATAATATAAATACATTGTTGGCCTATGTCGGAAAATTGTTTACAATTATTAATGACATTTGTGGTTATTTTTCCTTTGTACTATTTAGATAAGTTGATGATTATGATGGGGTTTGTGTTTAAGATTAATGGATTTTATTTTTTGTGACTCATTTAAATGCATTCAAAGAGTGGTTTTGATTATGTTGAGAAATATTACTTTTAAGTGATCCTGTAAGGAAGAGGTGGTAAACTTCTTGTTTGAAACAAAAAATAAAGATTGTTTTTTTTAAAGGAGGGTTATGAACCCATATTGCTATGAAACCTTCCTCCTGGAAGGATTTAATAACTTTTTTGTTTCATGTCTATGATTTTAACTAGTATGTTTTGACTTCTCAAGGAATTTTTGAGATGGATGGATTGAGTTTTAGATTTCAATCACGTAATCTATAGGTTTACATGATTGAAATCCAAATACTCTCGACCTTTTGTTCCTAACCTATAAGGTCTTGCCTTGATTATTTGAGATATTGTTCTTATTGGAATATTTGGCTTCCTTCTTGTTAGCTAGTGAAAATATTTTTATCTCATGTGATGAATTTTTATTAGTGGGTTGTTCTTTAATCCATTTTTGAAATAGAACGTTCTTTTCATGATATTATTAAATGTTAGCTTACTGCTACAATGGGTAGTCTTATCATGCTCATTTATCGGGAAATGAATCAAGTTAATACTTATGAAGATGGCTTCTGTGAGTAGATAAAGGAAATATTTGTAAAGGTTTCATCAGTTTGATTTATGAAGTTCCTTGAACAAATGTCTAATATGTTGTAAATCTTGCAATGGTGCTTGTAGAGGAGTTTAGAAGGCCTCTTGCCTTGGATTTTTATGTTTTTATGATGAACGGTTGTCTAACCATTTGTAAAAAAACTTGAAGACATTATTTTGAGGAATAAAATTAAATCACCACCTTGTTATGAGTATTCTTTTTGTGATATTATATCATTCATGCAAATGTTGTAGCCTGGCTTGACCAATTTTGTTACCTTTTTGTTCTTAGCCAAAGTTCAATCGAATCTTTTGTCACCTTTGGTTTGTGTGCCATGTTGAATAGTAATGTTATACCCATGTATAGTTTTCTCAATAAGTAATGGTAAATTCTTCTTTTGAGTCATAAAACTTTCATGTTTAATAACGCTTTATGGTCTTGAAATTAATACTATTCTAGGTATTTTTTTAGTGGGTTGGAAATCCTTTTTCTAAATTTCATAAAAAATAAAATAAAATGAATAAATAGATGAATAATAAATAAGATAATAATGAAGTTGTGATTTTGTAGATAAAATTAAGAGTCTTTAATTGGAAATAAGGGAGTTATCTATCGGCGTAAAAGAATCTACCTTTACTAACCTAAAGCTATCCTCATTGTTGTGAAATGTTAAGTAATTTTAAAAAATAAGATCATTGTTGGCTTTTGGGGATATAGTTAGATCTTAGTTAGTAGGGGATTTCAAAGAAGAACACATTAAGTCTAATGCTTCCATTTTGAGAACCCCAGTTTTATCCTTTAAAAAATTTAATCTAGAGAATGCTAAATGAAGCTTTTACCCAATCTAGTTGAATTCATAAGTCTCGTTAATAGACCAGTTAATAACTAAATAGATCATGATTGATATCCCAATTTTTCTCCCTGACAAAATTGATCAAACACAACCCCATGCAGGAAGAAATTCAAGAAATAGTTCCCTCAAACAAACCCACACTTCAAATCCAATGATCAGGTTGCATATGGGCTCTACAATGGAATAGCAGGGTCGGGGAAGGAGCAAACAATGTCAAGGAAAACTAGAAGCTCTCAGGAGAGGAATGGGAAAAGGTTCAAAGGCTTCAGGTTTCTAAAATGATTCAAAACGGGTCCAAAACGACTAAGTATGGAGGAGACAGTGGAAGATGCCAAGTGTCCAAATGGTGCACCTCAAAATATTAAATCCCAATCCAGAGACCCAAACAACCACCAGGCCTCCACATGTCCAAAGTCCCAAAAGTTGCACCGGCCATTGAAAATTCTTCGACTCAGCGGAAGGTGCCAAGTGTCGGCTTGGCACAATTCCAAGATGGGAGCCCAAGGAAAAGACTCAAACTTACATCAGCCCCCCACATGGCCAATGGTTAACAGATGTCAAATTCAAAATCAGGCCTAAATTGGTTAAGTATAAGAGTGCAGGAAGAAGGCACCAAGTGTCTCAATGGCACACATATAAAAGCAATACCTTAAGTGGAGACTCAAACGAGTGCAGGCCTTCCATGTGTCCCAAGTCAAAAAAAGGGACAGAGTTGGGGGTTTAATAGTCAAAGTAGAGGCAAGCTAGCGGAGGGAGCCAAGTTTCACCACGACGCTACTTCAAAAGTAAAATTTGGGGCGGGTTTCCAAACAAGTGTCAAGCTTCCATGTGTCCAGGGTTAGAATTTTGACCCCACCAAGTAAGGAGACTTAAGTAAAATACAAAGGAGCCCAAGGAGCTTACAAAAGACACCACGTGTCAGTCTAGCATGATTTCAAGACTATAAGGAAGGATCCAAATCTCCAAGATGTGGGAGGCTGCCATGTGGACCCGGCATGGATAGACTCTTTAAACATGGTGCACTCTCGACCCTAGTCCTTAGATGGCCATATATTTTGGCTAGAAACTCAAATTTGGGTGGGAGAATACTTTTTGGAAATGTCTCGACACCCTCTACACCATGGGAACATAAAATATCATTCTTAATAGGCTTTAGTGGGTGAAAAATGGGAAAATGTCTTCCAGTCCATTAATGAAAAATCTGATTTCTTTAACTGCCAGATTAGATTTTATTTGATCCGCCATTCTTCTTCCTTAGCACACCAAACAAACATAGGGAACCGGAATTAACAAATTGTAGGCATATTTGAGATGGGCATTGATTGATGGTGGTTGATATTTCAAAGTAGGATTCAATGCATATCTCAAGGTGATTGAAGCAGGATTTGAATTCTTCCCTCCTCTCTCTCATTCTTCCTATATATTGTAATTAAGGGGCATATTAAAATTGGTTGGTCATTGTTTCTCCTATGTCCCCCCTCTCTCTCTCTCTTCATTAGGGTAGAATGCGGAGTCTAATCCTCCTCCCATGGCACTATAATGGCATTTTATTACATCTTTCCCATTGATGATGTACCGTGTAACATTTTGGAGCAATAAAATTTGTTTCATGATGCATCTATCCATCCTTGGCTTATTTTGTTGTCTTTTCTTACCTTTCATCGTTTCAGGGTATATAATGCATACTCTGATGCTTGTTCTAAGTTCTGGGATTTGTGCTTAATGGGTTTTGAAGCAGTGTTCCATGTGAAATCTATCTCTGGACCATGGTGCATTCTGTCCACCCTCTCCTCTGCTCACCTCTCTCCACTTCAGGTAGTCAAATATGTGATTCATCCACTTCCTTTTCTGGTGTATCACTACTTAGTGTAGGATCTTTCACCCTCTCTCTCTCTCTCTCTCTCTCTCTCTCTCTCTCTCTCTCTCTCTCTCTCTTTGTCCCCTTAGAATAGTTAGATTAGGATAGAATAGGTTCTACCTGCACTAGAGTAGCTTGTGGCAAGTAGATTCGGAAGAAAGAACTGGCTTTCTCCGGAGGTCCATCTCAAGTTTTGCAAGTCCCACAGCTTGAGAGATGGTCCCATATTGTGTAATCACACCAAATGCCCCACTCTACAATCAGGCTAATCGGGATTGTTTTGACTCTACACTAACAGTTTTGGCATGCCTGGTTGGACACTGAGGTTAGATCTTCCATCTTTCCAAGGTATCTCACTATAAACAACAAATCATAAGCCACCGTGTGACAACACTAACAGTTTCTTAACACACTCGGTGGGACGGGTCTAAAGCACCTTACCACTTCATCTTAATAGGTTGGTATGTTCCTGTCAAGGTTTAGCCTTTTGAGGTATATGGAAGAACATCTGACGACTCCACCTGGTCAACAACCCCATCTCTAAGGTAATAGACCTTTTCCATCCCTTTCCACCCATCTTCATTCTCTTTTCTTTCCATATCCCCCATTTTTATTCCATTTCATAAAGTTGTGAAATCATGACTTCATTCCCTTCATGGAACTCACACTTACAGTAGTAATGCAGTTCACCTCTAATGCATTTCCCAAATCCTCTAGATCAGCATTATAATTAGTTCCAGGACCATTATGCTTATCCATATGAGCAAGGTGAAAGTCATTTTGTCCATTGAGCTTATCAAGAACAAGGGGATGCATACAATGGTGACAAATATGTGGAGAATGCTAGTTTGTTGGAGAAGATTCAAAGAATGGAGGCTAGCATGGTGCAATATAGGGGTACACCACAGATGAAGGAATTCATGATTGGTTTCAGGACACCGTGTCCATGGGGAGGCCCTTTTCCAAGAAATTATAGCCCTTAGGAGAATATTGACTTCATGGTTGAAATGATCCCTCAACTTACACAGTGGATTGAGGATATTAAGTCCTATGAGTTGGACATAAGAAAACCTTGTCAATGGGTAAGTCCACCACCTCCCATATATTCATTTTCTCTTCTTCAATCTTTATCATTTCAGTAGTGTCATGAGTCGAGCGCCTCACTCACTGCCTGAAGTATTGAATTACCTTCCCTATCTCCTAGTCTTCCACCTCATCTTGATTCTTCTACCCTTTCCCCTTCCTAATAGTCATCCCCTCAAAACAAACAACAAGTTCCACCTCCCTCCCCACCAAAAACTATTGCAAAGTTGGTTGAACCCCATCTTACCACTCCTCTTGCTTTCCCAAGTCCATATTGGGAAAAGACTCAAGAAATCATTCAAGGAGAACAATAAGAAGAGGAACCTAATAGAAAAGAAATCAATAAAAAATATGAACATTTTTGATGCCATATTTGGGTTTACAAAGATTCCCTTGATGTTTAAGCCAACAGAGGAGGTCAAGGCTGAAGAACAAGTGGTGGCTGAGGCTGAGTTTGCAGCAGAGGAGGAAGACCATAAAGTTTCAGAGGCTTCAAGTGTGGAGCAGGCTGCAGAAGAACCTTCAGTTCTTCCTCTCACTTCATCCCCATTAATCTCTAATGTTGAAGAAGAGTTTGAGCTTTCAAACTTCATGTTGGAGGATGAAGGGAACCATTTTGATAAATTTACGGATCAAGAGGACACCATGGAGGAGGTCGAGAACATGCAACAAGACAACAAGGAGATAGATTATCTGTCTAAATTGGAGGATTGCTTTGATAAAGAGGAGCCTGAGGAAATTACATAATTTACTCCTCTACCACCCACCTTCCAAGAATATGATCCTGCTTCCATAAAGGAGGGCATTCAAGAACAACAGCCTATGTCTCAAAACATCCCTCTGGAACCAAGGTTGGAAGATATGAGTCTTCCATGTTCTTCACTAGAGAATGAAGAGAAAAGACAAGAGGATTTTATCATCCCTCTCACACCATACATCCAAGAAGTTCCACTAAAGACTCCATTTTTGGAGTTAAATTTTAGAGAAAATCACACATTCAAAGGATCAGGCTGCGCCCAATTAGGTACTTGGATTTATTGGAGCCAAGAGAGAAGCCAAAACCAGTCATGCCCACTTTAGGGCATGAGGATGAATTTCAAAGCACCAAGGGTTACCATTAGCACCTCCAAGAGTCCAATACCAATAAAATTGAGGAGGTATTTTTGGTTAATGTGGATACCTTGATGATTTAGGTGGAGGAATGGATTACAGTCAGTTTTTCACTCATACAGGCAGCCATATTCAATGTCAAATTATTTGCATGGATGCCCCTATTGAGAAAGGGAAGCTACTTCTCCCTGCCAGTAGTAAGATTTGTTTAGCCTCTTTCACTTTTGTTAGTGTAGGAGTAGGAGTAGACTTTGTTTTCAACAAAAAAAGTGCTTGTGCACACTCTGAATGTCTTAGTTGAGGCATGTATGATTTTTTATTTTTACATAAGTTTTGTTCATATTGCTCCAGAGCTACCAAGGCCAGGCCCTTCAGTATTCATGGTAGAAAGACCCATAGCTATTTGTAACAGTTGCTAGTTCTAAAATGAAACAAATACAAAGAAACAAAAAATGGTTTCAAGGTAATCCATTTCGAGGGCAGGTTTAGGATCACCAAGTGCAAATGGTCGGGCCTCGCAGATCAGGGACAGGATCAGTATCAAGCTATCATTCTTGACTCCATGCCCAATGGATGCTTCAAGGCTAATGATCTATTCATATAGAAGGAATATGTCCCCATGAGTTGCCAAACTTCTATCCCAATTTTGCCCCCCCAAAAAATTGATCAAACACGACCCCAAGCAGGAAGAAATTCAAGAAATAGTTGTCAAATGAACCCACGCTTCAAATCCAATGAACAGGTTACATGTGGCTCTACAATGGAATATAAGGGTCGGGGAAGGAGCAAACAGTGTCAAGGAAAACAAGAAGCTCTCAGAAGAGGAACGGGAAAAGGTTCAAAGGCTTCAGGCTTCCCAAATGGTTCAGAGTGGGCCCAAAATGACTAAGTATGGAGGAGATAGCGGAAACTTCTAAATGTCCAGATGATGCACCTTCAAAGATTAAATCCCAAGCCAGAGACCCAAACAAGTGTCAGGCCTCCATATGTCCAAAGCTCAAAAATTTTCACCAGCCGTTAAAAATTCTTTGACTCAGTAGAAGGTGCCAAGTGTCGGATCGGCGCAATTCGAAGATGGGAGCCCAAAGCGGAGACTCAAACTCGTGCAAGCCACCCACATGGTCAATGGTCAATAGAGGTCAAATTCAAAAGTGGACCTAAACTTTTTAATTATAAGAGTGCAGGTAGAAGGCACCAAGTATCTCAACGGTGCACATTCAAAAGCAGGAACCTGAGTGGAGACTCAAACGAGCACGGGCCTTCCAAGTGTCCTAGGTCTAAAAAAGGGACAGAGTCGGGGGTTGAATAGTCAAAGAAGAGGTAGTCCATTAGAGGGAGCCAAGAATATGCATGTTTCTACTTCAAAAGTAAAATTTGGGTTTGGTTTCCAAACAAGCGCCAAGCCTCCACATGTCCAGGGTAATAATTTTTGCCCCACCAAGCAAGGAGACTTAGGCAAAATACAAGGGTAAGTCCACCAAGATGGTGGAAAATTAAGTGGACATAAAAACCCAAAATTTAGGTACCGCGAGTGTGGTTTATAAACCATGCTTGCATAACTATTTTTATAGGCTCGGTGATTTCTGAACCTAAAACCCAGATCACGATTTACAAACCACGATCAGGTTCCTTTGAGACAAAAAATACAGACCCGTAACTCCTCATTTTCCCTCATTTTTCCTTTCCAACCGTGATTTCTCCTACACCTTTGGCACTCACGCTTTGAATAACCCCTAAAATTACTCTTCAGACTTGTGGATTGCGATATTTTTAACCATGCCACCAATACAAAGAGGTAAGCCCTCAACTTTGATCAATTTGTTTTCATTTTAGGTTTTTTTTGTGATTTTCATGGGTTTTCAATTCTTTGTTTATGTATACAATTTTTTAATTTTGTCAGTTGCTCGGCAAGCTCGTAATCCTGCAAACCATTAAAATATTCCTCAAAAATCTACAAAAAATCCTCAAAACCCTCCAAACATTCTGCAAAACCCTCCTCCAAACATAGATCCACCTCATGTGGCTCCTTCTGTCCCCATGGACCCAACAGGAACACAAGCTGATGTCGTTGGAAAAATTTGACAAAATAAAATTTCCATTGAGAACCTTATTCAAAATATAAGACAAAATCATGCCACAAATCCACCCCACATGAATTTACCCAACACATTGCTAAAATTGATTGGCGAAGTTGACTCCGCAACCAACCAAATAGATAGATGGAATACCTTTACAGGTGATTGTAGGTTGTGGTATGCAAATAAATTATCCCATGCAGCTGTAAAAGACAAAAAAATGGAAAAGACTGGATTTGTGCATTATTTACTGACCCAAGAACCAATGCCCCCCATAGTTACTTGTAAACGGTTCCCAATCCATTGGTGCCATGATGACCGAATCAAGAACAATTTTTGAGACTGATGGTGGATGGTTTTTTATTATCCACCATGCAACAACAATGAGGTTCCCCTCTATTTTTTGAAGAAATTATATTGCGAGTTCATGCTTAATGAGGTCCCAAATTATTTTGAATTTTTTAATTTTTATGGATGAGGTGGTGGCTCTGCACAGAGTAGACCTAGTGCATGCGTACGTCAACCAAGGATCCCCCATGCCCCAAAACCCCCACTGCCTTCAGTTATCCCTCCTATAGTGAGGGAGGTTTTGGAGATTGACACACTACATGCATTGAGGGAGCTCACTAACACTCTGACCCAACATAGTGAGTAGATTGCATCTGGTGATGTTGGTGGAGGCGCCAGTTCTAGCGCACCACACCACTATGGATAATGTGGTGCCGTATGCACTGTGGGCTAGACATCATTTGTTGGATCACATGATTTCTTTTCTCTAGATGAGATGATGGCAGATGTTTTTGGAACTGGTGCAATGGATCTTGGTCTTTCAAAGGTAAATGTCAAATAAATATTTAATATATATATATATAATAGTTTAATTCATGTTTGAGATTTTAATATATATGTATTTCATTGTACGTTATGTACATACATGTAAAAACTAATTTTTTATTTTATTTTAAATAGCAAAAGCCGGTGAAGGAAACATCCGGCATTGACATGCTAGCTACTATAGCTGGGCATGTTAAAAATGTAAGTTTCAAGTTGTACTTAAATTTCAAATTTCATTTGATTGTTCCCTTTTATTATTATAGTGTTTCACCTATAAATGCACATATTAATATATATTTGTCTTTTATACATGCAAGAGCCTCGCGGGTCATCATCTACTCTAGGAACTAAGGCTATTGACATAACTCACGTGGATTTACGTAGGTTAGTTTCTCTTTACACTTTGGTTCTAATTGTGGAAGTTCATGTGGATTATGCTTTGGCTCTTTTATGTGGAAGTCATGTAGATTAATATTGATTTGTACATGTTTTTTGTATAGCTTATGACTGCCAGACAGACTCCTCCATATATGCAGACTGTGGAGGCTACTATAGATACTGCCATAGCATCTACAGATCCACTAAGGTACAATTTTTCAAATTTGTTAAATTTATTTACGAATTATTTCTTATTACTTAAATCTACAATATCAAATTTTGTACATGAAATATTTAACTTGAATATTAATTATTTATATGTAGCTTACCTCTCATGAGTCTACTGTTGTCCCTTCCATGCGCCAACGATAACTTGATAGAGATCATGACATTGCGGTAAGATTTCACATGCATTTTAACTAAATTCTAATTTTCTAAATTTTAAATGTATTTTAAAAATATGGGTGTTAAAAACTTGTTGTTTATGAATGTGCATGTTAGGTTGCAGTCCTTCTTAGAGACACCTAGGACCACATGAATGAAATCTGTAGTGGCATCTCCCTCCACTACATCCCTGGGTCATGGACATGCTACTTCTAGCAAGGTGAAGAGAGGGAAGATGTTTCATGATTAGATTCATAGGACGCGGATGTACATAGATATATATATGGGCCAGCTAGTCCTAATTCATGATTCTTCATAGGACATTGTATATAGCCTTATGCGGCCACATGTGGTTTTATATGTATGACACACTTGGTTCGAGATTGACACATGTTATGAACTTATATTTTCAGAGACGTGCATTCAAAACACTTAGTTTGATACATTATGTATCCATGTGTTGGTTTTCAAAACGATATTACTCCTATGTTTGATTCAAATTCATTGCACATGATATCCTTCTATGCATGTATATTATATGTATATTAATTCTATATGTATGTTTGATTTAAAATTAAAAAACTTTGGTGCAACAACAAGAAGAAAATAATTATATATATCTCATGTACCATATTCTAGTGCAATAATAAGTTTTATGTATGTTATGACATGTACATGTCAAGGACTGAAATTTCACATGTTGTTGGAGTTGTCAGTAGATTTTAGGAAAATATAGGTAGAGAACATTGTTCAGCAGTGAAGTGGGAGTTTCAATACTTGTGAGGAAAAATAAATTATTGCATCACCTATAACAATATTGGTGATTCAATTTGTGTATATTTTGACTCATATTTTGTAAGTGATTTGGAAAAACAAAGATCAACTTCTAGTTATGATATTACACTTGTAACTGGACCTATCAGTTGGATTTCAAAACTTCAAAATATTACAATTTTTTCAACTACTGAGGTAGAATATGTAGCTTCCTATCATAGTTGTCAGGAGCTAATTTGGGTAAAAATTTAATAGGATGAGTTTTAAAGATATTAGTAGAAGATGAAGGTATTGTGTGACAATCAAAGTGTTATTTAATTATCCAAGAATCTAGCTTATCACAATAAGAAAAAACATATTTTAGTTAAGTATAATTTGGTTATACATGTTATTGATGAAGGGATAATAGCACTTGAAAAGGTAAACACCATAGAAAACTTTTTTGATATTCTCATAAAACTAGTATTATTATAGAAGCAAAAATGGCGATTATCTTCTATTCATTTGTAGAAAATGCGATGAGTTGGTCATGTAATATATAAAGTGGATTGGTTATCAAGGTGGATATTATAAGATATGTGACAAAAAAGTTAAATTTATATCCCTTTACGACAACATTTTTAGCTCACTTTCCAAAGGGGTGTGGGGGGGCTTCCCCCCACTCTTGTCACAGGGAGTCTAGGGGGGTATTGACGAATTCAACATATCTCTATTTTTAGTAAAGAAAATCCTAATGTTGTTTTCCTAGTCTATTTGTATGATGAGGAATCCTAACTATACTTGGAATAAGACAGTAACTATTTTTGAAAAATTTGTAATTGTTAAAGAAAGATGTAATTGTTGAAAAATTTGAAAAAATTGTAATTGTTGAAAAAGTTGTAATTGTTGAAAATTTTAAAAAGTTGTAATTGTTGAAAAATATGTATTTGTTGACAAAGTTGAAAATGGTGGGTCGTGGCACTGAACCAACTATGTGGACATGTCCTAGTGATCAAGAGAATTCTACAGGAGGTTTCGTTTCGGTGCGTGACAACGTCGTTGCTTCTGTGTTACCTAGTTCGGGCGGAGTCCCTTAAGAGCCCTGAGACCAAAAAACTGTTCAACTTCAATGGGTGATTACGCACACTCTGTGGCACCTAGAGATGTCTCGTATTATCCTACACCTCAAAATACAGACCCTCTACAATAGCTTGTCTTAGTTTTTCCTTCTCCAATCGGTGCTCTCGCTACTCTATTATTTGTAAAAGTTTTGATTAGTGTAGTTTGAGACAATGTAAGGCTGTCAAATGATATACTTTGTAAATGGTGGGTCGTGGCACCAAACTGACTATGCAGACATTTCTGGTTGACCAGGTGAACACTATAGGAGGCATCATTTTTGTGTGTAAAAACGTCATTACTTCCGGGCTACCTCGTTCGGGCAGAGTCCTTAAGAGCCCTGAGACCAAAAAAGCATTCAACTTTGATAGATGACTACGCACACTCAGTGGCACCTAGAGATGTCTTGTCTGATCCTATACCTTGGCATATGGACCCTCTACAATAGCTTGTCTCATTTTTTTATTTTTCCAGTCAGTGCTCTTGTTGCCCTATTGTTTGCAAGCGCGCTGAATAGTGTAGTTTGAGACAATGTAAGGTTGTCAAACGGTATATTTTGTAAACGGTGGGTGATGGCACCAAAACAACTACACGGACACATCTAGGTGGCCAGTTGAATGGTAGAGGAGGTGTCATTTTGGTGTACAACAACGTTGTTTCTTCTGGGCTACCTCGTTCGGGCGGAGTCGCTCAAGAGCCCTAAGACCAAAAAATTATTCAACTTCGATGGGTAACTACATGCACTCAGTAGAACCTAGAGATGTCTCGTATAATCCTACACCTTGGCGTAAGAATCCTATACAATAGCCTATCTCATTTTTTTCCTTCTCTAACCGGTGCTCTCACTACCCTATTGTTTGCAAACATGCCGAATAGTGTAGTTTGAGACATTGTAAGGTTGTCAAATGGTATATTGTGTAAACAATGGGTTATGACATTGGAATAAATGGATGGAAACATCTGTATTGATATTTGAACGCTAGAGGAGGCATTTTTTTGGTGCGTGACAACGTCATTTCTTCCGGGCTACCTCATTTGGGTGTAGTCCCTTAAGATCCCTAAGACCAAAAAATTGTTTAACTTAAACTGGTGACCACGCACACTTCGTGGCACCTAGAAATGTCTCATCTAGTTTTACACATCAGTGTAGGGACCCTCTACAATAGTGTGTTTCAGTTTTTTTCTTCTCCCATTAGTGTTCTCGTTGCTCTATTGTTTGAAAACGCGCTGAATAGTGTAGTTTGAGACAATATAAGGCTGTCAAATAATATATTTTTTAAACGGTAGGTCATGGCACAAAACCGACTGCACAAAAACATTTAGTTGGCCAGGATAATGCTAGAGGAGGTGTATTTTTGGTGCACAACAATGTCATTGCTTCCAGGATACCTCATTCGGTAGGAGTCCCTCAAGAGCCCTGAGACCAAATTTTTTTTTCAATTTCGACGGGTGACTACGTGCACTTCGTGTGACCTAGATATGTCTCATCTAATCTAACACCTTGGCGTAGGGACCCTCTACAATAGCCTATCTCAATTTTTTCCTTCTCCAATCGGTGCTCTTGTTGCCCTATTGTTTGCAAACATGCAGAATAGTGTAGTTTGAGATAGTCTAAGGTTGTCAAATAGTATATTGTGTAAACTGTGGGTCATCGCACCAAAAAAACTTCCCAAAAACATTTGGGTGGCTAGGTAAAATCTAGAGGAGGTGTCATTTTGGTGTGCAACAATGTCATTGCATCCGGGCACCCTCGTTCAGGCGGAGTCCCTCAAGGGCCCTGAGACCAAAAAATTGTTCAACTTCGATGGGTGAGTATGCACACTCCATGGCACCTAGAGATGTCTCTTCTGATCCTAAACCTTGGCATAGGGACCCTCTACATTAGTATCTCTCAATTTTTTCCTTTTCAAATCATTTCTCTCGCTGCCCTATTGTTTGTAAACGTGCCGAATAGTGTATTTTGAGCCAATGTAAGGTTGTCGAATGATATATTTTGCAAATGGTGGGTCATGGCACTTAACCAACTACGCAGAAACATCTAGGTGGCCAGGTTAATGCTAGAGGAGGCATCGTTTCGATGCGTGAAAATGTCATTTCTTCCAGCTACCTCATTCGGGCGTAGTCCCTTAAGATCCTTAAGAACAAAAAATTGTTCAACTTCGATGGGTGGCTATGCACACTCTGTGATACCTAGAGATGTCTCATCTAATCCTACACCTCGGCATAGGTACCCTCTATAATAGCCTATCTCAGTTTTTTCCTTCTCCAATCGGTGCTCTCGCTGCCCTATTGTTTGCAAATGCACCTAATAGTGTAGTTTGAGATAGTGTAAGGTTCTCAAACAGTATATTTTGCAAACAGTGGGTCGTGGTACTACACCAACTATACACACATGTAGAGATGGTCTTGTAAACACTTGGGGAGGCATAATTTTGGTTCTCTAAGCTCCAAGTCCTTCTGAGCTACCTGCTCTGGAGCCAAGAACCCCCTCCATAGGTACATAAATCATTATTAATTGCTTCTCTTTTCTTGTAAAACAATGAAAGCTTCTCTTAGCTTCAAGAATTTATAATTCTCTACTAACAGTGACAACCACATGAAGGTGGAAGATTTTCTGGAACCAGTAACCTGCATATAAAAGTGTTATTCAAAGAAATTTAAGTTTCAAATGAAAACCATACTAGATATATACAAAATACACAACTTTAATAAAATATATGAACTTAAATTTATCTAACTAAAAAATTTATATATACCAAAGAAATTATATATACCAGACATGAGCATTGTAAATTCATTCCAATGAACCATCAGGATCAGATCTACTCTGAATAGAAGACATGATTGCTTCATGATCTGACTCTTGAAACTTCAAAAGAATCTTTTTTTTAGGCCTTCCTCGATATCTATATAGCTGAATATTTTTTGCTAGAACTAGATGAAAATATAAGAGTATTTTCCTATGTGTCTTAAAGTATTCAAACACTGAAACAAAGGAGTTTTTTAATGGATATCGCCGAAGCCAAGTTCCAGTAACTACCACTGACCCTGTAGGGTACTCAATATCTTCGCCATCTATAACAAGAGAAGTCAACTTCTTTCTTTCCTCGAAGCAATGACATAAAAAATAGTCTGTTCCTTCTTCATTTTCTTCTGTCGCAATAACTGCAAACACATTTCCTACAAAAAAAAGGTTTTAACTCAAATTTAAATTATACATATTAAAATTTCAATGGACATAACTCAATACAAAAAAAGTAAATAACCATAAATACCTTGTCGCACCAAAATCAAAATTTTGTCAAAGTCCTTGGATGTTGTAACTTCATATGCAGAAAAAAATCATAATGATTATGGAGGTTTATAACTAGCAAGTGGATTTAGAGGCCTACAAATCCATCCATCAACCCATTCTTGTGAGTTCTACTCAGTAGTGACAAATTCGATACAAGATGTACAAAAGCATTTCAACTTTCTTGTCCATGTGGCCCACGAAGTAGTGTCTGAGCTACAAAATGAGTGCATATCACTAGACCCAGTGAGTGTCATACAATCCTCATAGTTAGAAATTTGTTGTTCCTCTATCAACCAAAAATATCTACAAACCGTGAAAATTTCTTGAGAACCTCGGGCCATGTTGTCAATACACCATTCCACTATGCTCTTTGCATATTTCAATTTAGCACCATCTTTGTACTTCAACTCTACTCTTGCAAGAGCTCTTTTCACACATGCCCTTGCACCTTCATGCTCTCCTTTTCCATGTATAGCCTTAGTAAAACTCCAAATATATTGCACACCCATCTTGACGTGCATCCTGCTCATCCAATAAAACATTCATGCATTATTAAACTGATACGTGTAATTATCTGACCATATATAATGTTGTTTGAAGTAGATGTCCCTATCAGAAAAGTTTCCATAAAATAACTGGAAAAAACCTTGCACAAATTTAGTAGAATGAGTACGATCATCACTGATATAAAAGTGGTACTCTCTTAAAAAAAATTGATCATTCTCTATACTGTCAGGAGAATGTATAAATGCTATATGCACAAAAATGACGACTTTTACTGAGTTGTAATATTGTGATTGAACCTCCATTTGTGGTTGCAATGTGTAATTCTCTACAAAATCGACCACTGAAACAATAATACCAATAGGAAATGTGTCTTTGCATATCTTGAATTGTTCATCCAACCATGGAGCTTTGTGTGTATTCGTAGTATACTCATAAATAATTTCAACCTTAAATTTTCTCATAAATTGAAAAACAAGCATATGTTCTATAACTAGCTCACACCGTTTAGACTCTTTTCCATCTTTCAACTGGTATGCAACGGATTTATATTTATCAAACTCAACTAAATTATTTCCTATTGCACCTTTAATTTTCTCATGGATGCAACATTCCAATTTAGGTAATCCTACACATGTACCACAACTTCCATCTAAACAATCCTGACTATAAATTTTTTTTCCAGCTTCTTTTTCATAAAATATCAGAGGAATGGAATCCCTGGAAGATATCGGTGGAACTTGAACGCCACATTCTGATAACATGGTTTCAGAATGCAAAATAGAATGAATAAATAAAAATTTCGCATAATGCATAGCAAATTCAACATGTTACCTACAACAACAAGTGGTGCGAGCGTGGTTGATTTTCTCATAGAATGGTTTGAACATTTCAAAAAAATGTTGACTAATTTTAATTTCCAAATGCTCTTGTTCAAACTTATAAAAAAATTGAATTTGAGTCATATCTAAGAAATGCTTTGGATGTGGTTCACGATTAATAGAACCAACGCTCTATTTTACAACATCTCTTGTATTAGGTGAAACTCTAGTGTTATCATGGCAAAATTAAATAACAAATTCTCTTATAGCATCAGTATTATATTTGTCCTTTTGCTGTGCTCTAGTAGAAAATGCCCAAAAATCGGTGTTATTGAGTGATTGAAGGATATTGCGTCTTTCAATTACTTTCATTAGATTTTTTTGATTAACTGTCAACATTCAACTTGTTTACATAATCAAATGTTGTTTTTTTATTTATTCACTTACAACACTAGTAACAAGTACACGAAGCACAATATTACTATCCCTAGTGCATCTCTTGACACCAACAATGTGATATGCATTATGAAGGTTTTCAACAATTGTAGAGGTTTGACCACGTATATTAGATGTTGTCAATCCTAAGGTGTTTAATGTAGGTCTCATTTTATTCAATTTCATCAAACTAACCAATAATTGACATCTTTGGGAATCATTTAAAATTTCAAAATGATTATCCCAAATTTCAGTGGCTTTTCTTTTGATTTGTCATTCAAAAAGTTTTTCGCACATTGGTTTCAAAATGTTCATAAAATAATTAGGTTTCTTACGGAAAATATTAGGAGGTGTTTTTATCAAATTTTGTTTGTCTACACTTTCAACCTGAATTTATTTATTCACATTTTCATTGTCTCCTTCAATTTCAAAATTTGCTACATCACGAGTATTTAATTCTTCTTCAACAATGACAGTAAGAACATCTTCATCACGAGTATTTAATTCAAATTCAACATTGACAGTAGAAACATTACCTGGTTCCTCATTGCTTACAATAGTAGAGGTTGAAGATGAACCTCTTATTGATTCATGAGGATTCTGCATTCGCTTAGCATTTTGAAATTTGTTTGCCTCTAATTTGTTTGGTGTTTTTTTACTTAATGACTTCCTTTTTTGACTTCGTTTCTTGTCTCCCATGATGTATTACTTCCAGAGATCAGAAAAACATGCAGAAAATGACATAATTTCATAGTAATTCGTATGGTAAAGTTAAATAGTAAAAATCACATCATAATTAGAACATTGGGATGCATATAAATATGATTTATGAACCACGATCATGATTTATAAACCACTCTCATGGTTAATAAAGCGTGATTGTGGTTCTTGTTTAAAAACCAGTGATCACAGTTTGTAAACCATGATCGCAGTCCTATCTGTATCATCAAATCCAACCATAAGGCCCCAACCAAAGCTATGGAAGGTCATTATGAAGTATAAAGGGTCGAAAAACTTCAAATGTTCTCTTCCACAGACTTGAACCATGCTAAAAAACTAAAAACATTTCACAAAAATGGAGCCATTGCGTAGGGAGATTGTTAGCTTCATAGAAATATTGATTTTAAAGTGAATAGAATAAGATAAATATCATTTTATAATTTTTTACTAATAATAGGGCTTTAAGACATTTTTTCCCGTGAATGTTCATGTCTACGTTTAAGACTGCAACTTTTGTTTCGCTTATTAAAATGTGCCAAAACTTATACCATCCCAAGCGTGGAGAAATTCTATACACGTTAAAAAAATATTTGATTTGGATATTTTTTGATATAGTTATAGTGGGCAAACAGAAAGTGCTCTGTTTTCTAAATCTTTTTAGACCACTTTCATGGAAAAAATCATTAAAAAAAAATATTGCTCAAAATAATACAAAATAAAATCTATCCCAAGATAAACAACTACATCTAATTTTTCACCAAAGGGAAAAAAAAAAAAAGATTTGGTAATCCAAATCATGGGCAAACAGACTAATATCTTATAGGTTTTATCAAAAAAAAAACCAAGTCATATAATTTTAACTATTGAATATAGCTAAACTTGTCCGTTTAAAAAAAAAAATTGTTTTAGAAACTAGATTCTGGATGCTACGATTTATATTCATATAATTTTTTAAAATTTTGAGTGCGTGTATTGCTAATAATCCCTACAAGTTGAGATTTTACTGTTTTTTGCAATATGACGTCCACTTATGACTCCTTTTTTGTTCTCCAACTTGGTGCACTTACCCACAAAAGAGCCCAAGGAGCTCTCGGAAGCCACCACATGTCATTCCAACATGATTTAAAGAGCATAAGTAAGGATCTAAGTCTCCAAGATGCACAAGGTTGCCACGTGAACCCAGTATAGACAAACTCTTTAAACATGGCATGCGCACGACCCTAATCTTCAAATGGCCACATCTTTTGACTGGAAACTCAAATTTGTGCAGAGAAGACTTTTGGAGAAATATCAACACCCTCTACACCATGGAAACAAAAATATCATTCTTAACAGGATTTAGTGGGTAAAAAAATAGAAAAGGTCTTCTAGGCCATTAATCCAAAATCTGATTTCTTTAACTACCAAATTAGATTTTATTTGATCTGTTGTTCTTCTTCCTTGGCACGCCAAGCAGACATAGTGAACAAGAATCGACAGATCATAGGAGGATTTGAGAGGGGCATTTATTGATGGTGGTTGAGCTTTCAAATCAGGATTCAATGTATATCTCAAGTTGGTTAAAGCAGGATTCAAATTCTTCCCTCCTCTCTCATTCTTCCTATATATTGTAATGAAGGGGCATATTCAAAGTGGTTGGTCAATGTTTCTCCTCTGCCCCCCTCTATCTTTCTTCTGTAGGGTAGAATACAGAGTCTAAGCCTCCTCCCATGGCATTGTAAAGGCGTTTTCTTGCCTCTTTCCACAAATGATGTATCGTGTAACATTTTGGAGCAATAAAATTTGTTTCGTCATACATTTTTCCATCCTTGGCTTATTTTGTTGTCTCTTCTTACCTCTCATTTTTGTAGGGTATACTGTGCATACTTTGATGTTTGTTGCAGGTTCTGGGAGCCGTGCTTAATAGGTTTTGAAGTGGTGTTTCGTGTGAAATCTATCTCTGATCTGTGGTGCATTTTGTCCACCCTCTCCTCTACTCATCTCTCTCCACTTTTAGGCAATCGGATCTATGATTTATCCACTTCATTTTTTGGTACATCACCGCTTAGTGTAGGCTCTTTCACCCTCTCTCTCTATCTCTCCCCTTGGAATGGTTAGATTAGGATAGAATAGGTTCTTCCTGCACTGGAGTATCTTGTGGTAGGTAGATTAGGAAGCAATTATCGGCTTTCTCCGGAGCTCCATTTTAAGTTTTGCAAGTCCCATAGCTTGAGAGATGGTCCCATGTCGAGCAATCACACCGAATGCCCCAATCCACAATCGGACCATTCGGGGGGTGCTGTGACTCTACACTAACAATGATGAAATAAATTTACCTTTTTCACCCCAAATTTTTCCTTTGTACATTGTTATCTTCTCTTAAGCGTGGTTAATTGTTGATCTTTACTCAAGGAGGTTATGGTTTCAAACCTTAACAATACTCCACTTCAGTTAGAGCTTACGCTCGTAGCCTTGTGAAATAGAGATCTAAATCACAATTCAATAGCTTGGGTATGAATAAGCAACCTTGGGAGAGATGGAAGGTTGTCCCTTTCGATCAAGCAAATTTAGCTAGTTTTTCTAGTCTTTAGATGATCCTCACTTAGAATACTTATTCTCAAGCTAATTGGTCAATATTATAATAGAAATAAGTTCACCTTTGTAAGAATAATTTCTCAAATCAAACATGAATCTTCTTGGTCATAATGTTTGGTCTTGAAATATGTTTTAGTGAATACATAACCTTAAAGGATTTTACATCGTGGGGTGTACTTAACTGTGACTCTGTATTGTTTTTGGAATTTTTTATGGTGCCTTGTCAAAGAGAAAAGTGAACTGTCCTTGATGGGTGTTGGATGTTTTCTTATTGTCTATGTGGTCATCATTATGTTGAGATGTTTGAAGAGTTAGTTGTATCCAATGTGACCACCTGTAGTGTCGTTCTATACTTTGAACAAGTCAAAAAAAAAATTATTCTGTATTTTGCTATGTTGTCTTGTGTGGTTGGTTTTGTGGTCGTTACAGAAACGATTTAACTTGTTTATATTCATAAATAAAGAAATGAACTATTGTACAAATTATCCTTCAATATTTTAGATCTATCTTATATAATGACATCCAATGTATGTAAGAGTTTCTTAGGTGGAAAGAGTTCTCGAAAATTTTGAGGGATGAGGTTTGACCATAGAATTATTTTGTATATATATTTCTTTCTTTTCCATTTCTATTTAGATTCAATCATAAAATATGTGTAAGCCGACATAATGAAGATGCAAGATTTTGAAATGAAGTTGGAGGATTCTAGATAGTATCAATAGAGATGGAAATTTTCAGCATATGATATTATTTGAGGTCACTAATTTTAACCAATATATGAAAATGTGTATTTGAATATTTGAATATGTTTGTTAAGGAATATTTATATGTTTTATAAAACGATTCTGAAGTGAATAAGTTTGTCTACAATATTAAGGTGGCTAAGTTATTATATTGATACAATGATTAAAGTTAAGTGTTGTTAATAATCTAATATATGTAAAATTTCCAAATGTTTCAAAGAATTCCAAATATGATGTCACAAAAAACTAGGGACCATATTTAGTTATCTATATGGTTCTCCACAAAATTATTATTTGATTAGTTTTTATCATGCCATGTGAAACGTGTTTTATATAAAAGACATCCAACTAATAGTGAGGATCTATTTACATTGCTACTAATTCCTTAATGAGATTAATAGTAAATCCATGTATTTCATGTCATGATTTCCTTTAAATAAACAAAATCATGTATATTTTTTTATTTCAATTGACATGCTACCCAAAATGGAATTTTTGATTCCTCGTTAAAATTCGATCAAATACGAAAAAACTACACCACGCTACATTGAATATATATTAATTTAAATTTATCCCAAACCATAATTTGAGACGACGGGGAGTATATTTATTAACACTTTGTTTTTTTTTAATTATAATCTATGATGAAATTACGTTAGCTATGTACACAAGTTTTCATTTATAAATAGATGGGCAAATTTAAATGGGTAACAATAGTTAAGACGTCTACATAATTTATAATTATAATATATGAAATATATGAACATGCGATTCTATTATACTACTTCCAGAATTATTGTAATTGAGCCCTCCATTATTATCCAAGATATATCTTTTCATTTTCTTTTTTCGTTTTCTCTTTTCTTATTTAGTATCATGTGTGTATGTAACATTACATGTAATAATGGAGGAATTATTTTCCAATAGAAAAAGAAAATGAAAAAATCCACCAAATTGATTAAGTGAACCTAGAAAATATAAAAGGTGTATGAAATCCTATAGAAAACTAGATAGAACTACACGTAAATTCATGTCTAGTTCACCAAGTTTCTCATAAATCATAGGTTTTCTATAATATATGACTACATTGGAAAAAATAATGATACATGAGGTCAATAAATAAAAATCAACCATCTAGGAAAATGTCCAAACAAACATCATATAATTATGTACTTCTTACTTTAAGCTAAAATTTCCAAGATTCCGTGAGCTCTATATAGTGTCATATGTGGAACAACTGAAGCAATGTTTTATACGTCTCTTTGAAAATTCACAGATTGGTCAAGATTATCATGTTTGAAATTTAACTTGTGAATGTTCAACACAATAATATTTATCAGATCTTGTTGGTGGCAATATGGAGAATACCAAGTCTGATTGTAAAGTGGAAAAGGAAACTATCCCTCCTTCTCTTCCATTGGAGAATAGAACATATCTTCTGATCAATGGAATTGAGATGGTTATCCTTATCGATCACGTGTCTATTGGATAGAAATCGGTGCACAACAAGAAACATTCCATTCTCAAGAATGTTGTTTCTCCCACCTAGCTCGACTGTACAGTGGCGTTGTTGCTGTTGTTTGGATTTTTTTTGGCTTCATGCTGGCAGGATGTCCTGTGCCCATGTGTTATCTATTCTATTAGGTTCACGTCCTTTCTTCCTATGGTGTGTTCTCCACTTGTAAGAAAACCACTAATGTTCTCTTATTTTATTTAGCTTCTGAACCCTTTTGTATCTTGGGGTATGGTCCCCTTTAAAACTATTTACCCCTAACAAAAATATATTTACCACATCATTGATATAATGGTAAATAATCCCATAAATGGAGATATATTTTTTTATCTATTGATCAAGAAATATAATGAGGAAAGTTGTTGGTCAAGAGTTAAGTTCAATAATAATTACAACTTTTCACTAAAAACCTAGATCTAGTGAGTCATGTTTCTTCTT
Organism: Taxus chinensis; assembly: GCA_019776745.2. Taxonomy (NCBI): domain Eukaryota; kingdom Viridiplantae; phylum Streptophyta; class Pinopsida; order Cupressales; family Taxaceae; genus Taxus; species Taxus chinensis. The sequence goes on from CM034153.1 coordinate 581,627,630, forward strand.
AAGGGTTAAAAAATGTTAACTATATCTCTTTAAGAGAACGATGCAAGACCAATACTCTAGGGTGTGTAAAATCTATATAAATAATTGGTTCAAAATAATATTTTATACTAGATAGAAAATAGTTAAGATCTAGATTTTATTTGATAGATGAAAAAACAAACAAATAGGGTAAATGGTAGTTTGAAACATTATATATTTCAGGGTAAATTCAATAGCATAAGGAAATACTAGATCTTAATTTTAAAATAGAATTAAAAAATAACAAATCAATATAAGGGAATATTCTCACAAGTAGATTAGAAATAGACGTTATTCATATAATCTCTTAAAACTTCTGGTTTTGGATAAATGATACTTGATACTTTGGTTATATTTATTACCAAATATAAATAAGGGTGCCGAAACTTGTATTTCATGGTCATACCTTAGTTTATGTATTATACAGTTTCCAATCTCTCCTTTGTTTGAGTGTGACCTAAAATTTATGTGATACGATATAAAATGATTCTCCTCAAATATTAAGAATAGCTCAAACAATATAGGAAGATAAGTCTTCAAATTTTCCAAGGCCAAAATTCCACTCTACACGACATTAAACCATTGTCATGATCATATAACCAAAATTCCATGCTTTATTCATGATCATATACCTTTAATTGATGAAACTATGAACTCGATATGTAAATAATATAACAAAAAATTTCTAGGCATAAGACACATGGAAACATACACATTTTACTTGCATAAGTACTTAAACTTTAGATATTTATTATGGAAAGGTTTTCTAGTATAGAATTTCCAAGAAATAATCTGCAAGTTGTGTGATTAGTGTTCTTCACTTATAGTACTTATACAAATATTACTTATATAAGTGACTCTATCAAAATTTGTTGTGCAATTTACTTTGAAAATCATGCCTAGTTCTACTTAGTGAAATATTTTAATTTACAAAATACTTTTGTAAGTAGAGTTGGGATAATATCAATATGGGTGGATAGGTTTGCTACTAACATTGTTAAGGATGTCAAAGATATATGATGTTTTCAAACATAAACCAAAGGGAGATAAGAAATAAATCATAAATGGAGTAATTTTAGAATAGGTTTATTAATGATCTTAGGAAATATGGAAAAACTTCCTAGATGTAACAATAGTACTTATGGAAGATAGAGTTGACGATGGTAATTTGGACGTAATTGTAAAGGGGGAAATGTGTGTCAAAAAATAAAAATATATGCCACTTGTGTAAATTTACTAAATCATGTCAAAAAGGATGTTTCCAAGTTCCTTAATCCAAAAAAGGTTACAAAAATTAACAGCAAAGGAAAAAATTATTTATGTAATGATATTATTTCTAGGCACGCTTGCCCCATGTTTATAAGAGGGCAGATAAATGTGTTTGAAATATAATAAATAGAGGAACATGTCAAGCGCATTTCAAGAACATATCATCTTCACCATTACTTTAAACTGTGTATACATTCAATCTAATAAGATAATTATAATAAGAAATAAATATATATATGTTAAACATTATGAATAAACACTTCCAAACACATACTATATGTGTATTACATATAAGACAAAATATTTTATATTTAATAATTAATTAAAATAGCATGATTTCTTAAATACATATAACTAAGAAATGTAGAGAGATAAAATCTCAAATCTTTTATTTTAGACTTTTCGCATACCATAATTATTAATAAATTCATATCTTTTTTGATATTTATTTTACGACTTGTAAAAAATGTTGTGAATTTACATACCTTAATGTGTGAGGCTTCATAAATAAAATAGTGCATTAGAAAAGAAACCAACAATAATTGTTTTACCAAGATATTATGATTTTCCAATTTACATTATTAAATCATGATAAAATAGATGTGAAATATAAATTTAGAAGTAAAATTTTATAGACTCACTATATTACAATCCACCATCACCTAAAAATACCATTATAAAATGACCCTCAACATATATTATTAACATATAAACCCTTTCCAACGCACTTTATAATACATATTAAAACATAACATTAAATTTTTAATAATAGTTAATAATTACGACAATAGACATTTCATAGTAGGACGCATTAAGCTATCAAGTGCAAATTAATGGCGGGGACATCTGTTTTACGAAGGACAACCATTAATTCTAAACCAAGTATATAAAACTTAAAAACTCTTACTAAGAAAAACCAACAATTTAACTTACAAACTTCAAACACAAGACTCTATATGAGATCCCAAATCTCCGATGTAGTGAATGAGTCTCAACATACCTTTATATAGGAATGCGAGAGGCTTTTCATAGGATCAAAGGGCAACCTAGAGACCGGAAACCAGTAACCTAGGTGAACAAGAAGATTCCCACTAAGGAAAAGTAGGAAAAGATAATTGAGTACACGCCACTCAATTTAACACCTTTAGTAAGTGGGGAGGTCCACCATGCTTTAGACATGACTTAAAGTAGAGTCATATCTAACTTTATTTAAATATGGCAACAAGCCTGCCATCATAGCTTTTATGGACTATAGAGGACACTGGGACCATAATCATCATCAGATGAGCTAAAAGATTCTTCCCACTCTTGTCTTTCCACAAAGTAGATATCACGGGTATTCCTTTCATACCATAATCTAGATATGGATGCAGTTCCATCAGTATCGCGATTGAGGTGTCTTCTTGTCGGAAAAATATAGTGGTCAGGAATCCTTAGGAATTGACCAGGTGCATGAGGTGGCACATTCATCATATGATGGAGGAAGATCTTTCTCCAAAGTTGTCCATTAGGGTTAGCATAATGTCCCTATTCAGGATTAGTCCTAACATAATAGTAGACCTTTACATACCATGGAATTTTACAATTTATCAAAATATTTCTAACAGTGTCAGGATCTATATTTAACAATGGACTGTTAGAAAGCTTTGTAGGTAGAAATATGGAAAGAAAATACATAAAATGATTTGTGATATACTGCCTATCTCTAGGAGTACTGGGATGGTTCCTCACATCATTCTCCAGAGGATGCCCTTCAGGCCAAATTCTGGAAAATTTGAATCTCCAGAGAGTATTAGGTCTTAGGACCAATTGCCTTAACTGATGCCCTTCAACAGGAATATCACTAGCAGGTGGCTCTACATATCTGAAGTGTCTCCACTGCCATTGTAAAGTGTAGAATACTATTGGATCTTACCTGGAGTGGAACTCTGTTGTTGGAATCTCTGGATCAATGAATCTGCATGCTACCTCTATAGTTTGATAAGGAGAAACTGAAAAAATTCCCTGAGAGAGAAGAAAATGTTGAGCTTCATAAGACATATCATTATCATTTCTTTTGAGTGATTCCAGATAATTTTGACAGATAGCAGTATTCTAGATGCATTCAACAAGTTCATGAGACACCTGAGTAATATTCACTTTCTTTGAATGATTTATTTCTCTGCTAAAAAAATCAGCAAGAGAATTTTCTTTTCCTTTAATGTGTTCGACTTCAAAGCTAACATTATCGAACCACATACCCCAACGCTGAAACCTATTAAATGTAGTCTTATTGGCAGGGTCACCATTACTCAATCTAGCCTTAAAATATTTTAAGTCAGAGCGAAGAATGAAATGTTAATTCTGAATGAAAAACAAGAAAGCTTTGATGGCTTTCTTGGCAGCTAAAATATCCTTATGAGTAGAATGATACTTTAATTCAGAACCTTGGAAGGAGCCAGATGCGTATCTACAAATCTTCTCTTTACCACTGTCTTTTTTTTCTTTTAAGATAGCTCCCCAGTAATGTTCACTAGCATCTGTTTCAATTATCTTCAATCCTTGACCAGGCAAGGACATAGCAGGAAGATTCAAAACTTGTTTCTTTATTCTTTTAATGGCCTGAGTCATCTCTTCATACCAGGAAGGGGCATTCTTCTTCAATCTCCTATTGAGAAGAATTCTATCAGCAACTATATCTTTGTAAAAACTAGCAACATAGTTAACACATCCCAAAAATCTCTACAGTTTCTCTTTTTCCATTATTTGATCTGGGAATTCTTGAATCTTGGACACTATATGACCTTGCATTTCTATAGATCCATCTTTGATCTTAATTCCTAGGAAATTCATTTCATCCTTGAAAATTTTCATTTTAGTGGGAGACAAACATAAGCCATTCTGATAGACTATCTCATAAAAATTTTCAAGGTGATCTATATGATCTTTTGGTGACTTAGAGAAGATTAGTATATCATCAATATATACTATCAAAAATTCAGACAACTCACCAAAAATTGAATCCATTTTCTTCTGGAAGATGGAAGGTGTAGTTTTCAGACCAAAAGGAAGGACTTTCCATTCATACTGTCCTCCTGGTACAACAAATGCAGTCTTGAATGTGTCTTCAGGCTTTAGAAAGATCTTCCAAAAACCACTTTTCAAATAAAATTTACTATATACTTTAGAACCTTTGATTCAAGCTAACAGATCATCTTTGGCAGGGATTGGATGCTGGACTATTGTAACAAACTTGTTCAAAGGCTTATAATCTACAACAAGCCTTTTCTTCTGTCTAAGCTGCTCACTTCTTTTATTGACATAAAATGCAGCACAAGCCCAGGGAGAGTTAGATTCTTTTATAAATCCTCCTTGAAGTAATTTCTTTATCTCTTCTTGGCATTCTTTCCTTTCAGAGGGAATCATACCCCTGTGATGAGCTTTGAACCTAGGAATGACCTCATTCCCTTTGTCATCTTTCACAAGCTGCAAATCAAGTGAACAAACATGCTTTCTTCTGGCTATGAAAGCATGAGGATTATCAGAACAAAGATTCTTTTTAATCTTTGTTATAATATCATCTATATTACCTTTACACAGAGCAATTGACTTGTGAATCCATTCATGGTTGGATTCTTTCTTAGACTCTGGTAGAGGGATGATAGTTCTAAATGAGTACTTTCTTGGGATTTGAACATCTGGATTGAACAAAGATATGAAATATTTGTTAAGGCTAAAAGTACCACATTCCTGTAAGGCATCAAATCCTATTAGACAGTCATATGAGAGCATATCATGTTGATAGAACTATAACGTTCTCTCATAACCTTCAATTCTAATAGGGACATAGGCTGTAAACCTAGAAATGACTTCTTTTTTATCAAAATTTATTTTGAGATATGTCTCAGTCCAACAGTCAGGAGGTATAGCCTTGGATCTTAGCAAACTAATATCAGCTCCAGTATCAATCATAGCATCAATGGAGTAAGGCTTGATATTGGGAATGTAGAATGTGATTGTAATAAAAGGATTTTGGGCTCCTTTTATTGTACATACCTCAGTGTTGGGTTCTTTAGCTGAGACTGATGCTTCTGCATCTTGATGCAGAATCTGCTGGTAGGCTTCTTCAAAATCTTCTTTGCCTTCAGCTTCTTTCTTGTCTCTTTTCTTCTTCAATGAGACACTTGTACTCATTGGTGGCTTTTGCAATAACCTTCTAGAGAAACTCTATTTTTTTTCTTCTCCATGTCTTCATGGTTTCAGGATCATGAATCATAATATCAGTACTAGGAGTAGTAGGTACCTGAAAATCTTCTTCTGGATTTTCTTCAGGAAATAATAATGGGAAACTTCTCCTTGGAGGAGAATATCTTCCACCTCTTCCATGACCTCTTCCTCTATAAGGAGTCTGTCTCTGCCAGACACGTCCTTGAAATGGAGGCCTTGAAGGGACTGATGATCTTTCCTGAGAATACCATTTTTGCTTCTCTTCTTCTTCTTCTTTTCTTTCTCTGAACTCTTGTTCAGATCTTAGTTACTGAGAATATTTTCTTTCTAATTCTCTAACCTTTTGTGACAGAAATATCTTCTTTGCAGTGTCCCAGGGGGGACAGTCTTCAAATTCACTCTGTCTCAGTTCTAATTGCTTGAGAAGAAGTTCTGAAGATAAGGGCATCATTGGATGAGGAAAACTTGCAATCATATTTACAAATGATGGCAAAGAACTATATCCTGAATAGTGCTATCTGAATCAGTATCTGAATGCTGAACAACATTTACTTGTAATTCTTCACTGGAAGAATTATATGAAATATCTGAAGAGTAATTATCAGAATCACTAATCAAACAATATTCTTTGTCAGTAATACCCTTGGCGGCAAGAGTATTAATTTTAGCTTTTCCTTTATCTGTTTCCTTTTGTGGGCACTCATTTGCATAGTGCTTCCCTTTACAGATAAAGCATGTAGGAATAAACTTTTTCCTTCTACCCATATACTTCTTTTTTCTGAAGTATGATTTTTATATGGGGCTTTACTCTCAAAAGAATCTTTATTTCTTTTCTTGAACTTGCTGTATTTTCTATATTTACTATATTTACCCTGACCCTTCCCCTTTGAAAAAGATGAGCAATCATGACATACCTTCTTTTTGTGAGAAGAATGTGGGGGTTGGCAACCAAAAGAGTCAACATCTATCAACTGGAAGAACTTTGTACCTAAGGCTTTTTGGGCCTTAGCAGCTTATTTATGATCCTGCTTCTCTTGACAAAGCCGAGCATTAGTTTCATCAATTATCTGATTGATAGCTCCAAGGCTTAATTCATCAGGAGTCTTTCCATGCATGGCTTTCTTGTATTCTGTAGAAAAATAAGCAGGAAAAGATTCTATATATCTGACTCTCATTGTAGGGTCATTGATATTACCTGAATTATAATACAGGTTTTGCATATAGCATTAATACTCTTTAATTATACTCATATCACATAATCTTGCTCTTAAGAATAAAGAAGTATTCTTAAGTTTATCACTATCAACAGTACCAATGAATTCTTTGATAAGAGCAGCAGTCAGAGCAGAGTATCCTCCATTTAAAATATCTTCTTTGTGTGGGTGAGCATCCCACCATTCTCTAACTATACCAACAAAACCATTGGCAATTATCTCAGTGATTGTATGTGGATCTTTTCTAATACAAAAGTAACTGAGAATTAGACCAACCGATCATTCTGTGAATCATCTCTTTTACTGCTCAGTGGAATGACAATCTAGCTTATACCAGTTGGGCTGTAATGTCTGAGTTCTTGCAGTATTATGTAATGGCTCAGCTGATGCGCTAGAATATTCTCCTAAAAACATGCTCTCAACTTCTTCAGGAAGAATTTTTACCATTCCAATTGATCTTTTATCATCATCTTTTTTCTCTGAGAGGAATAATGGACTGTGTTGTGTCAAAATAGCTTTGTGCTGAGAAGAAGTTCCTGAAAGTTCTGTGACTTCTTTCCAGGATACCTTCTGTGACCAATTAGGTTCTATTTCATTTGGCTTCTTGGTATTTTCCAAGATTTTCTCTATTTGAGGAACTATGACAGGAATAGGATTGACAGCTTCATGTACAAGATCTATCTTGTGACCTAGGTCAATAGTAGACTCATTTAACTGATGCAAACTATTCTGGACAAGTTTGTGGGTTGTTCCTAACTTAGAGGACATATCTTTTTTGATATCAACAGTATGGTCAATAAGAGGTTGAACAATATCTACAACATTTCTGGTTACAACCTTGGGTATATCAGGACATGTAGACACATATGCAGAAGTATTTTCAACATTTCTATCTACTTTTCTTACATATGTACTGACATCATCTATTTTAGTATTCAACAACTTTAAAGCAGCAGACACATCTCCTTTCTGATTTAATTCAATAGCTTTCAGTGTTTTCTCCATTTCAGCTAAGATAGACTCTTGAGACTGAAGTCTATCATGGACATTTTTGACAGCCTTATTGGTCCAATTAAGCATTTTAGAGGACTCAGATGGATCTATATGCCTGTCAATAGACCTTTGATACCAAAACACAGCTTTTTGGGACTCATCTGGGGACAAGACTTCTGAACTATCAAGAGATGGAAATGAGGAGGAAACATGAGATGCTCTTGAGGCCATACTAATGGTTGGACCATTAGAGGGAACATATTTCTGCTTAATAAGTTGTTCACAGTCTTTACACCACAAATAATCAGTATTTGGGTCATGGACTAGACTGTTATGACTACAAATATATGTCTACTCCTTTACAGATTTTCTCGAGGGTTCTCCCAGCGAGAAGACAGAACTATCAGATCTGAATGAGCTAGATCTAGGAAAATTAGACAAAGAACTTTTAGATCTAAATGATAAAGTAACATTAGACTTTGATTCATTAACTGCAGTGGCATTTTCCAACTTGGGCTGACTTTTATCAAGAAACTTCTTTGACAGAGTCCATTCCTTGGGGACTTTGATTTGTGACCAAGAGATCAGCTCAGGTTCGATCTTTTGACTTTCCAAACTAGCATGACTCACCACGCTACTGCCTTTGGAAATACCATGTTTAACAGTGGGATGCATGGTATTGACAAGCCTATAAATAATTTTATAGTGAATAGCAAGAGGGCAAGCACCAGGCTTCATGTGCAGACCAGTAGTGGCAAGATGTAAGCGTAGGACTTGTTTAAGCAAGTCTTCTTTTTGCAAACTAAAGGATAGTTTGGATAAACCTCAAAAGAAATTGGGCCATTATGTAGATCGGTTTGAATAGCAGCTAACAATGAATCTTTAAACTTTCAAATCTTAAATCCATAAGACAACACAAGACAGAGGCATTAAGACCTCGACGGAACAAAGGAGTAATACCTATTTGGACACAACCTATATGTGCAAACTTAAAAGTTTTTTTCTTTTTAAAGACTAAATATCAGCAGGATCTATTAAGGGAATATCATACTCATGAGAAGACGTCTGAGAAACTTGTATAACAGACTCTCTAGTTTTTAATGTAGTAGCAGCAATAAGATGAAATGCAGTTAACTTGTCATATACTTGATTGTAAGGGATCTTAGGCAATTTCCATGCTCGGGCAAAGGATTCTGATTCAGGTTGAACATCAATTAGCAGAATTAACAGGGAACACGTCAGATAAACTTACAAGGTCTTGATCTACGATCTCCATCAGAAAGACTAGCATGATCTTCAAATTCCATGATTGGTACTACCAAGCAACTCTTCTGCAGGGCTTACGGTATCGGCCTTCAACCTAAAATTGCGCACATCCATGACGAATTACAAAGAGGGAGGCTCACCTCTTAGCCTGGCTTATGAGGTATGAACTTGATTCACAGATGAAATAAAAGAGGACATACAATAGATCTTTAAGACAGAAACTCAAACAAAGATTTGCAAATTTTATTGATCTCAATTTTTCATTACATCAAATCCTTTTACTTGTATATGACAAAGAACCCACTCTGATACCAATTCTAAACCAAGTATATAAAACTTGAAAACTCTTACTAAGAAAAACCAACAATTTAACTTACAGACTTCAAACACAAGACTCTATATGAAATCCCAAATCTCCGATGTAGTGAATGAGTCTCAACATACCTTTATATAGGAATGCGAGAGGATTTTCACAGGATCAAAAGGAAACCTAGAGACCAAAAACTGGTAACCCAGGTGAACAAGAATATTCCCACTAAGGAAAAGTAAGGAAAATATAATCTAGTACACGCCACTCAATTTAACACCTTTAGTAAGTGGGGAGGTCCACCATGCTTTCAACATGACTTAAAGAAGAGTCATATCTAAACCATTTTAGGGCATGGAGAAGCGTGCATGTTGGCATGCACAATATGATGATATTTTACCTCTATTATGCCAAGAATCAATGTTTCATGTCGAATGCCAACCTTTATAGTATCCCTTGGATTTTTGCAGGTAAGGGGATGTGGTGCTTGTGTCATTTCTCTATCTTCCATCTTCCACTGGAATATTTATTGGGTTGCCTTTTGTTACGTGTTTAACAATATGAATTAATGGTTTCCCTTGATTCATTTTCTAATGTGTTGGAAGTAATTTGTTAGGTCATCACTCAAATAGAGTGTCTTGAATGCTCTTTGTTTTCTTAGGCTTTTTTATTTTTTAGTTATGGAATCTTCTTCGAATCATGCATGCTTCAAAGTAGTATACTTCTATACTCATTATGCTCAGATCCTCTATGGCCATTTTATGATTCTAGCTAAACATGGATCTTGTTTCCTTCCTATAGGTTTTCTTTTGAATTTATAACCCTCCACTTTTTCCCTTGCCCTATGCTTCACAATATGGGTTTGCAAAAGTCAACACGACTTGGTTTTGTTGTACTGCATCCTGTCATGCAGCTGTTACGTGATGTTTATCACATGGAATTAAAATTAATTCCAAAACCCCTTGCCATCATTAATTATTTATAAGTTTACATTATTTTGTTTATTATTGGCAAATAGTTTTCTGAAAGGGACTATACCCTTGAATAGGAATACTCAAAAGCCCGAATTTACAAATATAGCATAACAAAAATGATCAAAATGAAGATAAAACAATGAATCCTTGTGGAAAAAAACAATCTACTTAGAAAATTACTAATAACTAGCAACATATCAGTACACAAACAATTGATAAACAACAACCAAACTGTAGCGGTACAACATCACCATATCAAGTTACTGCCTGGTAAAGACAAGTCTCAAACCTTGTCCAAAGAAGTGGGGGATTTAGTTTTGGAATGGGCATTAAGGAATAAATAATCACTGGAGAATTACCTTGAGAAGTGGAATCTTGATTTTTTTTCTCTGTATTGTTTGGAAAACCTTCCACCATAGGCATATCAACATTTGAGGGGCTGAAATTTTACACCACTAGGGCTACATAGGGGTCAATCATTAGATGTTCTAATAGAGAATCCTTCCACCATGTTTTGTTGATCTTGCATTTAGAGTACTCAAAATCATCTAAAAGATGACGTGTTTGGAAACATCACCGACATTTAAAATCCAAGCACTCATAGTCTAATCTCTACATCCAAAGTCTTCAACAATTTTCATATTGATTTTTTCAGGAAAGTCTTGGGAGGTATCCAGATCTACAAGGATTCTAGCATAAGTAGTATGAGTCTGAAAAAATTCTTATCATCAACTTTCCCATAGGAGACTAAAGTATCTCCTATAGTGATAAGACATGATCCGTTCTAGAGATGAAGTGGAAGTCTTGGCAAGCAAACCCATACATGGTAGGTAACAAAGGATTCTTTAAGATGGTTCAAATATGGATGCCAAGGCTTTAACATGAGCCCGTGTTCATGCCAAACCCATTATTGATAAAAAATCAAATCCGTATATTCACGTGTTTCAAAAATAGCTATGAAATATTCTTTATCACAAGGGTATAGCTCTATCTTACCTTTGACCATTTCCCTTCATCTTATTGTAATCCATTCATGCAAATTAGTAAGTTTAGGCCGAAATTTTTGGAATATGCAAATGATGCCTTTGCTGGGAAATATTTTTTTCCTCCTTTAAGACCTTTTGAAGCAGTTCCTCTTTTATCTTCTACGTTAGCATCTTTTGTGTGGGTTTCAAGAGCTAGCCTCTAGTTCTCTTCCCACTGCCATCTTGTTTAAACACCACCTAAAAAATATATTTGATGTCCTTTTAGTTTTCATGACTAGCACCCTGCAGGACATCCCTAGCTACAAATTCATCCCTTTACCTAGTGGTGCCGTTAACAAGGTTGTTGTCGTATTTACCCTATTTCTTTTTTCTATTAGGGTTACAATTTTCATCCCTAAATCCATCATCACCAAATCTGGAACCATTACCGCCACTTTAGTTAGGGCTTATAGATTTGATCATCAGAGAGAGACCTTTACTTTGTGATGGATCTGGTCCACATTTTCCACTAGCGGTACCCATTGCCAAACTAATCCAAGTAAAATATTCCTACTCTATGGCGTGGCCACTATTTCCACTATCGACCTGATCAGGACCCGTTATGCCTCTTCCTGTGAAACCATTGATTAAGATTCCCAAGCCCAAGCCTCCATTTAGCTAGTTAGGGTGAGCATTTCATTTTGGGCTTCAAGCCTGCCCAGCAGATCCATTTACATCCTGCTAGGAGATTGTGCCACCACCATTGCCAACATGAGGGCTTGATCTGTAGCGAGAAGGGATTGGGGAGCTTTGGTTAGGGTTCATCACCATTAAAGAGCTACTGTATTTGACACTATGTTATATGGAAAGTTGTAAGGATATTACTTGTATAAATCATAACATATACAATAGAATAACATGAGAGAACACCAAAATATAGATAAATGATGAAAATATGCTCATATAATATCTTTTCCACTTCAAGGGGGAAATCTCCAATACCACTTCGAGGGGGTAACCTCCAAACCATACAATAACACTCCAATACTCAATATGATCCTTAACTACAACCTTCTAACCCCTATATATACCATTCTAACCTATGGCCAATACTAAGGCCGACCTCCTAAGAATAATAAACCATAAATGAATGATATAATAAGATAAGGGGATGTGTGCCACATGTCGGCATCTCCATCAATACATATACATCATAACATTATATCCCATGTGAACCCATACATATAACTAAGGGGATGTGTGCCACATGTCGGCATCTCCATCAACCCATATACATTATAATATTATATCCCAAGGTACATAGCATTGCCTTCGTCTTTGACATGTTTCGTCCGCGAAGCATAAGAAGAAGCCATATAATGAGTGTGCTTTAAATTATTGCATACTTGTCGCCAAGCTCGATCATCCAACCACCCATATGAAATCATATCCTATGTAACAGCTTCATCATCAACATCTTCTTCTTCTTCTTCTAATGTTTCTTCTGCTTCTGATTCTTCTTCTTCTACTTCTTCTTTTTCTTTTTCTTCTTCTTCTTCTTCTTCATCTTCTTCTTCTTTTGTTTCCCATCTGTCCATGAAAACTTGTTCCAGTTCCTACAAAGACCAATTAGACTTTTCCTTTTCTAACTTAGAAAAGAAAATATGTGCAGGGCCACTAATCCACAACTTGAATAACCAAATATCTGATGGTTTACATAATTTATCCCTAAATTTGTTCCACCATTCTCTAGCATCAATCCTTCCATCTCCAAAAAAAGCTCCCATCCCCATGATCCACAAAACTAGGGTTTTAGGAATTCTGAAAATATTCCGCTAGATGCATAAAAACACAAAGAACAAAACCTAACTGAAATTTCAATATATTTCCAAAAATATAATTTTTTCTAAAAAAAACCACAATTTGCTTCCTAAAAAGAGAATTTATGAAAAACCCTAAAATACCAATAACATCCGGAAAACAAATCCAAAGGAGCTGATTTTTTTAGATATTCTGACTTAGAGTGTTTCTATATTATGATGCAAAAATTGGGAAAAAATTCGATACCTTCTTCAAGATATATTTGAAACAAAAAATTAGGGTTTTTACCCTAATTTTGGCCGAAATCGCTGCTCTGATACCACTTATAAGGATATTACTTGTATAAATCAAAACATATATAGCAGAATAATATGAGAGAACACCAAAATATAGATAAATGATGACAATATGCTCATATAATAGCTTTTCCACTTTGAGGGGGAAACCTCCAAAACCAATTCGAGGGGGTAACCTCCAAACCATACAATAACACTCCAATACTCAGTATGATGATTAACTACAACCTTCTAACCCCTATATATACCATTCTAACCTATGGCCAATACTAAGGCCGACCTCCTAAGTATAATAAATCATAAATGAATGATATAATAAGATAAGGGGATGTGTGCCACATGTCGGCATCTCCATCAATACATATACATCATAACATTATATCCCACGTGAACCCATACATATAACTAAGGGGATGTGTGCCACATGTCGACATCTCCATCAACCCATATACATTATAATATTATATCCCAAGGTACATAGCAAAAGTACTAAGTTTAAATGTATTAAAGAGCCCCTATATTCTTAATTTGTTTAAATAGATTTTACATTTAGAAATTAATTTTTGGGTCTACCTATGTGCATTTTTTATGCTCACAGTTGTACCTGGAATTTTTTTTCTAGATTTAAGGACTTTGAACAGATTGTGCATCCTCATAGTAAACTACTTACTTTTTAAGCCTTTTTTGCCCAATGGGTGTCTTTACTACTAATGTACGAGTTATCCAAATTAATAGCATTTGTATTGTGAATTTCCAGAAGATTGAATGGAGAAATGTTTAGCTTGAGGAAAAACCTCTTAATCAATATAAATCCCTTGGGCCTGGTAGTAGGTACAGTTGTAGGCTTGGAGGCCACCTAGTTTGTCGAATGTCACACTCAATGTTAGTCATATTAAGTGTGTTTTTTAAATTTTTGGGAGTTATTTTTCCCTGCTCTTGGGTTTGTTCTATTTCATCTAGGGCTATCACATTATGCAGGAAACTCAGTAGGCCTTGCAATTTTTTTTAATAATAACTTCTCTGTAATGATGCCCTCATAATTCCATGCCCAACTCATGGTTACTTTACCTTTCTACACTTATTGATTCTAGGTGGAAAAAGTTTATAAAATATCAGTAAATGGTTAAAGGCCCTTTATATATTTAATACCTTTTTATGTTAATTTAAATTAATCCTAACAAGAATGTACTATTTATTACCTAACACACCTATTATTTAAGTGAATATATTTTTATTTTACTATTTTTTTAACATTTCCTACACTGCATAGTAATATATAAATTAAATTGATACATCATTTCCTATTTTAGCAGTTGGGAATGTCTAGTGTTGCAGTGCTCACTTCCCTTCAACACTTTTGATATTGATCATGATACTGCTAACTATATTATGGACATTATTATAATTTTGATTTAGTATGGTGTTAGATGTCAGATCATGGATTATTGTTGACTCTGATTCATATATGATGCATGATGATTGTTAGAGACATTTTTATATAGATGTTGACATGATGTTGGACATGGTTATATATATATATATTTATGGATGTTGTTAGAACATGTGATATTTGGATATATTGAGTAGACCAAGAAAATTTAATTTAAAATTGATGATTATATAGTTTTTGATGAAATTGTAAGTGATATTGTTGATTGTTTGGATGTTGTTGTGATTCATATATATATATATTGATGATTTTGAAATTATATTATATTCATTTGGATGTTCTGATATGGCCATGAGGCCGAAGGGGTATTTGTATTGTGCAGGTTACAAAAAATATATCACAACAAACATCGAGGGATTGGAGACCAACCACATTGGAATTCTAGATGAATTCAACAAGGTCACCATGGCAACTTGTATTGTTCACGTGTGTGTGTTTGATTGTTAGGGATTCCCATGGGGGGATCACCTTTAAATGTGACCAAGGGTTATGTGTATTTATTTATTTGGTTCCTTTTTATTGATGTTTGTATGGTTTTATTAAGTGATGTGTTTGGCCCTTTCATTATTTATTAATTGTGGTAAATTAATGTGAGTAAACATGTTGTTAAAATTAATTAATAAAATTGGGACATAAGAAATTAATTATTAGAGTTGTTGGCCTAAAATTAAAGTGTTGTAAGAAATGTGTAAGTGATGTGTAAATTAATTTTGGATTATGAAACAGTCCACCTCCTTTTGAAATTCAAATTTGTCCTTAGAGGCTGATTTTGGAAGCTTATGGGACAAGTTAAATTTGTCTCATACCTCTTAAATTTTCATGCCAACCTTACCTATGGTTAGAGGGTTTGAATCTAGCCTTCATTATGCATTTTTGTAACTCAAGTTGTATGGTTTTATTGCACTTTCTTACATGCTTTCAATTTCAGTCCTTATGAGGTGTGGGTATGATTTGCATGTGTAAGAAAAATTGTCATATTATTCATCCACCTATTTATTATGCATTGGAGAATGAAGTTGAATTTTGGGTTTGGGGTTGAGGATGTGTGATGTGGCATCCTACATAGATCCACCTCATCCTCATCCCTTCCCTCTTCTATAAAATTCAAATTCCTTGCCTTGTTTTGGGCTGCTTCATTTTTTAGACTTCATTCTTGGGCGAATTCCTTGTTGTTTTGGGAGCTCTTGCTATTGGAGAATTTTGAAGATTGTTGTATGCTTGTTGTTTGGTGGATTTTTGGATTGTTTTCTTAGAAACAACTATTTTTTAGAACTTGGGAAACTCCATCATGGAGAGGTAAGGGCTTGTCTCTTGAAATGCTCTTCTTTTATGAATGTAAATGTTATTGTGTGAATGCTTTGGCATGTTTGTGGGATGTTATTGTTTACATTCATGTTTTGGCATGTTTGTAAATTTCAACTTAGGTATAGTGTAGGAGAAGACTATGAAATTTGAAATGTAAAAGAGTTATACTCTATTTTCTTTTTTTTTGAAAATAATGTGAAAGAAGGATACGTATTTTGTAAAGTTACATTCTGAAATAAATAAATTATGTATTACCTTTCTCAAATTACATTATGGTATTGAATATGATCTTTTAAATGTAATTCAAATCTCTGATTCAAAGAAATAAATGCGTATGAAGGAAATGTAATACTTTGTTTTGTGAAGCACATGATTTGAAAAGAATAAAAGCTAGATTCTTGTTTTAATTTTTGATTGATGGAAATAAAACTATTTAAGACCAGCATGGAATGAATTCAATGTTTTATTTCATGGAAAAAGAGATAGTTTAATCTCTGTTCTGGAAATGTATACACTTCTTTCAATTCACAGTATACCTTGTAAAATTCCTTTATCAAATGTTCAAATAACCCTGCAAATAGAGAAGATGAAAATGAAATAATAAATTGGACTTAATGAGGCCAAAATGATCCCAAACCCATCTAAAAAACTTAAGGAAATGTCTTGAAAACCTTCCAATCGAGATAAGGTAAATCTCCAGGCTTTTTGTTGTAAAAAGAAAATTGTAATTTTGAAATGTGAATCAATTCAAAAAATTTACACTTGAAATCTATCATAACACTTCCCTAATGGAAACCTCCATGTCTATTTGAAAAGTTTAAGGAGAAAGAATGAAAAATTTGAACAAAATTTTATATGTTAAAATTTACCAGTTTGCACTGTAAAATCCTGCAAAACATTTTCACAAAATTTACCCCTTAAACTTTATAAAAATTGAAATTTTATGATTCTTGTGTAAAGAGGATGTTGATAAATTTCCAAAAAGTCCTCATTTGCCCAAAACAGAGTTCTCTATCAAAAGTTATGGCCTTCTGAAGATTTTCTTCATTTGGCATCAAAAACAATAATTCTAACTGTAAAAAAAACATTTGGGATAAATTTCCTTGGTGGACCCACAGGTCTAAATGTTTCCTTAGTGCTTCAGAAAAAAAAAATTGGGAAAATTTTCTATATTTTCCTTGCCCTCCCCGCTGGCCTGACACCCATCCAGAGTTGCCCCGTGGCGTCGTGAGGCATCGGCAGAGGAGTGGGTTCCTTTCTTCCTTTTACATTTTCAGAAAATTTTTGGGAAGATTTTCTTAATTTTCTCGGCCACCCCGCTAGCCCATAGCCAATTAGATGTTTCCATGTGGCCTCACAAGGTAATAGCAAACGCGCAGAATCCTTTTTACCTTAGTGGTTTTCAAAATATAAAATTTAGAAAATTTTCTAATTTTCCTCTGACTCCTCGCTAGCCCGAAACCAATCAGAGGCTGCCATGTGGCACAAGAGGCGTTGGAGGAGGAGCGAGTCCCTTTTTAACTTAGCGTTTCGAA
The DNA here is from genome assembly GCA_019776745.2 of Taxus chinensis. Classification (NCBI taxonomy): domain Eukaryota; kingdom Viridiplantae; phylum Streptophyta; class Pinopsida; order Cupressales; family Taxaceae; genus Taxus; species Taxus chinensis. The sequence goes on from CM034153.1 coordinate 581,645,249, forward strand.
ATTTTTTTGGAAAATTTTCTAGGTTTCCTCTGCCTCCCCGCCGGCCTGCAATCAATTAAAGCTCGACATGTAGCAGCTTGGGCATCAGTAGAGACGCGGACCATTTTGAGCCCTAGTGCTTTTCGGCCGAAAAGACATAATGTCTTAAATCTCTCCAATAGCCTGATTTTCCGCTGGGGTGTTGTAAAGCAAACACATGTCCTCTTCAGGCTCACGAGTGCGCAGAGGAAAATCATGCTTTTTCCCTAAGGAAGGAAAATGTGCCAAATTTCTCCTCTACTCTGCTGGCTCGCACATGGGATTATTTTCTTCGCTAGGCCCGCTCTTGGGAAAATTTTCTTCCCAAGGTCCGCCGGCCTATACCTGGAGAAATATGAGGAGTTAGGAGGACTTCTTTATATGATTGGAAAGGTGAGGAAATTTCCTATCCAATGGGAATGATTTAGTGAAATTTTGATTGGGTTAATTTTGAGAAAAATTAGGTTGAATCTTTTAAGAGAGTTTTGGGAGTGGGTAAGTAAGAATTTACTCTGATGATTTTAAATGTGTAATCTTTTCTGCCACTATAATTAAACCTTGCTCTTGTCTCAGATCTCGTGGAATTAAATACCTTGGGTATTTAATTTTTTTGGTCACTTAACCCTAAAATTTTAGTCAGGGAGTATTTAGCTAAAATTTCAATATAATCAGTGATTAAATTAATCACTAAGGAGATTTGAGCTAGGTGTGGAATTATTACACTTGTTACTTTTAATGTGGAATTAGTAATTGTTTTAATGGGAAAATTTATCAGTTGAATTTAATTGTCCTTGAGACTTTGGTTGTTAACACTTTAAAACAAAAATTCCATAATTTCCTAACTAAACCTAGGTTGTTCATGGGTCTTAAGTGGGAGATTTTAGCGGGCATTACAAGTGTAGCACAAATTGTATGGGAAAGCCTATTGTGACAAATAGTACAATATGCTACGAGTCATGTAATAAAGGTCCATGATAATAATGACTGCAATATCTATACTCCTTGTTTTTCTCTACTAGTTTGTAGATCTTGTACTTGTGAGAATTGGCTAGAGCAAGGAAGTAGTTGTTGCAGGAGCCATTTTTGCAAGAGGGTTAATTCTTCGATTTTTTTCCTTTGTTGTAAACTAACATATGTAGAGGTTTTTGTAGGCTCAAAACATAGTGGCACCTCTGGCATATATTTCAGTAGGTTCATTTTTCCTCCATATTTTGCTAACCTAGTTGGTTGTTAATTTAGGATTCAACCTACTTGGGGCAAATTTAAATCTAATTTTTTCATGGTGGATTGTAATCATTAGTACTATAACTTATATATTATACATCCCTTCCTGTAAAAATACCTAGTTGGGGTTCACTCTCAATGCATTTACAAGAGTCTGGGTTTACTTCAATATTATTGTGGCTTCGGATTATATGCTAACGTATGACTTGTACATTTTACCCCTATACTTGATGTTATATTATTTGCATATTAATCCTACAATCATTTGAATGTTAATTGATTTCTCCTATTATCGAGGATGAAGAGAAACCTGATGGTGATCTTGGTGAGGATGCAGAGGAATCTATAAAAGAATAAGCCATAAACATGGATACTAACAAGGATGGGATAGGAGAAGATGGAGACTCAGAAGAGGGAAATGAAGATGACAAAACACAATATGAAGAGTAGGGAGATGGTCAGGCAGGTGAAGATGGTGGTGTTGAGGAGGAGTAGGATTAGGTAGAGGAGGATGAAGGTGAGGATGTTGAAGAAGGGAACGAAGGTGGTGAAGATGATGAGGACATTCCTACTCCTCGAAAAAGGACAAAGAAGTAATAGGAATTTGAAATATTTTTGTAGGTGGGCTAAATAAAGATGCCAACAAGGAGAATTTGAAGAAAGTATTTGGTGAAGTTGGTAAAATCCTGAATGTCTGAATGTTAAGGTAGCCTACAACATAGAAGAGAAAATATTTTCCATTCATACAGTACATAATTTTTGTGAAAACTAAAAAAATCCTTAACTGAACTGAACAACACATAGGTATTTATAAGAAGAATACGTAATAGATTTTAAAGAATGCATACTTTAATTTTCAGGTGGAAATCCACTGTTTAAGTCCATCTAATCCATGATGTTTTGTGTTAGGTAAGAGAGAATTAATTTGGTCTATCTCCAAGTATTAGGGTTGATGAGGAGGTTATGTCATAGGTATACATCAATATTCTTTGATTGTTACATTTGGTTTTTTTAATTTTTGATTCCAGATAATTATATGTTATTTCATTTAGGTTGTTTCTTAATTTTCAAGGAATCAAATTTCATTTTGTTAATTAAACCTTTGACAATTTATATGTGTCTGACATGACAATTTGATACATTCTAACACCCAAACTTCTTAAGTTTTTGATGAATTTTAAGCTGTAAAGTAAATTGACATGCATTACGTATTTTGTAGGTGAAGAATGTACTTATTGATGGATTGGAAGAACCTTGGGATGAAAATCATATCAAAGAGGATGTCAAAAAATATGGAGAAATTGAGAAAGTTCAGAGGATGCATTGTCATGCGTTAAATGTGTAAATAATAGCGAGCTTGGTGAAGGTCATATCAAGGTATTTACAGATTCATTTGAGATTTAAAAAACATTTTGGGTTTGGTATAGTTTATAATTATGTCCTTTCTTTTTTAGTGTTTAATATAGTGTTTATGTTTATTATAATTGATTTTGTTTTGACCATTCATATTCAAGCCAATATTGGAAAGCCTCAATATAAGAGTAGAGGAAAGCAAGGTTTTCGTGAGGGGGTATCCAACCAGAGATGATTCTACTGATAATAAGACACAAAAAGGATGCATGTCTAGACATTTCATGTCCAAGGGGTTATGAGGATATGTTAGACAATGTCCTGTTGGTCAAAGGGGTCAAATTATTGGTCATGGAAAGGAATTCAGAGATGGCAATAAAGACATGGCTGCAAAGATTACCCAAGATAAGGAAATCACTGGTGCTAGCATAGTGGAACATCTTATGCTACCATGTTTACCAATTTCCTATGAAGTGAATGTTTTTTATTGTGATAAAGCTTCAAATGATCCACTTGTTTCGCTAAAGTGAAGATCATCTCAAAAAATGATAAAGGGAAAAAGAGGAAGACGAACAATGAAAAAATGTGAAGAGGTGGACATGTTTCAAGTCCTAGACTAGACCATAGAAAATCTTAAATATTTTTCTATATTGGTGAAGATGGTCATCTTTATGGTGCAATTTATAGATCAAAACACTCATATTCAACCATGGTTAGTTTGTGCGTGTGCATACAATTGTGGTTTTTAAAATTATTTATTTCTTTTTGGTTATATGAAGGCTTCCATAGGAAATTTAATTAAATTATTATTCTTTTCGATAGATACCTCAGTTTTCCTCTTCTAGTTTAGGAATTATTATAAGGGGAAGGAACCCATGAGCCTCTATCCACATTGGAAAATCTTTTGAAGCATAGAATGCTTTATGCCACCCTTCTCCTACTATTCTTACCACTATGGAACTAATTGAAATACAACCCAATCATGTATTTGCATAAAGTAATTGAGGGGTACCTACCATTGAGGAATTAATTATATTATGTTTAATGTTGATATATCTACTTCTGTTTTTTCAGGATGATGTTCCTAGGTATTGAAGTCCAGGCTTGAGGAATTCAAGAGCACATGTGGATTATGATGTTGGTGGTGCTTCTGTTTATGCAGGAGCTACCTACGGGAAGTTAGTGAGGTGGATGTATGTTAATATTTTTCAATTTCTATTATGCATATGAGATCCCTCTTTTTACTATGCTCTGGCTAGCCTCTTAATTAATCACTATGGATATTTTCGAGACTCGGTTGAGCTCTAGAAGAAAGTTATGGATTCCATTCAAGGGTTTCCTATGGATATAATAGAGATATGGGATAGAGCCGAAGTAAGAGTTATACCCTCAATTTCTAGTAGTTTGCATTAATCTACATTAAAAGGTGTCGCAAAATAGCCAATGTATTATTTTGGCAATGGATTTGCATAGTTGTAAGTTCAAGATTGTTATCATATTTTTTATGGGAACACTTACATTTAATGCCTATTGCATGTTATTACAGGTTCTCTTGCAGGTGCTAAAGAAGGTAGAGTTTCATGGGGGGTTCACTTAGTAAAATTATCGTATAGCACGTTCGTTCGAAGAGTATTAAAGAATACCCTGAAGTCTAGTTTTTACCTCTAATTATTCAATTTATACTACCCCCTTTTGTTATATTATTAGAATGAAAATAACATTTATTTTTTCTATGTACGTTACTTACCCATTTTTCCATGACAATTTTATTTACACCTTTTTATTTCTACCCTAATATATTAAACAAATAATATATCATGTTTCTCACTCAATTTTTTAATATGTATTTTCTCTCAAAAGATAGTTTGAATCCATTCAATATCTATTACCAATTACCTTATAAATGTTAAGATTTAATCATTTATCAATATTTCTTCAAATAATTAAGATGGTGAAATAATATCATTTGTGTTGAAAAGCATACTCAATCCTAGTTTTCTACCATCTTATTATTTCTTGGTTAAGAATCTCTTAATTGAGATTTCTTTATTCAAAATGAGATTATAATTTAACTTTGTGTGAACTCTCCATAAATTTAAATTTTAAGGTATTTAGTTCTAAAAAATAGGGTTTACATGTTTACCCATGTACCTTACTTACCCATTTTTTCATGAAAATTTTATTTACACCTTTTTATTTCTACCCTAATATATTAAACAAAAAATATGCCATGTTTCTCACTCAATTTTTTTAATATGTATTTTATCTTGAAAGATAGTTTGAATCCATTCAATATCTATTGCCAATTATCTTAAAAATGTTAAGCTTTAATCATTTATCAATATTTCTTCAAATAATTAAGATGGTGAAATAATATCACTTGTGTTGATAAGAATACTCAATCCTAGTTTCCTACCATCTTATTATTTCTTGGTTAAGAATCTCTTAATTGAGATTTCTTTATTCAAAACGAGATTATAATTTAACTTTATGACCACACTCCTTAAATTGAAATTTTAGGGTATCTAGTTCAAAAATTAAACCTCCCTTTCCTTAAGCCAACCTCTCTAACCTACTAGCAATACCTGATTCAAAATATTAATAAATTAAACCCTTTCACCCCCTCTTATCTACCGCTATATTGAATTTACTTTTATTAATTTTAATTACCTCAATATGAACCCACGTGCTAGGATATTGCCTAGTTAATGAACCCCCCATGGTAGAGTTTATTCATCTGGTTATACTAGTAGCTCCATCTCAGGGAGAACATATGTAAGTATAAGAAACTTATTTCTTACATTTTTGTAGGTAGCTGAAATAACAACTTAGTATTTGATGTTGAAAGTGTTTTTTAATGGCTCGGTTGGCTCAAGCCTTTGTGTACCTTATACATATATTTTTTCCTATATATATTGTAGATTGCAGGTAGTTCTTTTTCATGCTTGTACCCAATCCAAGATAAGGTGCTTGATATTTGTCAGGCTGTGGATATGGATAGTATTATTGAAATGTGAGGCTAACATGCTCCTTTCTGTGGTGTTGGAGCATAACTATGATTTGTTCCTACGATTATTGTTTGATTTATAAATTTTTCATGTATTGGTTGTGATATTTTAAAGCTTTATAACTTGCCAAATATGTACAAATTTTTATCTCTTGTATTATTGTTTCTTCTATCTTTATCTTTTTTTGAGCAATTGACATGCCTTATGGATTTTCTCTACTAAATCGGTTTTATTCTAACCAACAAGATGCATTCTAAAGACCGAGGCCTAAAAATTCAAATAAAGGATTTAGATATTGTTAAGAAAAAATCCTCTTCCAAACCTACTTTACTTTCTAAATTCTTTCGAAAATATGAAATGGGTTTTCATATTAAGGATCCCACACTTATTTGCAATCATGAATATATTGTGAGAACAAAAAATGTAAATTTGTCCCATACTTTTGAATCAAATAAGTCATATGTCTCGCTTGCAGAGGAATAAGACGAAGGAGAAGAAGGCATGAGTGAGAGACTACTCCCTCAAACATGTCATCTCCCCAAAGTAGAAGGAAACCTTCACCCAAATGCATCAATAGTATCCTACAATAATATATTTGCAATTGATGATTAGGAAAACCTTCCTTTGCAAAGGAAGAGTGTGAAGAAGAAGACATGAATGAGATAATGGTCCCTCAGACATGTCATCTCCACAGAGTAGAAGGAAGCACTTACCCAGATGCATAAGAATTATCCTGCAATGATATGTTTGCAATTGATGATGAAGAAAACCTTCCTCTGTGGGAATGGCCTGAAGGGCTCTGTTGTTTATGTTCATTTTTTGTGTTCTCCAATGTTAAGAATGAGATAAAATTATTCTAACATAAAAATTTGAGAACCATTTTTGAAGAAAATTGGTCATTAGCATATGTGAGGTTCAGCACATCTGGAAGTTGTAAGTTAATAGAATATTATATTATTTTGAGGATTGGATTCAAATCTTATAAGACACTCGGCCTATGTAAACAAAACTACAATAGCGTCTAAAATATTATTTAAGAATGTTGTTATCTTGATTTTCAATTTCATTGTATGGGTTTCCAAAGAGCCATTTGACGGGAAATGATGTTTCTTGCATGGAGAAAAACTAGCATGTGATTGATAAAGGAATTATTTTAGTTATCTAGGTGATCGATAATGGTGTATGTTTTTGACCAAAAAGAAAATACTAAACTAATATAAGCAAGTGATTAATTCCCCCTTTCTATGCTAAGTATTCATATCTATATTTTCACATAATGATTCATCTCCTTCTGAAGAAGCTAGAAGCCATTTTCACTTTATGTAACTTAGGTCAACAGTAAAGAAAATGGTTTTTAGAATTTGGTGATTAAATTCTTAAAATATCATTCATGTTTTATAATTCATTCGAATTTATTACATTTTCTATTATTCAAATTCCCTTGTATATTTATAAGTAAATTCAAATTTCCTTGTATTTTCTAGCTAAATAGTTAATATTAAGTAAAATGGGTCTCTCCACCCGTAATTATATCTGATTCAATATTAAGAACATGTTGTTCCTCTAATGTTAAAATGAAGACATTGTTCCATTAGTTGATACTAAAAAAAATCCACAATTTTTTTATTTTATTTTAAACATTGATGTTACGAAATTAGGCCTCTGTAGTATACGTTTAGCATGAAAAACTAGGTCGTCTTGTTTTAGGGCCTCTCAGACTCACTTCATTTGCTACTTCAATTTCCGTAATCTTTTCTTGATTCCATATGCAGTATTTGACTCTCTCCTGAAAAACTTGTGATCCCTCCCTCCCTTTTCTGCTTCCCTTATGTGCCACCCTGTTGGCATTCCCATTACACAATTATAATGCAATTGCTAATATATATATTATTAAACTTATATGATTAAACAAATAAAAAGAATTCTCCAAGCTGTCTAGACAGAGTATGTATATAGGGAAGGACAACACAATTAAAAATTAGATGGTAGATCGGGATTCCCGAAGGCCTTATTCCCAACAACTAAGAGTAAGTGGTCACCCTCGAAATAGCATTGGTCCTACAACTAGGACTAAATAATATGTAAGTGGTTTATTACCGAAAAAAATGACCCACATACCATTCGTGGCAGTTTCTTCACGGAACACGTATAACGATTCTTACTTAGACATTCGTATTTAAGAGCACCACGTAAAATAATTTATATGTTGTACAGCAAAAGTAAATAACATTTGTGGCGTACAGTGACCCTGAAAATATGGACCTGTTGATTTTCATTTTCATAATATTTATATATTCTTCATATCAAAACGAATTTCTCGTTGTATATATATATATATATATATATATATATACTCTGTATGTATAGTAATATATATACATTGAATTTGTATACTCTGTATGCATACAGGACTTCTTCGGTGTGGCAAAAGTTGCTGGTTGCGTTGGACCAATTACTTAAGACCTGATATTAAGCGAGGCTCGTTTGCAGCAGAAGAAGAAAGAACTATTATTCAGCCGCATGCAATTCTAGGCAACAGGTACGTAAGTTTGCATTAAATTTGCTGTTGTTATTTTCATCCATTCCTGTAACAAGGTGCACTAATCCATGGCTTAACATCTATAGTTGGGCTGTAATAGCTTCACAGCTGCCAGGCAGAACCGACAACGAGGTCAAGAATGTTTGGAACACCCGCCTGAAGAAAAAGTTGAACCGAAGGGGAAGACATCCATCCTCTCATGCAAGTGTATCTTCCTCTTCTGCACTGACGATGCACATGTCACAGTGGGAAAATGCAAGGCTTGAAGCTGAAACAAGGCTCTCCAGAGTCTCAACTCTATCATCTTCTTCTAATAATAAGATGACGGGAAATGATAATGGACAGACCATCACCAAGGAACCCACTGACTTGTTTTTGAAATTATGGAATTCCGAAGAAGGAAGAAACTTCAGGAAGGAGACAAATGTGAACAGCACTAAGATAAAAGAAAACAATGGTGAAGAACGACATGTTGTAGATCATGGTCAGGAGTGTGGATTTTTATGGGGTGATCATCTTAATACCCAATCAATATTCAGCTCGCCTCCGCCTTTCAGCTCTGATAACCTACACCTTGATCAACTGGACGGATTAAATCAGAACCCAGATAATTTTAATTCTGCTGATATCACCGGTGTCCATACAGATTACAATGGAACATCGGAAAAAATAAGTCCACCGATTGCGGAAAATCTAGGTCTATTGAATTAGCCCATAATCTTGGCGATTATAACCATTATAACAATACAGCTTATAATAACCTAAGCTGCATAATGAAAGAACTGAGTACATGTCTTCAGCAGCAGTCGCCTTGGGTATGGGAAGAATCCCAAATAGCTGCGGACAAACTTGACTGGGCAAAGGTTGACTGAGAACATATTTTAAATTGAGATCTGGATATTTGCCTCAATGAGCCTTGTTCACGCCACACATACACAGGGTTATGTCCTTTATTTTCGAACAATCATTTAAGTTGAAGGTTATCGAAGATTTTATCTCAAAGTAAGAAATAATCATATAAATAAGCTTGTTCTATTTCAAGTAAATAGAAATGAGATAAAATATTATTTGACATTATCTAGATATGTATTATTAAGGGTTATGATGCAAAACAAATGTAGAAAGCATAACTCGATGTTCTCATAAAATTAGAATTTTATATTTGTTTAAATTACAAGGGTCTTAAGAAATGTTTGGGAGGTGGACAAGGAATGAAAATACATGAAGACCTTCACTTGCATCTACACATTCAATTTCTAATATGTAAATGATCAATAGAACACCACATGATTGTGGATCATTTTCTACATACCATGACAATGAATATAGATCAAACCACTATCCATATATAGTCCTTTCATCTACATGTATTTTTGCAAAATCATGTAAAATATAGATGTGATCATTTCTTTTTATTCTAAAACTTTGCACCATGGAACTTTACTTAGATTTATATATAGATTTGTCTTAGAGGATGGCTCTATTCATACTCTTTTAAGATCTCATATGCATCTATTCTTCTTGTATAATGATATCCAATGAATGTTGGAGCACATTGGGTGGTATGAATGCTCCAAGTGTGTGAAAGATGAGATAATACGTTCAAAGTTATTGTGCACACAAAGCATAGTATATATATTTTGTCTCTAATATATAACACAGTGTCGTGTAATAGCCCCTCGCTCCTCAATTTGTGAGTTTCATTATTTATTAGTCAAATCTCTTTATTAGAAAGTTAGCTAAGATCATATGGTAAGTCTCACTATTTGTTTTCTATTTTTCAAAGAGTATATTATTTTGTTTCGAATTTTCTAAGTGCGGACATCCTAAAATATTAAAAAAACTACACGTGCCTTCCCTAATGTTATAAGATGATCTAATCTTTACAAAAATTTGTGTATAATGAACCCTAGCATTTTAAAATGTATAATTTTAAACATTTTATGAGATCAAAAATTACGAAGAAAAAATAATACATGTATTTTGAGATAAATAAAAACACTACTAAATGTCATTATGTATAAAAAATAAAACTATTCATATTCTATAAAACTAAAAAAATATGAGGCTTCATTTTATATTCTATACAAAATAACCACCATAACATATGTAAATTAGAAAAATGCTCATGATCTTGGAGCACAATAAAGATTTCAGCATTGTCATCTGGACATTTCTACACAGCTTTGTTCTTTTAAGTAATTTATTATGAATATTTGAATATGGAGTACATCTTTATGTTTATTAAATTCATACAAAATTCCTATTGTATCTTTTTCTTATGTTTATGTAGTGAATCTTATTTTTTATTATTTTGAGATTTTTTTATTTTTTCATAATTGAATTTTTTTAAATATTTCATTTATTACTTACATTTCGAGAACTCTGTAATTGTGTCAGTTCACTTATGTTGATATTGATTTGAGAATTATGCCCAAAGAATACCATGATGGAAAATACTTGAAGGTCATGAGACACAAAGGAAATAGGTGTAAAAATGGAATGAGAGAAAGATATTGAACTCGAAATATTTTAAAAATAAATTATATGCTGAATACAATATTTTTTATTCCACCACATCCATAAGAGGATGAAAACCAAAAAAATGAACACATATCGAAAATATGTGGATGACTGAAATCTATATTAAGAGGTTAAGGCATGTCATCTCTTCAAATGAATTTATTATTGAAATAAATCACTAAACAAAAATTGAATACATGAATATTAAAGTGAAGAACGATGTTTTTACATAACCAAATCCTCATATATGTATCAAAAGAAATAATAATTTTGATGAGGATCTTTCTTTTGGGCTTAAAACAAACTGTTCATTTTGTTTGATCATATACTTTAATTAGGAGGTTAATAGATTGCATTTACTTAATCTCCCCCACACACAACAAGACCACATCAAACATAAACTGCATCGAAACATTCTTACCCAGGTGGACCTTGGATTTCATCACCGAGAGGAGAAGTTTACTAGTTGGTCTAATCGAGTATAAATAATTGTTGTCTGTATATTGGCTGAGCACATGACTCCCTTATTGATGTAGGACTGTGAAGTGAGGGGGTTGGCCTCAGTACCAAGCATCATACCAACACCAACACAGATTCAGACCTCACCTACGTTTGGGTATATTGAGGACTCCAACCTTAAACTTTCCCAAAATCATCCGTGGATGGCCCTTTCCTAGGACCATATCAGCCATTTTACATATTTAACTTTTCTTCTAAATTATTCAAGATAATTGAAAGTTCCTCTACGTGATTTTTCTGTTGTTTGTAATCAAGCAATATATTATATTATTAGGTGATTGTTTGCTTCCATGGTTCTTACAAGACTAAAATATCATATCCAAACCTCCAAAGACATGAGTGAGCGACTTCAACAATCCATAGAAAATTCTCAGCTAATATTACAATAGGCTCAAAACCGTATGGATAATGTTACACGGCTCATTTATAAACACGATGCATTTCTATCATCTTCACAGCCTCTTGATCAAGAACTTCCACATTCTCCTCATAGTCAATCTACTTCATATAAGATACCTAATCCTTTTAGTCTTCGTTTCTTCGATAGTGGAGATCCCATTTTTTTCCAAAATCTTATATTAAAACCTTGCCCCTATTAATGCATACCTTGTTGTTCGGGGTGTTCACCTTCAACCATCCATAATCTAATTGATTGAAGTATAAGCATATTTATAATTTTGCATTTTGAAAATTTCAGATCTCGTATCTGCATAATTCTTCCATGTATCGAAGCAGGTAGTTTATACTTCGAGATAAATATTTTTAAGTTTTTCAGACGTTTTAGGTGTATTCACCTTGTGATCACAATGGTTTTTATTTTCAAAACATATACTTAAATTGTAGTTATTATTTATTTCCGACATGGAAGGGAAAACAAGCATGGAAGGGGGGACGACAGGCAAATAGGGGACCACTTGAGCTGCAAAGTTATTTGTTGAATAAAATCGGGATCCAGCGAAGCTCACGCCTATGTGGAAAGAAACAAATTCTTTGTTTGATATACTGAAGTTCATCAGAGACAGAGCCAAACAATGATTTAGATTTTCCATTTTCGGAAGGTTTGTAGGTATCTGAACGACTCGGTGTGTGACTGGGGTAGCCTGAAATGGTGCTACAAGATTGAAGTCAGAGCTCTGAAGACTGAAGGTCCTCTTTTTGGCTTTCACTCTTAACTGGATATGCAAAGGGTTTTACGTGAAGGACCTTGGTTTTTTGGGAACTGGGAATTCCTCACGAATTTTGTTTCCACACACTCTTGGTGTGGATTAGTTCTGGGCCTGCCATTAGAATTCTGCGAACCTGAGGTCTTCCTAGGGATAGGGGGATCGATGCGCCTGCTCATTACGGTTGATCCTATAACCAAAAGCGATCTAGAATAGTGTATGCCAGGATTTGTATCAATATTCCTGTGGTATTCAAGGTACCATAAATTTTTTTCCTATAATCTCCTAATGGAAAATGGGAACAGGATACTGAAGTTAAAAGCTCCAGGATTTTCTACGGAAGATGCAGAAATGCAAGATATGATATGAAGGGTTGTTGTGGGCCTGACGAGCCGCCGGTGAATTTACACATCTATTGCGTGATGACGAGTTGGAGGACTCGGAAAAGGAGGATGAGGATTCATTGGAATATAGGGAAGAGACATATGCCTTAAAACCAAACGAGAAGCAACTAGAGGATATTGTACTTGACGGATCTTTGGAAACGTCTTTGAATCGCTGCTCTGCTGATGGACGTTTGTCACTTGATGGTAATTTCATCCCCATCGGCACTGTCGTGTCTAGCGCAGGGGCGAGTAGGAGTGAACCTCAAACATGGGTTGATGGAGGGTCGGAGTTGGTGAGAGGTGGAGCAGGTTGTGGTCACCGGGTGGACCGATTGAAACAGAGGGAGAATTTAATTCGAGATGGCGTTGAGCCGGCTGGGGCTTCAATTAATGATCAGCTTGTAAGGGTTTCTTTTAATGGTCAGGCATTTAGGAACACTTGGGATGAGACTACTGAACGTTGGCCACCGAACAAGGGAAGGGAGGTGGATTTTTTAAAAGGGAATTTCAAAGTCGTCTTAGGACCTGACATGAATTGGACGGAGGTCTGGCACAATAATTTCTATGCAAATCTTAGTCGCTCTCAAGTGGTTTCCGGTGAAGTGTGGTAGCTCTTGGATTTGTGTTAAGCTTTCTTGACCACTCCTTGTGCTTTGCCTCTTTCATCGTTGTTGGTTTCATTTTTCTCTCTCTATTTAACCATTGGTACAAGTCATCCTTTCAGTTTTTAATGTTTCATCTTTCGTTTCCTTTATGTCTCTCACGTTGTATTTGTTTTTTTGTATGGTCTCTAGGAGCCACAATCCCTTCTTTTTACCTAATTTAAAAAATAATAAATTTTTTGATGCCATTAAACCATGGGAGCTCCAAGACTATGAGAATCTCAAGTATCTAGGATTTGGAGACATGTTATAATCTTTGGTGCTCATTTAATTAGGGCACTGAATTTAGAGACCATAGAGTATCTGGATTCTAAAGGCCCAAATAATTCCATCTATCATTTTTTGTTCTGAGGAAACATATCATTGTTTCACACTTCTTCCAACCAATAGGCTATCCCATATGTGGTTGGTTTGAGCATTCAATGTCCTAACTTGGGAGCTCATTATTTTTTTTCCTTCCCAGTACGCATTGAACCAAGTTTTCCCAACTCGAGAGACCATGATAATTTAAAAATCCTATTGGTTTTTTTGTAACTTGATATGTGGTTTGTGAAACTCATGATTATCTAATGTTCACTCATAATTACCAGTTTTCTTCACTAAGTATTGCATTCTTTTGTTTTATTGAAGTTGGTGAACCATAATTTGTTTCCCTGAAATCCTATAAGTGACTAATGTAAGAATGTGATTGGTCATGGGTTTTGAAGTTGTTATTTGGCCATGTGTCCCAGCTAGGCATCGGATTCTCCTTTTCTACCTGCCACCTTGGCTTCCTCCCCCAACCACCTACCTGCCAACGATTATGGCTGTCTTTTCTGTCCTTGCGTGAGGAAAGGGGTGGAGTCACGTTTTTTTTCTTTGCCGTGATCTCTTCAGGATTCTCCTTCAATGCGTATGGGTGGGTGTTGGGCGCAGTCTGGTTGTCATGGTGGTTAGGTGAAGCTACAAGCTAGCTAAACAGGCTGTGCACAACTCTGTTGTTGTCTGCTCAGTATTCAATGCATCCTCAAATTCGAGCAACAGGATTTCGAATGAAACTACAGAACAACAAAGGGGTTTGCGAGAGGTGTGGAACGTCGGACCTCTGATATTGAGTTTTCTGCCTATTTTCGTGAGCAACTTAGCCAAAAGCGTAGAGCCTTTGTGCCGCCTGTCGACTTTGCATTTATTAAGGAGAAGTATTCTGGGTCTGTTAATCCGGTCATTTTGTTGCTGGACAGTGAGAGTATGTGCGACAGCTGCTGCAGGGCAAGCCCAGGGAGCCGTGGGTTGATCCTGATGTTCTAGTTGCACGCGACCACACAGTCGTGATCAGTTGTAACAAAATCTTGCAGCTGTAGTAGAAGAACGAGATAAAGTTTTTGTTGAACCACTGTCCCTTTAGCCCGGGTCTGGTATCCACTCTTAAGAGCTCAACTGGGCGGTTTTGTTTCTTAGTGACAGCTATAAAATGATGTGCTCTACTAGCACAAAGGGGAAAACGAATTACAGTCTCATTGAAGGTTAGATTTTTAGAACATGTTTAACTTCAAAAGTCTGGCCTGAGTTGTTAGGAAACATGTTTGGTGCTATTGAAAAGAGGAGAAAATTTAAGGGAAAAGTTCAGCCACTGTTCAATATTCATTTGCAGGAAGAGGATTCAACTCCATCTGTTGTTGTATGTCAAAGACTGCATCAGGAGCAACTAAGAGTAGGAAACAGAGGAGACAATCTAAGTTGGAGACGATTTTGGAGGGTTCATAGTGCCTTACAGTACAAATTATATTAACAGAGACAGAGGTCTGTATCAGTTATTCAAGTAACCAGGTAAAAGTTGAGTCTATAACAGCTTAAAGAAGATGCTAAAGCTCTGGAATCTTGCATAATGGCAACATTATCTTCATGAAGTTCGTTTCACAGTCGGGTAGACACTAAAGACAGGTATATCTCAATAATGGGAAGTAAATGTTGTTCATGCTTCTAAATTCAAACTTGGGTCAGTGTTAGAAAAGCTGATGAGTCTCTATTGAGCTCTAATTCCTCAAACATGCTCCTAGCTCGATGAAGAAGTGCAAAAGATAGTTCTTGTCTTTTGACATTCCTGTCTCTTGAACTTGCTAGGAAAGGTGAACTGTGACAGTGAGGGTGCTGCTAGCAGACCTGATGAAATTTAGTTACAAAGAGTCTCTATTGAGATCTTACTAGTTTTACGATGTAACTCATGGGAGAGAATCCCATAGGCGTGGATCTTTTTCATATCAGAATATTCATGAAGCACGTTTTGCTTTGCAATTATATGAGCATCTTCAACGAGTCACTTTGTTGGCAGGCATAAAGGGTGCTGTTGGAATTATCACACCTTACAAGCTACAACTGCAATGTTTGCACCGAGAGTTTGATGTTGTCCCCAAATCTGATGAAGGAAAAGGTTGTGTATCAATGCAGTAGATGCCTTTCAGAGCCAGGAGCGATGTAATCATTATGTCTTGTGTCCGAGCTTCAAACCATGGTCGGTATGTGGCTTTCTAGCGCAAGTGCTCTCAGACTGAGTGGTAAGCAGTTCGACTCTCACCCCCAAAGCAGCTGCATTGAAGCAATCTAGTGTTTGGACAACCACCTATTGCATTCTTCTAGTCGTGCCTTCAAAAGGGAATCACGGTATGGTATATTGCAAGAAAAGACCAGTGAAGCAGAGGATAAAGCGGAAGGCGTGTGGCTGTAGCAGTCCCTGCTGGATGTTCACGACTGGTGGATGCGTTAAAACAGGCAAGATAGACTAACCATATACATAATATGCTAGTATCTAATAACCTCTTGAAATGAAACTTTTTCTTTCTAGAAATTGGTTTAAATCTGTGATTTTGTGGATCTGCGTTCAGTACATGGTTAACAGTTTGTTACTTTTGGATTTGCCTCTGTTGGTTGTTCTTGTTGACGTGATCAAACCCTTTTTTTATATAAAACAAACAAAGGTTCTCAGTGTATGCCTTGATCGATCATATGAAATATATATATATATATATATATATATATATATATATATATATATATATATAATTTTAAAGTTACTTCCTTCTGCAAAAATGTCGTTGTTTCTTTTGTGAACCTGGGTATGTAATCACCCCTAGAACGTTGTAGCGTTGACTAGTATTGGTTTCCTGTTATGTTGTTGCCCTAGAGGAAAACATACAGCTAAATTATTATTATTTATTTTTATGATAAGCGTGATTATGCACTTCGTGTATTGTGCAAATTATTAGGGCTTTTGGAAATTAGAAGTTCAATATTTATGCTTGTTAAGAAGGAAGTTTTGGGCCGAAAATATGTCCTGGGTTGATAGAAGGGCTTAAATTATTGATAGAACCCCCATTTGATTCTACTCTTTCTATGAGTAAAATTTGATAAAATTAATGACCTTTATGGTGTTAAGATATGGTATGTTGATGATTCCTTGTGTTATCGATTTAATCATGTATAGACATAATGCCTTGATGGAGTAAGGTAATATCTTTCACGGTTCGTGAAAGTTAAGGTTTTCATCAACTGCTTAAGGTAACATGAAGTTCCTTAATTTAGTCAAACTTGTTTTGTACTTCCTTCTTGATGAGTGACCTTTCATTGCAAATTTAGAATGATTGTGATGGAAGGTCGTGAATATATTTTGTTGTCAAAAGGGAAAAGAAGTTATGGAATAGTTTGTTTATGTGTCGAACGTAATAATTGTGATTACATCGTTATAGAAGTTCGTTATTAGAGGATATCTATCTTCAATGGTATGTTATGTGTTTAGTCTCTGCATAGGTTACCATAAACTTAGTGATGAGATGTAAATTAAGGAGAGTTGAGAGACCTTTCCCTTTGTATACATCTTTTATGATATTAGGAAGTGAGTTGATGTCGGAAAATTTCAACCAAGTCTAGATTCATGGCTATGTTCCTCTAAAACGGGAGGATTATAAATCTATGGTATTATGAAAATTGCAAGGATGTGTTTTGAATGCTAGATTGCCTACTCAACTTGGGTATTAATGAGGCTTGTCGCTATTCCGGCCCCGGTTATGTTCAGTAGGTAAGTTGCTAGATAATACCTATTCCGGACATTCTTACCGTTCTTTCCACTCCTCCTGATTAGCTATAAAAGTCACTCTTTACCTAAGATATAATGGTTGTGGGTTTGAATATAAGATTTTCATCCTTTAAACCTTTTTGATTACATGATGGAACTTTGTTTTACCCTCGTTGTTCGTTTATAGCCTATTAGGCCTATGGCCCTACGGAACGAGTCCAAAACTATATTCTTTTTTGGCAGCTAAGATCGGGTCTGGTTTTTATCTTTTGTCTTCACCTGGATAATGTGGATTGATGGGTTACACTTTAGATTTCAATCACGTAATCTACGGGATTACATGATTGAAATCCCAATACTCTCAACTCTTGTGTCTAATCATTTAAATTTCATAGTCTTGCGTATTTGGTTGTCAAACTTTTGTAGTTTTAGAGGAATTTTCATAACTAAAACTTATGGTTTTCTTCTTAGTTGATATGTTGAAAATTACATCTTGTTTCAAAAGGTTGTTTGAGGTTAGAACTTTGATCCATTTCCTGGAATAGAATGTTTCCTTTCATGGTATTGTTAGCTAGTAGCTTATTGTTGCTATGTATAGTCTTATCTTGCTCAGTTCTCGCGAACTGACTCAGGTTATTAATTGTTGCAGATGGCTTACGTGGTTAGATGATGGAAAGACTTGTAGATTATTGCATCAATCTTGGTTATATTGTTCCTTTGTACGAATGTGTATTATGTTATAAAATTTGGAAAGGGCCTTTGGACATTTTAGAAGAAGGGTCAATGCCTAGTAAATGTATTGTAGAGTATTGTTGTTGTAACTGTTGAAACTTTGGTTTGTTTGGATAACATGCGAAAGATGAAATTTGATTACCGCTTGGTTATGGGATATTCTAGTCTATTTTTTAAATCCTTAGAATAGTAGTGTGGTATGTTCCATGTTATTACTCTCTTGCTCCCTAGTCATGGTTCAATAGAGATAGTATGTCCCTTTGATTTGTGCATCATGTTGGAATGAATTGATATAACCATGTTTTGTTTCCGTAAACAAGTACTGTTAAACTTTGCTCTTGAGTTAAAATGTTGAGTTGTAAATCCTTCTAAGGCATGGTAGCAATGAGTTTGTAAGTACTATGAAGTGAGCTGGATAGCCTTTATAAAAATTAAAATAAAATTTATATATATGAATGTATTAATGTAGATGTGATCTACTTGATAACCTTTGAGACCTGGAACAATCAAGAGGAAACTATCTTTTGTAATGAAATATGATTACTTATTTTCTTTCCCAAGCCAAACCAATAAACACTATCCTTTTACAGTGAAACCTTAAATGATCTCATGGTGAAATCAATGGTTAGATTTTAGAAGATGATAGGATTTAATAAGTAGGAGGGAAATGATTAATAAAACCATAAATATTTCTATATCGTTTGAAATGTCCTCCTTTGTCAAACTTAATTAAGTAAAGTCTAGATGGAACATTTAACCAATCTTGATAAACTCTTAACCTCAATAAAATACTGATAGTAAATAATGTGGCCCTGAAGCTAAATTATGTTGTCCTGTTCTGTTAACCCTTGCCTTGATTCATGGTGATATTTCTTAAGCAAGGTCAAATTTGATTCTTAAACAAGAAGGTCATTGATATGAACCTAAGCGGTACTTTCCACTCGATCGGAGCTTATGCCTTCACCTGTGCAATAGAGGTGTGGAACATGTGTTAGTGACTTGAGTAAGTTTAATTAACCTTGTAAGAAATGGAAAAGGTTCTAAAATCAAATGAATAAAAGCCGTGGACATAAAATTGATGATCCCAGTTTAGAAAGCTTGGCCTTAAGCTATTTAGTCAACTGTTGAAAATTCAGAAGTTCTCCCTTGTGAAAAGAATTGTGTGAATCATTACATGAAATTTTATAAGAACGTAAGTTAATAATTAAGAGACACTTTAGTAAACAAGAAAATTTAACAAGAAATTCCTCTTGGGATGCCCTAACTATAAGTGTGTTTTTTGGTTGGACTCCAATGTTGTTATGTCAAGAAGAGAAAAGTAGATTGTCCTTGATAGGTGTGAACATTTCCGTGCTGACCTTGTGGTCTTCCCCGTAACAAGTGGTTCCTAGTGTTGGTTGTAACCTTGTGACGACATGTTGTGTCGTGTTGAGTCAAAGCAAGTCAAAAAAAAAAGTTATCCTGTATTTCACTGTGTTTCATTCGTGTATGGTATTCTTTAGGTGCGTCACACTTTGGTATCAGAGCGTAAGGTTCATTCTCTCGAACCTATGGGCCGGATTGGTGTTGTATGATGATGTTACATGGTGATGGTTGTGTTACATGATGTTATTACATGATGATGATGATGTTGCAATGGTGATGATTTAGATATTGGAAGAGTAATGTGCATTAAGCGTGATGTGATCCATTGTCATAATTGTGATATTGTGAACACACATGATGTGTATGTCACTTAGTGCGTATTTGTCATCATGTTGATGTG
This sequence comes from Taxus chinensis, assembly GCA_019776745.2. Taxonomy (NCBI): domain Eukaryota; kingdom Viridiplantae; phylum Streptophyta; class Pinopsida; order Cupressales; family Taxaceae; genus Taxus; species Taxus chinensis. The sequence continues at coordinate 581,665,183 of CM034153.1, forward strand.
CTGGGAATGAGAGTATTTTGTCTCCTTCTTGTGGATTCTATGAAGAGTTCACGTGTGAATTAACTGCTTGTGGCATGTGTGAAGAGAATTCTAATGTGGTTGACAGGGGGTCAGAGCATTGTGGCATATTGTGATATGTCGGTGTGTCGATATGTTGTATGACTGGATTGATGTTAAAGTGAATTGAGTTGTATCATGATGTTTTTTACCATGTTCTAAAGAAATGTGTGTACCACGTCTTGTATGTAGCAAAGGAATGTTATGTTGTGATGTTATTATATTCATCGTATTTATGATTTGTGCAAATATGTAATGCTTCATGTTGTGATTTAGGGTCATATGGTGAGTGTATGAACCCTATCGTATGGTGATTGCACTTTGGGTGCAGAATGTGGTAAAGTGATGTGTTACGCCCTGTGAATGTATGATTGTGATCTACCCTGTATACATACCATACGTAAGACGTTATGGTAGTTATGTGTGTGCACACCGTTATGTTAGTGATGTTGTTGTATGTTATGTTGTGAACCTTACGCTAACCGATCCTGAGGGAAATCGGTAGAAGTGTATGTTGAGAGTGAGGAATGGTGTACCATGGGTCAATAACTCGAGCAAAACTCGGTTTAGTAGATAACATGTGATTCTTTCCTCTCTCCCTATGTGGTTGTATGTATGCAACCTTAGTGTATCTATGACTATGTTTAGCCTTGTCGAAGGGTGGCGGGATGATTCAGATGGAGGTGATGACATAGTTGTATTATTGATATGTATTTACGAGCTGAGGCTCGATGTTCGAGTGTGCTAGCAACTCGTTGAGTACCCCTTTGGTGGCTAGATAAGGCCACACAGTTATCGTAATGTGACATTATTATAAGTTGATTTTATTCGTAAATTGAGCTTTTACTTTATTTTGCAAGGACCCAGCATCTTTTCTTGATTGCAATGCTTTACAATTTTGGGCATTTCCTTGGTTTGTGGCACTAACATGGGGATTTTGATACTAACTTTGGCTATTTGGCCATTTATTTTAGCTTGATTTGGGGTCTTCTTTTAAATTTGGAATTTTTACCGCCTTGCCCAAGGCTTGTACTTTGCCACTTGGCACTTTGATTGGATTGTTGTGCTGGTTCTAATGTCGTGTGATGTGTGGAATAGGGTCATGGGATGCACCATGGATTGGTTGGACCTATGGACCCGCTTCGTTGTATGGGGGTACGCCCCAAGGAGTACATATAACTAGCGGGTTGTTGAACCACGCGTTATTATGTCACTTGGGTTAGGAGTGTTCGAACTCTATGTGTCTTGGACCATAGGGACAACCGGCCTCCTTGAGGGAGGCATAAGAGTTTTGGGAGGCATAAGAGCTTGAGGGAGGCATAAGAGTTTGAGGGAGGCATAAGAGACTTGAGGGAGGCAATAAGACTTGAGGGAGGCATAAGAGTTTGAGGGAGGCATAAGAGTTTGAGGGAGGCATAGAGTTTGAGGGAGGCTTATGATATTTGTGTATATGGTTGATGTTTCAGGATATATGTTGAGTTATTGTGATGTTTGGTAGTGGTCTTTTGATGTATGTGTGTTACTCATGTCAGATGGATATGTGTTGTGATGTTGTGGTTATGTCATTGATTCCCTTGTGGACACTATGTACCTGTAGCATGGTTTGGTGTTATGTGATTTTTTCATTGATGCAAATTGAGGAAATGTCTGGTGGATTGTAGTACTCTTTTGTTTGAGTATTTTGGTATGTCAGTCATTGATGTGTGATGAGTAGTACTATGTTATGTGGACTGTGCCTATTCTATTCCGTATTTGAGTAACCTTTTTTGTGGTGTAATACAATCATGAAGTATATACTTTTGTGCTTGTGAATCTGTAGTGTCTTGTGAACCTGATAGGGTGTTGTGTTAGCAGTTCATGTTGGGCACCCACAATAAGGAATAAACCAAAACTCTTCAATGATGAATTTTTAAAAAGAATTAAACTAAGAATAATGCTAATGGAAAGAGACTAATGAAATGATGAACAAGAAAGAACTGCCAATCTTCACAGAACATTGAAAGTTAAAATTTCTACCAAATGTTCCTAAGGCTACCTTTGTGACCGTGCTTTAATCAACTAAAATTTTAAACCATAGGGTGTGTTCTTCTTTTTATCTATTCCTTGTTGCGCCCCTTTTCTTTTCCTCTGTGTTATGTCGCATCGAGGACGATGCTTTCTTAAGGGGAGGAGAATGTAATGCCCCCCATCAACCTAGTTTTCGGTTTTTCTTCTTCCCGACTGTGCCTCCCACTCCTCCTTAAAATCCTGAATTTGATTTGATTTTTATGTGATTGTCTCCTTTTCAGTTGCATGGAATGTTGCATCTTTCATGTATCTTTCCTATGTTTTTTCCGGTCATCAAAGTTGTAATGTGTTTTTCTTTTGAGACATTCAATGGTGGAGATTTTTTTTTTACCAATCACCTCACCATAATATTTTGTGCGCTTGTTCCTTGAATTTCAAAACAGCAGCCCATGTGGAGACATATTGTAAGATAAGGAAAAATTGTTCATGTTTAGTGAGGTTGTTTTGGACTCCTAAAATCCTTAATTTGGCATTTTTTAAATAGAAAGAAGTGGATTTTGTTTGTGCATTCTATTTGGTTGGGGTGAAGGCACATTTTTTCTACCCCTTGTTAGCTGGCAGATGGGTCACATTTCTGTCACTTCTTTAATGCACTTAAATTATCTAGGTGGCGTGAGAACCTTGCTTTGGAGTTCGGTGTAGTCCCGTTTTTCTCCACCATGATCTTATTTCGATTCTGTTATTAAATGCTATGGGGTTTCTGCCATGGCTGTAGTATCATGGCTTTCCAGGAAACTGTGTGGTTTTTTCCTTTTCTCTTCCGTTTCACTACAGTCAGATCTCAGTGTCTCTGCTTCAAAATTTCTCAGAATGCGTAACATCATATGGAGGGGTACAATTTTGTTTTGCAGGTGCTTCAGCCGTCCCAATTAATGGAGTTCAGAGAGGAAGCTCCCCGGGCCAATCTGTAGAGAATGCACTAACATTGCGCTGAGATGATTGATCTTCACCTCGAGAAATCTGGTTTCCGCCTTGTGGGAGTGCTGGCTGACAAAGTTTTCCTAGCCATGTCCAGCCTCTCGGGAGCAGCTAGCCATTAGTTTAGTGATTGAAGCTGGTGGAGATCCATTATGATCTCCTCCTTCATGGGCTCATGCTGGGGGTGTTTTATTGTCATGTTGCGCTTCCCAGCCATGTTACAGAAAGGCCAAGGGTTTTCTTAGCCAGGACTTAGGCTTGTTACAGGGTAGTAGAAGCCATTTGAGCACTTCCAGCAAGCAGGTTGACTAACTATTCGTTCAGTGCTCAGTTTCGACTGCATCCTCAATTCGGGATTTCTCTTCAAGATCAAGATTTTTCATCAAAATCGATTTGACAGTGACAGTGAGTGTTACCAGTGAGACCTGATGAAATTTATTACAGAGATCTCTATGAGACCTTGCTTGTTGTTCAATGATGTTACTGGAAGAGATCCCATATAGGTGGATCTGTTTCATATATTCAAATATTCATGAAGCACATTTTGCTTTGCAAGAGAGCTTTTTAGGAGATCGATGAGGACTAGTAGACTATGAAAAGGAGTTAAAAAGGGAAACTGTTGGAATTGTAGTTGGATTAAAGGCAATAAACATGTTGTGCATGCGTTTTGTGTAGGTGACAGATTGTCCACCCACGGGCACAAGAGGAAGGAAGATCTATGCAATGTTGTGAGAAAATGTCTTGGTGAGGCTATGAAGGTAGCAGGATTTTTTTTTCAGATCCAGAACATGTACTGAGTTGTTTCTGTCCAAATCATTAGTGACAGATAGAGTGTTACGGATGCAAAGCAGACCTGATGAATTTTATTGAGGTTTCCTCTTTGTTCTTGTTTTCTTTCGTTGTAACTCATGGAATTCTTGTATCCCTCATAGAGAGGCGGATCTGTTTCAGATCAGCCTTCATGAAACACAATTTGCTTTGCCATTTTTTTGAGCTGCTTCAACAGGTCACTAAGTTGGCAGGCACAAAGGACTCTGTTGGAATTATCATCACCTTACAAGCTACAGCTGCAATGTTTGCACGAGAGTTTCCAAATCTGATGAAGGAAAATTGTGTATCAATACGGTAGATGCCTTTCAGAACCAGGAGCGATGTAATTATGTCTTGTGTCCGAGCTTCAAACCATGGTTGGTGTTTAGCTTTCTAGCGCAAGTGCTCTCGGACTGAGTGGTAAGCAGTTTCGACTCTCACCCCCAAAGCTGCAGCTGCATTGAAGCAATCTAGTGTTTGGACAGCCACCTATTGCATTCTTCTAGTCGTGCCTTCAAAAGGGAATCCTGGTGTGGTATATTGCAAGAAAAGACCAGTGAAGCAGAGGATAAAAGCGGAAGGGCGTGTGGCTGTAGCAGTCCCTGCTGGATGTTCACGACTGGTGTGGATGCGTTAAAACAGGCAAGATAGACTAACCATATACATAATATGCTAGTATCTAAAACCTCTTGAAATGAAACTTTTTTCTTTCTAGAAATTGGTTTAAATCTGTGATTTTGTGGATTTGCGTTCAGTATATGGTTAATTTTGTTACTTCTGGATTTGCCTCTGTTGGTTGTTCTTGTTGACGTGATCAAACCCATTTATATATATATAAAACAAACAAAGGTTTGTCAGTGTATGCTTTGATTGATCATATAAATATATATATATATATATATATATATATATATATTATAATATTATAATTTTAAAGTTACTTCCTTCTGCAAAAATGTCGTTGTTTTCTTTTGTGAACCTGGGTATGTAATCGCCCCTAGAACGTTGCAGCGTTGACTAGTATTGGTTTCCTGTTATGTTGTTTCCTGTCACAGTGGGAAAATTGCAGGCTTGAAGCTGAAACAAGGCTCTCCAGAGTCTCAACTCTATCATCTTCTTCTAATAATAAGATGACGGGAAATGATAATGGACAGACCATCACCAAGGAACCCACTGACTTGTTTTTGAAATTATGGAATTCCGAAGAAGGAGAAACTTCAGGAAGGAGACAAATGTGAACAGCACTAAGATAAAAGAAAACAATGGTGAAGAACGACATTTGTAGATCATGGTCAGGAGTGTGGATTTTTATGGGGTGATCATCTTAATACCCAATCAATATTCAGCTCGCCTCCGCCTTTCAGCTCTGATAACCTACACCTTGATCAACTGGACGGATTAAATCAGAACCCAGATAATTTTAATTCTGCTGATATCACCGGTTGTCCATACAGATTACAATGGAACATCGGAAAAAAATAAGTCCACCGATTTGCGGGAAAATCTAGGTCTATTGAATTAGCCCATAATCTTGCGATTATAACCATTATAACAATACAGCTTATAATAACCTAAGCTGCATAATGAAAGAACTGAGTACATGTCTTCAGCAGCAGTCGCCTTGGGTATGGGAAGAATCCCAAATAGCTGCGGACAAACTTGACTGGGCAAAGGTTGACTGAGAACATATTTTAAATTGAGATCTGGATATTTGCCTCAATGAGCCTTGTTCACGCCACACATACACAGGGTTTATGTCCTTTATTTTCGAACAATCATTTAAGTTGAAGGTTATCGAAGATTTTATCTCAAAGTAAGAAATAATCATATAAATAAGCTTGTTCTATTTCAAGTAAATAGAATGAGATAAAATATTATTTGACATTATCTAGATATGTATTATTAAGGGTTATGATGCAAAACAAATGTAGAAAAGCATAACTCGATGTTCTCATAAAATTAGAATTTTATATTGTTTAAATTACAAGGGTCTTAAGAAATGTTTGGGAGGTGGACAAGGAATGAAAATACATGAAGACCTTCACTTGCATCTACACATTCAATTTCTAATATGTAAATGATCAATAGAACACCACATGATTGTGGATCATTTTCTCACATACCATGACAATGAATATAGATCAAACCACTATCCATATATAGTCCTTTCATCTACATGTATTTTTGCAAAATCATGTAAAATATAGATGTGATCATTTCTTTTTATTTCTAAAACTTTGCACCATGGAACTTTACTTAGATTTATATATAGATTTGTCTTAGAGGATGGCTCTATTCATACTCTTTTAAGATCTCATATGCATCTATTCTTCTTGTATAATGATATCCAATGAATGTTGGAGCACATTGGGTGGTATGAATGCTCCAAGTGTGTGAAAGATGAGATAATACGTTCAAAGTTATTGTGCACACAAAGCATAGTATATATATTTTGTCTCTAATATATAACACAGTGTCGTGTAATAGCCCCTCGCTCCTCAATTTGTGAGTTTCATTATTTATTAGTCAAATCTCTTTATTAGAAAGTTAGCTAAGATCATATGGTAAGTCTCACTATTTGTTTTCTATTTTTCAAAGAGTATATTATTTTGTTTCGAATTTTCTAAGTGCGGACATCCTAAAATATTAAAAAAAACTACACGTGCCTTCCCTAATGTTTATAAGATGATCTAATCTTTACAAAAATTTGTGTATAATGAACCCTAGCATTTTAAAATGTATAATTTTAAACATTTTATGAGATCAAAAATTACGAAGAAAAAATAATACATGTATTTTGAGATAAATAAAAACACTACTAAATGTCATTATGTATAAAAAATAAACTATTCATATTCTATAAAACTAAAAAATATGAGGCTTCATTTTATATTCTATACAAAATAACCACCATAACATATGTAAATTAGAAAAATGCTCATGATCTTGGAGCACAATAAAGATTTCAGCATTGTCATCTGGACATTTCTACACAGCTTTGTTCTTTTAAGTAATTTATTATGAATATTTGAATATGGAGTACATCTTTATGTTTATTAAATTCATACAAAATTCCTATTGTATCTTTTTCTTATGTTTATGTAGTGAATCTTATTTTTTATTATTTTGAGATTTTTTTATTTTTTCATAATTGAATTTTTTTAAATATTTCATTTATTACTTACATTTCGAGAACTCTGTAATTGTGTCAGTTCACTTATGTTGATATTGATTTGAGAATTATGCCCCAAAGAATACCATGATGGAAAATACTTGAAGGTCATGAGACACAAAGGAAATAGGTGTAAAAATGGAATGAGAGAAAGATATTGAACTCGAAATATTTTAAAATAAATTATATGCTGAATACAATATTTTTATTCCACCACATCCATAAGAGGATGAAAACCAAAAAAATGAACACATATCGAAAATATGTGGATGACTGAAATCTATATTAAGAGGTTAAGGCATGTCATCTCTTCAAATGAATTTATTATTGAAATAAATCACTAAACAAAATTGAATACATGAATATTAAAGTGAAGAACGATGTTTTTACATAACCAAATCCTCATATATGTATCAAAAGAAATAATAATTTTGATGAGGATCTTTCTTTGGGCCTTAAAACAAACTGTTCATTTTGTTTGATCATATACTTTAATTAGGAGGTTAATAGATTGCATTTACTTAATCTCCCCACACACAACAAGACCACATCAAACATAAACTGCATCGAAACATTCTTACCCAGGTGGACCTTGGATTTCATCACCGAGAGGAGAAGTTTACTAGTTGGTCTAATCGAGTATAAATAATTGTTGTCTGTATATTGGCTGAGCACATGACTCCCTTATTGATGTAGGACTGTGAAGTGAGGGGGTTGGCCTCAGTACCAAGCATCATACCAACACCAACACAGATTCAGACCTCACCTACGTTTGGGTATATTGAGGACTCCAACCTTAAACTTTCCCAAAATCATCCGTGGATGGCCCTTTCCTAGGACCATATCAGCCATTTTACATATTTAACTTTTCTTCTAAATTATTCAAGATAATTGAAAGTTCCTCTACGTGATTTTTCTGTTGTTTGTAATCAAGCAATATATTATATTATTAGGTGATTGTTTGCTTCCATGGTTCTTACAAGACTAAAATATCATATCCAAACCTCCAAGACATGAGTGAGCGACTTCAACAATCCATAGAAAATTCTCAGCTAATATTACAATAGGCTCAAAACCGTATGGATAATGTTACACGGCTCATTTATAAACACGATGCATTTCTATCATCTTCACAGCCTCTTGATCAAGAACTTCCACATTCTCCTCATAGTCAATCTACTTCATATAAGATACCTAATCCTTTTAGTCTTCGTTTCTTCGATAGTGGAGATCCCATTTTTTTTCCAAAATCTTATATTAAAACCTTGCCCCTATTAATGCATACCTTGTTGTTCGGGGTGTTCACCTTCAACCATCCATAATCTAATTGATTGAAGTATAAGCATATTTATAATTTTGCATTTTGAAAATTTCAGATCTCGTATCTGCATAATTCTTCCATGTATCGAAGCAGGTAGTTTATACTTCGAGATAAATATTTTTAAGTTTTTCAGACGTTTTAGGTGTATTCACCTTGTGATCACAATGGTTTTTATTTTCAAAACATATACTTAAATTGTAGTTATTATTTATTTCCGACATGGAAGGGAAAACAAGCATGGAAGGGGGGACGACAGGCAAATAGGGGACCACTTGAGCTGCAAAGTTATTTGTTGAATAAAATCGGGATCCAGCGAAGCTCACGCCTATGTGGAAAGAAACAAATTCTTTGTTTGATATACTGAAGTTCATCAGAGACAGAGCCAAACAATGATTTAGATTTTCCATTTTCGGAAGGTTGTAGGTATCTGAACGACTCGGTGTGTGACTGGGGTAGCCTGAAATGGTGCTACAAGATTGAAGTCAGAGCTCTGAAGACTGAAGGTCCTCTTTTTGGCTTTCACTCTTAACTGGATATGCAAAGGGTTTTACGTGAAGGACCTTGGTTTTTTGGGAACTGGGAATTCCTCACGAATTTTGTTTCCACACACTCTTGGTGTGGATTAGTTCTGGGCCTGCCATTAGAATTCTGCGAACCTGAGGTCTTCCTAGGGATAGGGGGATCGATGCGCCTGCTCATTACGGTTGATCCTATAACCAAAAAGCGATCTAGAATAGTGTATGCCAGGATTTGTATCAATATTCCTGTGGTATTCAAGGTACCATAAATTTTTTTCCTATAATCTCCTAATGGAAAATGGGAACAGGATACTGAAGTTAAAAGCTCCAGGATTTTCTACGGAAGATGCAGAAATGCAAGATATGATATGAAGGGTTGTTGTGGGCCTGACGAGCCGCCGGTGAAATTTACACATCTATTGCGTGATGACGAGTTGGAGGACTCGGAAAAGGAGGATGAGGATTCATTGGAATATAGGGAAGAGACATATGCCTTAAAACCAAACGAGAAGCAACTAGAGGATATTGTACTTGACGGATCTTTGGAAACGTCTTTGAATCGCTGCTCTGCTGATGGACGTTTGTCACTTGATGGTAATTTCATCCCCATCGGCACTGTCGTGTCTAGCGCAGGGGCGAGTAGGAGTGAACCTCAAACATGGGTTGATGGAGGGTCGGAGTTGGTGAGAGGTGGAGCAGGTTGTGGTCACCGGGTGGACCGATTGAAACAGAGGGAGAATTTAATTCGAGATGGCGTTGAGCCGGCTGGGGCTTCAATTAATGATCAGCTTGTAAGGGTTTCTTTTAATGGTCAGGCATTTAGGAACACTTGGGATGAGACTACTGAACGTTGGCCACCGAACAAGGGAAGGGAGGTGGATTTTTTTAAAAGGGAATTTCAAAGTCGTCTTAGGACCTGACATGAATTGGACGGAGGTCTGGCACAATAATTTCTATGCAAATCTTAGTCGCTCTCAAGTGGTTTCCGGTGAAGTGTGGTAGCTCTTGGATTTGTGTTAAGCTTTCTTGACCACTCCTTGTGCTTTGCCTCTTTCATCGTTGTTGGTTTCATTTTTCTCTCTCTATTTAACCATTGGTACAAGTCATCCTTTCAGTTTTTAATGTTTCATCTTTCGTTTCCTTTATGTCTCTCACGTTGTATTTGTTTTTTTGTATGGTCTCTAGGAGCCACAATCCCTTCTTTTTACCTAATTTAAAAAATAATAAATTTTTTGATGCCATTAAACCATGGGAGCTCCAAGACTATGAGAATCTCAAGTATCTAGGATTTGGAGACATGTTATAATCTTTGGTGCTCATTTAATTAGGGCACTGAATTTAGAGACCATAGAGTATCTGGATTCTAAAGGCCCAAATAATTCCATCTATCATTTTTTGTTCTGAGGAAACATATCATTGTTTCACACTTCTTCCAACCAATAGGCTATCCCATATGTGGTTGGTTTGAGCATTCAATGTCCTAACTTGGGAGCTCATTATTTTTTTTCCTTCCCAGTACGCATTGAACCAAGTTTTCCCAACTCCCTGCCACCTTGGCTTCCTCCCCCAACCACCTACCTGCCAACCGATTATGGCTGTCTTTTCTGTCCTTGCGTGAGGAAAGGGGTGGAGTCACATTTTTTTTTTCCTTGCCGTGATCTCTTAAAGATTCTCCTTCAATGCGTATGGGTGGGTGTTGGGCGCAGTCTGGTTGTCATGGTGGTTAGGTGAAGCTACAAGCTAGCTAAACAGGCTGTCCAGCTATGTTGTTGTCTGCTCAGTATTCAATGCATCCTCAAATTCGAGCAACAGGATTTCGAATGAAACTACAAAACAATGAAGGGGTTTGTGAGAGGTGTGGAACGTTGGACCTCTGATATTGAGTTTTCTGCCTATTTTCATGAGCAACTTAGCCAAAAGCGTAGAGCCTTTGTGCCGCCTGTCGACTTTGCATTTATTAAGGAGAAGTATTTTGGGTCTGTTAATCCAGTCATTTTGTTGCTGGACAGTGAGAGTATGTGCGACAGCTACTGCAGGGCTAGCCCAGGGAGCCGTGGGTTGATCCTGATGTTCTGGTTGCACACGACCACACAGTCGTGATCAGTTGTAACAAAATCTTGCAACTGTAGTAGAAGAACGAGATAAAGTTTTTGTTGAGCCACTGTCCCTTTAGCCCAGATCTGGTATCCACTCTTAAGAGCTCAACTGGGCGGTTTTGTTTCTTAGTGACAGCTATAAAATGATGTGCTCTACTAGCACAAAGGGGAAAATGAATTACAGTCTCATTGAAGGTTAGATTTTTAGAACATGTTTAACTTCAGAAGTCTGGCCTGAGTTGTTAGGAAACATGTTTGGTGCTATTGAAAAGAGGAGAAAATTTAAGGGAAAAGTTCAGCCACTGTTCAATATTCATTTGCAGGAAGAGGATTCAACTCCGTCTGTTGTTGTATGTCAAAGACTGCATCAGGAGCAACTAAGAGTAGGAAACAGAGGAGACAATCTAAGTTGGAGACGATTTTGGAGGGTTCATAGTGCCTTACAGTACAAATTATATTAACAGAGACAGAGGTCTGTATCAGTTATTCAAGTAACCAGGTAAAAGTTGAGTCTATAACAGCTTAAAGAAGATGCTAAAGCTCTGGAATCTTGCATAATGGAAACATTATCTTCATGAAGTTCGTTTCACAGTCGGGTAGACACTAAAGACAGGTATATCTCAATAATGGGAAGTAAATGTTGTTCACGCTTCTAAATTCAAACTTGGGTCAGTGTTAGAGAAGCTGATGATTCTCTATTGAGCTCTAATTCCTCAAACATGCTCCCAGCTTGATGAAGAAGTGCAAAAGATAGTTCTTGTCTTTTGACATTCCTATCTCTTGAACTTGCTAGGAAAGGTGAACTGTGACAGTGAGGGTGCTGCTAGCAGACCTGATGAAATTTATTTACAAAGAGTCTCTATTGAGATCTTACTAGTTTTACGATGTAACTCATGGGAGAGAATCCCATAGGCGTGGATCTGTTTCATATCAGAATATTCATGAAGCACTTTTTGCTTTGCAATTATATGAGCATCTTCAATGAGTCACTTTGTTGGTAGGCATAAAGGGTGCTGTTGGAATTATCACACCTTACAAGCTACAGCTGCAATGTTTGCACCGAGAGTTTGATGTTGTCCCCAAATCTGATGAAGGAAAAGGTTGTGTATCAATGCAGTAGATGCCTTTCAGAGCCAGGAGCAATGTAATCATTATGTCTTGTGTCCGAGCTTCAAACCATGGTCGGTATGTGGCTTTCTAGCGCAAGTGCTCTCAGACTAAGTGGTAAGCAGTTCGACTCTCACCCCCAAAGCAGCTGCATTGAAGCAATCTAGTGTTTGGACAACCACCTATTGCATTCTTCTAGTCGTGCCTTCAAAAGGGAATCACAGTGTGGTATATTGCAAGAAAAGACTAGTGAAGCAGAGGATAAAGCGGAAGGCGTGTGGCTGTAGCAGTCCCTGCTGGATGTTCACGACTGGTGGATGCGTTAAAACAGGCAAGATAGACTAACCATATACATAATATGCTAGTATCTAGTAACCTCTTGAAATGAAACTTTTTCTTTCTAGAAATTGGTTTAAATCTGTGATTTTGTGGATCTGCGTTCAGTACATGGTTAACAGTTTGTTACTTTTGGATTTTCCTCTGTTGGTTGTTCTTGTTGACGTGATCAAACCCTTTTTTATATAAAACAAACAAAGGTTCTCAGTGTATGCTTTGATCGATCATATGATATATATATTATATATATATAAAATTTTAAAGTTACTTCCTTTTGCAAAAATGTCGTTGTTTCTTTTGTGAACCTGGGTATGTAATCACCCCTAGAACGTTGTAGCGTTGACTAGTATTGGTTTCCTGTTATGTTGTTTCCCTAGAGGAAAACATACAGTTAAATTATTATTATTATTATTTTTATGATAAGTGTGATTATGCACTTCGTGTATTGTGCAAATTATTAGGGCTTTTGGAAATTAGAAGTTCAATATTTATGCTTGTTAAGAAGGAAGTTTTGGGCCGAAAATATGTCCTAGGTTGATAGAAGGGCTTAAATTATTCATAGAACCCCCATTTGATTCTACTCTTTCTATGAGTAAAATTTGATAAAATTAATGACCTTTATGGTGTTAAGATATGGTATGTTGATGATTCCTTGTGTTATCGATTTAATCATGTATAGACATAATGCCTTGATGGAGTAAGGTAATATCTTTCACGGTTCGTGAAAGTTAAGGTTTTCATCAACTACTTAAGGTAACATGAAGTTCCTTAATTTAGTCAAACTTGTTTTGTACTTCCTTCTTGATGAGTGACCTTTCATTGCAAATTTAGAATGATTGTGATGGAAGGTCGTGAATATATTTTGTTGTCAAAAGGGAAAAGAAGTTATGGAATAGTTTGTTTATGTGTCGAACATAATAATTGTGATTACATCATTATAGAAGTTTGTTATTGGAGGATATCTATCTTCAATGGTATGTTATGTGTTTAGTCTCTGCATAGGTTACCATAAACTTAGTGATGAGATGTAAATTAAGGAGAGTTGAGAGGCCTTTTCCTTTGTATACATCGTTTATGATATTAGGAAGTGAGTTGATGTCGGAAAATTTCAACCAAGTCTAGATTCATGGCTATGTTCCTCTAAAACGGGAGGATTATAAATCTATGGTATTATGAAAATTGCAAGGATGTGTTTTGAATGCTAGATTGCCTACTCAACTTGGGTATTAATGAGGCTTGTCACTATTCCGGCCCCGGTTATGTTCAGTAGGTAAGTTGCTAGATAATACCTATTCCGGACATTCTTACCGTTCTTTCCACTCCTCCTGATTAGCTATGAAGTCACTCTTTACCTAAGATATAATGGTTGTGGGTTTGAATATAAGTTTTTCATCCTTTAAAACTTTTTGATTACATGATGGAACTTTGTTTTACCCTCGTTGTTCGTTTATAGCCTATTAGGCCTATGGCCCTACGGAACGAGTCCAAAACTATATTCTTTTTGGCAGCTAAGATCGGGTCTGGTTTTTATCTTTTGTCTTCACCTGGATAATGTGGATTGATGGGTTACACTTTAGATTTCAATCACGTAATCTACAGGATTACATGATTGAAATCCCAATACTCTCAACTCTTGTGTCTAATCATTTAAATTTCATAGTCTTGCATATTTGGTTGTCAAACTTTTGTAGTTTTAGAGGTATTTTCATAACTAAAACTTATGGTTTTCTTCTTAGTTGATATGTTGAAAATTACATCTTGTTTCAAAAGGTTGTTAGAGGTTAGAACTTTGATCCATTTCCTGGAATAGAATGTTTCCTTTCATGGTATTGTTAGCTAGTAGCTTATTGTTGCTATGTATAGTCTTATCTTGCTCAGTTCTCGCGAACTGACTCAGGTTATTAATTGTTGCAGATGGCTTACATGGTTAGATGATGGAAAGACTTGTAGATTATTGCATCAATCTTGGTTATTTTGTTCCTTTGTACGAATGTGTATTATGTTATAAAATTTGGAAAGGGCCTTTGGACATTTTAGAAGAAGGGTCAGTGCCTAGTAAATGTATTGTAGAGTATTGTTGTTGTAACTGTTGAAACTTTGGTTGTTTGGATAACATGCGAAAGATGAAATTTGATTACCGCTTGGTTATGGGATATTCTAGTGTATTTTTAAATCCTTAGAATAGTAGTGTGGTATGTTCCATGTTATTACTCTCTTGCTCCCTAGTCATGGTTCAATAGAGATAGTATGTCCCTTTGATTTGTGCATCATGTTGGAATGAATTGATATAACCATGTTTTGTTTCCGTAAACGAGTACTGTTAAACTTTGCTCTTGAGTTAAAATGTTGAGTTGTAAATCCTTCTAAGGCATGGTAGCAATGAGTTTGTAAGTACTATGAAGTGACCTGGATAGCCTTTATAAAAGTTAAACTAAAATTTATATATATGAATTTGTATTAATGTAGATGTGATCTACTTGATAACCTTTGAGACCTGAAACAATCGAGAGGAAACTATCTTTTGTAACGAAATATGATTACTTATTTTCTTTCCCAAGCCAAACCAATAAACACTATCCTTTTACAGTGAAACCTTAAATGATCTCATGGTGAAATCAATGGTTAGATTTTAGAAGATGATAGGATTTAATAAGTAGGAGGGAAATTGATTAATAAAACCATAAATATTTCTATATCGTTTGAAATGTCCTCCTTTGTCAAACTTAATTAAGTAAAGTCTAGATGGAACATTTAACCAATCTTGATAAACTCTTAACCTCAATAAAAGACTGATAGTAAATAATGTGGCCCTGAAGCTAAATTATGTTGTCCTATTTTGTTAACCCTTGCCTTGATTCATGGTGATATTTCTTAAGCAAGGTCAAATTTGATTCTTAAACAAGAAGGTCATTGATATGAACCTAAGCGGTACTTTCCACTCGATCGGAGCTTATGCCTTCACCTGTACAATAGAGGTGTGGAACATGTGTTAGTGACTTGAGTAAGTTTAATTAACCTTGTAAGAAATGGAAAAGGTTCTAAAATCAAATGAATAAAAGCCGTGGACATAAAATTGATGATCCCAGTTTAGAAAGCTTGGCCTTAAGCTATTTAGTCAACTGTTGAAAATTCAGAAGTTCTCCCTTGTGAAAAGAATTGTGTGAATCATTACATGAAATTTTATAAGAACGTAAGTTAAGAATTAAGAGACACTTTAGTAAACAAGAAAATTTAACAAGAAATTCCTCATGGGATGCCCTAGTTGTAAGTGTGTCATGTGGTTTGGACTTCCATGTTGTCTTGTCAAAAGAAGAGTACATTGTCCTTGATAGGTGTGAACGTTTCCGTGCTGACCTTGTGGTCTCCCCCGTAACAAGTGGTTCCTAGTGTTGGTTGTAACCTTGTGACGACATGTTGTGTCGTGTTGAGTCAAAGCAAGTCAAAAAAAAATTATCCTGTATTTCACTGTGTTGTCCTTGTGTTGGTATTTTTGGTGCGTTACAATCTCAAAATGACACTCCACACAATAATGTAAATAAATTATTTCCGTATTACACTTTTTCTTTTACAATTGAGAAATGGACACTATTCCCTATGGAGTGTTAGCATTAGCTAGAATATATTTGAAACAGTTATCTAACACTTACTTTTAATAATGAATGACCATATTGTGGAACTTTATGAGGGAATTGGTGAAAATAGGAGGTTGGAAAAACAACTAGAACATTTGGCAAAATTTGATATTTTTAGGAATTTCCGTTACAATTAGTGACATGTAAAAGACACCAATGAAAATAAGCCTATAATTTGTTATTCATGATAACAATTAGCTAATGGGTATGGCCTTTGTTGACCTGAAAAAAAAGAAACTATAAGCATGACTGAGTTTTTAAATTACGTTCAATACTCAAACCTAGAATAGGCTATGTAAACTCTTAGTTATCAAGACTTCTTATTTCCGTTAGACACAAAAATGTACTATGATAGTAAACACATGCATTTTGTATTTCCATCTATTGTTTCCAGAGAAGATTATTATTATTTATTTCATATCTAGGGACATTGATCAAGATTCATTCTGCCATGAAAAAGGTTTGATAAAATTTTTGAGGGACTTTGTTGCAAGCTCAAAATGCATAGTTCGAGATCTATAAGCCCTCTTCTCTTATAAATATTTATTTATATATGAAAAAACTTATGTAAATTTTGTTATAGTCTTAAGAGCATTAAATTTTATTGAATGTAAAATATATACAAAAAGTAATTTCATCTTGATTGGATGGGTAAATGGGAATCATAAAACTAGGAGGGGGGAGAGGATGTTAAATTGGTGACTTAACCAACCTCTCTTAGTTGCAAAGGAAATCAATTGTAGATTAGATTTGGTTTAGGCATTTTTGGAGGATGCAACATTACACAAATATTTAGAACTTCATCTATTAATAATTATGAATATTGAGAAACTTATTTAAAAACATGAGAAGGGTAAATTCAATCTATAAGATGTTATAAATATCGATTAGATAAATAAATATGAATTCCTTTTATTATGATTATTTTAAATGATAACTTCGAAATTTATTATATAGATGAAGGATTTAAATTGTAGAGGTGAAATTTGAATTCTGAGTATTAAGAAACTTAATTTATCCTCATTTTCATAAATGATTCACTTTCTTTAGGATGTTCTGTTGTTTGGTATAAATGACGTCCAACTATTTGTAGTGCCCTCTAATTTCACTCCTTTACTTAAAAATTGACTTTGAGATAGATTCTTGTTTTGGAAACTTAAGTGAATAGTATCATGATTATTTTGAATAAAATTACAATGATTTGGCTGTTATATTATCTCTTGATGTCATCTTGTTCTTGATAGAATGATAAATGAGGCTTGTGAAGACGATTTTCCGCGTTATTCTTACCACTTGGTTTTGATATATAGTTTTGTGGGTATTATTGATCGAGGGTTTACATGAATTTTATTTTGTATAATTTTTATAATTATTAATTATTCAAATATATCTATATTAATTTTTCATATCTATCTGGAATGTATTACTTTGACTTGATAGTTTGTTAATGTGACACACTATAGTAATATTGTTACCATTATTACGTGTTTCCATGTTGTTGTGGTGGATGTTATGAAGATGAGATTTAAATGGGTTATATTCTTATTTACTATGTATGCGTATATCTTTGGCTATTATCTTCATATGGATTTTAATGGATTAGATGTTTTAACTCAAAATTTCTTTGACCAATTATATGTATGTAAAATCATTACATTAGATATTTTTCATGGTTGTCATATTCATTATTGGTGGGTTTTAGAAATTAATTATGATCATTCATGCTAGGAGAAGTCTGGTCATGGCATGACACCCCTTAGTTAAGACGAGGTATGGTAATTTCCATGACATTAGTAGATATCTTGTGAAAACCTCCATATTTTTTAGCAGTGAAGTATTTGTTATTGTTGAGATTATTTACGATAGATCCACGCTCTATATTCTTCATCTCAACCACATTACATTCTACTCAGTTAACCTTGTCTGAATAATTATAGGAGTAATATTTGGGATGCAGAGCTTCACTGATGAGATTGGGGTTAGTAGAAAGAGTATTTATCATTGGATGAGAGCTAGATCATTTAGCTGAATGGAGATTAGATGTAGGAATAAAGGTGTACCTAATGGAGAAGTTAAAATTGTCAATTGTTTCAAAAATATTGTTAGAGGTGTCATCTTAATAACTTTGAAGCTAAAATAAAGGCTATTAAATATGCACATTAGACATAATCGACCCTATAGATTATTTACAGAGGGATCAATGGTGTAACTAAAAATATTCAGTGGAATAAACAAAATCACCCCTGCTAGAAAAATCGTTTGTGTAATAGGATCCACATAGGGGTTGAAACTATTATAAAATAGACATGACATAAAAAAAAGAATCACCGCTGGACGATCGTGATTGAGAAAAAAGGTTTTTGGATTCGTGGATTAAGTAAAAACGAAACATGGGTGATTTTAAAAATATGTGCTCAACCAGAAGGTTTGTAAGATTTATGTCAAGTTCACCAAAGAATATATGTGGGTCAAAATTTGTCTCAACAACATGCAATCTAAGTCATCTATTCAACTAGGATATTTAAGAGAATGCGTAGGAGACATGCAAGTATTGGCATACAAGCAGATAAACTAAAAGTGGTTACATTGAGAAATACGATCACATATCTAGTTGGAAGTAACCTTTATATTAGGTTAAACAAGTGTTTCCAATCCTCACGATAGAGATATAAGAAGGAAACCTACTAAGATATCAGTGGTTAGTTGTGGAGAGGTATAAAAAAATAAATGAAAGAATCATCCAATAACTATAATGAAAGTAACTAAGGTGTTGATATTTGATAAGAGTTTTATGTTAGCTAGCATCAAACATGTCTAATAAACTAACATAACACAATGAAGTGGAGCTAAAGTAATCTATGAAAAATGAAAAAGAAGGGTGAGAGACATAACTTGTACATATAGGGTGGTCATCGATGCCTTTCTCTCCCCTTAGAAGTAGCAAAAAGAGAGATAAATTATATTACATGGCATAGGGGAAAACCATTCATCACTTAGACACACTATATGATGATCAAATATTGAAAGTAATAATCCAAGTAGTTGGGGTTCTTATCCAATCCAAGAAAAATGAAAGATGAACCAAAATAAGAGAGATAAATTGTGAAGATGGCTCAAAATAATAGAGAAAATAGATTTTCATCTGACTTAGCTTCATGTTTCTTATGAGTTTTGAATGAGTTTGAGGTATAGATATGAAGCCATCACTCATAGCCGACGCTTTCCACTATGATAAAAAATAACACTGAAACCATATCCCAAGGGTAATTGTCTCATCCAAGGATGCAATAATTATGTGATCTGTCATGAAAATTAATAACTATATGTTTTGGGTAATTGAAGAGGATGAATAAGGTGCAAATGGTAAAAATGAAGTAAGAAATCATGAATATCATATGCATGAGACGTACAATGAAAAGGATACCTAGTGTAAGGAAAACTAAGTCTAAAACACAATAGTGACACTCTCTTGTGTACTATGTCCAACCCATAATACTTATGTGAATGACCATTCCTAATTCTTACAAGGCACCTTAAGCTACCCATTTAGGAAATACATGCATCCATGATGCTTTTATACACATAGAAAAATGTTACTTGTATATGTTAAAAAGATTTGTGAGAAGAATGTGAGAAAACAAAAAAATTCTTCCCTAATCTAATATCTTAAGCAATACACCAGATAGAACAATGTATTCAAAGGGAGAAAGAATGTAAAACATTCATTTATGAAATGAATAAATCCCTTGATGATATGGATTTGGTCTTGGAATATTTTTGATGGATTTGCTTTAGATTTGGTGGAGAAACTTGAGCAACACCTCCCCTTGATTGCTCGATTTTTCTTACAGGATTCTTGAGGAAGGATGATGATTGATAAATTGGATGATAGAATATTGATAAAATGGATTAATTGGACTACTAAAAGAGAAAATTTTAATGTATTTTTAATATTTTTCAAGCTTCTTCCAACTAGCTTTCAGGGAGGAGGAGAGCACAATTTATAGTTTTTGGGTGGAGGATTGGATGGTAGGGATTTTGCTAAGTTGGATTGAGATCAAGGGTGGAGGATGCATGAGAATAATCAAAGATCTAGAATTGGATTATTATAGAAAGTAGAAGAAGCCTCCATTGAATATTTAATTCCATAGAGGGAGGGAGCTATGTTGAATTTTTAAATATGACACTGGGAAATTTAAAGAGCCTTTTAGAAATAGAAGCCTTTATATTTTGAGGCAAGGATATGATTAGGATTAGGATTAGATTCGGATAATAAATGATTAGGGATTTGATTTGATGGAAAGGCTAGGTGTAGGATGTGTAGGGTAGGTGGTATCTAAGATCTAGGAATATTAAATTATTAAAAGGGATTATATAGGATAATATGATGGAATAATGAAATAATGAAATAAAAGTAATTAATGATAAAAATGGGATATTAGATGAATAAAAGGGGTTAACAATGAAATATTGGATAAACGATAAAGGATGAAAAAGTGGAGAAATGTTAAAATAGAATAATAATAATTAATCTTGTAATTAATTATTATATGGATGATGTTGGGTTATTTGTGGGACAAATTAATCATAAGTAATCATGTAGAAATTTTAGATGTTTACATTTTTCTAATATTTGAAGTGTTATTGCGGAGCAATGATAGTTCGAAGAAGAAGAGAATATGTTAGGATGGTGATATGATTCCCCCTTGAAGGGTTAGGCGGGGAAGGAATGATTCAAGTAAATGCTCGAAAAGAGAAGTGGCCCAAGTTAGCAGATGAGAGAGGATTGGTGTTAGCATTAGTTTAGTTTAATACATTGTTTGTTGATGGACAATTATAACTGTCCTCCTTCCTCATACAGCCTTTATATTTGGGGCTCTGCTCTTTTGTTTTACACATATTGAATACATTGAATAAAGTCTCAATGGTATCAAAGTGGTTTTCCCTCAAGGGCTTGTGCATGATAAATGCAACCTATTTTGTAGCAGTTTTGGCATCTTGTTCTCTTTCTCCTGGCATGGTTTTGGAGTGACCAGTATGGCTGCTCATGGCTAAAGCGTGGCTTTTGGCGTGAAATTATATATGTGCATTTGAAAGCGGTTATATAGTCCTTGTATATAGTGTTTGGAGCAGCAATATGTAGATTTGGCATGTCTAGGAGCATCAGAATTAGCGTATATATTTGGCATAGTAACCTGTGTTGGAAGCAGAGAAGAAGATACGAATATTTTGTTGGGATTTCATCCATTGGACACATGTTCTCTAGAAATACAGTAAGAAGGCAACGTATGTAGCTTGCCTGGAACTCCTGCATAGTTACCTACTGATTAAAGTCCAAAGCATTAGAAGTTTGGCGTACAGTTGTTGAAGAACATCTCAATCCCTTCATACAAAATGTGGGTTGAAGTTTATTGGTTTTTTTCATGGATTCCTATCCGTTGATAGCATAGACCAATGGTTGCATGAAGTTTCCATTTGAATAATAATATTTGCACAAGGCATTTGAACATTTTTACATTCTTGTTTTTGTTGTTGTGTGATGCCAAGGAGCCAAGTGCAAGCCCTTCCTACGTGATTTCCCCAGCAAAGTGCCAAGAGGGCACGTACATGTCACACATTTCTGATGTCGAGAGTGTTATGAGCAACCCTTATGCTGGGTCACCTCTAAGAGCCCAAGAGCACACCACTGGCATCTATTTTTCCTTGCTCAATGAATTGCTGAATATGGGAAACATATTATTTGATGAATTGGTGCATCAAGGATTGTTCGACTATTTCAGGTTCGACGTGTGTTGCCAAGCACACTGAATCCATGAAGAATTGGAGCACGGCTATGATGCAGATGATGAACACGAAGTAGAATGCCCACAGGAGTGTTCACGTCTCACTACACGAGCTTATAGAGCCCATCTTCATGATAGGTTCCTTCAGTAAGCATTTGTAACCATTTTTGAACAATCAATAAATAAAATACAATTTTGAGTTTTTGTAAATGTCTATACCTCGCATTTTGTTGTCAGATGCCGAGTTGCTAAAAGGGCCAAATTTCACCGAATGGAAAACCAAGATGTAGACGATTCTTCATTTTGAAGATCTTTGGGGGATCATTACTGGCACGGACGCCCCTCCCAGAGACGCTGATCTATTGGCTATGTATGAAAAGAATGATGCAAAATCATTAATGTTTATCACTCTGAGCCTTTCTGATGAGGTTTAACCTCACATTCGGGAAGCAACGAATTCCTCTACGGCATGGGCCGAGTTGTGTACCGTCTACGAAGCCAAGAATCTGACAACGATGATGCATCTTCAGAAAAAGCTTCACACAATGAATTTGCATGATGGTGAATCATTCGAAGCCTTCTTGTGGTGTGTGGTTGAGTTACGCGTAGAACTTTCTACTCTCGGTGAACCGGTGGATGAAAAGTTGCTAGTCCCACTCACCTTGAGAGATATTCCTTCCCGGTTTTGGACACTGATCACCATGTTGACCATCACTCAACAGGAGGTGAGTTTTGTCAAACTGGTGAATTATATTTAGCGGGAAGAAGCCATTCAAAATTTTCAAGAAGCCTTCAAAGATAAGGCTCTCATCATGAGGCAAAAGCATAGAAATAAGCCTTGAAAATGGTAGTTAGCCCCCTAGAATTAGAAACAACATCCACTACAGCAACGTTCTCCGCGGCCACCACAAAAACCAACCCAGAAGCAACAGAACAACAAGGTAGATTGATGGTGCCACATTTGCTCCATGAATACACACGCAAGCATAGCAACTCTGATGAAGAGAGCACTTCTGGCCAAGGATATTCCAAGAAATCTCAATGACGTGCTCGTAATCAGAGGCAGAAGGGTCATATTGCTGCTCAGCGAGATGTCTCCTCTGATGAAGAGGTTCCAGACGTAACTCATCCAGACATTGTCCTAGTCTCGCAGACTTCACAGCCATCAGAAAGTGTTTGGTTGATTGATTCGGCCGCCAGCAAACACATGACTAACAATAAGAAGTTGTTCCATACCCTAAGTGATCAGCCCACTGGAGATCGGATCACCAACGCAGATAATTAGAAGTATATTGCGGTGGGTATTGGTGATGTCATCATTCCTCTTGGGACACGAAGATGTACACTCACGAAGGTGCTATATGTTCCAGGTTTTACCTCAAATCTCTTGTTTATGAGTCAGCTTCTTAATCATCGAATGCGGGTCGAATTATTTGTTCAGAAAGGGGTCAATTCCTGCATCATTTCCCAGGGAGACTTAGTTATTACTCAAGCATGTATAAAGGGCCGTCTATTTACACTGGATGTGGTCACTTCATCTAACATTGCTCTCTCTAATTCAACGATAGAGTCCACTACACTATGGCACTTTTGATATGGTCATCTTTCTATTGGGGCTCTGCATTAGCTCAGTGCCAAGGAAATGGTAAGAGGGATTCCTCCACTCTCCCATTCTTTACCTATTTTCTCGGGATGTCTTGCAGGAAAACAATAGAGAGGTCCATTCAAATAGATCTCTTATCATTCTATGAAGCATCTTCAGGTTGTACACACCGATCTATGTAGACCCCTGCTAGCTAGCTTCCAAGGTTTGAATACTTCAAGCTCATCATTGATGATTACTCACGAAAAATGTGGGTATATTTCCTCCGGAAGAAGAGTGAGGCATTTGACAATTTCCAAACCTTTTACCAGCAAACCACTAGGTAGTCTGGGAAGCCTCTCCTTCTCCTTCACTTAGATCGAGGGGGGGAATTTGTATCAAAAAATTTATTAGCATACCTGAAATAGCATTGCGTTCAGCAACATCTGACTACACCCTACACTCCCCAACAGAATGGGATTTTCTAGTTTCACAACAGGACTATCATAGAGATGAATCATTGTATGCTCTCCACTGCCAAGTTGGAGGATTAGTTTTGGGTAGAAGCAGTCCAGACAGCAGTGTATCTACTCAACCAAGCACCCACAAATATCTTACAGAACATGACACTGGAAGAGGTATGGACTGGTCGTAAACCTTCTATCTATCATTTGAGATTTTTTGGTTGTACTGCATATATGAATGTTCCAGATGAGAAAAGGAAGAAGATCAATCCAAATACACTGCCATGTATTTTCTTGGGGTATAGTACTACCTCAAAGGCATATCGTCTCATGGAGCTTGAGACAAAGAAAATCTATGAGAGTCGAGATGTGGTGTGTGATGAGTCATCCTTTAACTCCTGCCACACAATCGAGATCCAGTACCGACCTCGTCACATAGATTGCTCACACATCCAAATGATGGGCAAGATGATTCTTCTCAGAGAGAAGAAGCGCTGAGTGGAGACTTATTCGTTGATCTAGGCACACTGGAAAACACATCTTTACATCAACAACAGAAACACCAATGTCTGAAATGGGTCCAGAATACTATTAGGCATGCACACCTAAACTCACTTGCAGGTACTTCTACGGGAGTTAGAACATGAAGTCATGCCAGACATGAGGTAAATTTTTCACTCATGAGTTCAGTTGTTGATAGCACCGAACTTGACACTATTCATGAGGCATTAGACCCACCACATTGGAAATAGGCTATGAATGTTGAATATGATTCCCTACTTCAGAATCGGATGTGGGAACTTTTCGATCTGCCTTCAGGTAAGAAATCCATTGGCTGCAAATGAATTTTCAAAACAAAATATAAGGTAGATGGTTAAATCGACAAACACAAAGCATGAATTTTTACAAAGGGTTATGCTTAACAAGAAGGAATTGACTATGACAAGACCTTTGCACCCACTGCGAAGATCAAAAGCATCAGAGTTGTTTGTGCATTGGCAGCACAAAATGGATGGAAACTTCAGTAGATGGATGTTAAGAGTGCTTTTCTGAATGGTGATCTTGAAGAAGTATACATGGCCTAACCTGAAGGGTTTGTAGACGAGCATCAACCACACAAGGTATGTCATTTGATAAAGTCACTTTATGGACTCAAACAAGCACCTAGGGCATGGTATATAAAAATTGATGATCACCTATTACAACATGGATTCACTCGTAGCCCCTCAGATACAAATTTTTATATCAAGAAGGTAGGAATAGAGATTTTTATTCTGGTTTTATATGTAGATGATATTGTGATCACGGGAAGTTCTGACAATTTTGTGGATGATGTAAAGAATGATATAAATAAATCCTTTGACATGACCGATTTGGGGCTACTTCACTACTATCTTGGCTTAGAGATATGGTAGAAGAAGAATCATATCTTCGTCTCCCAAATGAAATATGCTAAGACTCTCCCAGAGAAGTATGGAATGTCAGATTGTAAAACAATGTCCACACCTATGGAAAAGGGTTTGCAATTATCTAGATTCCAGGATTCACCATACGTAGATGGCACTCACTACAGGTAGCTTATGGGGAGTCTCATTTACTTGACTTATATTAGGCCAGATCTTTGCTTTGTAGTGAGATATCTCACTATATTTATGCAAGAGCCAAAGATATGTCATTGGATAGCAACAAAGCATGTGTTGAGATATGTCCAAGGTATAGTTGAATTTGGTCTAGAGTATCAGAAGAACACTCAGTTCTTCTTATAGGGATTTACAGACTCAAACTGTGCAAGATCCATTGATGACGGGAAATCCACTTCAGGGTATGTTTTTCATCTCGGTTTTGGACCTATCTCATGGATTAGCAAGAAGAAAACTGTTGTTTCTCTCTCATCCACTAAGGCTAAATACCATGCCGCATGAGGAGTTGTGTGTGAAGTGATTTGGTTACGTCACATTCTTGCAGATATAAAGATTCCTGAAGAGAAAGATCCCATCATTCACTGTGATAATCAAGGTGTATTGAAGCTTGTCAAGAATAATGTTTTTCATGAACGAACAAATCATATTGAGATTGAATGTCACTACATTTGTGAACAGGTCTTGAACCACCAAATTTAGCTCCAGTACTACCCTACTGATTTTCAGGTTGCAAACATTCTCACCAAGCCTCTCGGCAAGGTGAAGTTTGATTTGTTTAGGGGGTACATATGTAGAAAATATGTATCAAGAGGGGGAATGTTAGCATTAGTTTAGTTTAATACATTGTTTGTGGATGGATAGTTATAACTGTCCTCCTTCCTCTCACAGCCTTTATATTTGGGGCTCTGCTATTTTGTTTAACACATATTGAATACATTTAATAAATTTTGTCTTCTGCTATCAATTGGAGGATGAGAAGATTTAAGGATGAGGATTTAGAGGAGTAGAATTAGAGGATAAGATAGTTTGAGGATTAGGATATATTGGATTTTGGATGAGATGATTCCAAGTCAATGATGTATGACAAGGGTCAAGATTTACGATTTTGGATTATAGGATATTGTATGTGAAGATGTTGGATTTTTAGATGCCCCTGTCAAGGGGGTAGGATTTGAGGATGTTGGATTTTTACATGTTTGATTTGAGGATGTTAGATGTTTATATGCCTCAATAAAGGGGTGAGAATTTTGGAGGATGGATTCAAGATGATAAGATTTCAATGTGGAGATTGAATGATTGAAAGAGGATTGATTGCATGGGATGATTAGTAGGGTAGATAGTTAGTTAGATGATTATTAGCATCAGTTGTGGATTATAATAAGGATAAAAGATGATGATAGAAGGGGGTGTGATACCAAAAAATTCCCACTATTATCATCATTACTAGTTGTTTTTGATGTGGCATAGAGCAGGATGCACCATGGTATTGAGACCATGATGATGTAATTGCTGAATTCACTCGTCATCATATCATTTGACAGATTAATATAATTATGGTCCTCATATAATTGGAATATGAAAATAAAATGAAATAAAATATGCCTCCTTTCACCGGCCTAAATGTAAATGTATAAAAACACACAAAACCATAACACACATAGTGCATTTTTATATTTTTTGTGATTTTTTTTATTTTTAGATGTTTGATATTTAGATTTGGGATTTTTTATGCTTATATTATTTGATGTTTGATTTTGGATGTTTGCATTTTTTATGTGTATATTATTTGATGTTGGATTTTGGATGTTTTGATTGTAAGATTTATAGATTATTTGATTTTGGATTTTGGATGTTTTGATTTGGAGATTTTATATTTTCAATTTTGAGATTTTGGTTTTTGGATGGGTGATGGGGGGGATGGGAAGGGATGTAAAGTTGGATGCGACTTTCTCCTATAATTCCAAGGAAAGAGAAGGATTGAGGGAAATTGCATACATTGGATAAGATAAGATGAGGATAGGAAGATTTTTTATTTAAGAATAGGATGATAATAGGATAATGATAGGAGTATTTTGGATTAAAGGATAAGATGAGGATAGTTTGATATTAGATGGGGATATTTTGATAGGAGTGAAGGATAGGTTGGATGGGAGATAGATAGCACGAGGGATGTGGTATAAGATAAGATAGGGTATATGGAAGATGATAATGTATGGTATAGGGAAGATGGAAGGAGGGATAGATGTGGTGTTCCCCCAAGTGTAAAGTAGGGTGGATTTGTTGATGGATGGATGGGTTTCATTTATTCCCTCAGGTGTAGAGTAGGATGAGAATTGTGGGGTGGCTAAATTGGATTATGCACCAAGAAGATTATAGTAAGGTCACCCCCAGTCATGATGATGATAGTTTGAAAGGGATATGAGGAGGATTGGCTGAAAATGAAAGGGTCATCGTCTGCCCATGTACGTTCAATCCAAAAGCATGTGGATGTGATGGATGGAATAATATAATTAATGAAAAAAATAAGAGCCTAACGACACATTCTTTAAGGCAAGATTCAAACTAAAACAAAAGTGTGACCAAGTATTAAATAATATCTTGAAAAAAGTAAGCCCTATGTCTCTTAGAGATCGATTTTTGTGTGATTTTGAGGGTTAATTATTGATTGAAGTTAAGACTTAATGGGTATTATATGAAGAAAAAATATGCAATGTATAGGGAGTGATTAATTCAAATGGGTGGATGAAGTGTGAATGAAAGGCTAAGTAGTGCATTTCTCTGTTGCCAGCCAGGTGTCCATAGCCACAATGAAGATGCATCTGATTCTTGTCACAACATTTCTCTACTTCCATGCAAGTGTCCATAACCCAAGTAGAGATGTTAGAAACACCCCTCGAGAGAGTATTGAGGTGGATTTTATTTGATATTTTTTATTTTAATATGTTTATTTTGCTTTTTTATATTGGGATTTTTTTTCATAAAGAGCTTTCACTCTCTTAAGAAATATCAAGGGGTTAAGAATCACTAGTGGACTGATGGGGGATTGAAATGAGTGTGGTGATGATATTGGCTAGAGTGTTAAAATATGCACCCAAGGGTATTCACCACAAGTTAATCAAGTGTGTTAAAGTATGTAGATATCTAGGAGGAAAATAATTCTGGAATGTTGGAGGAAATGATACACCAAGGTCACACGGTTTTAGTAGGTACTATTAACTTACAACATATGTGAGAAATATGATCAATTGTTAAAATGAATGGATTGCAAGAGGATATTAATGGATGTTTTGATGCATTGGGATGTAAAATTTTGATGAAATGGTGATGAGTGGAAATTAAAGAATATCCATGTGTCAACAAAAAATAATGTGCTCAATCGATTTTTATGGTGTTTGATATTTGTCAGGGAATAATTTTTTTTTTGATTGGGTTGAGTTATTTACATGGTAGTATTAATAAGAGGAGTGGTATAAATGGGTTTTGATTGAGTAGCGGAGGGAAATTGAAGGTGTTAGGTTTATACCCTAAGCCTAAATGACCCTGATTTTGATGACAGGAGATGGGTTTGTGAATTCCTTGTGCATGGATTTCTAAGCATTTGGCTCAATGTTTCGTATTAGAAAATATATTTTTTGATATTAAATATGAAGTGGATGGGATAGATGATGCCATTTGGTCATAATGAGACTAGGGGTTGTAATATGATCATTTACTAAGAGGATAGATGTAAAAAATTATGGGTGGTGAGATTTGTTTTGATTTTTTATTAGTGACGGATGTTTGGAGGGACAATGGGATTTGGATGGATGATGATATTTGGATGTCGAGTGGAGTTTGGATTATGGATGATTAATAGGGGTAAGGTTGGGATGGAAAGGTTATGGATAAACAGGTAAAAAGATAATAATTCCTTGGCTACTGAGGTTTTGGACATAAGACCTAAATTTCATACAATGATTGGTTGAATATCCATGGGTGGAATGGAATTCACAATAATAATGTTCTTGATACAAAGATGGTTTGGGAAGATTTTGATCACATGATTTTGTTGGGGGATGGATGATCATGTTGAAGTTTTTTAGATAATGGAACATGGTGGTGAAGGATTCTCCTAAAGGATTGAAGTGGTCAGGGTTAAACAGTTTGGAGGGGTTAGGAAGTAATAGCGCATGATTGGGTGAAATATGATATTTTTGGCTGATTTAGATTTATGAGTTAGATTATATTTTTTGGCTTAGGAGATGTTAAGAATGGATTAGGCATAGGGGCTAAAGTGGATGGTTTGGGCTTGGAGGATAAATTAGTTTTGGGTGATTTTAAATGGGTTGGAGTATGTGGTTTTGAGGTGGATGGTTTTGGATTAGATAGGATTGTTTGGGATTAGTATATGTAGATGAAGGAGAGGGTATAGATTTAGATGAAGGGGATGTACATGATATGGGGGTCATATTATATTTTACTGATGTTGAAGAAGATTTGGGAGATGGGTGTGGTTTAAAAACTGTTCTCTCTCGAAAGTTTACCATGTAGAGAGATGGTTACAGGTGTTCTAAGCTTGCAAAATTGATCTCGTTATTTTGTAGATACAATGGAAGTACCTCATTTCTATGGGTATACCTATTTTGTGGTGAGTCTTCGATATCAAGGCCAGTTACTTATTGATGTATCCTAAACTAACTTTCTGGGGGTTTGAGGGTAAAAATTGACTGTAAATGGATTCAAAACTGGGGTGATACACAAAAATTGTATGGGGTCTTTGAATGATAACATGCACAATTGATATGAGAATGAATTATTGATGCACAAGTAGCCAATAGTTTTCTACAGAATATTAAGGAAAACACTTGATGTATTGAGGGAAAGTATCACAACAATACTTTTAAGTTACACATGAAAATTAATATCACCCAGAAAGTACTGAATTTGTAATAGGGTAAGATGATTAATCAGGGAATTCATACATTCACAAGCATTAATAAAACATACACAAGACTACAAATAATTGGAAAGGAATAATATACTTCTCATTCAGAGGGAAAAACTCACAAAATCTTCTTCAGCACTCCTATGTTTAAAAATTCCTCCCTCGTGCTTTGCTAATGCACACAATATATAGCAAAATTATTCATCCCACCCTTCCTAAAAAAAGACTAAAGGTGTACTTTCCCATGCATCCATCCTAAATTAAAATAAACATGCTAATACATTGAAGCATTAATAGGCTTAGCTACAACTCAGTCAAACTGCAGTTGACTATTCTAATTTTAATAAAGCTTGGTGAATAATTATGCTAAAAATAAACCTTGCTTGATGAGCTAGCCTTCTCCAATGCATGCAATATTTGTCCTTATTTTGTATCTGATGATTAAATAATAATATTTAATCCTTTGATGTGACACTTCCATATTCATCCACTTGCAAGGGCATTTATGTCTTCTTATTTGTTTTTTCCTCTAGTGATAGCATGTAAAATTGACCTCTGTGCAAGTAAAAATAATGCCTCTGATTTTCAATACTTAACAAAGTAATCAATGTTACCTTGTGGGGACCACTTGTACATATGCAATACTTGGTTTTCATTGGAAATATAGTTTATTGGGGTTTTCTAAAATAAACATTGCATTATAAGTTTTCATCCCCTTTCATGATTCTTCAAAATCTGACCATGGCATATGTGTATGTACCAACGCACCTTTTGGTGCCATCATTGTTTGAAAAGGTGTTATCCTTGGTCATTATTGCCTAGACTATGGTCTTGTTGCCATATCACAAGCCTCATTAGTTTTGATCAGCATGTTGGAATGATTTGGTCATCACATTAGAATATTTGTTGGAAAATAGACCTTATAAGGTCAATTTTCAATTATTTCAATGGGGTAGTCCCCTTTACCATGATGACTCACCCCTTGGATACATATCAGTGGCATTTGATTTAACCCTGATTGGCATGGGGTTTACATCGAAATTTGGTGATCAATTTTTAACCATCGATCCTTGATCTTATGATCTGTAGCTGTTGATTTTTTTATCCTCATTTAAGGTTTTTCATTTGGCATTTAATGTGGTACTGTGTGTTGGGATAAAATTTGTCTCTAGAACCATCGATCCTGGTACTGTCTGAATGTTGATCATCGATGCTCGAACCATGGTAAGCTAGGTAGTTGAACTGTGGTTTATATCTACATCGTTCGATCTTTTGTAATTTCAGTCTATGATGTTAATCTCAACTCATTGAGTGAGTTCGGCTTAATTGCGGTTGAGATTAGGTGAGTAAAACAACTCGAACCCTAAATGATCATTTCATTTTCGTTTTTACTTCCTGGGTGAAGAAAAAATTTTTTTGGCACCAATGCCATTGTTGAAGCTTCTGAGCTTTATTTTTGTCATTTTTAGTCACTACAATGCTTTGCGAGGTCACACATTTATAATTTCTAAGTTTTTTGGTCTTAATTTGAGCTCTATGCAATATTTGATCGTGGCTGCCATTGTCTTTTTATCTCAAGCTTTGCTTTTGAGTTTGTGACTCTCAGCTATTACTGTTTGATGAAAGACTAGTAAAATTTCGTTTATTTGAGCATATCTTGCCCTCTTAGTTTTGAAATGCACTGATACTCATTATCTTTGCATTATTTTTGTTTTCTAGAAATCTTGAGTTTGAAAATCATTATGGAAATTCATTTTATTCTTCTAAACTTTGAGGGTTTCTAACAAGTTGACTTAAACTGGTAAGGATGAGCTCTTTCTATGAATAATTTTACCAAGCGTTTATTTATAACCATGATGAATGAGAGACTTACCTTTTAAAACTGTAATATTTGTAAAATATAATGTAAAGATTGGAGGCTAAACCTTGTATTTCAATGGAATAATTATTATGTTCCTTGCTTCACTTATTCAACTGAAATTTTGTAGAAAGATCAATAAGATGTTTAGGAAGAATCACTTTCCTAGTCTGGTTTTGTATACATCATTGAGCCATGGCTTTAAAATGATGTATTTTGAATAACCCAAAATGGGTATTACTCTTTTCTCAGGCTTTCGGATATTTTTTTTCCCTTACCTTTCCTCAGGATCCGAAGATTTTTTTCTTTGCACTTGGTCTCTGCATTGCACTGTGAGGTATATTAGCTCGTTATAGAGCTTTGTATGAAACTTGTTTGTTTGGGTGCATCCACCATTGTTGCATCATGAATCCATTTTGTGTAGAATATCTTCTGAGTTTAAATCTTGATCATGCATTAAGCTGTGAAACTCTAAATAGTGTGTATCTTCTTCTGTATTTGAGGATCTTTATCTCGTTTAATTGTGAAGCCTTCACTGAATTCTATCTGATGAGGTCTTGCGAATTTTACTTCTCTGTTACATTCTTGTAGAAAAAAAGGGTTTCCGAGCTACTTTTGATTGTTCTCTGCAAGTTTACATTATGAAATATCCCTAATATTACTCCTTCGATAGTGTAGTCATGAAGTGATCTATAATCAATTTTATTGATCATTGTTCGTTTATTTTATTATCTTCTTCCAGTATAAAAACCTCTTGTTTTTTCTATTTTTAGGATGGCTCTTATGTACATGGTTGTCATTTAACATGGAGTATTGGATTATGGGTTACCTCTTTTCACTGCTTCTTGAGTAATTTGTAAAGAGTTTCATTACTTTTTTTGTGAATAGGTAAGTCATTAAGCTGGATAATTATCCAAATTTCTTTTCCAGAACCTTGCTAATATATAGATATATGTTTTCGTTCGAGAGGATCATTATCCCTCTTATTTGATCTTTGATTTGTAGGTTGTTGTTCTTGATAGCTTATACTCACTTGCTCAAAATTGTGTATATTACATTCTTGATTACATTCTTTTGAATATCTTACTTAAATCTTATCTGAAACTTCAATTACCTTGTATTGAAGCTGGATATATAAATGGAAGAAATTATTTGCTAGTTCTTGAATGCTTGGTGATTCTATGATCAATTAATAGCAAAACTTGATTTAATGGCTTAATTGTAAATCATATGCTTTATGATGTTCCCTGCTGTAATTATTACTTGGGTGATTTACTTGTTTTGTAACCATGTAAACTTTGTATCAACCTTGTATATTGAATCTTTCTTTAATTGCATGGCTATTATGAATTTATACAGTAGAAGGTTGAATCTTCTTTGCTTGTCATATATGTACTTCATTTGTATTGTATAAATTTTTGTATCTGTTCTGATGATAATTTGAAAGTGTGCACTTGTAACTTAATTTGGCACTTAGAATAACAGTTCATTTAGATGCTTCATGGCTTGTTGTTGGGGTTGAAATCTGTTAACTGTTATCTTTGATCATACCATGCATTATCTACTTTCTACAATTACTATTTGATTTACATAAAACTTTTAAATAATGTATTAGTTTGAAATAGCATGATGGAAAGATGTAAAATGTCCATTTTACATGGTGAAGCCCTGTCAAAATTTTCTCAGATTTCTTTTTTTTCATTGTGTTTCAGCTGTAATCTTATCTTTCCAGTTAACTTCATCCTTTATATTCTGATTCTTCTGACTTCACCTATTTGAAAATTTAAACATGCACTATTATCTTTGAATGGGAAGTGCAAACTATGATCTAATTATTCATCTATTTCTAGAATCTGCACTATAACTCCTTCTATTTCTAGAATAGATACCACTGTAACTCCTATTTCTAGAATAGCTACTAAAATTTGAGTTACATTCTTCTTTCATACCATTATGTACTTGTGATTTATTCCAACTTGATATACCATAGGATGGAAATCATTGAATCTCATTTTTTATGCAATCTTTATCTAACATTGAGGACTGTAAGACATGATCTTATTTTCTTCTTTACTGACATTCTATACCTGCACACTTAAGAAAAACAGTTAGAAAATATTTAGGCTTTTTGGCCTCTCTTATGTTCCATAGTTTTTATTTTCTTCTCTCTCCTTATTTCTGAGTGAATAAATCATGTATGTTGTTACAGAAAAGTAATTTTATCAGTTGTGCCTTTGATCCTTATGTAATTTATACCTCCTATTGTTAAGAGATCCACCTGCATGAATTTGGATAGTATAGGAATATGGATTAACCCTGAGCTTAATTTTGACAGTCTTTTCTTTTCTATTTTCAGGTACAGTGCCATTTGCCAAGCAACGAAGATGATGATGGAACAAAGCTGGAGTTGGAGATGCATCAACCAAAATGAAAGAAACCTCAAGGCAATGATGGGTTCATTCATACTCTTCTATTTTCTTTTTCATGCATATGTACCTCTTACTTCAGTAGTTGTAATTTACTCTTCAGTTACATCCCACGATGCTTGTGTGGGAACATTTGAAATTCCTTATGAATAAAACATTGAATTCTGAAACTGAGTTGTGTATTTCTTTCTGCATATTTCAGCTTTCTAAATGGATTGTATGATGAATTAAACAACTCAATAATATAATTGAATGTCTTAATCATGAAGGAAAGAACCTTAAAGATACCTATGTAACATTTAGCAATGGAACTCTGACTACTACAATATACAATTATGATCTGTTTGTTCCAAAACTTAACACTTCATCTATTCTACACTTCGATGTCTTCATCAAGATAACACATCTGTCCTTCGAGGGCTTTGTGTTCTTTTGTTGAAGATAATTATGAAATTACAGACTATGTGATCTGTTACATTTTGTAACAACACACATAGCTACATATTTCATGTAATCATTAATTAATTCAACAGAAAAACATTGAACTGAAATAATCTCCCTTAGCTTAGGTCCACTTCACCAATGCCATCCATTGTAATGAAGTTTTGAGTTGCCTATTTTTGCACAAGTGACAAAAATTGTCAACATTTCTGGTGATCCTGTGGGAAAATATGCTGCTAGCTTGAAAACTAGTGCCTTGCTCTTTTCCATTGGGCATGGATTCCAAAGACATGTAATCAAATTCTTCCTTCCTGAAGGTCTAACCCTTCCAAAAAAAACTAAAAATTGGGAAAGGATCTGGTAAACCAGATCAGGTGCATGAATGCACTTTATTGAATTGAAAAACATTACAATGTGCAGGAACTGCACTTATTGAAGGGAAATCCTACTCTAAACAGACACTGTAGGATTTTTAATAAATTTGTTTGAGAAACATACCATTCATAGGAATGGGAAGTTCCTCTCCATTCAGCCTTGAGAGTTGAAAAACATTGTGTTCTTTGCAACTTGAAATCATGTAAGGACCACTCCAGATTGTATCAAACTTTGTGTGTTTTCCTGGCTTTGCATGATCAGCATCCCACTTCAACACAATATCTCCTTCATTGAAGATTCTAAATTAGTCTTCTTATCAAAAATCTTCTTCATCTACTTCTAATTATTTTCCATGTTCACATGAGCTTGATCTCTAGCTCTTTTAACTCCATTAATTCTGCATAACGAACCTGCAATGGTTCATTCTCAAGCAGCTCCATTTGATGTAGCAAATCTAGTGTAGGTAACTCAACTAAAATAGGCATTCTTGCTTCTCTTCCATAAACAAGCTTGTATGGTGAATTGCCAACTGATCTTTTAGGAGTCACTATGTCAGCCCAAAGTGCTGAATTCAACATTAGATGCCAAGCTCTCTAGTTATCTTTGAGTGTTCTTCTGATGATCCTTAAAAGATTCTTGTTAGTACTTTCAGCTAACCCATTACCTTGTGGGTAATAATTAGATGAAGAACTTAAATAAATTCTGTGGTTGACAGCCCAATTTGTTACCTTTGCACCAAGAAATGCTAAAGCATTATCTGAGATGATAGTTGCTAGAACACCAAATCTACAAACTATACCTTCATAAAAGGATAGTATCAAAGTTTCATTAGCATCTTTCAAGGCTATTGCTTCAGTACATCATGTAAAGTAATCTGTAGTAGTCAAAATACACTTGTGTCCTTGTGATGAAGGTGGATTTATCATGCCAATAAAGTCAAGACCCCACTGCATGAAAGGTTGATCAACTGAAATAGGTTGTAAGGGCAGCAAAGCTAAACGTTCTTTTCCAACAAAGAAAGCACATTTCTTACACTTTTTGATCCATTCAAAACAGTCTTTGAATATGCTAGGCCAATAGTAACCAGCTTTCATAATTTTTAAGGTTGTGGTACATGCTAAAAAATGACCTTTGTATAGGTCCTTCATGGAATTTGGATAATAATTGTTGAATTCTATCATAATCAACACATCACAGCAAGATTTCATTTATATTTTTTGAATAACACACCATCAATAAAAACATAAGGTACAACTTGTAACCTAAAATACCTTCATTTATTCTTGTCCATACCTTCCAGATAAGTGTCATGTTGTAGATAGTTAACTAAATCAGTCATCCATCTTGATTCCTGAACTTCTTGAACAAGCTCAGGTTGCTGATTTTCTGGCTGCACCATGACATCTGATTGTTGATACGTAACTTCAGCATGTTGTTTTGGATCTTCTAATTTTTCCATATTTTTCCAGCAATTAGATGCTCACACAGACCTTTACCTTGAATTGTCTTTACAACATGGATATCAACATCATATTCCATGACTTTCGTTATCCATCCTGCTCTTTTCTCATTCAATTTTTTATTTAACAAGAAAGATTTTACACTTGGATGAGAAACAAGAACATGAATTTTGTTGTTTGAAAGCATGTACTTAAAATTATTTAGTCCTTTAACTACTAAAAGTACTTGTTTTTCAAGAAATGTGTACCTTGTTTCGTAATCATGCAAAATTTGTCCAAAGAAAGCAATTGGTTGCTCGAATATTTTCATCATTAACCTGAGTTAATATGGATGAGATTGTTTCAGCTCCTTGCAAGTGCATACATTGTAAAATCTTTATCAAAATTTGGATTTGCAAGAGTAGGAGCTTGAGAGATGGATGTTTTAATTGCTTCAAACCCTTCTCTCCCTTCATTGGTCCAAGAGAAGGTTTTCTCTTTCTTTAACATAGTTGTCAATGGTTTAACCAATGCTGCAAAATCTGGAACAAATCTTCTAACGAAGTTTATTTTTCCTAGGAAACTCTGTAATGCCTTCTTGTGATGAGGCAATGATAGCTTTGATATGGCTTCAATTCTGAAAGGGTCAATTGCTAAACCTTGTTTAGAAAGAATATGACCAAGTAATTTACCTTGATGTATTGAAAAGATAGACTTTTTGGGATTCAAAGATATTCTAAACTGCCTTCATAACTGAAAGGTCTACCTTAGATGTATTAGATGTTCATCTGAATTTTTTGAAAATATAGTAACATCATCCAAATAAACCAAAATGCATTTATTTAACAAGCTATGAAAAATCCATGTCCATTGCACGTTGAAACATTACACCAGCATTTGAAAGGCCAAAAGGCATTCTTTTGTAAGCATAAGTACCCCACTTGGTGGTAAAAGTTGTTTTGTACCTATCTTCTTCTCAGACTAGAATCTGATTGTATCCACTATAACCGTCCAGAAGAGATAGTCTGTCAGAACTAGAAATTGTTCTTAAAATATGATCCATATTAGGTAGTGGGTAATGATCTTTTAATGAAGCTTTATTAAGATCTCTGAAATCCACACATAATATGATTTCTCCATTCTTTTTCCGAACCGGAACAAGATTGGCTACCCAACTTGAATGCTTAACTGGAAAGATAATACCTGATTAGATCAACTTAGATAACTCTTTCCTCATTAGAAGGCTCTATCTTGGGATTTACAGGCCTTTATTTTTTCCTAATTGGCTTGGAATTTGGCTGTAATTCAATAGTATGTTGTGCCAAACTGGGATCAAACCCTTTCAGATCTTGGTATTTCCAAGTGAAAACATCCTTAAATTCCTTGCAAATATTAATAAAGAAAGTTTTTCAGCTAAGGAACATACCTTTCTGAGAAATAAATTCTTTCCCTCATCTATTGAGATCTCTTCATAATTATCAGCATGTGTTGACATCTTAGTTTTGTCTTTCCTTAACTTATCATTAGTTGCTGAATATGTCTTCTAATGTGACCAAGCCTCAAGGTAGTTTATTCATCTTTAATTGAACAATCTGGTCACCATATAAGTGTTGCAATTTCTCTTGATTTACTGTAGAAAATTCAGCTTCTTGCTGTAAAAACCTACAAATTTGTTCATCATTTTCAAAACCTGCCAATTTAAATCATTATCAGGTATGGAAGGCCTGACAATCAGCTTTATGTGAGGCTGAATCTCACTATTTTTAATCTGTTCCAGCACTTCAAAACTGGCACCAATTGTTGCAAGTCTATCTGCATGCTTATTTTTTGTTCTAGGAATGGACTGGATATTAATAGTATTGAAATCTTCCATTAAGTTTGAAACTCTATGTCTATAAGACTTCATTAATGGGTTCTTACAAACATTGAAATTTCTTACTTGATTGATAACCAACTCAGAATCACCAAAAATTTGTAACATGCTAATACCTCTCTTTCTGGCCCAAAGTAAGCCATGAATTACGCTTCGTATTCTGCTACATTACAATTGCATGAAAATTGGAGACTCAAAGCTGAAAAATACCTTTCATTGTGGGGGAAGTGAGCATCAAACCTACTCCTTTTCCTTTCTTGTTCTTAGCTCCATCAAAATGAAGCTTCCAAATCCCTTCTGTTGCATTTTCTATTTTGGACAGCAAGGGAATTGGTGTGTTTTCCTCATGCAGGTAATACACACAAAAAAATGTTCTTCAACTTCTTTGAAAGGATCATGAGCATGTTTTTCATGTGTCTTTTCATCCATAAACAGATTAGAAACACCATCTAGTGCTGAAACATGAGCTGTATTATCAAAATCAGACTGGTCTGAAGGTTGTATAATTAGCTAATGCATTAGAAGCATGAGGCTCAATGTGAAATCTGGCCAATGGTTTAGAATTAATAGTAACTTTGGTTTCATAATGTGTAGTGAAGAACAAGAATGACCAATCTGAAGAAAGATAACCTCCTATTTTTTCCGTGAAATCTCTAGATAAACATATAGCGAAATAAGGAGGTAAATCTACAACTGTAACATCTTGCAAAATGGAAACATTTGGGAAAGCATCCAATGTTACCTCTAGATTTCTGATGACACCAACTGTATTTGTTGTAGTCCCATCCAGCTGTAGCACACTCTTCTCTGTAGGTTCATAATGCAAATCCAATTTTTCTACAATTTCTTTTGGCATAACTGTGCTACTTGCAATGTTGTCAACCATACAGTTATGAAAAGGTGCTCTCAATAATCAGTGAAAAATAAAATGGTGGTGGTTTCTTGATGTCTTAAGCATTTAAAACCTTTTGAACCATCCATTTAACCTCCTTAATGCAGTCTTGTTCCATTGTTCCAAGGACCATATCTATTTTATAAACTTCCTTTTCTGTTATTTTTGAAGAAATCTGTAGCTTAGCAAGTTCATGAGAAAGTAGTTCTTGTTGTCCTAGAATACTTAGAGCATCCCACATTGAGATG
This sequence comes from Taxus chinensis, assembly GCA_019776745.2. Taxonomy (NCBI): domain Eukaryota; kingdom Viridiplantae; phylum Streptophyta; class Pinopsida; order Cupressales; family Taxaceae; genus Taxus; species Taxus chinensis. The sequence continues at coordinate 581,704,943 of CM034153.1, forward strand.
TTAACATTATGATTTTTTCATTACATCAACAATATTAAAAGAAGCAACAGTTTTTGAAACAAACTCTACTTTCTTAGCATAGGATTTAGCAAAAACTTACTCTGCTTCAGCTACTTTTGATATCTAAGGTATAAATAATCTTCTAGGATCAGGATGTAGTTGTTTTCTCCATTCTCTTTACTAGCTGAAACACTTGTTGTTTTTTGTGGAACAACATAAGTGTTAGCTAAATTTTGTCCTGTAGTTGTTGTTTTATCAGTGATTGTGGGTAGAACAGGCCTTTTTTGTTGTTTTTTAATTTTCCTGAGCCTTTTCTTGAGCCCTAGAAGTAACTGCGATGAAATCATCCTCACTAAAACTGACGAAGTTCTGTTCAAGTGCTTTCTGAACATGATTTTCTTGCTACCCACCCTACATTTTAGGCATGAACAATGTCTTAAGTTGAGGTTGTGCAACAAAACTTATGTTCAGAAAATCATTTGGGAAACTTGTAGCTGAATGACATTGATTACAGGGTTGACACCATTCTTCTGTAGCCATATTAACTAAGACTAAAGCTTTAGATGAAGTAGGAGCCTTTGGATTGAACTTCCTTTGCTAATAAGGTTGCCTATAATTTTGAGTCTATTGGTAAGGCTTCCTATTTTGCTGGTTTTGCTAATAAGGGGCTTTATAAGGCCTGCTAGGTAGTGCAAGTCTATTTTCAATTGAAGTCAGCTTGTTTCCCATAGTCTACAAAGCTTTAAACATGTCATCTGATGGGGTTGCAATAGAAGGTTCTATAATGGTGATAGGCTTTGGGATATGTGCCAAATCTGCTAAGAAAGGCATTGAAGGCCTTGGTGCTAACATGTCAGCTTGGATAAGACTATTTTCATCTCGGATAGTGATATCATAGGCTGGTGGGAGATTCTCTCCTCCCATATTTTGAATCATAGTTCTAATGTCATTTTTTAGGGCTCTAAGATAATAAAGAAAAGCATGATCAGCTTGAGGCTTGACACTTGCTGGAATTCGTTCCCAAGTTTTGGGAAAATGAATATTGAAACTAGCCATAAATTCATGAGGGTCTCTTTTAATCATGGATAGTTGTTCTATAAGAGATAAATGATCTGAATTATCTTGAAATTATTTCAGTAATTTACCACCTAACTCATCCCAAGTTCTTATGCTTCCAATATCTAAATTTCTATACCATTGCAAGGCTTTCCCTTTAAATGATGCTGCTAAAAGTCTCAAGGCCACATCATCATGGGTTATGTTATGAACTGCACATAGGGATGCAACATCTTTGATATGCTCTGTTGGTGTAACCTGATTTTCACCAGTGAATGTAGGTAAACTTTTCATGGCAGCATTAGGGATATCATGATAAACTAGGATTATTAATGGGATTCCATTAGTAAAGGTCATGAAATTCTTAGGTGGTTGGATAACCATTGGAAAAATTGGGATTTGAATAGATAAACTAATACAGGGTGAAGCAATATTAGGAGGAGGGATTGTAAAAACCAAGCCTATTATAAGGTAACGTATTATCGACTCTTCTCCTTCTTGAAGAATTCAAAGGTAAATAAAATAAACTCAGAAGGAATTCTTCTTACCAGTTATCTTGTAGTCACTTTAGGCATGGAACATGCTGCGAATATGGTCTTAAATCAGCTTTACGGAGCCGCCAAATAAATCTTTACATCTTTAGAATAAATTGTTGTAGCTTGTTGATCCAAAAGTAAATTTTTCTTACTATGATTTTTCTATAAATTGTTGTAATTAGATCACAGATCTGATTCGTTTTCCCATTGGGCATGCCAAAAACTGTTATCTCTTAAAATTACAACATGTAGAGAGATGGGTGAAGGTATTCTAGGCTTGCAAAATCAATATCTTTCTTTCGTAGATACAATGGAAATACCCCAGTTCTGTGGGTTTACATATTTTGAGGTGAGTCTCTAGTATCAAGGTCAATTCCTTATTGATGTATCCGAAACTAATTTTCTAGGGTTTTATGGTAAAAATTTACTATAAATGGATTCAAAACTCGGGTGATACACATAATGTGTATGAGGTCTTTGACTGAGCACATGCACAATTGAAAGCTAACAGTTTTCTACAGAATATTAAGGCAAACACTTGATGTATTAAGAGAAAGTACCACAATGATGTTGTTAAGTTACACATGCATATTAATATCATGTAGAAAATATTGAATTTTCAATAGGGTAAGATGATTGATAAGGGAATGAACAGTATTCACAATGATTAATAAAACATACACAAGACTGTAAATAATCGGAAAGGTAGAACATACTTCTTTATTAGAGGGAAAAACTAGAAAAATATTCTTCAGCACCCCTGTGTCTAGCTAATGCACACAATATATAGCAAAATTATTCATTTGACCCTTCCTAAAAATAGATTAAAGGTGTACTCGCCCATGCATCCTATTTTTATCCTTTATTTATGAATAAATAAAGGAATAAAATAAACATGCTAATACATTAAGGCATTAATAGCCTTAGTTATAACTCAGTCAAACTGCAGTTGACTATTCTAATTTTAATAAAGCTAGGTGAATAATTTTGCTAATAATAAACCTTGCTTGATGAGCAAGACTTCTCCAATGCATGCAATCTTTTTCCTTGTTCTTTAGCTGATGATTAAATAATAATATTTATTCCTCTTATGTGACACTTCCATATTCATCCACTTGCAAGGGAATTTATGTCTTCTTCTAAGTTTTGTCCTCTAGTGATAGAATGTAAAATTGACCTTTGTGCAAGTAAAAATAACTCCTCTGATTTTTAATACTTAACAAAGTAATTCAATGTTACCTTGTGGGGACCACCCGTCCATGTGCATACTTGGTATTCATTCGATTTTGACTCACATTAGGTCCATAATTACACATATAGTTTATTGGGTTTTTCTGAAATAAACATTGCATTATAAGTTTTCAGTCCCTTTGATGATTCTTTGGCATTTGACCATGGCATATGTGCGTGTACGAAATCACCTTTTGGTGCCATCATTTTTTGAAATGGTGTTCTCCTTAGTCATTCTTGCCTAGACTATGGTCTTATCGCCATATCACGAACCTCATTGGTTTTATTCGGCATGTTGGAATGATTTGGTTGGAACATTACAATATTTGTTTGAATATAGACCTTATAAGGTCAATTTGAAATTATACTCAATGGGGATGGTCCCATTCGCCATGATGACTCACCCCTTGGATACATATTGGTGGGATTTGATTTAACCCTGATTGGCATGGAGTTTGCATTGAAATTTGGTGATTGATTATTAATAGTAGATCCTTGTCCTTATGATATGTAGTTGTTGATTATTTGACCCTCAGTTAGGGTTTCTGACTGGGCATTTAATGTGGTACTATGTGTTGGGATCACTATTATCTCTAGACCGTCAATCCTGGTACTGTCTAAATTTTTATCGTCGATGCTTGAACCATGGTAAGCTCGGTAGTTGGACTGTAGTTTATATCTACATTGTTAATATTTTTTAATTTCAATCTATGGGTGTTGATATCAACTCATTGAGTGAGTTAGAATTATTGGCGGTTAAGCTTAGGTGAGTAAAACAACTCGAATCCTAAATGATCATTTCTTTTTTTGTTTTTGTTCCATGGGCGAAGCCCTGGAAAATTTTTTACATGAATGCTATTTTTGAAGCTTCTGAGATTTATTTCTATCATTTTTAGTCACTGTGATGCTCTGCAAGGTCACACACTCATTATTTTTGGAGTTTTTTGGTCTTAATTTGAGCTTATGCAAGATTTGATCATGGATGCCATTGTCTTTTTATCTTGAGATTCATTTTTGAGTTTGTGACTCTTAGCTATTACCGTTTGATGAAAGGCTGGTAAGCTTTTGTTTCTTTGAGCATATCTTCCATCTTAATTTTGAAATGCACTGATACTCATTCTCTTTGTATTATCTATGTTTTTGGAAATCCCGAGTTTGAAATTCATTATGGGCATTCATTTTCTTCTTCTAAAATTCTAGTGTTTCTAACAAGTTGACTTAAACCGGTAAGTCTGAGCTCTATCTCTGATTTTTTTTTTGCAAGGGTTTGGTTACAGTCATGATGAATGAGATACTTCCCTTTTAAAACTTTACTATTTGTAAAATATAGTGTAGATATTGGAGGTTGAACCTTGTATTTCGATGGAATAATTATTATGTTCTTTACTTCCTTTATTTAACTGAAATTTTGTAGAAATATCAATAAGTTGTTTAGGAATAATCACTTTTCTAATTTGTTGGTGTATACCATTGAGTCATGGCTTTAAAATTCTTATTTGAATAATCCAAAATGGGTATTAATCCTTTCTAATTTTGGAAATTTTGTTTTTTATTACCTTTACTCGGGCTCTGAAGATTTCATTCCTTTCTCTTGGTCTCTGTATTGCACTATGAGGTATATTATCTTTTTATAGAGCTCTGTATGAAATTTTAATTTTTTTAGAAGCATCCACCATTATTGCATCACAAATCTTCCTTTTGTGTAGAATTTCTTATGAGTTTTAATCTTGATCACGTTAAGCTTGAAAATCTTAATAGTGTGTATCTTCTTGTGCATGTTGATCTCTATCTCATTTCATTGTGAAGCCTTCACCATCTTCTGTCTAATGAGGTCTTGCAAGTTCAAACTTCTCTGTTATAGTCTTGCAGAAAAATATTTTTCGAGCTACTTTTGATTGTTCTCTATAGTTTACATTACGAAAGATCCCCTGAAATTACTCCTTGATAGTGTAGTCATGAAAGTGATCTATAATCAATTTTGACTGATCATTGTTCATTCGTTTGATTATCTACCTGTAGTATAAAATCCTTTTTGTTTTTGATATTTTTCGATGGCTCTTGTGTGCATGGTCATCATTTAACATGGAGTATTCGATTCTGGGTGCCCTATTTTCACAGCTTGTGAGATTTTTTAAGATTTTCAAACTTTTTTTGTGAATAGGTAAGTCATTAAGCCATTATTTGAATTCCTTTTTTAGAACCTTTCTTTGAGATGAATGTTTTTCATTCGAGAGGATCATTCTCCATCTTCTTTGAGGTTTGATTTGTAGCTTGTTGTCTTGATAGTTTATACTTAATTGCTCAAAATTATGTCAATTACATCCTTGATTACATTCTTTTGAATATCTGTACTTAAAGCTTATCTGAAACTTCAATTACTTGTGTATTGAAGATGGATATATAAATGGAAGCAATTGCTTAGCTTAAATTATTGCGTGCTTGGTGGCATAGAATGATCAATTACTATTTTATTTACATACAACTTTTAAAGGATGCATTAGTTTGAAATAACATGATGGAAAGATGTAAAATGCCCATTTTACATGGTGAAGAAATGTCAAAATTTTCTCAGATTTCTTTTTTTTTCAATCTATTTCAGCTGTAATCTTATCTTTCCAGTTAACTTCAGTGTTTATATTCTGATTCTCCTGCTTCACCTATTTGAAAATTTGAAACATGCATTGTTATATTTGAACGAAAGTAAGCATACAAATTTCTCCTCTGATTTTCACTGTAACTCCTTCTATTTCTAGAATAGCTACCACTGTAACTCCTTATATTTCTAGAATAGCTACTGAACTTTGAGTTACTTTATTTTTTCATATCATTATGTACTTTTGATTTATTCAAACTTGATATACCATAGGACAAAAGTCATTGAACTATGTTTTTATTCAATCTTTATCTAATAGTGAGGACTGCAAGACATGATTATATTTTCTTCTTTACTACAACCTATACCTGCACACTTAAGAAAAACAATTAGAAAATATTTAGGCTTTTTGGCCTCTCTTATGTTCCATAGTTTTTCTTTTCTTTTCTTTCCTTGTTTCTGAGTGAATAAATCATGGATGTTGTTATAGAAAAGTACTTCTATCAGTTGTGCCTTTGATCCTCATGTAATTTATACCTCCTATTATTAAGAGAATCACCAGTATGAGTTTGGATAGTATAGGAATACGGATTAAACGTGAGCTCAATTTTGATAGTCTTTTCTTTTCTATTTTTAGGTATAGTGCCATTTTCCAAGAAATGAATATGATGATGGAATAAAGTTGGAGCTGGAGATGCATCAAATGAAATGAAAGAAACCTCAAGGAAATGATGAGTTTATTCATACTCTTTTAATTTTTTTCATGCATATGTACCTCTTACTTCAGTAGTTATAATTTACTCTTCAGCTACATCCCACAGCTTGTTTGGGAACATTTGAAGTTCCTTATAAATAAAACATTGAATTCTGAAACTGATTTGTGTATTTCTTTTTTCATTTCATCTTTCTAAATGGATTGTATGATGAATTAAAAAAATAAATAATTTAATGTATTAATCATGAAGTAAATAACCTTAAAGATACCTGTAACATTTAGTAATGGACTCTGACTGCTGCAATATGTAATTATGGCTATTGTTCCAAAACTTAACACTTCATCTATTATGCACTTGGATGTCTTCATTAAGATAACACATCTTTCCTTTAGGGCTTTGTGTTCTTTTGCTGAAGATAATTATGAAATTACAGATTATGCAATCTGTTGCATTTTGTAACAACACACATAGCTACAAATTTAATGGAATCATTAATTAATTCAATAGAAACCACATTGAACTAAAAGAATATCCCTTAGCTTAGGTCCACTTCAATAATGCCATCCATCGTAATGAAGTTTCAAGTTGCCCATTTTTGCACAAGTGCAAAAATTATCAACAAGAACCACATTATAATTAGTCAATTTAGGGGATGAAGTAGATGAAGGTAATTTTACCTTAGGATTCATGTTATATTTCTTAGGATTGGGGGATGGTATAGATGAAAGAGGATGAGTTGATAGGATAGTATAACGTTTACATGATGAATGGGTTGAGATAGGATTAGATGTGGATTAGGCTTGCATAGAATCCAAATTTTATAGTTTAATTTAAGGGGTTGAAAGGAATGAGGGTGAGTTAGAAGTCATGTTGGATGAGATAGTATTATGATTTCGAGATGGAGGGTGTAGACACAAAATCATGCACTTTAAGTATTATTTAGCTCAATCTTGTAGTACTATTTAGAGGGTTCTCAAGTGAAAAAAGTACTAATTAATCCCACCTTTTGGCCATCTTTTTTTTACATTTTCATGTGTTCTCCTATGCATATCCACCTATTTTGTAATTTTCCCATCATTTTAGCCTAAACCGGGGTTCCAAGGTCTGTATTGGGGCACACTAGTCACAATTGGGGCACCCTGATCTTTGTTCTTCTTTTTTACCTCTTTTTGGGCCTCTTCTAACCATTTTTCATACTTATATTTCTCCTAGTTGGCCATGTTGGGGTTATTTACAAAATTAGAGAAAGATAACCCTTTAAGTATAAATTTATGAGACCATAATGAGAGTCCTATGGTCACATACTACTATCACTCCATCTACAGTTGCATCCACTATATCACTTACATCCACATAGTGTTATGCATCAAGGCTAGGAGATATGCATCAACACACATAGTAGAGGGGGAGGATGCTATTCTATTTCATGTACACATGCTCTTACATTTTCCATAGTTATTATTTCTTTTTGCTTCAAAAAGTTTGACTAACACAAGAGCACCTAGGGAATGACATGGACACACACTAGATCTACATTTGGGTCTAAAATATAGTGCAGTTATAAGTTTAGTAAGCCCACTATTGTGGTAAATGAGGTTAGTAATGACCCATTCATTTTTCATATTTTATTTTTAGGGTTTTAATAGTTATTTGTATTTTTCAGGTCATTCCTTCATCTTGACTTATTTCACACACTCAACGCAGCCTGATAGATCTAGTGTGACTGATAAAGTTTTGATCTTTTCAGGACTTCTGAGTGATCATTTCTACTACCAGGATCTAAAGTCAGACCTGTGACAACCTATGATAGTTTTAAGCAATCGGATAAGTTATTTCCTTTTACATATTTACACATTTAGGGTTTTATTTCATTTAGTATAATTATTTACAAATATCATGTATTGTCTTATCATAGTTTTACAGTGTTTTAGTCCTCATATATTAGATTAAATAGTTCTTATACTTCCAATAGTTTAGCTCAATTTTAGTTAATCATTTTGGTGAACCTGACTTTTTACCCTTCTAGACTCCCCTTTCTCACCTTGCTAGGGTTTCCTTATCCCCTTTTCCATGGATCACTCTCATGAGGAATTTAATGAATCTCACCATAAATCTGTCAATGACCACCTTTCCACGCATCCCTATGATCTAGATTTACTTCTGCGTTGGACTCATGAGGAAACTACCAACTTGGCATAACTCAATTATTTTATGTAACTACCCACTACTATGGCAACTCAACCACTAGTATCTAGGCTTACATATATATCTACTATTCCATCTTCTATCCCAACTCGTACCAATCATTTTATGCCTCCTTTAGTTTCACATGGAAGACAAGTCTCCTCTTTTGGAAATCAAGATTTAACCTCTTTGTATCACGATATTCATGCTCAAATTAGTAATTTGAAATAGGATATGACATCTCCATCTCTAGATTCTACCATGTTATTGGACACTCCATTTTCCCCTTATGATATGTACTTACCCCCTTCCTTCCAATTTTGTTACCCATAAGCTACCCATTTTCAATGGGCATGGTGACCTGTGAGATCATCTCTGGGATTTTCATGTTGCTTGTCTAAATTTTTTTGATGATCATACTCTCTTAGCTAAAATATTTCCTCGTAGTCTCCATGACTATGTCATGCATTGGTTCTATTATTTACCTATCCATTCAGTTACTTCATTCATCCATATAGCCAATGTTTTCCACACACATTTCTCCATAAATATAGGTTCTAAGATGTCTTATTCCCAACTAACACAACCTAGACAAAGATCAAATAAGAAATTTGCTAACTATGTTTTACGATATAAGAATAATATTTCTAAAATGACCAATGTACTTTCCGATTTTGAGGTGCATGATCTGTTTATCTAGAGTCTTTTACCACCTCTCCAAGAAAGTGTTCTCTTTGAGGAATTTTCTTCTTTTGATCAAATTTTTCATACTCTTAACCTACTAAAATCTAAACTTTTATCAAGTGGCGAGATTAAGTATCAGGATCAACCTTCATACACTATTCATTTTCAATACAAGACACAATTCAATCCATGTATATCTAAGCCAACTAATACCAAACTCACTGTTAACGCCATAACTCCTTCCAAAGAAGTTCATTCCCAATAGCCTAAGAAAATGTTTAGCAACCTTCCCATGGTGCCACATATTATATTACAACAAATATTTGATAGTAACCTTGTTACCCTTCATCCACCACTCGAGTTAGACCCTTCACAAACCAAAAGAAGAAAATATAATGAAATTTTTTGTTGTGATTATCATCATTATATGGGACATTCTACAAATTGATGTCTAAAACTCTGAACAATTATCCAAGACCTAATTGAAAATGATCAACTCAAATTTATGGAATCCACTAGCTCTGCCACCACTAAAGACAAGCGTAAACTTAAAGAATTTCATAATGAATCCCAACAACATGAAAAAAATACCAAAGATTCTTCTGCTAATAATTCATATCTTGTAGCCTCACCTCAAGCTTTAGGAACACTTGATTTCCTAGTTACTAACATTGAAGTTTTGTCACCCGTCATTTCTTCTTCTAATGCTAATTACCGCACTGCATTTACATCTTCTCGTTTGCACATGCATACATATATCAACTCGACCATCCTAAAAAATACTAGGGTTGATCAATATTGACCTATTAGTACATGTTTTGTGTCCCTCTTATAGTCTACCAGATATCCTCCATTACAAATTGACTATCCATTCAAAATACCCTATGGTATAGTCAAGTTACATATCATAGTTGGTCCTCTCATTCTTCTTATCCTTTTACTCATTGTTCAAAAAGTTGAGGGATGTGACATGATTCTTGGTCTATATTAGATTCGTCAATCCTAATCTATTATTTCCATTAAACGCTTGTGCCTTAAATTTATTTACAACAATTAAGTTATTTCTAATAATGACTTCCCTCCTTCACCTCCATTATCATCACCCTTTTGTTTTGTCACTTGTACCTCCTCTACTCTCTCTTACATATATCATATGGCATTTTCCAAGATACACTCTACTCTTATTTCACCTACTCGACTGTGCTCTATGTGATCACTTCACTCCATTAGTCCTACACACCATCATAGACCTATTCCTAATACCACCACCTCATCCCGACGTTAATCACCACCTCGATTTATTCCACGTAGATCATCCTCCCCTACATACACTATATTCCTTCGATCTCCACCATAAACACACTTTACCATGGCATGATATTTTTATTCTATCCATCCATTGCATGCATATAGAATTCATTCCCCCGAAAACACATTTATCTACTATACCACCCTTTCTCAAGAATGGTCCTATGATTTCATCATCACACATCTCAGTAGAGGTACCTACGTCGCTTACCCTCATTGGTTAGTACATTCATACTCGTTTGTGGGGGGCATGTCATCTCATTTCCCCTCCCCATTCTCACATCACCACATCATCATCCATCATCCTTCTTTCCTATTAACATACTATATTGTGCATCATAGAACTATCATTACCCAATGATGCGGTCCTGTCCTTTAGTTCACACTTGAGTTTTGAGGGATTACAATTACAATGAAACCCACACACTACACTACACCTTTACATTCTATGACATATATCATACATCATACAATGTTTACACTATGCTTACTTTACATATAAATTTATATTATGTCTTCATCATTTAAATATTATTCATTCTACGCCATTAGCTATTTCACCTTGAACATTTTCATATCATACTTTTTCCATATACGAAACTATTTTTCATTACATATGAGTGTAGTTTTACATTTCATCCCTCCATCCTATATTTTCACTACATTAAATTTCATATAGGTCTAGCTTTACATTTTATCATTATGTATTCCATTTCTATCTACACCTATTATTGCACATCACACATTACACATCCTACACAAACTATACATCCTCTATTGCATTGCCCACACCATGCATTTACATACCCTCTTCTTCACTTGGTCATTTGTACTATGTTATTTTATATGCGTTATCATCACCACCCTATGATACAATTTAGTTCCTTAGTCCATACTCGAATGTCAAAGGTTTACTAATCAAATGGACCTTACACTCACCATGCCACATTTCCATCATTAATGACATACAACTTAGGTTAAATTGTCACATATACTATCATCTAATAGTGGTATACACCTTAGGTTACATCACCACTCCATTATTATTCATCTCATACTAACATACACCTTAGGTTAAATTATCACCTATACAATCATCTTGAAGTGGTATACACCTTTGGTTATATCACCACTCCTTATTTTCAACTTGTAGTTAAATACACTTTAGGCTAAATAGTCATACAACTCCATCCATTCATCATAGTGATATATGCTTATGGCTAAATCATCACTCCTCCATTCAATAAGTCATGATATACATTTTGGCTATAGGTTTCACACACATCTCTTCACATGTCGCATCTAATCACCTTCACGTATACACACTCATCATAATGCGCTAGACACAACCAACACTACTTGACCATTTCCTGATGATGCACTCTTATTTATAGTTCATTCTTGACTGATGAGGGAGAAAAATGAATCTCATTTTATACAATTCCATCCACTTAGGGGCCACGCTTCTCCTACCATTCCATTTTGCATTTCCATTCCATCCATCCAACTCATACTACATTGTCTTGGGGGTATTTACTTTTGCTTCCTTGTGTTTTGCATGATCACTTTATTACATATGTTTAGATTGATTTATTATATTTTATTATATTTATCATACACACATGCATGTTCATGATTTTTTTAGTGTGATAGAAGATACAAGAATCTACACGTGATATTAATGCTCACCTTCTACACTTCTTATACTGGTCACTGAGAGCATTCACCTTCTTCTTATTCAGGTGGTATTGTTTCAGTTTGTACTTAGCATCTTATATTACTGACTCATACATGTTTTTAGATATTGGTGATCACTCTAACGTGATAATGGGTGTTCCATATACAACACTTGTTTTTTAAGAAGAATGAGAGAAGGGAGAGAGAAGAATTTGAAATATTGCTTCAACCACCCAAAAATACATTAAAATCTCCTACAAAAATGATGAGTTTCCACTGCAAAACCCATACCCCCATGTATTTTTTCCTTGTTGGAGAAGAAAGGAATCCCATACCTCATCATCTGGGTAGGAGAGAAACCTAGAAACACCCCTCTAAAAGTCTTATTTTGTGCAAATCTGAGCTTTAGTAAAAATTTATGGCCATCGAAAGAGTAGGGTGCCATACAAAAATAAATTTGGGTGGTGACCTGTGACATTTCGGACTCTGAATTACATCGCATTCCAAGTTAAAATCTGAAATTTCAAACTTTTGGGATTCATGACTTCAAGATTTTTGATTTTGAAGTTCATATTACTATTCATCGCTCGAGTTAGCTTGAGAGTTCTGAAATGAGAAAACCTCCAAAGTTTGAAATTTGGATTTCGGAGTTCAGAATCTGAGAGATAGAGAATGAAGGAGAAATAGAAGATATTGTATATCTCATATTATTTTGTTTAACACAAAGCTCACGTACAGTATTTATAGGAATGAAATTGTACTGGACTCCCCTAAATGAATGGAGAGGATCCACAACAGAAGGAGAGAATAATGGAATAATAGAAGAAGAGATAAAGAGATAGGATAGACACCTAAGAAATATCAGTTATCCAATGTATGCTAACATTCCCCCCCTTATTACATTATTCTTGCAAATGTGACCTCTGAAAGATTCAAATTTCACTTTTCCAAGGGATTTAGTGAGAATGTCAGCAACTTGTGCTTCAGTAGGATAGTACTGGAGCTGAATTTGATAGTTCAAGACGTGCTCTCAAATGAAATGGCAGTCAATTTCAATATGCTTTGTTCGTTCATGAAAGAATGGATTCTGTACGAGCTTCAACACACTCTGATTGTCACAATAGAGAATAGGTGACTATTTTTCAGGAATTCCCAGGTCATCCATAATGCAACGTATCCATATCACTTCGCACACAGCTCCTCATGTGGCGTGATATTCTACCTCTGTGGATGAGATAGAAACAACATTTTGCTTCTTGCTTATCCATGAGATAGGTCCAGATCCAAGATGAAATATGTATCCTGTATTTGACTTCCTATCATCAACAGATCCAGCGTGGTCCGAGTCAACATATCCCTATAGGAAGAATTGATCATTATTTTTATATTCGAGACCATAATTAGTTGTTCCTCGGACATATCTCAAAACATTCTTTGCTGAATTCCAGTGACATTTTCTTTGGCTCCTACATGAACCTAGAAAGACATCTAACAACATAGCAGAGATCTGGTCTAGTGTATGTCAAATGGATAAGCCCTCCAACAAATTGCCTGTAGAGAGTAGCATCTACTTGAGGTGAGTCCTGGAATCTTGAAAGTTGCAAACCTTTTTCCATGGGAGTGGATATAGGTTTACAGTAGGACATTCTATACTTTTCCAGGAGTGTCTTGGCATACTTTGTCTGGGAGACAAAGATGTGATGCTTCTTTTTTCCATATTTCCAAGCCAAGACAGTAATGTAGTAGCCCCAAATCTGTCATGTCGAAGGTTCTTTTGAGATCATTCTATACAATATCAACCTGATCTTCTGAACTACCAGTGATCACAAGATCATCTACATAAACAACCAGAATGACAATTTATTTGCCTACCTTCTTTATCTACAAATTTGAATATGAGGGGCTACGAGTGAACCCATGCTACAAAAGGTGATCGTTGATCTTGATATACCATGCCCTGGGAGCTTGTTTCAGTCCATAAAGAGATTTGATGAGATGACATACCTTTTTAGGCTGATTTTCATCAACAAATCCTTTAGGTTGGGTCATGTATACTTCTTCTTTCAGATCACCATTTAGGAAAGCACTCTTGACGTCCATCTACTAAAGTCTCCATCCTTTCTATGCTGCAAGTGCGCAAACTACTCTGATGGTCTTCATCTTCGCAGTGGGTGCAAAGGTTTCTTCATAGTCAATGCCTTCTTTCTAAGCATATCCTTTTGCTACAAGTCGTGCTTTATGTTTGTCGATGGATCCATCTGCCTTATATTTTGTCTTGAAAACCCATTTGCAGCCTATGGGTTTCTTTCCTGTATGCAGATCGACAAGTTCCCCATGTCTAATTTTTCATGAGTGAGTCATATTCTGTTTCCATAGCTTCCTTCCATTGAGTTTGACTGAGTGCTTCACGAACATTATCTGGCTCGAAGCTATTCATAAGTGAACTCACGAGTGCAAATTTTACCTCATTTCTTGTTTAACTCCTTGTTTTGACTCTAGATGATGTATCTGGGAGTTGTTGCAAATGTGAATCCTTGATAGTGCTTTGTACCCACTTCGGATGAGAACTTGACTGCTTTTGAGAAGAATTGTGTCGTTGCCATGAGGATTGATGTGGAGTCACATTCTGCAGTTCTCCAAGGTCAACAAATATTTCTCCTGGCAGCATATCTTTTCTCTGAGTAGTCTCCTTCAGCTCATCATCTGATTCAGAGACTAATCGGTGAGATGTGTTTGGAAGTGGATCTTCTGTTGATACTATTGAGTCAAAGGATGACTTGTCACAAACCACATCTTGAATCTCGTATATTTTCTTTGTCTCAAGATCCATGAGACGATACACCTTCGAGGTAGTACTGTAGCCAAGAAGAATACACGGGAGTGTTTTTGGCTCTACCTTCTTTCTCTTCTGAGCTGGGACATGCATGTATGTTGTGTAACCAAATAATCGCAAATGAGAAATTGATGGTTTTTTACCATTCCATACCTCTTTCTGGTGTCTTGTTCAGTAGAATCTTTTTTGGTGCCCTATTGAGAAGATATACAGCCATTTGTACTGCTTCAGCCCAATAGCATTCTCCTAGCTTTGCAGTTCATAGCATGCAGCGAGCCATCTCCATCACTGTCCGATTGCGACGCTCAACAATGCCATTTTGCTGGGGCGTGTAGGGAGCAGTCAGGTGCTACTTAATGTCGTGATGGTTTAGGAATGCCAAGAACTTCTTTGATGTGAATTCCCCCCTCGATCTGAGCGGAGTAGAAGAAGTGGTTGTCCAGACTCTTTGACAACACGATGATAGAAGTTCTGAAAGTGTTAAAGAGCCTCACTTTTCTGCTTTAGGAAATATACCCACATCTTGCGAGAGTGATCATCCATGAACAACTGGAAGTATTTGTATCCTAAAAACGAAGCAGGCAATGGGCCGTTTAGATTGGTATGAACTACCTCCAGACACTTCTTGGCATGGAAGGTGCTCACCTGAAACGGATCTCTGTGTTGTTTTCCTGCAAGACAACCAGGGAAAATAGGCAAGGAACTAGACAATTTGGGTAGTCCACGGACCATTTCTTTTGAACTCATCTCATGCAATGAACTGACCGACAAGTGTCCATATCTAAAATGCCATAAGACAGTTGATTCTATTGTTGAAGTAGATAAAGATACTGCAGAAGATGAAACAGTATCAAAAGCAAATAACTTATCTTTTACAAAAGCTTTAGCAAGAACCATACCTTGTTGGGAGATTAAGCATGATTTAATGCCATTTTGAATAAGAAATTCAACCTTAAGGTGATGATTCAAGAGCTAAGTAATTGACAAAAGGTTGCTAGTCAAGCCAGGAACATATAGTACCTTTGTAAGTGTACATTTTCGTGGCCTCAGAGGAATGGTCACATGTCCCTATTCCTTCTGCAATGTACTCTTTGTCATCCGCTATCCGAACTCGATCTCCGGTTGGCTCTTCGTGTAGTGAATCAAACAGCTTCTTGTCACCTGACATATGCTTGTTTGCACCAAAGTCTATCAACCAAAATTTCTTTGTGGGCTGAGAAGTTTGAGAGACGAGTACAAGATTCTTACTACAATGGGCTCCTTCTGATGTCTCCTCATCAGAGTCATCATCTTCTTGTTGGGCTGCAAGATGTCCTTTTTACTTTCTCCATCGGGGATGTCGTTTGGAATTTTGAAAATATTCGCACCTGGATGTGCTTGTATGGCTTGAAGGCCCTTGTTTTAAGTTTTTTGTGCTAGCAGTGATCAGTGTCGTGAGTATTGGTTCTGCAAATGTGACACCATCTCTTTGACTTTTGATCTTTCTGTTTGGGTTTGCGATGGATTTGGCTTCTCTAGGGGACCTTTCCGATTCTTCTGGCCATGATTAGGCTTTGAGAACAAGGCTTTGTCCTGAGATTCCCCATGCGATGAAGTGATAGCCTCTTCCTGCTACAGCAAATTCACAAGCTCTTCGAATGTCACTATTTGTTTAGACACATTCACTGTTGTAACAAACACTCAAAATTGAGAAGGGAGTGCTCTCAAGGTGATTGGGACGAGAAGTTTATCGTCTACCGTTTCACTGAGTGCTAATAAATCTGATCTCAGCTCAGCCACGCGACGCAAGAATTCCTCCACTTTCTCGTCAGGACCCCATAGAGAGGGTGTGCAGCTTCGACTGAAGATGAAGAATCTTTGTCTGATTTTTGGATTCATAAATGGTTACCAACTTGTCCCAGGACTCTTTGGGTTTCTCCGCATTCCGAACATGCAGTTACACATCATCACTGATACTGAGCATTATCAGCATCAAGGCTTTAGCACTAGCCATGTCATATTTTATTAGTTCATCGGGGGTTGTGGGAGCAGGCACAGACCCTATGACAATTCCCCATAATCCTTCAAACTGAAGGATTGTCTTCATTTTTGTCTTCCAGGCCGCAAAATTAGGCACTTTGAGCAATTGAGCATCAGACAGAAGTAACTTCGGAGTAAAAATTGTAATAAAAAAATTATTTATTTATTTGAAAAGTTATTACAATTTGGACTCACTGTCGAGAATTACTGGCTCGTAGATGCTCGTGATATTCGCATGCTGTGAGACAGTGACGCTTTGTAGGGCATTCTTCTTCGTCGTCATAATCGGCGTCTTATCCAGCTTCTAATTCTTCCCGTACTCGCTTTGCTTGGAAGCTGACGTTGAAAAGAAAGTATTCAAGGAGTCCTTCTCGAACTAGTTTGTCGAATGCAAGATTGCTAAAATTTCGAAGCTCGTTCAACAAAGCAAAGTAGAACCTAGAGCTCTCAGGAGCTTCTCCACAGTGTTCTCTGGCTGACGAGTTGATATTGTGGCTTTCAGCTATGGTGACCATGTTATTGACGCTCTCAATTGAGTTGTCTACACTCGACATTCGACGTAGTGTTGAAGAAACTGTTGTAGACTCAAAACTACCTCGATAGCACTACACAGGTTGAAGGTCTCCGTGCACAGAAATAAGTTCTCTCTCCCCGGCGAGACCTCCACATTTTTCTTTCCATGCAGACAGTCTTCTCTCTACCCACGTGCTGCCTTCCTTCACTTCACAGGAAATTAGTTACACAATAGAAGATTCCAATATTTTCCATGCATGTATGAAGAATCTTTTTCTCTCAGCGTAGAAAAATGATAAAAAAAGAATAATTCAAAACTTATACACAAGGAATTCTTCCTTTCCATGCAACAACAACTGAATGTTAGTAGGGGAAAGTTTTTACGCAGGTGGCTGAGTAAATCTCCACATCCAGCTTGTGTTTGATCCTTAGATTGTTTCCTCTCCACGCAGCAGCAGCAGTCTTCAACACACACAGGCAGAGGCAGAAAAAATAGAAGATTTCATGCTAAAGTCTTCACGCTAGCAGCAGATCTCCTGTTAGGCTGAAGATCTCCACGCAGCGAGCAGCAGCAGCAGGACTCCTCTAATCTCCACGCTGGCAGCAGCAACAGGACTCCTCTCCCATGTACGCAAGACAATAGAAGACCAATGACCCTAACCACACTCTTCCACACACAGGCAGAAAGAGAAACAATCTCTCCTTTCCAATGCACAAGCAGAGACCTAGTTTTCTCTAATACCAAACTGAGAGACAGAAAATGAAGGAGAAATAGAAGAGATTGTATATCTCATATTATTTTTGTTTAACATAAAGCTCACGTACAGTATTTATAGGAATGAAATTGTACTCGACTCCCCTAAATGAATGGAGAGGATCCACAACAGAAGGAGAGAATAATGGAATAATAGAAGAAGAGATAAAGAGATAGGATAAACACCTAAGAAATATCAGTTATCAAACGTATGCTAACAGAATCCAAAACCATGTCACGTGACATTGTTCATTGCTTGAGAAAAAGTTTAAAAAATCTGAAACTCTGAAGTCTAAAATTCAAACTTTGGGTTTCAGACCTTTTCCTTTTTACGGATTTGGGTTTTAGGATTTTGGGTTGTTTGGGGTTTTGGGGTTTCAGAACCTTTAGGTTTTAGTATTTTGAGACTTCAGGTTTCATGATTTTGAACTTGTGGGTTTTGAGAGTTTGAGTTTCGGGGTTAGATTATCCACTTGGAACATAAAACCTTCAAAATCCCAAAAGCCCAAAGTCTAAAGTTCAGAGTTCGAGTTTGATATTTTTGACTTCCTTTTTTCACAGTTCTTTCCCTCGAGTCCCTCAATTTTACTTCGGCCTAACTTTGAATGACCCCACCCTCCGAAGTCCAAATTTTAGAATTAAGATCTTCTTCATTTCCCAAACCCTCCTGTAATATTCTTGGATTTCCTAACCTGTTTGGCCAATCCCAAAGTGTGATCTCCCCTATCCGAATCAATCCCTCATTTTCTCTTTTTGGGGTCTTGTTTGTCCTAATTTTTCTAAAGGGAAAAATCAGATAACAATTTGGCAACTTATGGGATTACCTTCCTACTAGGTGAAATATCAGTTGCCTTGAAGTATCCATTGGGCATGGAGTTATGAATGATATCCTGATACTAATATTGTGCTTTAAAATTGTACCTGACTTCTTCTAAGTTGCTGATCCTGGACCTGCTCTACTGCCCACATTCTCAATTTTGATAATAAAATCTTAAAATGATGTTTGTGAGAGTAGAAAATTTTCTTGACCTAGATTTTTCACTTGTCCTTGAAATGGACTATCCCAAAACCTGATTTTAGTTTCTCTGCATTTGTTTTTCTTTGAAATTAGTAACTATTCCCATAAGTATGAACTTCTTCCTATTACAACATTCATATGTGGCCACACTGAATTACATAGCGATACAACTTGTGAGCAAAAACACCTATGCTGAAGCACTTATTGAAATGAAACCTAAACTATAACAAGACAATGGACATACGCACTTAGAGGAATTCAAATCTTAGGCTAATATTTAAAAGGGTGAAACCTTACCTTTTTAGTAGCAATGTTTGAGATAGATCCCATTTACCAGAATCAAAATTTCTTCTCCATCCAAAGTAGATAGTTGGAAGGAATTGCTATTTTTACATCCTGTGACCATGTAGGGGCCACTCTAAATGGCATCAAATTTGGAATGTCTTCCTAGTTATTCTTGATTTGCATCCCATTTGAGAACTAGGTCCCCTTCCTGAACGGGACTTGCTCTTGATTTCTCATCAAACCATCCTGTAACTAAGACCTAATATTTCTCCATCATCTACACTACATGTTCTTTGATTTATTCCAATTCCATTAGCTCTACATACCTAGCCTCTATTGGTTAAAATTTTGGCATGCCCTGTGGGACCACGAATTAGATCTACAAGTAAATTACAATAATTTACACCAGATTCACAGCAATGAAAAGTTAATTTTTGAGAAACAAGATATAACAAATTATTCTAAAGATAAAAATATTTATTTGGCTACTCTGTGAGGCTGGTTTTAGACCAGTTTTGTAGCATGTTCCATGCCTAAAGTTACTACAAGATCATCGCTAAGAGGATTTCCTTCTGAGTTTATTTCTTTACGTTTGAATTCTTCAAGAAGAAGAAGAAAAGTTGGTAATACTTTACCTTATAATAGGCCTGGTTTTTATAACCCTCCTCCCAATCTTCCTTCACCGCGTATTAACCTCTTTGTTCAAATCCCAGTTTTTCCAATGGCTATCCAACCACCTAGGAATTTTGTGACCTTTATTAATGGCAACCCTTTAGTAATTCTAGTTTATCAAGATATCCCTAATGCTTCCATGAACAGTTTACCTTTATTCACTGGTGAAAATCAGATTACTCCTACCGAGCACATCAAAGATGTTACAACCCTTTGTGTTGTTCATAATATTAGTCATAAAGATTTGGCTTTAAGAATTTTAGCTACATCCTTTAAAGGAAAAGCCTTGTAATGGTATAAAACCTTAGAAATTGGAAGCATAAGAATGTGGAATGAGTTAGGTGAGAAATTGCTGAAACAATTTCAAGATCATTAAAATAGTTTATTTCTCATTGAACAACTATCTACAATTAAGAGAGCTCCTCACTAGTTTATGGCTAGTTTCAACATACCTTTTTCTATAATTTGGGAAAGAATTCCAGCTAGTGTCAATCCTCAAGCTGACCATGCTTTTCTTTATTATCTGAGAGCCTTAACTAGTGATATCTCAACTATGATTTAGTCTATGGGAGGTGAAACTCTCCTGACAGCCTATAATATTGCTATAAAGGTAGAAAATAATCTTATTCAAGCCAAAAAATTAACACCAATGCCTTCAATGCATTTTGTAGAAGATTTGGAACCTATCCCATAGCCTATTATGATTTTGGATCCTGTTATTGCAGCCCCATTAGATGATGTGTTTAAATCCCTACATGCCATGGGAAACAAGCTAAATTTGATTGAGAATAGACTTGCACTACCTAGTAGGCCTTATTAAGCTCCTTATAATCAAAACCAACAAAATATTCAGCCTTATCAACAGAATCAAAATTATAGACAAACATATCAACCAAGGAAATTTGACCCAAAAGCTCCTAGTTCATCTAACATTGTAGTCCCAGTTAATTTGGCTATAGAATAATGGTTCCAACCTTGTAATCAACCTCATACAGCTACAAATTATCCAATTGCATTCTTAAATATAAGCCTTGTTTCACAACCTCAATTTGAAACATAGTTCATACCTTAAATGGAGGGTGAGAAGTAAGAAACTCATGTTTAGAAATCACTTGAACAAAACTTGGTCAGTTTTATTGAAGATCATTTTATTTCAATTACTACAAGGTCCCAAGAAAAGGCTCAGGAAAGTCAAAAGTATGAAAACAAACCTGTTCTGCCTACAATGACTGATAAAACGTTAGGTACAGACCAAAAATTAGCAAATAAAACTGTTGTTACTAAAAAATTAGCAGGTGTTTCAGCTAGTAAAGAATAGGAAAAATACTTACAACCTGATCCAAGTAGATTGTTTATACCTCATATATTAAGAGTAGCTGAAGAAGATTTATTTTTCACCAAAGCCTATGCTAAAATAGTAGAATCTGTTTTGAGAACTATTTTTTTTTTAACATTGTCAATGTAATGAAAAATCCTAACATTAATATCTTAATGTGGGATGCTCTAAGTATTCTAGTACAATAGGAGTTGCTTTCTCATGAACTTGCTAAGCTATAAATTTCTTTAAAACCAACAAAAAAGGAAGTCTAGAAAGCAAACATGGTCCTTGGAATAGTGGAACAGGACCACATTAAATAAGTTAAATGGATGATTCAAAAAGTCTTAAATTCCCATGATATCAAGAAACCACTGGAATTTTATTTATCTCTAATTATTGGAGACCATTTGGTTCATAACTACATGCTTGACAGTGGTGCATGTAACATAGATATGCCAAAAGCAATTGCAGAAAAAATGGGCCTGAAGTATGTGCGTATAGAGAAAAGCTTGTTGGAGCTAGACGGAACAATAACCAATACAATTTTTATTATTAAAAAGCTAGAAGTAACTTTACATTCTTGTCCCAACGTTAGACTTCTACAGGATGTGATTGTTGTAGATTTGCCTCACTATTTTGTCATATGTTTATCACGAGATTTTACAGTAAAAATAGGAGGTTATCTTTCTTTAGATTGGTAATTTTTATTCTATACTACACGATATGGAACTAAGGTTACCATAAATTTAGAGCCACTAACTAGGTTTCATATTGATCATAATTCTTCGAATGTTGTAGCAAATTAATTAGCTTTAGATCAATATGATTTCAATGTTACAACTCATGTTTCCAAACTAGATGGTATTTCTAATCTATTCATGGATGAAAAGACTCAAGAAGAACATGCTTATGACCATTTCAAGGAAGTAGAAGAAGGTTTGTTCAGTGTTTATTTCTTGCATGAAGAAAATACACCAATTCCCTTGTTGTCCAGGATGGAAGAAGTAGTAGAAGAGCTTTGGAAGCTTCACTTTGATGAAGATAAAATTAAGGACAAGGTACACGTTTAATGCTTACTACCCCTTGAAATGAAAGGTAATTTTCAACTTTAAGCTTGTAGTTTTCTTTTACTTGTAATGTAACTGAATACGAAGCATTAATTCATGGATTGAAATGGGCTAGAAAGACATGTATCAACACTTTACAAGTTTTTGGAGTTTCAAAATTAGTTATTAATCAAATGAAAAACTTTAATGTGTGTAAGAATTCATTACCAAATTCTTACAAACATAGAGTTTCAAACCTAATTGATGATTTTGATGCTATTAACATTTAATTTGTCCCAAGAACTGAAAATAAACATGAAGACAAACTTTTAGCAATTGGTGCCAATTTTAATGTACTAGAACATATTGAAAAAAAAGTACAGCCACCTATTAAATCAATTATTATATCTTCATTGCCTAATAATGAAGACAATTGGTAGGTTTTTGAAGACGATAAACAAATTTGTAGATTCTTGCAACAAGAAGCTGAATTTTCTACAGTAAATCAGGAAAAACTACAACACTTCTATGGTGACTAGATTTTTCAATTAAAAAAAAACAAGTTGCCTCAAGGATTTGTCACTCTAGAAGACATTTTCAGTTTTGATGATTAGTTACGAAAGGACAAAGGCAATATTTCAACTCACATAGATAACTATGAAGAAATCTTGGTGGATGACGAAAATAAACTACTTATTGGAAACGTATGTTCTTCTGCTGAAAAATAATCATTTATAAAATTATGTACATAGTTTAGAGATGATTTTTCTTGGAAGTATCAAGATTTGAGAGGATTTGATCCAATTTTAGCTCAGCATACAATAGAGTGACAGCCAAATTCCAATCCAGTTAGGTATAAGCAAAGGCCCGTAAATCTGAAAATTGAGCCATTGATGAGAAAAGAGTTATCTAAGTTGATTGATTCAATAATTATTTTTCTAGTTAGGCATTCAAGTTGGGTAGCTAATCTTGTTCTTGTTCGGAAAAAGAATGGAGAAATTAGGTTGTGTGGATTTCAAAGACCTTAATAAAGCTTCCTTAAATGACCATTATCCTCTGCCAAATATGGATCAAATTTTGAGAACATTTTCTGGTTTGGAAATATTATCTCTTTTAAATGGCTAGAGTGGATAAAATCATATCCTTATGCGTGACGAAGACAGATACAAAATAGCCTTTACCACTAAATGGGGCACTTACGCTTATACAAGAATTCCTTTCAATATTTGAAATGTCAGTGTAATGTTTCAACGTGCGATGGATATGGATTTTCATAGCTTATTAAATAAATAAATATTTACTTATTTAGATGATGTTACTATGATTTTAAAAGATTCCGATGAACATATAATGCATTTAAAACAAAATTTTCAGCTTTGCACATAGTTTGGAATATTCTTGAACCCCAAAAAGTCCATTTTTTTAGCTCATCAGGGTAAACTACTTGGTCATATTGTTTGTAAACAAGGTTTAGCTATTGATCCTTTTAGAATTGAAGGTATTTCAAAGTTATCGTTACCTCATCACAAGAAAGTTCTCCATAGTTCTCTCAGAAAAATGATTTTTTTTAAAGAATATTTTTTTCCATATTTTGTAGGATTAGTCAAATCTTTGAAAACTATGTTAAAGAAAAAAAAGACTTTATCTTGGACCAGTGAAGGGAGAAAAGGTTTGATAGAAATTAAATAGCCATTTCACATGTTCCTAGTCTTGCAAATCCAAATTTTGATAAAGATTTTACAATGTATGCACTTGCAGGAGCTGAGACCATTTCAACTATTTAACTCAAATTAATGCATAAAATATCAATCAGCCCATTGCTTTCTTTGGACATAGTCTACATGACTACGAGATAAGGTACACCTTTATTTAAAAATAGATACTTTCAGTAGTTAGATGATTGAAAAACATCAAGAATATGCTTTCCAATAACAAGATACATGTCTTAGTCTCTCATCCAAGTGTTAAATATTTCTTGTTGAATAAGTAGTTGAATGAGAAGAGATCAGGTTGGATTATGAAGGTTATGGAATATGACATTGACATTCACATTGTAAAAACAATAATGGGAAAATTTTTATGTGATCACTTGATTGTCAATATGGAAAAACAACAGATGTAGAATCAAAATATCTAGAACAACATGTTGAAGTTACATATTAGCATTCAAATACTTTGGGACTGCTAGACAATCAACAACCTGAACTTAGTCAAGAACTTCAGGAATCAAGGTGGATGACTAATTTAGTTAACTACTTACAACATGATAATTTTCCAAAAGGTATGGACAAAAATAAATGAAGGTGTTTCAGGTTACAAGTTGTACCTTACGTTTACATTGATGGCATGCTATTTAAGAGAGATATAAATTGAATTTCTGTTACGTATTGATTATGATGGAATTCAACAATTATTATTTGAATTCCATGAAGGACCTCTAGGATGTCATTGTCAAGCACATACTACAACCTTAAAAATTATGAAAGCTAGTTACTATTGGCCTGACATATTTAAAGAATGCTTCGAATGGATCAGAAAGTGTAAGAAATGTTCTTTCTTTGTTCGAAAAGAATACTTAGTTTTACAGCCACTATAGCTTATTTCAGTAGATCAACCATTCATGCAGTCAGGTCTTAAATTTATTGCCATGATAAATCTACCTTCGTCACAAGGACATAAGTCAATTTTAATTACTACAGATTACTTTACACGCTGGACAAAATAAATATCCTTAAAAGAGGTGAATGAGACTTCGATACTATCCTTTTATGAAGATATAGTTTGTAGATTTGGTGTTCCAGTGACTATCATTTCAGATAATTCCTTAGCATTTCTTGGTGCAAAGGTGACAGATTGGGCTATCAAGCATGAAATTTATTTAAGTACATCCTCCAATTATTACCCACAAGGTAATGAATTAGCTGAAAACACTAATAAAAATATTTTGAGGATCATTAGAAGAACACTCAAAGATAACCCAAGAGATTGGAAACTTATGTTCAATTCAACATTATGCACTGATAGAGTGACTTCTAAAATATTAGTTGGAAATTAACCGTACAAACTTGTTTATGGAAGAGAGGCAAGAATGCCCATCTCACTTAAGTTGCCTACACTAGATTTGTTGCATCAGATGGAATTACTTCATAAGGAACCACTCCAAGTTTGTTAAGTAGAGTTAACAGAGTTACATGAGCTAAGAGATCAAGCTCAAATCAACATGGAAAAGAATAAAAATCTGATTAAGAATTTTTTTGATAAGAAGGATAAATTAAGAGTTTTCAATGAAGGATACATTGTGTTAAACTAAGATGTTGATCATGCAAAGAAAGGAAACCACATGAAGTTTAACACAATATGGAGCGTTCCTTACATGATTTCAACTTGCAAAGAACATAATGCATTTCAAATATCAAGTATGAATGGAGAAGAAATTCCCATTCTTGTCAAATGGTATGTTTCTTAAACACTGTTATTGAAAATACTACATTGTCTATTTAGAGTAGGATTTCCCTTTAAATAAGTTCTTTATGCACATTATAATGTTTTTAATTCAATAAGTGCATTCGTGGACGTGACTTGGTTTACCATATCCTTTCTTGATTTTTATTTTTTTTGAAGGGTTGGACCATCATGAAGGTAGTTGTAGTTATATGCTTGAACTCCATGCCCAATGGACAAGAGCAAGGCATTGGTCTATAAGCTAGCAGGCAGATTTCCCTGCAGGATCGCTAGAAACGTTGACAATTTTTTAACTTGTGCAAAAATGGGAAACTCCAAAATTTGTTACGATGGATGGCATTGGTGAAGTGAACCTATATAGGACGACACATTACAATATTATTATGTTTTTAGTTGCACCAATTGATGATTACACGTAATTTCTAGCTATGTGTGTTGTTACAAAATGTAACAAACCACATTGTCTGTAATTCCATGCTTATCTTCAGCATGAGAACACAAAATCCCCTAAAGAAAAATGTATTAGCTTGACGAAGACCATAATTACATAATAGGTGTAGTGTTAACCTTTCTGAAAGTAGACATAGTTATAGATTACAGTAATTAGGAGTTCATTATTAAAGTTACAGATATTCTAAAGTTCTTTCCTTCATGATTAAGTACATCAAATTATGTTATTGATTTGTTTAGTTCATAATAAAATTCATACATAAAAATGAAATGTAGAAAGAAGTACATAACTCAGTTCCATAATTTAATGTTTTGTTAAGGAATTTCAATGTTTCCCACACAATCCGTGGGATTTAACTTCAAAATAATTTCATAATTACTGAAGTAGAAGGTACATATACATGAAAATAAAAGTAAGGGAGTATGAAAAATACATTATTTCCTTGATTTTATTTCACCTATGTTTCTTCACTTCAAGCTCCATCTTTACTTCATATTCATCTTCATTATCCACATCGGCATTGTACTTGAGAAATAGAAAAGAAAGACTGTCAGTCATGAGCTCAAGGTTATTCCATATTCTTGTACTATCTAATTTCATGTAAATGGATCTCCTGACATCAGGAAGTATGAATTACAAGCATAAGATACATTAGAGACAAATACAAAATTGAGAAGAGTAGTATTCTACATCAGCATATATGATTTGATGACTCATTTCAGAAAAGGAAAGATAAAAGAAGAAAACTATGAAACATGAGAGAGGCCAAAAATCCTAATGTTTCCTAACTATTTTATCTAAATGTGCAGGTATAGGTAAGAAGGATGAAATAAAAAACTAACTATTATAATTACATATCAGAAGTATTACATTCTACAATTTGAACCAAAAAAGTACATTTATTTCAGTTTAGACTAAACGATGAATATACAAAGATATACCTGTACTAATCCATAAAATAAATGCAAATTTAGAGCTGAAAATTCTAACAAATGGAATGCATACACAAAGTGCAAAGTCAAGGACACAGATTGAAGATATTATAAAATTATGATGGAGAACAAAGTTACAATTGCTGAATTTCAGTGGATAGCATGCTTCCAGAAAAAAAGATTTATTCATATATGTTACAAAGATCAAAGTACAAATTCCAAAACGGGCACTTTCATTTGAACAAAACTATTAAGTACAATTTTAGATGAAATAAAATATACTTATGCAGTATGGAAAATAAGATTACAGTCACTATCCCAATAGCTACTATCTACAAGAGAATATCATCATCATAGCTAAATGGTTTACACAGAAGAAATATTGTTTAGGGACATAGTAATGAAAATGTACTAAAGAAATGCATAAGGAGTGAGTTCAGTCTATCTTGAAGGAAACCAAGAATTTCTAGATAGTTAAGACATCAAAGAAAACATACCTATGTTGATCAACTACAATTATGTCATATTGATCAAGATACAAAAAGCAAAGAGATCAATTATCATCAAAGATTAAAGCCACTAGTATGTAAGAATTGAGAATACGTGCAGATTCAAATCATACTTGTATCAAGTGAATAATAGTTGCATCTTAGATTTCAAAACAAGTATAACTCAAGTCATAAATATTTTCATATCACAAAGTCCTGATGTAAAGTATCATTCCAGAAAGTGGTACACTCTGAAGTGTGCCTAAGTCACATTATAAACAAGGTAGAAAAATATCAAGTAAAATAAGTAGGTTATCACTAAAGGAAAATGAGTGTTTCATATACAAATACTTCAAATATACAGTCTCAATGTGCAAGAGAGAAATAGTTACCCTAGCATGTCTGGGGACATTTACAAAGGAAATGAAATAAAGTTACACCAGTGAGAAACAATGAGTTACGTCATGATTGTATAAAAGGAAAGAAAGCATACATTCTATAATATCTCATCATTTTCAAATCTCTATAGAGTTATAGTAATCAATGAATAGATTAATCTGTGCAGCCATCAGCTACATTTTTTCAGGTCACGACGAAGTGTATCATACCTAATAATTTTCATCAAAAGGAAGATATAATCATGAAAAATCAAAAGAAGCATCTAAGGGAGGGTGAATTCATTAGAATTTCCATGAAAGCAATTCATAATTTCAAGAGTTTCCTTACTTCCATGAAGGGAAAAGAGTACTGTTACAATTTATTTTTGAAGCATTACATATGTTTCAGTTGCAGTTTTTATTAACTGAAAATGAGTATTCAAACATCTATAGTGAGAAGTAGCTCATATGATTCATGATTTTTTAAAATAAATATCAGTTGATGAGGTGAATAACCAATCAGATTGAATAGATAAAACAAATTTTACCATCTCTAGGATAGTACATGAAATCACTTACAACTGGTGAAAAACTTTGATTTTTCAATCAACATGGGTTTCAGTAAAACATAATTAAAGACTAATGACAACTTCCAATGCTACAAGTTATTACACAGTATTAGATATGATGATAATATTTCTAACAAAACAAAATCATAAGGTACAACCATAAAACCAAGGTACAAGCTCAGTTTTTTTAAAAAGGTCTATTTTGTCAAAACATATGGAGCATTGCTTTATGTTTCCAAAAATATTCTAAGAAATCAGAAGAACCAAATTTCTAGAAAAGAAATAATGATTTCAATAATACTTCAGTCAAAATAAGTGAAAGTGGTTTTCTGACATATATTATATGAGATGAACATGCGAGGAAGACAGATAGATAACAAGTTGTTCATATTTTAAGTCTTTCAAATTGCAAATAAAATATAGAATAGTAAATGCAAGCTCCATCATCAAGATTTAGGTTTCCAAATAGTACAGTGTAGAATGAGATCCCGAGTGAAAGAAGGACAATGTAAAATGAATATTATCAGAAATTAAAGATCCACAAATTGTACAAAATAAAGCACCTAGTAATGGCGTTCAATCAATACCAAACCTCCTAATCTCCTCAAAGCTTAGGGTATACAAACAATGACACCTAGTAATGGTGGAAAGCAAACATGGTGAACCCTAATTTGACACAGAAGGGAGATTAACAACAACAAGATGCACACGATAAGTATAAACAACTCGAATCCTTGTAAAACTAACAACAATCATGTATGGCATATTATATAGTATGCATAGAACAAGAAACACCATACCAAAATTTGGGTAAGATACATTAGTAACCTGAGTTTGGTTTTAATTCAAAATGATTGGAAATAAAACAAATCTTACAAACAACATATGGCCATGTGGGATAGAACGAACAGATTAGAAGAACATATTTGGGCATTTGAATAATTAGAGATATTTTGAAATAGTCAAAAAGAACTTAGCCAAATTAAGAGTGGTAGTAGCCACGAAAAAAGAAAGTACGAATACCCATGACTTTAAAATTTTAGATATGGGGTGGTAAAACAAAAATGGCCTAGCCTACAAATAATGGAAAGAAGCACAAGGTAAAATTTCTTATAAACCCTTTCATAACGATATCGAAATAGAGGGAAGTCATAAATTGAGCCATTAAAACAGTGAATAAACCAAAATCAGAAGGCTCACCTTCATGATGGCCACCATAAAATATTTCTCAATTCTTCAAAACCCACAAAAGCACAATACATCGAAGGCCAACATAGAACTAGAAATCGTAAAAGACCCATTAGTGGTGGCACGGTCACAAAATCGATAGAGAAAAGCAAATGGTAATAGTAATAACATCTCAAGCTCGAAACACAAAGTCAACCTTAAATGAAATAGTAGTCTTTACATTGGAGCCCCTCTCACCATACTTAATGAGCTCAAAGAATGAGATCAGTGGCTGCCAAAGAATGAAATTTTCTTCACAGCTTCGCCGAGCTCAAAGGAGCTCATAAAAAATGACTAAATTGATTAGGGTTTGCAGGTTTTATTTCCTCAAACTCTTGCGGTTACAAAAATCAACCGTGGTTCGGAAGTACACACGTGCTAGCTGCATCACAAAACCCTAGCCACATCTAGTTTATTCTTGAAATAATATCCATCTACAAAGCTCGAGTGGTATGTCTTCATGGAGGAGGGGACCATTCGTCAAATAAATGATTATGTTTGACTTTAGTTCAAACTATAGTATATGTATGTAATAATAAAAAAAGGATGAAATCACACAACATGGTAATCAAAAGGGTACCGAATATAGCTATCAAATGATTAATGTTTGGCCTTAGTCACCATACAAATAATGATGTCAAAGTGGCCATTTAAACAAAGATATATGCTAAGGCTAACCACATAAAAATAATATATTCCATTGGTCTATTAAAAAAATATGGCCATGATGGTGTTCTACACATAGATGAGTTTTTACCCAATTTTTGTAAAAATCCTTTGTACCTGAGTGCATACATACAGATGTCAACATCATGTTCATCATATGGATCATGAAGGGGAGTATGTTTTTCATGTCGTACACTAGAAGACAAAAAAGTAGAGAAGAAAAGAAAATGTCAACATCAGAGATCAAGGGGACCCTTTTGACATGCTAATTACTTTATTTTTCACAAATAAGTGTATTATCATTGTGCACATGCTTGCAGGTGGTCCCTACACATTGGGTGAAAGTTTGCAAAGTGGTAAAGACAAATAATTATTTTTCCTGCATAAAGAGATTTATTTTGCACGTGCATCCAAGGGGTAGTATTAAAGTGGAATTATGCAATTGCAAGTGAATCAAATTATAAGTGTCACAAAAAGCACTAGAAGACAAAAGTTGCATGTATTGGAGAAAACTTACTCAGTAAGGAAGGGCTATTAATAGCCAAATTATTCATCCACATTTGGTAAAAATAGAACAGTTAACTGCAGTTTGACTAGGTTATATTTTTCAATCAAGGTTATTAATGCATTATTGTATTAGCATGTCTATTTTTACTCCTTTATTTATTCATGATAAAGGATAAAAATAGGATGCATGGGTGAGTAAAATTTTTAGTCTATTTTTAGGAAGGGTGGGATGAATAAACTTGCTATATATTGTGCGAAACTACAAGGCATGGGGAGGACTTTTTCGGACATAGGCGTGTTGAAGCACATTTTACCAGTTTTTCCCTTTGAATGAGAATTGATTTCTGCCTTTCCAATTATTTTTACAAAATTTTGTATACCTTATTATTTCTTGTGAATGTAAAATTCCTTGATTAATCATCTTACCTTGCTGCAAATTTAGTAATTTATGCATAATATTAGTGTGCATGTTTACCTTAACAATATTGTTGTGAATCACTCCCTCAATACCTGAAGTGTTTTTCCTTAATATTATGCTGAAAAGTATTGGTTTGTGCATCCAAAATCCATTCTCAAATTGATTGTGCATATACCCATTCAAATCCCTTAACAAGTTTTGTGTATCACCCATTTTTTCAATTCATTTACAATCATCTTTTTACCCTCAAAACCCCTAAAAACTAGTTTATGATACATCAAAAAGGAACTGGCCTTGATATTGGAGAATCACCTCAATAACAGGTATACCCACAGACTTGAGTTGTTTCCATTGTATCTATGAAAGAGAGAGATCCAGAGCATTCTTAGAACACCTGTAGTCATCTCTCTACAGGGTGCACTTTCAAGAGATATCAGGTTCCCTTCCTGAAAGGTCCTTGCTCTTGCATTCTTATCAAACCATCTTTTGTCTAAGGTGTGTTATTTCTCCATCGTCTGCACTACATGTTCTTGAATTCCTTCCAATTCAATTAGCTCTGCACACCTATCCTCCATTGGTTCAAATTCTCAAAAATCCAATTGCTTGATGAACTCCAATACGGGTAGCTCAAATTATATATGTAGCACTACTTCTTTTCCATAGGTTAAATCATAGGAAGAGCTACTTATTGACCTATTTGGTGTTATCTTGTGAGCTCATAAGGCTGATTTTAGCTTCGTATGCCATGTTATTTGATTTTCATCTAGATTCCTCTTGACGATCTTCAACAATTTCTAGTTTGTGGACTCTGCTTGTCTGTTACCATGTAGATAATAATTAGAAGAGGTGCTCAAATAGATTTCATATCTAACAACCCATTCTCTGATCTTGGAACCTAGAAATGCCAATGGATTTTATTATATTATTGTGACTGGTGCACCGAACCTTGTGACTATTCATTCGTAGAAGTCCAGTCTACTAAACTCATTTTCTTCCTTGAGTGATATCACCTTGACCCACTTGGTGAAATAGTCTATTACGATGAGTATATAAATATGGCCTTAGCTTGAATTATGATTAATGACTGCAATGAAGTACAATCCACATTACATGAAGGGCTAATTAACTGAAATCTGAAGCAATGGAGGTGCTACTAAGGTTTCCTTACCTATGAAGAATGTAAATTTTTTGCACTTTTTTATCCATGTGTAGCAGTCACTCAACATTGTGGGCCAATAGTATGCCACCTTCATTATTTTTAGAGTTGTTACGCAGGGAGAAAATTACCTTCAGCCTCTCCACTATGAAACTCTTGTAATACCTTCTCAAGTTGACCCATTCCAATGCATCTCAATAGAATGCCAATTATGTTCTTCTTGAACAAAACATCATCAACAAGCACATATGGAATGGATTGTAATATTATGTATCTCCTATTTTTTTTATCCTTTCTTGAGGGCATAGTCCCCTTTGTATTAAGTGTATCATATTTTGAGTCCAAAAAGGAGTGGGAAAATTATCATTTACTTACTCTTGATCATCCTGTAGCACCAAAATATCTTCTTCTTGATTACTTGCTTCAACATGTTGACTCGAGGATAGTTTTTAACATAATCATTTCCCATGGACCAGCTTAGTGAATTTAATTTCAATGTCATATACCTTAACACTAATGATCCAACCTGCAAGTTTCTCATTTAAATCCTTGTTCAAAAGGAAGTCCTGGACTCCTGCATGGGAAACTAGCAGTTGGATCTTGTTGCTAGAAACTAGGATGTTTAAAATTCTTAAAACTCCTAATTACCATGAGGACATGCTTCTTGATGAAGGAATAACTTAGTGAATTTAATTTCAATGTCATATTCCATAACATGAGTGATCCATCATGCACATTTTTCATTTAAATCCTTGTTCAAAAGGAAGTCATTGACTCCCGGATCGGAAACTAGCAGTTTGATCTTATTGTTAGAAACTAGGTGTTTGAAATTCTTTAAACTCCCAATTACCATGAGGACATGCTTCTTGATGAAGGATAATCTCACGTCATATTCCTCTAAACTTTGACTTAAGAAGCCAATCGACTGTTCGGAACCCTCTTTGTTTTGTTACACTGGGATTGCAGAAATCATGTCCCCACCACCAAATGCATAGAGAATGAACTCTTTGGAGGATTCTGGATTAATGAGAGTTTGGGATTGAGATATAGCCTCTTTGATAGCATAGAATCTTAATTTACCTTTAGGATTCCACTTACATTTCATTCTCTTCTTCAACATCAACGTTATTGGCTTGACAAGAGTAGAAAAGTTTGTTCCAAACCTGTGGAAAAAACTGATCCTTCCTAAGAAGATTTCAAGAGCCTTCTTATGAAATGGAAATGACAATGCTCAAATTGCTTCAGATCTTTCTGGGTCAATTATCAATCCATCCCTTGAAACAATCTGGCCTAAAATATTTCCTTCATGCCTCAGGAATACACTTTTTTAGGT
Source organism: Taxus chinensis (assembly GCA_019776745.2). NCBI lineage: Eukaryota > Viridiplantae > Streptophyta > Pinopsida > Cupressales > Taxaceae > Taxus > Taxus chinensis. The sequence continues at coordinate 581,738,971 of CM034153.1, forward strand.
TTAAAGAAACTCTAAATCTCTGGCATCTTTGTAATACCTATTCTGGATGAAAGAGGTGATCTGCTGAAGTTTTATAGAACACAACGATATAATCAAGATATATCAGTCGTAGTGTTTTGAAAAACCCCTTGAATGCCATATCAACTCCCCTTTGGAAAGTGGCTCCAGCATTTGACAATCCAAATGGAATCTTCTTGTATGCATAGGTGCCCCACTTGGTGGTGAAATCCATTTTGAAATGATCGTCTTCTTTTAACATTATCTGATTATACCTCGAGTATCCATCTAGGAGAGAGAATATTTCTGAGCTGGCTAATTCCTATAATATTTGCTCCATTGAAGGGAGTGAATAATGGTCTTTAAGCTATTCCTTGTTTAGGTCTTGAAAGTCTACTCACAATAAGATTTCCACATTATTTTTTCTAACTGGCACTAAGTTTACAACCCAACTGGAGTGCTTGATTGGAAATATAATACTCACCTCTATCATTTTTTTTAGCTCATTTTTAGTGAGGGGATTAATGTGCGGGTTAACTCATATTTTCTTTTGTGTGATGGGTTTAACATTTGGATCTAGTTTGATTGTATGTTATGCAAACTTTGGATTAAAACCTCATAAATATTCATAGCTCTAGGGAAACACATCCAAGAAATCTTGGCAAAGCTGTATGAACTCATATCTTTCCTGTATAGTCGCCACTTTTCCGATTTGGAGTGTTTTACCTTCCCCAAGTGAAATTGGTTATGAATCGTCTCTTTTGACCTATATGTTGGCCTTCTCTTTATGAAACTGATCATTCAGGTTGAAGATGGACTCCAATGTAACCAAGACTTTATTAAGCTTGTTGGTCCGTAGCTGCACTACTTGATCCATATACTACTACTCTATTTTATCTTGATTCCTAGCTAAGAATTAAGCCTCTTCTAGTAATAAATTGATGATATGATGATCATTCTCAAACACCTTCTAGCTTGTATTGTTATCTAGAATTTCTTGTCTTATAATCACATGGATGTGTGGTTGCATCTTATCTCTTTTGATACTATCCACCACATCTTGCTCCAATTTCTGTGAGCTTATTTTCGGTTGCGTTTTTGTTTGCGGGTATGGACTCAATGTTAAAAGTCTTAAAGTCTTAAAGTAGGTACCGTACCTTGTTTTTATAGCTCTTGAGTAGGTCATTCTTCGTAGGATGTTTTCCTCTAACCTGATTCATAATTATTTCACTATCCTCGAACACCTCCAAGTTGTTTATGCCTCTTTTCCTTGTTGAATGAAGTCCATGAATCAATGCCTCATATTTGGCAATGTTGTTTGAACATGTAAATTGGAAATGTAAAGCTGAATAATACTTGATTTTCTATGGTGAAACCAACATTGCATCCCTTCCAACACGTTGTTTTATTTTTGAACCATAAAAAAATATTTTCCAAACTTCATTGTCATCCTTATTTTCTGGCTTGTTGATATTAGGAATTGGTGAAATTTCTTCGTGTACACAATATACACCCAATTCTAATTCTTCCATTTCCTTTTATGGATAAAACACATGCCTTTTATTTTCCCACTCATCTAGAGTCAAATCTAGAATTCCCTCATCCTTATTACCTACTTCTAAGTGATTTGAACATTCTTCTTGATCAAAGGATGGGAAATTTGTGTTCAATGGGATTGACACATGGGAATCAATGTGAAAGTTTGTAATTGATTGTGACATGATTGTATCCTTACATATATATCTTGTTTTGAATATCATGTGGTTCTAGTCCACAAATAAATATCTACCAATTTTGGTAGTGAAGTCCCTTAAAAAACATAGTGCAAAGAGTGGTGGTAAGTCAATTACAGGCACGTCCTGAAAGAGAGTGGCATTGGGACATGCATACAATTTTAGGCTTAACCATTTGATGATCCTAACCATTCTAATTGGTTTCCTGTCTAGTGTCACAACTCATTTCATTACTAGCTCATACTTTAGACCCAATTGATATGCTATCTACTTAGACATTACAGATCTACTTGACCCTGAATCGATCATGCAGTTATGTACCAAGTGGTTACCAGAAATCAATGACACAGAGAATAGTAGAGGATTTAAATTATTGCTTGGTTGACCCCCATATTGTGGCATTGCATTAGTAAGAACTTTCTCTTCTCTTTCATTTGATCCATTCAAGGTAGACCAATTGGCCATTGTGTCTTGCAACATATGTCGTTATCCTAGGATTTCTAGTGACTCTCAAATGGAAATGCTCATATGTGTTTTCTTCATCTGATCTATGTTATTGAAAGGGGATGGATTTGTTGGTTGGATATTTTGTCAAACCAAAATATGAGGTTCAACCACAGTACATGGGATTAAATCCCTCCTCAAAGACAGGTGAGGCTGCCTATTTATTGCTAATCTAAAACACAGTAAATAATATATACAATATTCACACTAATCTAACCATTGGGGGTTGGGATGAAATCCCGAAATCCACATTCACACGATTCAAGGATATTGCTTTCGTAAGTGAAATAGGTTAGAAACTGTTACAGTGAATGAAGCACGGTAGAAAAGAAATGGGAGAAACGTATTTTCTTCCGAGTAAACACAGAGCACGAAATAATCATACGAGTTTTAGATCACAGATATAGTGTCCGAGATAATTAGAAACACTGAGATTCTATGCAAAGAATAGCTTTAAGATCATGAACATAAGAACACTGTCTTAAATAAGATATATTTCACAACACAAAGTCTGCAAAACAATATCAACTTCTATTCTTCAAAATGATTGAAAGAAAACACAAAGTTTTTCTCCTTTCCAATAGCCTCTTAATGCTTCAAAAATTCTCGACCCTTTTGAATGCACAGGCATCCCTTATTTATAACAAAAGAAGCTAGAGATAAAACAGGACAGATCCTAAAGAGTAGCATGTTAACTGGAGTTTCAGTTTTGCATGACTCTCACGCAGGAGATCAAGTCAAAACATGAATTAAAAATATGATAAAACGGAAATAACAAAGACATGTCAATCTAAAAATAGAAATGACATGGGACATTGGGAATTAATCCGAATCATCATCTTTTGCTTCTTCTTCTTTCTCCTCCTCCAGCTGAGACTGTTTGTTACGAAACTCCTGGAACTTCCGAATAATGCCTTGCATTTCATTCTCATCAGGCGCAGTGGAGTGATCATTCCACATTTCGCAGGTTTCATGAACATCACTGGCAGTGCCGGGAAGTTTCTTCAATCCTTTGCTGAGCTTTCTTAAGGCCTCTAAAGTGTGCTCAATTCTTACAAACTGACCAATGACTTCCAGGTCAAATCCGTGTACAGGTTCATGCTGAATAGATTCCTGAACTTGTTTGAAGAGATCATCTGCTGATAGGATACCTGCGTTCCCAACTGACACCTTTGGACAAATCTTTAGTAATTCTTCTTCCAGATCACTTTTCCCATCGATCAATTTATCCCTTGATTCTCTCAACTTGCTGCAGGCTTCGTTGAGAATCTTTACTCTGAACTTGATGGCCTTGATCAGCTGAAAGTGTTTATCTGTATGTGGAAGAACGCCTTCTTCTACCAAGAGATGTGCTGGTATTTGCTTTAGCACTTGGAGAGCTTCACAAGTCAAATCAAGCTGTCCAATTTCTTCAGTGAATTCCTCATCCATCTTCTCTCCTTCCTTCTGAATCTCCCCCAAAGACTGATGAACTTTCACCACGTCTTGAATTACTTCCTTCCCTTGTTGGAGCAACTTTTGGATCCATTCATCAACCACCCTTCCTTTTTTAGCAATCTTCTCAATCGTAGGCACCGATGAGAAATCGAATCCGGCAGATACAGAAGAAGATGGTATGGATTCCAGGGGTGTTGAGAGTTTAATCAAAACCTCTGTCAACTGCTCCACTTTTTCCTTAAGCTCATTTCTGCTGTCCTTTGTTTCTTTCAACTTTTGGCACAGGACGTCTATGGAATCCTTTGCATCTTGCTGCGCCCCTTTTGCTGTCACTTTCCCTAGAGCCACCCTGGTTACATGGTAATCAGCAGCTGTTACATCATCTCTAGTTTTGTCAGCTGAGGGATTGGCAATCTCTACGAACTTATCTCCTGAAGCATCCACCAAAACCCTTGAAACTGTTTTGGGTTTCTTGGCTGATCTCGCAGTAGAAGCCTTGAGTGAGCTGAAATCAAAGGCTGGTAGGGGTACAATCACTTTCCTCTTCCTCGGAGTTTTCTCGAGTAGCCATTGTGGTGTATCAGAGGAAACTGCCAATGTTGTAGTAACTGGTATTCTACTCTCAAGGGGAGAAGATTCTACTATTGGAGGGGGAACAACAGCCAACGTGGTAGTAGGTGCAATGAATAGAGGCACAGGTTGTGGGGGAGTGTTGGTGATCACTTGGGTTCCAGCAGAGAGGGGTGAGAGCCCAGAGAAAATATTGGCCATGCTTGAAGAAGTGGATGGGGAATGAGGAGGCTGAAGTGGTTGTTGAGGGGGAGGCACAGATTCAGTTTCCAAAGCCTTGAATGCAAGAGATAAGGTCTCTCCAGTTGAGCAATCAACAAATGGTGAAGACAAGAGCTGGCTTCCTCCTTCTTCTAAATTAATCTCCCCTATTTCTGGTGGTGTTGGTGATTCTGGCACAACCACTGTTTGAGCTGGAGAGACAATTGAAGAGATTTGTCTTTCTTTCTTCTTCTTGGGAATCCTGATTTTTATAGACCCCCCAGAAGATTCTTTGTCCTTTTTCTTTTGGGAGGGCCCCACCTCCGTTTCAGCCAACTTTGGAAACTTGTCATCTTTAAAATTCATGCCCCAAGAAGAGAGCCATTTTTTGGTGCGAGCAAGAATGAGAGCCGACCTATCTGTGATAGAGGCTTTTTCGCTGGCCGACCAATCAATAGGCGGGAAAACGTATCGATCTTCATTAAGCCCATCATAGGACATATCCAACACACTTTCATTGTCAGTTGTGCCATCTGGCAAATCAGAAAGCTCTAGCATCTGAATCTCATTAATAGTTAACCTACTATTATCTTTTCTACGAACTGCAACTTCGTTACGCAGATCCACCCAGATATCCTCAATGTCGGGCCTGTGCAGATGTAGGGCTCCATAGGTTCTAAGTACTCCTCGGATGTCAAAACCATCCCGAGACTTCATATGCTTCTTTAATTTCTCCTGGAGTTCACATTCAACATTTTTGGCCTTTGCCACTGTTGAGCAAGTATATCTCCCAATAGAAATTGGGAAGGATACTGCTGCCTTATGCTTGCTCTGTTGGAATTTGTGAAAATCCAATAGCTGTCTGACCAATTCTATTAGTATCAATCTATCCCCTGGATAGCGAGGCAGACGGAAAGGCTCTCCTGAGTACATGACCGTTCGAAGGTAGGTAAACTTCTTGAACTGTAAGAAGATACATCCCCATTTAGATACCTCAGTCCAAGCTTCGTCTGATACCCTTGTCTTTCTTAGCCCTGGGTTCAGTTGGCAGATGTTCTCGTAGAAAAAGGCGTCATTTACCCTCCTAAAATGATCCTTGGACCCCTTCTTTGTTATTTGAGGATAATACTTATAGACTGGGTTTGTCGTTCTGCTCCCTTTAGTATCCAGTCCGGGATAGCTCCTCATTCCAGCTGCTGCATAGGCCACATATGAGAACATATAAAACTTTCCGGTCGATAAGACCGTCGTCATCTGAGAGTCAATCTCATTACTGATAAGGGTTCCCCAGTCAATCCCTTGCTGGTTCTTCTTGATGGTGACCATAAACTGATACATCCATCCATGAAATAAATTTGATTCCGGCAAGCCAAAAACCCGGCTCAGCAGGGTGATAATGTCATTGATTTCTTGTATGAAATCACATCTAGGAATAGTTCTTGGAAATCTAGATATTACTGGTTTTGCCTTGACCAAGAACTTCTTATTGACATCCTTAATGTAATTTTCCTGGTTACTGTCCCAGGCCTTCTGAGCCGACTTGATATTTAGGTCCCCATACTCCTCGAAATTAGGTAGTTTCAGGAGATCATCAAAATAAGCTCCATCTAGTTTGATAACTACCTCACCAGCCTGATTCCTTACTGAACGAGAAGCCGAGTCGTAACTGGACGCATAAGCCAAAACAAACTCTAGACATTGGGCAGACATGGGAAAGCCTGCTGCAAGGGGCAAGCCACTGTTAGCTAAAGCCATCATCCATGGGGTTTGAGAAGAACTCTTCACCCTATTCCAAAAGTCGTCCATATCTATGTTGCCAAGTTCAGTATCCCTGATATCATAATTACAATCAATATATGATGGGGATTCTGGTTTCTTAAATTTGTACTTCATCCTGCTAGACTTCTCGGCCTTCTCCTGAGATGGACCAGGGTCCGACATGAAGAATGTGGAGGGAGAAAGACTCAGAACTCAGGTGATGCTGTTCAAACTGGAAATCCCGATTGACTGAATGCGTTGGAAGAAGAGAAGAACCCGACACGCTGAAGAGGATGTCGGAAAACCCTGAGAACCCGACAAGTTTGATCTGTCGGAACTTTGGCAAAGCCCAACACTTGCTTTTGATGACGGAAACAGGCGGAAACCCGGCACTCACTGTTAATGGCGGACACGGGAGGAAACCCGGCGCCCACTTTTGATGACGGAACTTCGGAGATTCCCGACACTTACTGTTGAGGTCGGAATGTTGAGAAACCCCGATACTTCAAGCTTCCTTTATACTCTGGGCCTTTGAATCTGCAAAACAGTCTTCAAAATCCGAGAAACAAAAACAGAGTCTTTCTTCTGAATTTTCACATATACAACTTCCTTTCTTTTTTGTTATTCATATTCCATACATCATGCATATAATTAGAATTTTGGAAGGAACAGCACCAATTGATAATCCCAAAAAGAGAATAAACCCTAAAAACCCAAAACCCTTTCCAAAACAACACAGAAAGAAGAAGGGAAGAAAACCTTCAACAACTGGCAAGAAATTGGGAAGAAAATACGCGCAATCGATTCATAAAAATCAAGAATAAAGAAGGGAAGAAAAATACCTTCGATTCGAGATAGGTAAGATCAAAAACAAACGATCCAATCGGGCAATGCGAGTTTGCGGGTTTTGAAAGCGGAAGAGCATGCGAAAAATCCACGAATTAAAAATATGAATGGTAAGAATGACGTGGAAATCCGCGTATTTATAAGAAAATTAGTAATAAATACACTTCAGCTCGGCACGTGCCAACTCACCAACCATTCGGCATGAATGCCATGTCAGCATGTTGGAGGGGTCCGAAAACCCGACACGAAGAGATTTAGTGCATTCCGGGTTTCAGGTTTCGGAAAACATAGAGCACAAAACATGAAGTGCTTAGGTGCTACATAGCCCCGAAAACCCGAATACAAAGGATGGAGCAGACTTCGGGAATCGGAGAACATGGCGCATAAAACATGTTTTGGATCATGGATGTTCCGATGCTTTGGGGTTCCGAAAACCCGAATACAAAGGGTCTTCTCAATACAAGGTGGGTCTCGGGTTTCGGAAGTCAGATGTCATAAAACATGTTTTAACTTATGTACGTTCCGATGCGTTGAATTTCCGAAAACCCGATTACAAAGGATTTTCTTAATACAAGGCGGGTTTCGGGTTTCGGAGGACATAAGACATAAAGCATGTTAAAACTTATGTCAAGCTGTTAGTAACACCCGAAAACCTGATTTTTCTCTAAAAGAGGCCAAAATGCAAAATCACTTCGAAAATTTTGTAGGGGTTATCCGATCGTTTTGTCGTGAACTCAAAACGGGGATAACAGATGGCTCCAGTTGGGGACTTTCTTTGTAATACCAAAGGAAGAGAACTCAGAATCTCTGGTCTTATTTATTAGGCTACGGGGTCAAGGAGAAAACCAAAACAAAACAAAACGAAGAAAGAAAGAAAGAAAACCAAAAGCAAACACACAACAAAAAGCAAAATATGTACAATGCAAGAGAGCATCTTGCATTAATGGTAGAACAGCTTTAGATGTTGTCCACTGAAAGGCAAAGGGAGTAACCCTCCATCCAGATATGATAGAAGGAAACTATTTTCACCATTCAACTCGTGGATCTTGAAAGGTCCTTTCCATAAAGAATCAAATTTTCCATGCATTCCTTTCTGTTCTCTCCTTTTATCCCAAAGCAACACCAGGTCTCCAATCTGGAAGTTGCGCTGCTTTGACTTTTTATCGAAAATCTTCTTCACCCTACTCTGATGATCTGCTATATGATCAACCACCTTAATTCGCTCTTCTTCTAGCCTGGTTAGGTACATAACCCTCTTTTCGATAGAATTCTGAAAAGCTACATCTTCAACCGCTTTCGCCAACTGCAAGGCCGGCAATTCTACTGAGATAGGAATTTCAGCATCAATCCCGTATAGCAACTGAAAAGGGGACATCCCTATGGCTCGCTTTGGAGTGATCCGATCAGCCCACAACGCATCATACAATGCTTTGTGCCATGTCCTCTGATTTTCATCTACTAGTTTCCTGATTATAGTAACCAGATTCTTATTGCTGGACTCAGCTTGCCCATTGCCCTGGGGATAATAGTCAGATGAATGAGCCAGAGTAATGCCGAATCCATAGCAGAATTCTGTTAATTCATGTGACGAGAAGTTAGAGGCATTATCCGCTACGATCTTATGAGGCACACCAAATCTGACGATTATGTTTTCTTTCAGGAACTTGCAAACAGCTTCAGAAGTCACTTGCTTGATTGGTACAGCCTCTACCCACTTGGTAAAATAATCTGTAGCAGTCAGCACATAGTTGTGTCCAGCACTGGAAGCAGGATTCAATGTTCCGATAAAATCAATCCCCCATTGGCGAAAAGGTTCTTCAATCACCACAGGCTTCAAAGGAAGAGCTGCTAGCTTGGGACGACCAACGAAATGTTGACAAGCTTCACATTTAGACACCCATTCTGCTGAATCCCGGAAAAGAGTAGGCCAATAATACCTAGCCCGTAAGATCTTATATGCTGTTACAGAGGACGAAAAATGTCCTCCGCATGCTAGGCTATGAAAGGATTCTAATAACTTTTCCTGTTGTGATTTATCGACACAACGCAAGAAGACACCATCAATACCTTTCTTGTATATTGCATTATTCCACAAAAGGTATTTTGCAGATCTTAACTTGACGGTCCTCTTCTCTTTTTGATTTAAATGTGGAGGGCATTCACCATAAGTTAAGAAGAAAGCAATGTCCGTGTACCATTCATCGGTCGTACTCACAAAAAGCACCATAGGCAGCTCGGAAGAAGTATCTTGATTCTTCTCACACTCTGCTTCAGCATGATTCTCTGCAATCAATTGACACAGGCCTCTTCCTCGTACCAACTTGGTAGGTTTGATGTCCAAGTCATACTCCTGAACCTTAGCAATCCAAGTACCTCGTTGGCTTCCCAACTCTTGTTGAGTTAGAATGGATTTAACAGCAGTATCAGGAATGAGAACACGAGTATGAGAATTCAGCACATAGTACCTGAAATGCTTCACCGCTCGCACCACCGCATAAGCATGTTTTTCAATCTGCGACATCTTCAATTCATGCTCTTTCAATGGACAGCTCATGAATGCGATAGGAGCTTCAATGCCTTCTCCATTTTCCTGCATCAGGATCGCTGACACTGTGTGGGCAGAAGCATAGCTATACATGATGAAATCTTTCTTGAAGTCTGGACATACTAAGACAGGAGCACAAGCAACTGCCTTTTTGATTTCTTCAAATGCCAGCTTCCCTTCTGTACTCCATCGAAATGGAATTTTACCTTTCATCATTCCAAGGATATCCTTGGTTTTGTCAGCGAAATCGGGTACAAATCTTCTCAAGAAATTAACCTTTCCGAAGAAAGAATGAACTCTTGTTTTACTTGTGGGCAAGGTAAGACTCTGAATAGCCTTTACCCTTTCTGGGTCAATTTTAGTTCCTTCTCTGGTCACAATATGACCCAGCAGCTTTCCTTCTGTAACCCCGAACATGGACTTCTTAGGATTCAACGAAATCCCGTGACGTCTGCATCTTAAAAGTACCTGTTCTAAATGACCATAATGATCACTCCGCTTTTTAGAAAAAACGGTCAAGTCATCCAAATACACGACTATGACCTTGCCCATCAGATCTCTGAATGCTAGATCCATAGCCCTCTGAAAAGTAGCTCCGGCGTTGATCAGGCCGAATGGCATCCTCCTGTAAGCAAAGGTACCCCATGGGGTCGTGAAAGCTGTCTTGTGTTGATCTTCTGTGGTTACTTCGACTTGATTATATCCTGAAAACCCGTCGAGCATGGATAACATTTCCGATCCAGTTACAGTTTGTAATACCTGATCCATGATAGGCAAGGGATAGTTATCCTTCAGTGAGGACTGATTTAAGTTACGGAAGTCAACACAAATCCGGATCTCACCATTCTTCTTCCTGACAGGGACAATGTTTGCAATCCAAGTGGAGTGATGGATTGGGAAAATAATTCTAGCATCTAACATCTTCTGAATTTCTGCCAGGATTGTCCCTGAAATCTTCGGATTATAATGTCTTTGCTTCTGTCTATACGGCTTGACATCAGGCTTCAAAGGGATACTGTGCTGTACATCTTTAGGCTTGAAGGATTTCAAATCTGCATAAGACCAGGCCAACACATCGATGTATTTCTTCAAAAGCGAAATGAATCTTACCTTCTCTTCAGGAGAACAACATTTACCAATATTCACCATCCGAGGTTGATCAGATGAACCTAGATTGATTTGATCTACTTCAGAGGAAGAAGCTCCTTCAACTTGCCTTTTGTTTTGGATAAAGCGATCATGTTTGTCAAACAGACCCTCCAGGGAAACCAGACCTTTTGGTATCTTGTTGCCTTTCAGCTGGATAAATTCACCATCAACCTCTTGATATGGCTCTGAAATAGTTTCACGAAAGGCTGATTCCGAACCTTCAAAATATAGCTCACTGAAATTGTCAGCCTTTTCTAGAAAAGCCAACACCTGTTGATCATCATTGAATACCTGCCAGTGAGTTGCATTATCTGGGACGCTAGGGCGGTACACAATCTCGATAGAGTATGTGTCTTGCTTGAACTGAGGATGAGGAAGAAGAAGAGATGCAGATACGGCCAAAGAATCGGCCTTGTCATTATAATCTCTTAAAACTGCCTTAATAGAAAATGCATCAAAGCATTCTATACTATCCCAAACTTTGTTCCTGTAATGCCTCAACCGATCATTTTTTACTTGATATATACCCCTGACCTGATTAACAATCAGCTCCGCATCTCCCTGAACCTTGAGATTCCTGATTCCCTTCTGTCTGGCCAATTCTAATCCTAATAACAGGGCTTCATATTCGGCCGTGTTGTTAGTATTATCAAATTGCAACTTATAAGCTGATGGAAAAATCTCGGAGCTAGGAGATATGAGAACAACACCAGCGCCTGATCCAGAGGCTGAGCAGCTACCATCAAATTCGAGCATCCAAATTGCATTGGGATCTTCCTCTTCCACATCTACAATGGGTATCTCTGATGCCATGAAATAATTCCCGAAGCTAGCATCTTCGAAAAGAATCTGAGCCTTAGGATCATCTGATTTAGTCACCAAATACTTTGCCTGCGGTTCAGGATGAAGAACCTGTTGAACCCCTTTGACTGGGATCTTGGCTTTGGTCCAATCCATACTAATCTCTCCTCCGACATCTTTACAAAATCCTCTACCCAAGAGAATACCATAAGCCGCAGGGATATCAGCAACCAGAATAGTCATTTTTACTCTCTTCTCAGGGAAGGCAACAAATGCAAACTGTGCGTCCTTAATTTGACCAATCAGAGGGACTTGTTTAGTTTCCATGGAATAGCACCGTCCATACGACTTAGTCAAAGTAAGCCCGAGGGCTTGGGCCACTTTTTTGCAGGCATAACATTATCAGAGGCCCCTGAATCAATGATGCAATTGCTGAGTTTAAACCCATTTATAAGTAGAGACAAATAAAATGGTTCAATCTTTCCTGAGGAAGAAGCAGAGGTCAGATTATTCTGAGGTGTGGGTTGAGTAGGATTTGAAAGGAGACCTTTAGCAGGTGACGGAACGGCCGCTTTACTTCTGATGAACTTGGCCAGCTTTTCAAATTGTTCGGGATTCGACTGAAGGTATTCTGCTTCTGACATTTGAATTTTGGTTCTCTTTGCATGATCAATAATATCGAAAGCAGTGTAAGAAGGAATGATAGTAGGCTCAGTTCTAATTATATGAGCTTGTGCTGGGGCACTGACCTTAGGAGAAGGAGAATAAGGAGCAGCTGTCTTTTTAGTAACCTCTCTTTCAGTTTGCGCTGAAATAGGGGTACCCCTTTTGACTATGGATACAGGAGGTTCCTTATTCTTCTCCTTAGTATTTTCCAGAGGCTTTCTGGGAACCTGAGATTGGGACCGAGTGAACACAGCAAATGATTGACCATCTGGCTCACATTCATCTTCATCATATTCCAAATAACCAATGCTGGAGTCGCCAGCTGACTCATCATAAGACTCATCAGCATATCCTGAAGCTTCGAAATCCTCACGGGAATCTTGTTCTTCTGGTTCATCATCTTCTTCAATTATTTCCACTGCTGCATTAATAGGCGGAGCTTCAATTGCTAATCTCAGTTGAGCAGGAGCTAACCGTGGCCTATCTCTGGCAGGTGCACCATTGTTATTAAAATTCCACCTAGGGATATCCCGGTACGGAACATTGCTCACCTGCTGAGACACTTGCTTCTTTAAAGCAATCAAATCATTAGCCATTTTTTGAAACATAGGGTCAGTATTACCTTGAGAAGAACCTTGATTTTTGATTTTGGGTATATCTTTCTTGATCCTTCCGGCTAAGATGAGATCATCCTCTATTTCAGTAGCCGTTGACTGAGCAGTAGCCAAATCTGGGATAACCGACCTTCGTAATAAAAAGCTTATATCAGGAGGTTGAGCATTGATGAAAAAGCATTTTTGGTTTTCCAGAGTTGGTACAGCTATTACTGGAATTTTCCGGATCAGCTTATTGAACTTAGCCACGAATTCCCGCATAGGTTCATGCGATTCCTTCTTCATATGTGTGAGCTGAGCTAACAAAGCATGAGAATCTTTGGCTGGTTTGAAACGTGCCTCAAACTTGGTCCGCATGGTAGCCCAATCTGGAATGCATGCATTCGGGAGGTGGTAAAACCATTCAGCTGCTACTCCCTGCAATGTTTCAACGAAGAGTCGAACGGAGACATCTTCGTGGGCTACTCCGAGGACACCACATGCAACAAAGAAAGATGCAATGTGCTCATCAGGATGCTGCTTCCCATCTCCATTGAACTTGGGAATATTTTTACGAGATCCACGTGGTAACTCATTCAATGGAGGAGTCAAGGAAAGAGGACCAATAACTGCACCCCAAGGCACAGGTTGAACCGCCATCCTTCTGAAAAGAGTGCGTACAGGGATCCGAGTATCAGACAAGAGTAGTGCACGACAAGTTGCAGATGCTTCCCGTTCTTCAGGGATCCGGTTTCTCCCGAACAGGTGAAGAACTTCTGGCTCGATTAGAGACAACGCTGTTGGGAGAAAGGCTGAAATTATGCTGTTGCAGTAACTCAAAGAGTGGATCAATTTCACCTTGAGCTCGGCGGGACCGAGTGAAGATCCTCCTGGCCAGCTTGAACTGAAAGGAGATCTTATTAAAAATAAGGCAAATATGGAGTCGCCAGACACCGAGAGGATAAGCTTTATACTATTGATCCGTATTTCCCCAGCGGAGTCGCCAAAAACTGTTGGTTGGATATTTTGTCAAACCAAAATATGAGGTTCAACCACAGTACATGGGATTAAATCCCTCCTCAAAGACAGGTGAGGCTGCCTATTTATTGCTAATCTAAAACACAGTAAATAATATATACAATATTCACACTAATCTAACCATTGGGGGTTGGGATGAAATCCCGAAATCCACATTCACACGATTCAAGGATATTGCTTTCGTAAGTGAAATAGGTTAGAAACTGTTACAGTGAAAGAAGCACGGTAGAAAAGAAATGGGAGAAACGTATTTTCTTCCGAGTAAACACAGAGCACGAAATAATCATACGAGTTTTAGATCACAGATATAGTGTCCGAGATAATTAGAAACACTGAGATTCTATGCAAAGAATAGCTTTAAGATCATGAACATAAGAACACTGTCTTAAATAAGATATATTTCACAACACAAAGTCTGTAAAACAATATCAACTTCTATTCTTCAAAAATGATTGAAAGAAAACACAAAGTTTTTCTCCTTTCCAATAGCCTCTTAATGCTTCAAAAATTCTCGACCCTTTTGAATGCACAGGCATCCCTTATTTATAACAAAAGAAGCTAGAGATAAAATAGGGACAGATCCTAAAGAGTAGCATGTTAACTGGAGTTTCAGTTTTGCATGACTCTCACGCAGGAGATCAAGTCAAAACATGAATTAAAAATATGATAAAACGGAAATAACAAAGACATGTCAATCTAAAAATAGAAATGACATGGGACGTTGGGAATTAATCCGAATCATCATCTTTTGCTTCTTCTTCTTTCTCCTCCTCCAGCTGAGACTGTTTGTTACGAAACTCCTGGAACTTCCGAATAATGCCTTGCATTTCATTCTCATCAGGCGCAGTGGAGTGATCATTCCACATTTCCCAGGTTTCATGAACATCACTGGCAGTGCCGGGAAGTTTCTTCAATCCTTTGCTGAGCTTTCTTAAGGCCTCTAAAGTGTGCTCAATTCTTACAAACTGACCAATGACTTCAAGGTCAAATCCGTGTACAGGTTCATGCTGAATAGATTCCTGAACTTGTTTGAAGAGATCATCTGCTGATAGGATACCTGCGTTCCCAACTGACACCTTTGGACAAATCTTTAGCAATTCTTCTTCCAGATCACTTTTCCCATCGATCAATTTATCCCTTGATTCTCTCAACTTGCTGCAGGCTTCGTTGAGAATCTTTACTCTGAACTTGATGGCCTTGATCAGCTGAAAGTGTTTATCTATATGTGGAAGAACGCCTTCTTCTACCAAGAGATGTGCTGGTATTTGCTTTAGCACTTGGAGAGCTTCACAAGTCAAATCAAGCTGTCCAATTTCTTCAGTGAATTCCTCATCCATCTTCTCTCCTTCCTTCTGAATCTCCCCCAAAGACTGATGAACTTTCACCACATCTTGAATTACTTCCTTCCCTTGTTGGAGCAACTTTTGGATCCATTCATCAACCACCCTTCCTTTTTTAGCAATCTTCTCAATCGTAGGCACCGATGAGAAATCGAATCCGGACAGATACAGAAGAAGATGGTATGGATTCCAGGGGTGTTGAGAGTTTAATCAAAACCTCTGTCAACTGCTCCACTTTTTCCTTAAGCTCATTTCTGCTGTCCTTTGTTTCTTTCAACTTTTGGCACAGGACGTCTATGGAATCCTTTGCATCTTGCTGCGCCCCTTTTGCTGTCACTTTCCCTAGAGCCACCCTGGTTACCTGGTAATCAGCAGCTGTTACATCATCTCTAGTTTTGTCAGCTGAGGGAGTGGTAATCTCTGCGAACTTATCTCCTGAAGCATCCACCAAAACCCTTGAAACTGTTTTGGGTTTCTTGGCTGATCTCGCAGTAGAAGCCTTGAGTGAGCTGAAATCAAAGGCTGGTAGGGGTACAATCACTTTCCTCTTCCTCGGAGTTTGCTCGAGTAGCCATTGTGGTGTATCAGAGGAAACTGCCAATGTTGTAGTAACTGGTATTCTACTCTCAAGGGGAGAAGATTCTACTATTGGAGGGGGAACATCAGCCAACGTGGTAGTAGGTGCAATGAATAGAGGCACAGGTTGTGGGGGAGTGTTGGTGATCACTTGGGTTCCAGCAGAGAGGGGTGAGAGCCCAGAGAAAATATTGGCCATGCTTGAAGAAGTGGATGGGGAATGAGGAGGCTGAAGTGGTTGTTGAGGGGGAGGCACAGATTCAGTTTCCAAAGCCTTGAATGCAAGAGATAAGGTCTCTCCAGTTGAGCAATCAGCAAATGGTGAAGTCAAGAGCTGGCTTCCTCCTTCTAAATTAATCTCCCCTATTTCTGGTGGTGTTGGTGATTCTGGCACAACCACCGTTTGAGCTGGAGAGACAATTGAAGAGATTTGTCTTTCTTTCTTCTTCTTGGGAATCCTGATTTTTATAGACCCCCCAGAAGATTCTTTGTCCTTTTTATTTTGGGAGGGCCCCACCTCCGTTTCAGCCAACTTTGGAAACTTGTCATCTTTAAAATTCATGCCCCAAGAAGAGAGCCATTTTTTGGTGCGAGCAAGAATGAGAGCCGACCTATCTGTGATAGAGGCTTTTTCGCTGGCCGACCAATCAATAGGCGGGAAAACATATTGATCTTCATTAAGCCCATCATAGGACATATCCAACACACTTTCATTGTCAGTTGTGCCATCTGGACAAATCAGAAAGCTCTAGCGTCTGAATCTCATTAATAGTTAACCTACTATTATCTTTTCTGCGAACTGCAACTTCGTTACGCAGATCCACCCAGATATCCTCAATGTCGGGCCTGTGCAGATGTAGGGCTCCATAGGTTCTAAGTACTCCTCGGATGTCAAAACCATCCCGAGACTTCATATTCTTCTTTAATTTCTCCTGGAGTTAACATTCAACATTTTTGGCCTTTGCCACTATTGAGCAAGTATATCTCCCAATAGAAATTGGGAAGGATACTGCTGCCTTATGCTTGCTCTGTTGGAATTTGTGAAAATCCAATAGCTGTCTGACCAATTCTATTAGTATTAATCTATCCCCTGGATAGCGAGGCAGACGGAAAGGCTCTCCTGAGTACATGACCGTTCGAAGGTAGGTAAACTTCTTGAACTGTAAGAAGATACAATCCCCATTTAGATACCTCAGTCCAAGCTTCGTCTGATACCCTTGTCTTTCTTAGCCTTGGGTTCAGCCGGCAAATGTTCTCGTAGAAAAAGGCGTCATTCACCCTCCTAAAATGATCCTTGGACCCCTTCTTTGTTATTTGAGGATAATACTTATAGACTGGGTTTGTTGTTCTGCTTCCTTTAGTATCCAGTCCGGGATAGCTCCTCATCCCGGCTGCTGCATAAGCCACATATGAGAACATATAAAACTTCTCCGGTCGATAAGACCGTCGTCATCTGAGAGTCAATCTCATTACTGATAAGGGTTCCCCAGTCAATGCCTTGCTGGTTCTTCTTGATGGTGACCATAAACTGATACATCCATCCATGAAATAAATTTGATTCTGGCAAGCCAAAAAACCCAGCTCAGCAGGGTGATAATGTCATTGATTTTCTTGTATGAAATCACATCTAGGAATAGTTCTTGGAAATCTAGATATTACTGGTTTTTCCTTGACCAAGAACTTCTTATTGACATCCTTAATGCAATTTTCCTGGTTACTGTCCCAAGCCTTCTGAGCCGACTTGATATTTAGGTCCCCATACTCCTCAAAATTAGGTAGTTTCAGGAGATCATCAAAATACGCTCCCATCTAGTTTGATGACTTCCTCACCATCCTGATTCCTCACGGAACGAGAAGCCGAGTTGTAACTGGACGCACAGGCCAAAACCAATTCTTGACATTGGGCAGACATGGGAAAGCCTGCTGCAAGGGGCAAGCCACTGTTAGCCTAAAGCCATCATCCATGGGGTTTGAGAAGAACTCTTCACCCTATTCCAAAAGTTGTCCATATCTATGTTGCCAAGTTTAGTATCCCTCATATCATAATTACAATCAATATATGATGGGGATTCTGGTTTCTTAAATTTATACTTCATCCTGCTAGACTTCTCGGCCTTCTCCTGAGATGGACCAGGGGTTCGACATGAAGAATGTGGAGGGAGAAAGACTCGGAACTCAGGTGATGCTGTTCAAACTGGAAATCCCAATTGACTGAATGCGCTGGAAGAAGAGAAGAACTTGACACGCTGAAGAGGATGTCGATCAACCCTGAGAACCCGACAAGTTTGATCTGTCAGAACTTTGGCAAAGCCCGACACTTGCTTTTGATGACGGAAACAGGCGGAAACCGGCACTCACTGTTAATGGCGGACACGGGAGGTAACCCAGCGCCCACTTTTGATGATGGAACTTCGGAGATTCCCGACACTTACTGTTGAGGTCGGAATGTTGAGAAACCCCAATACTTCAAGCTTCCTTTATACTCCGGGCCTTTGAATCTGTAAAACAGTCTTCAAAAACTGAGAAGCAAAAACAAAGTCTTTCCTGTATTTCCACATATACAACTTCCTTTCTTTTTTGTTATTCATATTCCATACATCATGCATATAATTAGAATTTTGGAAGGAACAGCACCAATTGATAATCCCAAAAAGAGAATAAACCCTAAAAACCCAAAACCCTTTCCAAAACAACACAGAAAGAAGAAGGGAAGAAAACCTTCAACAACTGGTAAGAAATTGGGAGGAAAATGCGCGCAATCGATCCATAAAAATCAAGAATAAAGAAGGAAAGAAGAATACCTTCGATTCGAG
Organism: Taxus chinensis; assembly: GCA_019776745.2. NCBI lineage: Eukaryota > Viridiplantae > Streptophyta > Pinopsida > Cupressales > Taxaceae > Taxus > Taxus chinensis. The sequence goes on from CM034153.1 coordinate 581,757,538, forward strand.
ACAGGTAAGATCAAAAACAAACGATCCAATCGGGCAAAGGGAGTTTGCGGGTTTTGAAAGCGAAAGAGCATGCGAAAAATCCACGAATTAAAAATATGAATGGTAAGAATGACGTGGAAATCCGCGTATTTATAAGAAAATTAGTAATAAATACACTTCAGCTCGGCATGTGCCAACTCACCAACCATTCGGCATGAATGCCATGTCAGCATGTTGGAGGGGTCCGAAAACCCGACACGAAGAGATTTAGTGCATTCCGGGTTTTGGGTTTCGGAGAACATAGAGCACAAAACATGAAGTGCTTAGGTGCTACATAGCCCCGAAAACCCGAATACAAAGGATGGAGCGGACTTCGGGAATCGGAGAACATGGCGCATAAAACATGTTTTAGATCATGGATGTTCCGATGCTTTGGGGTTCCGAAAACCTGAATACAAAGGGTCTTCTCAATACAAGGCGGGTTTCGGATTTCAGAAGTCAGATGTCATAAAACATGTTTTAACTTATGTACGTTCCGATGCGTTGAATTTCCGAAAACCCGATTACAAAGGATTTTATTAATACAAGGCGGGTTTCGGGTTTCAGAGGACATAAGACATAAAGCATGTTAAAACTTATGTCAAGCTGTTAGTAACACCCGAAAACCTGATTTTTCTCTAAAAGAGGCCAAAATGCAAAATCACTTCGAAAATTTTGTAGGGGTTATCCGATCGTTTTGTCGTGAACTCAAAACGGGGATAACAGGATTATCTTTTTCTTGCCTCTTTCTTAAAATAACCTTTACTAGAGCCTGAATAGACACATGTGTTACTGCAATAGCTACCTTAGGTTAATTTGATATATTCAGGGCTTCATTTGTCTTATTAGCACCTTGTTGTGTAAGAGTGGGTTGAGAAGCAACTGGATTCAATGGTTTCCCCTCCTCTATGTTCCTCTTCTTTGACCCTGTATTGACAGCCACACTAGGGAAAGCAGGTTGATGAAATCCACAAAAGTCTTTTGTTTTCCAATTGACCAATGTGTTTTCCATTGGAGGTGCCTTTTCATGGATACCTTTCTGCTGAATTCCCTCCTCGGTTGGTTCTTTGGACACACTGATAGTCTGCACCATTAGAGCCTAATTTAGTGCACCATAGAAAAACATTGATTAATTTTGATGTAGATTATAGGGGTGACACTACTTGTATTCCTTTGCCACGATATTTTGAGTTGGAACTGAGGCTCTTGATATTGAGATTACATTTGGATAATATCCTTGTCCTTGGATAAGATTTAGCTGAGCAGGCTAGGTAAGTTGAGCACATTGCAGAGGGCTTTGGGAAATGAAGAAGCTTTGAAGTCTGAAATTCAAACTTTGAAGGTGGGGTCATTCGAGGTTATGCCAAAGAAAAATTTGGGGACTCGGAGGAAAGAAACGTGCAAAAAGGAAGTGTAAAATATTAAACCTAAAGTCTGAACTTTAAACTTTAGAAAGTTTCACGATTTTAGATTTGGGAGGTTGTATATTCCAAGAGGATAATCTAACCCCAAAGCCCGAAGTCCCGAAACCCCAAAACTTGAATTCTTGAAATCCTAAAATTGTGAAACCCTGAAACCCCAAAACTCAAGGACCCGAAACCCCGAAACCTGAAAACCTTGAAATATTGAAACTATAATCCCCAAAAAGGAAACGGTCCAAAACCTGAAGTTTTAATTTCGAACTTCAGAGTTTCAAAATTTCAAAATTTAAAAACTTCTCTTCAAGCGATGAATAGTGTCTCGCGACATGGTTTAGGATTCCAAACTTTAAATTCAAAATTTTAGAATTTAGAGGTTTGGCATTTCAGAACTCTCAAGCTTACTTAAGCGACGAAGAGTAACCTGAACTCTAAAATCTGAAATCCCATAGTCCCGAATCCTAAAAGTCTGAAATTTTTTATTTTTGTAGGATAAAATACAATTTGGTGTCTAAAAAGACAAAGATCACCACCCACATTTATTCCAGTATGACATCCTTATCTTTAGATGGCCATAACTTTTGACAGGAAGCTCAAATTTTCTCAAAATCAGAATTTTAGAGGGTATTTCTATGTTTCTCACCTACCCAAATGATGAGATATGGGATTCATTTCTTCTTAAACAAAGAAAATAACATGGGGTATGGGTTTTATAGTGTCACCCATCATTTTTCCAGGAGATTTTAATGCATTTTTCGTTGGTTGAAGAAAGATTTCAAATTCTTCTATATCCCTTGTGTCATTCTTCATATATATTGTAAAGAGGGGATCATTTCAAAAGGTTTGACACCGTGTATATTCCCCTCCCTTCTTCTTCTTCTTCTTGTTTGTAAGATATTTTGTTGATATTCTAAAACTCCTTACTAGACATTGTAATGTAAAATCTTTTCCTTTGGCCATAAATGTGATGTATAATATCAACTTTGAGAGAAATAAAATTAGATCTGTGGATGCTTGAAACCTTCTTCCGTGTTATACTGCAACTCTTTGATATTTCATTGCATTCAAGGTTATTGTGTGTTGTTGTTGTTTTCATTACAAGGTTTTGGTAGTGTTGTGTTTATTATGCAACTTGTTCAACATCATTCTTGGTGCATCTCCTTCACTGAGAGTAAGTTTTAATTTTCATACATTTTCTCTATCTATATCTCCTTTAAAATATCAAATTATGGTTAGATCTGCAACTCTTTACACTTTGGAGTTGCTGGCACTAGTATAGGATAAGAAGACGAACTTCTCCGGAGAGCTTTCCCTTGTGCACTTTGGAAAAATCTCCATGTTAGGCAATCACACCAGTAGTTTCAATCTATCGATTTGTAAAAATTCAGGGGTGGTGTGATTATAGATCAACACTTGCGTTTCTTATTATTTGTGAAAGACATAAATATAAATGTTAACTCCTACAGCTCGGGTTAGTGGAGAAATTGAACAAAACAAGGATTTACTTAACTTAAATAGCTCACTTTTAAGACTAAATCATGCACAATGTCCATACATATCTTATTTGAATTTTTTTTAATTTTGTTCAACCATTAGAGAGATTTATTCAAAAAAACCCCTTCTCCTACTCATAGAGAGGGTTTTCATAGTCACGTCTATAGTTTAGATTTTGACATATCAATCCATCCTCATTTTACTTAAAATATTCAATATACTATTCAAAGTAAGTTTACTAAGGATTTGTGATGAAATTTTCAGAATCTACTGGTGGAAACTTTAAGATTTTATGTATAGTCTAAGCCTAGGTATTTTTATATAGTCAAGGGGATAGTGTGGTTAACAAAGAAATAAATATTTTGATTGGAGTGATACCATGAAACTTTGAAGGAATAGTGAAGAGAGCAATGGGTTCTTAAAAATATCATTAATGTGAATGGAAACATCCTACAATTGAGACAAAACTAACATTTGTTCTAGGAAGACTTAGTAAAGGGTTACAAGACAAAATACAAAAAGGAAGCTAAAAGGAGTTGTGTAAGGAGTTAAGATATTAAACTTTGAGGACATATTAGGGGTAGTAGAAGTAATGTAGTGAATAAGATAAATCATGTTTTATATGCTCAAAATTTCGTAACATATGTCCAAGTAGAGTGAATGTTCTCAAGAACCTCATAGGATAGTCTTGACTAATAAGGATAAGAGACTATATATTTTGGAGTCGAGTGCATTTTTTGTTAGTGCTTATAGTGGATAAAGTATATGACAGGGACAATGCACAAGAGAGTCTCAGAGGAAATCAAGAAGCAAGAAAATCCTAGGGTATTCGTAAAGGTGAAAGAGAAAAGAATGACAGTTTTTGGACAAGTTGGTGGAAATAGATTCCTTGAAGTCTTGCATCTAGTTAGAGATGATATTATGAGTGTATGGAAGTAGTGAGAGAAAGTACAAGTCTTGGTGATTTTTTGAGAAGTCTGCAAAAAAGGGGTGTAATATTAATACAAGTATGAAATAAGAGTGTGTTGGAGAGATAGATTTGTGAAAAAGAAGGGTAAATTGGGACTTTCAAGATTTAAATTTTTTTTTTTTTTGATCTAACACACATTTGAAAAATTGTAATAATTAAGACTACTTAATAATATAGGAAGGGGGTTGTGAACCAAATGGCACTCTTTGGTAACTTGGTAAGAAGGAAGAACCTGAGTGTTTGAAGCAACAAGGTAAGTATTCCAATAACTCAAATGCATATGGATGAATTTAATGAGTTAATAGACAAATAGTAAAATTAATGAGAATATTACATGGTTGTTTTCATTTAATCAAGCCATTATAGGATTTATTTTTTTGTTTTAAAAAACTATAATACTCTTGGAGCTTGTTAAAGATCATGAAAACACACTAGTTTTACAACGGAAACATATAATATATTATTCACATCATAATAAATAATGTGGAATAGATTGTCTATTATATAGCCATAAAGGTTCGTAAAAAACTTTCTAGAAACTATGAAGTGAGTATAAAAATTAACCCAGTCATAGTTACGGATATAACAACTAACCATAGACCTAACAATACGAGTTATTTTAACATCTTGTATGACAATATTTATCTTTATTATATTATTATTATCAATTTATGAAACTCATATAATGTGAACACAAGATTATTCCTAACATTCACCCCCTTAGTGTGAACATTATTAATTACTAGCATTATCCACCCCCTTAATGTGAACACACTGAAGACCCATATTTTGAATAAGTTGAACCACCTCCTGAAAGCACTTCTTAGACATTGTAAAAACTCCATAGATTATCTCATTATCCTTGTAAAGGTGTAGTTTCAAGCCAAGTTAAGGAGGAATTATCCCTTTTTTTGGGTTCCTAAGGGACTTTCCCTTCTTCCCTAGGTGCTTGAATTTTGAATCTCCAAGATCTAAAAGATTGGCAATAGATGGATAACCATCCCTTTAGTCTACATCAAAATATTCTCCTATTCCCTAAAATCGAGTCTTTTGAAAACATGAATCTTCCCAAATTCTAGAAATGGGTTTATTTAGCACATAACACAATAGGCACACTTAAAACTAGGAATATTTAAACACACATATCAGAAAAAATTTGAGTAAATCAAATGTGCGGCCCTATCATTGGTGACTTATGAGAGATCAACTATTGACCTCCATCCTCTGATGCCTCGATCATATGATTATCTAAACATAATATAAGAAGTATTTAAAATTATAGTGAGGCCCGTGACTCAATCATCCATATTTTAATTTTGAATCTTATTCTAAAACTATATTTGATTCATTTTGCTTCAATTTTCCACTAATATGATCTTTCACTCGAGCTGTGATAAAAGCATTCTAATTCCTCCTTTTAAAATAAATTCATGTATTTATTTTTCGCATAAATTTTTGTTTCCTATAGCGCATGTTCTTTAGTCTTTTTTCTTTAGCTAGAAGAGCTAATATCATATCTTCCAATGAGCTAGAAGGCATCTTACCAAGAGTGAAAACAATGTTACTAGATTTGGGTGGAAAATTATTGAGTACAATAAATTTTGCATCCTCATCATCTATTGGAGCTTTTCTTTGTCCAATTTGTCTCAGATGAGATCTTAAATTGTTGATGTGACTAGACATTATATCTCCATCACTCATTTTGAGCTTGAACACCTCAATTTTAAGGGAAAATTTTGCATTGACTACTTTTGAACCAAACAGTTTTCTCAGAGTATCCCACATTTCCTTTGATATTTTCTCTAGGTTTATATAATACATTTCATAATCTAAGAGGGAAAGTCAGATAATGGATTTTTATTTATCATCTCTCATTTCTGAGTCTTCCAATTTCGTTTGATCTGAAGGAGATGGTTCTTTCCCATCTACTATCCTCCAAAGATTTTTGGTCATCAACTACATCTAGATCACAATTTCCAGGTGTAAAGATCGGGTCCATTGAATTTTTGTAATGGTTTTTCTGATGTAAAAAAATATAGAAATGATACAACTTAATTACCAAATAACATCTTTGATCCATGTCTCAAACTGATCCTCATAAACCAATGACTATTATATTAGGATTACTCCATATATGCCACCATATATGCCATTTTACTTAAAACACCATGTATTCTAAGTAAAAGTTGGAGTTCACAAATATTAACCCAATTTCGAATGAGAAGAATGGACATAAGAACCAATTTTCACACAAGCTTCGAGTCACCTACAAATACTCAAAAGAATATCTTCTCTCACGGTGATATCCATTTGTAATTGGTTGGCAAGATATTTGATGCAATGGATTAAGCTTCAAATTACGTCATACAAGATAAAATGGAAATGGAAGAGCATAATCCAAAATACACCAAGGATATATTTATGGAGGACTGATTCAACACTTTGAATAGTGCGCAATTTGACTAAGCATGAAGCTGTCAATATCCAAACAAAAACACATTGATGAAGTTGCTTCCATTCTTTTTTTTAGTGATACAAAATGATAGGGGTAGGTAGTTCTATTACCATGTTGAACCAAGAACAAATCAAATACTTCACAAATAATTAAAAAAAATATCACCAAAACACTTCATCACCTCTAGGAAGCCCCTCAAACTCTGATACTCAAGATCACCATAAATACACCAGTTTACACATAACCCAACAATACTCAGAATATGGGATTCACATCATACCGATCAACCTTGATGTCCCTTAGCTCTGACTTTGACATATACATGGAAAGGTACCGAAAACACAAATATTTTAGGACATTGGAAGTGACAACACTATGCCAACAATCTCCCCCCTTTGTCAGTTGATGGGCATAAAAACTAACCACAAAGCTTCATAACTATGATTTATTTTAGGAACATCACTTACCATCAGATCATTCTCCCCCTTTTGACATTATTATGATCAATGAGTACATACCTGAATCATCATATTCTTGACAATAGATTATTCCTAGGGATCTAATCCTTTCCGGGTTATCTGGAAACACCCAACCTGTTGACCATCAAGGTCCATTTGACCTTCTTCTAAATCTAGTTGTGAAACTAAATATATGCTTGATATTTTATGCTCCCCCTATAGCAAATAGCATACTTCCAAAACTAACTCATTGTACTTTGATTTCATGCATTTCCTTCACTATAAAAATGATTCAAATAGATTTTTTATCATCAGTTGACATGTTATGCAATATGGACAACTTCTGATACCTTGTGAAAATTGGATCGAAAATCGACTTTACACTATGGAAATTCATTGACTCCTACTGTTCCTTCCTTACTTGAGATCAGAAACATGATTTGAGATCCTCCTGAGTCATATACTCCTTCAAACACTATCAGATTGTCTTTTCATGATCTGACCCTGACATTAAGCTAGCGAAGTATGAAACTTATTCATACCCCCATAAATAAATTTCTAGATTATATAGCACATCTATGTACCAACTGCTCATCTCTTTGTGCAAACAGGAACAATTTCTAATTCTATCACTTCCCTATTTTCTCGATCATTATTTTACATAGTTTCTTAGCAAAATATTTTTCTTATGACATACTCTACTCAACTCCATTTGACCTAATACCCTCATTCTCACAAGTCAATACTATCTATTACATATAAGAAGGACCAATAGATTAAAAAACAACCTATCTTAAGAACTATCACAAGTACATTCCTTATGGGATAATCAGGAATAAAAACAACTTACCATTCATGACTCCATAACAAGAATTAGGTCATTCAAAGATACTAGGTATCCATACAAGAATATATTCCCATACATATGTACATTCCCTATTTTTTGTCTTCATGTAAACGAACTAACATATGCACATGTAATAAAACTTCTCAGTCTTGAAATAGACCTAAATTAGATCAAACAATACTAATCCAATATGTTGCATACATTTCACATTATTCAAGACTAATAAAATAATCTTTCAGGCCTTCATCAACTTGTTCAATAGATATGCTAGGTCTTCATAGACATCTCCTTGACAGGTAACTTAATGTCATAAATGACATTTTGGAATGATCTCAATCTCAATTGGAATAACTCTTCATAGCATGGATATAGACTCAGTCCATTATGTTTGCCTCAACCTTGTAGAATGATGATATCATGTTCTTCTAGGAATGTATCTAAGCATTGCACATCATGCATAAAGTGACTCTAGTTATCATGCAAGGTGTAGGAATCTACTAATACTCCTAGTTTATATATCCTTGATTCAACTATTTTATATAAGTTCTTCATGCTACATCCTTTCCTATTTATAGGGTTCTTCAAGCATTATATCATACACTCACTGGCAAACATATCTATTAAACATGGTCTCACTGATTATACCAAGAATAGAGTTAAGCTAAAAGATTACATATGTCCTTCATTCTCTTTCAAAGCATAACAAATTACTATGAAAATATTCCATGTCAAAAGCTATCATGTTAGATCATCAACTCATCACACGATACCATGTACAAATTATCTTCATGTGGAACATAGTATCTTTTCTTAGATGTGAGCTAGTAAAGTAGTTCAGCTCCCTTAGCATCTTATGATTGTATCTTTGACACACTATAGATATTCAAGGATTGAGATCTCCTTTGCTTACAAAAACCATACAATATTTGTGAATTGGATATTAAGATTTTAGCCTCACTTACCCTTAGTTTTGGTGACGTAGACCTATTGCAAGGTCTCAATAGTCACAATTTGAGATAAACAAGTGCCTAGTCATCACATGAATACTGTATAATTTTTACTTGACAATGCTTCATAAATGAATATTACATACGCCATTTTACTTCAAATAGTAGATCATTAATGAACAGGGGAGTCACAGGTCATACATCCACTCACTGTATCCAACTGTTACAACAAATCTGTTAGACATTTAACACCTATCAAGGAATATAATTTTGCAACAGTTTCATTGGACCCAGTCAAAAATAGGTTTTAATGAGATCAATGCCAGAACCTTAATCAAATATTCTTGTTTATTGAAGCACCCTGTTAGATAGAGCTCCCCCAAACTTCATGGACCCATACTAGATATTGGAATGATAACACACTTCAACTAGTTTGGTTTCTAATGCATTTCGCTACTATGTACCCAATCAACCTTGCAAACATGTATTTCCTATTGTGTTACATAGATTTTCTCATTCATATGGACTCCCCCTAACTAAGATGATAGGGTTCCTGCAAAAATACTACTCTCATGCTCTTTGATCTGACCAGTTAACTTGGGAATTTAGCTTCATTTGAGGAATATCAATAGACACCATGTCAGTCTTGACACTGTGATTACTTCCTAATCAAGAGAATTGACAGATAAAAACTCAACCTCTTCCTTTATGCCAACTAGGATATAATATCATCTTCCTTGGTCCATAGATAACTATCTCAAAAAATGACAGATAACAATGACTCAATGCACACAAATATATAGTCTTCAAGGAACATCATACCTCACAGTATAGGTCCACCGACCATCATTGGTCCAAGTGTAAACTTCTCTAACGTACATTTCAACTATCCTCATGCATTTATGACAAGTAAAACACAATGAAATCTAAGTTAGACCAAGAACTAATTAACTTACAAATGAAATGTATCATGAACTAGGAATGCATAGCCCAGACATTCATGTCACCTCTTCATGCAATATATTGGCTACTAGAACCTACAAAACTATACCTATAGTCAAGACTATACATTGAATATCCTACTAGGTCATACAATTATTGTCACTAGATTGAAATCCCATCTTCATTCATATTATTGGTATTCAAGACAACTTTAGTGTATTCTACAACTTCGATTCCTAATGAGACAGTATGGGAAAATATCCTTACACAGACTCGTTCTTGATGCCTTCCATGAACATGACTTGCTTCATAATTATTCCTTATTTATCTATATTTTATCTCATCTTTCAATGGAATAGTATACTTATAAACATCAACTTATTGATATCCATGATCCTATCACCAGAGGACACTCTTCCTCGTAACAAGAGATCACTCCTTTCTACCATCTTCCAATTCTTCAAATATGTCTTAGCTATTACAATACAAGAATGATTCATTTTTTGAATTGGTCGAGCTGATATTTAATTAAAACATTATGGCATAATGATCATAACTTCATTTTGTCAGGTTAGTCCCCAGATCTGTAGCACCCCACATTTTTTATAGCCTCAGTTATCTATTCAAATTCTTTATTCATAGACATTGATGATTTGACAGGGACTTTGATATATGTTGGACAATATGTTATGATATTTGATCCTTCTTGGACATGTATGGAAGATTTAGCCTTGCGTTAACATGTTAGCCAATTTTACTTGATTAGTATCGATACTGACACGTTACTATGTCATTGAGCTATTTCAGACTACTATGACTTCATTACGATGGTTGTTGTGGAACCTAATTGATATATGTTGGATGACTTATTCGATTATTTCACATGATCATATGATTATATGGATTGTATGTCGATTTATACTGTATCTCTATGACTAACTCATGGTGAAACTGTGTGTAATTGAGCATGTTTTCGCACTTACAAGTTCCAGATTGATGATGTGTTAGGATAGCTCATATATTTAAAATTGATTGCTTATTTACAAAGTAGTTGATTTATGATTGTATCAAACATGATGTGTTTAATGTGTGCAATGAGTGTGCAGGTGACAGAGTCCCAGGAGAACGTGGGTTTCAGGGCGGCTACACAAATGGTGCACAAGCGACCCACGGGGCTAAGTCCTAACCATGTTTATTTGTATGAGGCCTTAGTGATTAGCATTTCATTGATTTTGGGCACCATGAGTGACCCTTAGTTTGTAATGTAGTATGTTATGTAATATTAATCTTTTTTTAGGATGTTTAGTTTAGCTTTGTAAACTTGATTTGGGTTACTTAATGGTCCCCACTTTGCATTAAGCAATTTGTGTTTGGGTAATGGTGTATGCTTAATTAGATGGGGATTAGGGTCACATGTGACACCCTTGGGTGGACCCCACATCCTCTACACTGAATGTGCCCAAATGTGCCAAACCCGAAATTCGGCTGTTTTTAGGCATTTTAAGTGACCCCTTTAAGTTTTGAGGAGTTCACTTAGCATGAAAATAGAGCCCCTGGACCCTACCTAATAGGTAGGGGGGATTAATTTTCATAGGCATAGACATGGAGTTTCCCTCCCATTTTACCTCTCACTAGTCACCATCCATGTAATAATGGATATGGAGTATGTGTGTATTGTTAAAAGTTGCACAAGTTTGTTTTGTTGTTAAAACTTTGGGTAAATTTGCAGGAGAAGGGTGTTAAATGAGCTAATTTATCTTTTCTCTCCTTTTGTTTTTGAGAATATTTGCACTTTGAGGGAAGAGAGGGGTAACACATGTCACCCCATCATTTGTGAGGGATATTTGCTTGGCTTCTCTTAAAATTACTCCCTCATTGGGGGGAAGAAGAGGACTTATTTTTGTCAGGAGCATTTGTGCTTGGGGGGCTTGGTGATTTTGGAGCTAGAGCTCTTGTTTGGATAAGGAATTTGGAAAAGTTTAAAGTGTTGCGAGAGACTTTTTTGGAGGTAGGATCCTTGATCCTTAATGTGTTATGTTTTGTCACATAAATGGTAGATAGCATATTGTTAAGTCTATGTTCTTGTTTAAAATGTGTGTGTATGTTTTTTGTGTGTGTTGCTATCTTATTGAATGTTTATGAATCCATCATGTGGATTAATGTTTTAGGGGTTTTTCTCCATGGGGCAGGAGGTGGGATATGACATGATGGACCTCATGGGAGTTGATGGGACAAGCCATGTAAGGTTATCTTTTTTACTCCCATCATATGGTTTGATGTGGAGAAAGTGGTGTATATAGATTGAACCCCCTTCCCCATCCTTTGAGAGGAAACCCAGTTGGTTTTAAAATCCTCCCAATGAGGAATTTAGGAGAATGGGAGGAGTAATAAGGAGGGTGATTGATTTGGATGGATGAGGAGAATTTTGTAGATTTGTAAGTGTGGATTCTATGGTTGGACCACATTCTATGGCACTATTTTTATGTCTCATCAACACTTCCCCTTGTTGAGGATGAATATGGTTTTCACCTCTTTTTTTGTTGTCATTTGTTGTGTTTTTTGGTGTCTGGGTTATTCTTGTGTGTGATATACTTGTGGTTACCTCTCCCTTTTAATGAGCACATTTATGGAAGTTATCTCTCTCTCCCATGGTCTTGGCGGAGGCCAACATGTCTTCAAACCTTTAGAAAGGCATGTAATGTTTCCTATATAGGTTTGATGGTAAATAGAGACTTTCTCCTTTTGTTTATCCTGAAGATATTTTGGAGTTAAAATCATGCAATTTTTAGCTTGAAAATTGTTAGAAGAAGGTTGGAGGCATTGATATGTTTCTTTCCACTCTTGGAGAAAACACTACTTCTTGGTATACTTTTGGTGATTGTAATCTAATGTTGTTAATTCTTTTCGTAAAACTCCCATTTTGGGATGTGATTGTAAACCATTCTTAAAATGTGTTGAAATTGCATGGAATGTTATGAAAACAAAACTATGATTCTTTATGTTAGAATAATTTCTCCATTTCTTGTTTTTGAAAATGTTGAAAACTTTAGGTTGGAAGCTTATGGAAAAGTTTGTTGCTTGTATATTTTGGGAGAAAATTAATTGTATTTAAATTTTGATCTTTTCATGTTAGAATCATCTATTACTCTTGTTGAAAGAATATAGTTACATGACACCTTATGTTTCTCTATGTTAAAATAAATTCCATCATAGTCTTTATGAATTTTTGTACACATTGCAAAATAAAACAAGGGTAGGTGTAGGCTTCAAATCTTGTGGAGGAATATAGAAAGTTTGGGTTAAGGATGTGAAGTTGTTTTCTACCTTATTTTGAAAAGGAAAGAAATGAGATTTAAGAAGATGCATTTATTTAAATTTCAGGCCATTGAATAGATGTAGCCATAGGTATTTTTAAATATCAAATTTAATATAGATATAAACACATATATGGTTTTCAATATATTTTAGTATACCCAAAGAAATCTTAACCAAATATCATGGAATTTATTTCACATCTAATGAGAAATATTAGCAATGTTAGAAAAAAAAGACAAGAAAAGAAGAAGAAGAACCATAATAAACAAAACCCAATTGGGAAAGTTTTAAAAACCGTATATAAATAGTTTAATTTTTGTAGTGTATATATATGTGTGTTGACATTATAAACCAGTTTTATTAAAAAAAGAAAAAGAGAGAGAGAGATTTTCAACTTATATAAATATAAATATTGATGGTTGTGGTAGACGACATACACTGGATTTTCATAGCTATTTATATATATAAAATAATATATGAGGGCATCATTGTATAGTCTGGAGAGTTTTAAATAAAACAAATAATTAAATAAATGTTGGGGGAGATTGGGTCATGCCACGACCCTAACCTAATTCCCCTCCCCATTTTCCATGACACCATGGGATGAGATTGGTTTTAGAATGCCGCTCTCTGTGAAGTCTCACGTAGATCCTTTAATTTTTATCAAGCCGAGTGGCCTCCATTTGAGGCGCTGCATTCTAAAACTTACCTCTCTATCAAATTTCATGGCTGCAAAACAAAGTGGCATTAGGGCACACCTTTGCACTTTATTTATATATATATAACAAAACCACTCCATAATCGACCGCCTCCATGAATGCCTCCGTGAAAAACTGCAACAAAAAATGAAACCAAAATAAATATATATATAAAAAGATAAAGAAATAAACCCTAGCCTATAAAGAATATCACACTGAAATTTAGGGTTTTCTCATCCCATTTCCTAGTTATGTCCTAGGGTTATTAAACAATTTAGGGTCCCGATATGCACTTTTCACATTTAACTTTTTTTGAACTTAAATTTAAAAGTGAAGTATTATTTCCCTTCCTCTCTGTGTATTAGTGGATACTATTAATTCATTTTTTTTTTGTTTAACTCTTTTAAATGGATACGGGTAAATGGATAATATTTATTAATATTTATTTTTTATGTAACTTTTTTAAATGGATGTGGGTACACAGTTAATCGGGACATGATTTTGTTAACCCTTTTAATTAATAAACTTATCGGGGAACCTATTACATCACCTTGTTTTGGACAACTATATGATAGAGATTATCTCATTATTCTTCTAAAATCTCTTTTTATTTACTGTTACGTCAAGGATGATTTACGCTCTAGACATTAAAAAAAGATGAATATTTGAATAGAGACCTCAGGTTGCACAATTTAATCGTTGTCGATCAAGTTGCATCTTGTTTTGAATTTTACTTCTTAGAAGAATGACAAATTCTACCCACACCCTGATTTGGCTCACATGGGTGGAAAAGATACATGTAAAATTCAAGTTTTTACCCTCACAAAATGGATGCTTCGACTAACTTTTTTTATTTTCATCATGGGGTTGGGTTGGAACTTTTTACAATGAGTCAGTCTTGTGAACCCTAGATGTGGAAATAAGTTTAGACTTATAACATTACTAGGTTTTAGGGTTTTTGTTCATGGTTAATCGATGAATGCGTCATTAGTTGGCATAAGTAGTGATTGGTTTGTCCATGGTCAACCTCCATTGAATTTTGAGCATTACATTTGGTATCAGAGAGAAGGTTCCAATACCAGACATACTAGGTAAGATCGTTAAATAGATTAATAATTTTTCTTTAGTTAGTTTTCTATTTCAAGGAAATCATTTGCACCAAACCTTTATAGTTTCTTCTTTGTTGATCAAAAGACGTAATGAGGCGTTCTATGTAGTATACCTCAAACAAACACTTTAGAGTGTGGATTCCTACTCTAGGATATGAATGGTTATCGAATACCAGCTTAGGTTGGAAGTTTTAAAGAAATGGAACAAGCAGAAGGTGATTGGAATGCAAATTTTTTCCAAACTCGCTATTGTAAAATAGTTCACAAAATTGAGAAAATTCCTTCAAAATTAGCATGAAAAATGACTTTGTGCCACCCATATAAAAGAATGCTTCAGAAGATCATGCTCTCTAATGAGAAGGGATGTCGCAAGAAATTTAAAATCCAATTTATATGATCAGTTGATCATTTTTTTGTATGCACTTTGAGCCCGATTTATCGCATTGCTACATGCACAACAACTGTAATGTAAGAAAATCCGTTTTGATTTGGACCCATGATTTAAGGAGTTTTAGTAGAAAATTGAAATCCTCTACTTTTTATCTTTAGTATTTCTTCATGTCAATTGGTTACAATAATTGTATTTGTGAAAAATTGATTTGGGATTAGGTTTTCCAATCGTGTTTAGGAGGCCTCTGGTTGTCCTGTCACAAAATAAAAACTTGTCAATCATATAAAATTGCTTTGGAAATGAGCTCATAACTAGAGTTCTGTGTAGTGCCCACTTCCCTTTGAACTCATTTTGTTTTGATGTTTTCGAGACTGATTACTTCACTTATGGATTTATTATGGCTTCTTGATTTAGCATGCTAGTAGATACCATAGACATTGGACTGTTATTGATTTGATCTTTATATGATGCATGTGGTTTACTGGTGGACATTTGATGACGATATTTGTATACTTTTGACAGGGTTATTTATCTTTAATTATGACATGTGATATGTTTAATCATTTTGAGTAGAACTTGATAATTGGACTAATGTGATGATCGTTTTGATATAAATGATATGTGGAATAGAAATGTGCTAGGAAGTGTTAAGTGATATCATGCTTGCATAGATGATAGTAAATCAGGTGTTGTTTATTTTAGATTATATTGTATATTTGGCATGAATGTTTTAATGTGGCCAACAGGCCGAAGGAGGTATTTTCTGTTCTGCAGGTATATTATATTCACAACAAAATTGGGGAGTGGAGACCAACCACATCGGAATTTGAGAAGAATCCAGCTAAGGTCACCATGGCAACAAGTAATTGTGTGTGTGTTAGAATTATCTGGTAAAAGGGAAAATTGTGACCTAGGGATCATGTGTTGTTTTGTTTTAATTTTCCCCTTTTATTATGTTAGTATGTGTTGCTCTTAGTAAGTGAAATTTTACTTGTGTTATTATTCATATTCCTTGGATTGGAGTTTACCCCTTTGTTAGCCATGGGTTGTAGTGGGTTAATTAAGTTAATTTGAAATTGTCCTAAACTAATTAAAAGATGTGACCTAAGAGAGTTCATTTATTAGGATTTGATTTACTTGGGATTTTGTGTGGATTGATGTGTGTTAGAGTTTGAGTGTAGCACACTCTACCCCACATGGGAAACTCGAATTTGGCCTTGGAGGCCAAATTTCAAAGCTTGTGGGACAAGTCAAACTTGTCCCACACCTCTTAAAACCCCATGCCAACCCTACCTATGGGTTGGAAGGCCAAATTTAGGGTCTTTTAGGTGTTTTGGGGGGATAAAAGGGTAAAAATATTAATTGCACTTCCTTTCAAAATTTAATTTTTGTCATTTGAGGAAGTGGGCTTCGGTTGGAGTGTGTAAGGTGCTTGCTTTTCTTTCAACCACTTATTAATGGTGCATTGGAATTTGATGTTGACCAAATGATGTGGAGTGGAGGGAAAAGGAGGTGGCATCCTACTTGGAGCCACATCATCCCTCCCTCTATTTTCTCTATTTATTTGATCCTCTTGTTTGTTTTGGGGGTTAGAAGTTTCATTTTTTAGTCTTTTGTATTTTTGAGAGGAGATGAATTGAAAGGAGTTTGTGGATTTTTGGAGCTTGTTGATACTTGTGAGAATTTTGTGAGAGCTTGTGGATGCTTGCTTGATCCTTGGAGGGATTTGAGACTTCATACTTGGAGCAAGCTCTACCATGGAAAGGTAGGAGCTTCACCTTTGTTTGCATTTTGTTTTCTTCTTGTTGTTATATGAATGTGTATTTATGTTGTGTTGAATGTTTGTTGTTTGCATATGCTTGTTGGGAATGGGTAGAATGCCTAAGTTGGGAATGGGAGGAGACTATGGGGAGTTTAAATTGAGGGAGGCATAAGAGATTATGTTCTTGAGGAGGGAGTTTGGGTTGGGTGCCCAACTTGTAAGAGAAATGCTTGCATTTTCTTCTTGTTTTACTTTGAGGGAGCCATAAGAGTTGAGGGAGGCATAAGAGTGAATGGAGGGATAAGGGGTACTTGAGGGAGGCATAAGAGTTGTTAGGGGTATTGTGTTTTGCATTGGAGGCTTTTAGGTGGCACCCATTCCCATTGGGAGGCATAAGTGGCCTCCCCATGTGTCTTACTCTTGTGGCTTTCTTGATAAGCCTTGTGACTTGTTGTTGTGATTGTTTTCTCTCTTGTGTTGTTGATCTTGTCTTTGAAGGATTATGGAATGAATGTGAAATATTATGTTGAGTTATGTGGAAGCTTGTAGTTGCCATGAGTCGGATTCTCTCCCATTGTGATGTGGTTGGGGCTCGGGGGCGAATGGAGAGGATGGCTTCTCTTCTCCATTGGGTATCTTGGTTGGGAGGAGAGCGTTTCCTCTCCTCTTATTTTGTTGTGAATCAAGCAAACTATGGAGGAGCCACCTTGTTGATATTTGAAGCATTGGAACCTTGTTGAGGATAATGTGAAACCACTATGTAGTTTTACCCACCTTGAGTGGAGGAAAAAAAAATGTAATATTACTTTGTTATCTTTAGCTTTTCATTATTGTCAAATTTGCTTCCACATGAAGTAGAAAGTGTTGTAACAAAATGTTGAAGGAAAGTTGTCTTTGAACTTCATTAGTAAGCTTGTAATGTGGGATGGAATTAAAAGTTGCAAGAAAGATAATCCATTCATTTTCTTTTAACTTGTCTTGGAACCTCTTATAAATGTATTGATCTTGTTGAAATGTTGGTAGATCTTGTTTAAAACTTAATGGAGATATTGTAGGTCTCTTTTGTGGAATGTTAGAAAAATTTACAAAGAAAAATATACATATTAGATTTCATTTTATTGCTTAAAAGGAGAGGTATTGCAAAGTTGGAATACTAGAGCACTTACCATTCTTGTTTTGTTGATAAAAAGACTTAAGTTTCAATAGTTTTAAATACGCCAATAAAGAAGTCCATGCTCTAGCTCTAGTATGCTTTTCTTCATTTAAGAATTCGTTGTGAAATTATTTACAAATTAGTAAAGGGGAAATGAAACTCAAATCTATTTGAAAACCCATGCTATGTTTCTATTGAATTGTGTAGAAGGAAACTGTTAATGTAAAAGTTCTAAGCTTAATAAGCTCCATTACCACATTTCATTAATAAGGAAATCTAATATTTTAAATATAATGTCCATGTTTAAGGTAATATGAAAACTTAACGGTTTTACTATTAGTAGGATTTCACTAACATAACAACATACTATTAACATTCCCATCATATTACCATAAAGTAGGTTACTATGTATATTATTGCCATAGTCAATAATATTTATTATATATGCAAAATAAGACTCGCAGCATGGCCGTAACAGGGCTGATCTAATCTACGTATGAACTGTTCTTGTTGGTTTATTGCAAAGGCGAATTGTGCTCCATGAACTGTTGGTTATGAAAAGATCCACCTCTATGAAATTCCCTAGACTACACCGCCAAATGAATACGTTCTCCGTGGAAAATCGTTGTGATCTATTGTTCAGCCATTTAACACTCTCACTGTTGCCTTTACACCGATTTTGCTAAAGATATCCTGAAGGTGAATCCTGGTATGGTCGCATTCGATACTAAACAGATATCAACGTAAATGGACAACCTGCTCATTCGGAAGTCGCTCAAGAGAAGATAACACCATGCACTTGCTCAGACCCTCCCACATCTGAGCCATGAGCATCGCTTCCCACATAGATGTAAAAAAACTATCCCCCTCCTCATCATGGTCGCATCCTTTTGAGTTAATGAATACTATTCATGAAGGCTACATAGCAACCGATAACCTACAACTCTGACGGAAGAAATGCATCCAGAGATCAGGTTTCTGAACAGTTTCAGTATTTTCTGAACATCATAATAATAGGAACGAAAACCGCTGATTTAGATGCCCCCATGTTAAGGCCATGCCAGGTCTCCTGTGCAGGTGCCACTGTCTGATCCCCGCCATGCACACACCTTGCACGCACCCAGGGGAGAAGTGATTAGATAATTCTCGCCTCCATCGTGGAAGCCGAAGGGTCCCTTAGTTGGTTACACCGGATAAAAAGAGAGGATTAACCCATGTAAGAAACCTCACGAAAATGCCCAGGGACTGTAAACGGAGAATATAGTTCAAATCGTGAGAACTGCAGATATTTGAAAATGAAACCACGTCGAAGCCGCTTGCTTAAGACTCACCTGTAATCCCCCAGTTTTTGCTTCTTTCACTGATCCAGGCTGGGATTCTAGTAGGAGAGTTGGTTAACACATCTGGGCGACTGTGCTGTAGCTTCTTCCTTTTGACCTTGTCCAACCACACGGCCAGGGAAGAGTAAAGTTAGTTGGGTAGACCAAAGTTTTAGGCGGCCGGTAGAAGGAAGCGTGCACGCAAGGTGAGGGGAGAAAAAAAGTCTTAATGGTTGACAGGTGGTTGTTGAACCACCCACCGACCCAACCATAGTATTTAGCATTAGTATGAAATGCTATACTTTACAAGTTATTGAAAATGGGGATAACTAGTTAGGTAGCTGAGTATTAAATACTATATAAGGTAATAGTGCTATGATATGTAATAAAATTTTCATATAATAATTACACTAGATATAAATAAGGTAATATGTATACCTAAACATATAAAATCATACAATGCAATAAAATAGATTAGTGCCAAAGTATATATATCGTAATGTGTGACTCCTTTCAATATATATATATATATATATATATATATATATATATATATTATATAATGTATTAAATTATGAAATAACGTAATATAACTGAATAATAAAGTAAAAATAAAAATTGAAAGTGGTTAGTGTATTCACTTTAAAATAAATTATATCATACTCTAGGGTTACCATTCAGAAATATTGTTATCACGATATTATCAAACCTTAGACTAGTTAACTCGAAGGACGACCCTTCTTATCCTTGTGAAACATCGAATGAGATAAAATTAAACATCATTGATCTCGAAGCATTACCGTGACTGTTGTGGTTTTCAAGCATGTATGCGGACTCACCCTGGAACTTATTAAAAAAAAAAATTGTCGCATTTTCAAGTTGATTGTTTGTGGCGCGGCGTCGTCGTCGTCGTCGTGAGCGTCGTCTTTTTGCGGCGTTACATTCTAGTTGTCAGAATTATATTTCGTAAGTTGCATCAGATTCTATATATATAGGGGAATAGATGAGAGTCGATATAATGATTTTTCAAGATGTAATTGCTAGTGTTCAAAACCCATTTTGTAGCCAACTTGACTAAAATTTTGTTGAAACACAACAACGAAACTTTAATACTTGGCTTTGATAAGCTGCTTCCATTTTGAGCTTCATTTACCCATTTTTAATGATGTATGTCTTGTTTGACTCCCTATATAGAAAGTAATTGTGTTTAAGTGTTTGTTTTACCATTTGGGTGTTGGTTACTTGTTTGGTAGGCCCTTTTTGCAGCAATTTTTACTAAATCGTAGAATAGGAGAAATTTGTCTTTGTGAACCATTTGACTTATTAGAACACCTTTATAGGGGGAAAGCTATTATTATATGATTATTGTGATGTGTTACCTGTTATCTAGGTTGAATGTTATGGTCCCCAAAAAAATTATGCTACGAGGCACATTGGGTGCTATCTGTTTTTCGTATAGTTTGGTCATTTTGGACATCGTAAAAAGTGTAGTTGTTGGTTTTGCAAATATTTATGTTTGGATATGGGAGTGTAGAATTGTTTCCCTTGGTCTAAGAAATATTTTTAAGGTGTCTGTTTATGGGTTCCCTATTTGACTATTACGTTGTTTCTTGGGAAACTACGCTCGCAATGTAAAGGACACCACTTTTACACCTAACAAAACCCTTTTGTTATGGGTGTAAAATAGATATTTTTACCTTGTGTGGAACCACTTAACATGATAAAATTGTCTTCCACATTTAAAATTTCATTATTGATAATTAAAATAATTTAAACTCCTCTTCTTTATTTTACTAACCTTTATTTATAACCCTATTTATAAGGAAATCTGCTAAACAAACTTATAAAATTTCTTTCCTTTTTAAGGTATAATTCTAAATTTAACATAATTGGATGAAATTTATTTGTTAATGTAAGCTCCCCTAACTTTTCTATAAAAAATATATGATAACAAGGCAAGGATTCCTATTGTCTATTTTTATACAATGGTATTATATGAAGTGATTTTTTTTGTAGTTATTATATCTTCATCTAAGTAAACTAAGAAGCCTTGAGTTATTGGAAAGTAACTACAGTATTACACCACTTCAAATTATTATCAAATCCCTCAACATAACTTTTGGATTGACTTCAACATTGATTAAATTATTGTAACCCTTCTTAAAATCGATAAGCCCATTTTCATACCGCGATCCTTTATTCAGTTTTGTTGTAATGTAACATGGTTAAAACGCTTTTCCTAAAAATTACACTTGTGATTATAAACCATCTTGAATGGATTAAAATATTCCTAAATGATCATGGTTATAACATTAAGACTTATGTGTAGAAATTATGGAATCAATTTTCTTTCTTTTTCTAACCTGATCTTGTGGATCGAGAAGGAAAATGATTATTCAAATAATAACCATAATCTCTCATTATCTCTCTCTATAAATAAAATAAAATATAATGAATTAGTTTCAAATACTCTCTTGGTTGGGCATTATAGTGTACCAACTATGGTGTTGACCATGAAATTACAAGTGATGTGGTACAATAATGGTGAATGAAATTTTTTCGTAATCCAAAAAAATAAATAAATATATAACCATAATTGTGTAATTATACCTTATAAACAACAATAAATCCGTGTAATTATATGTAAGTGTGGAAAACTTGTCAAATATGTGTTTGTACAACCTTGGTTGGCCAACAATGTTGTCATTGGCTATCCCTTAAATTCCAAAAAAATGAGGTAATCGTAAGTTATAGTTTCAAATGGAATAAGTAATATTTATTAATCTTAGTTATGTGATATTCATATAATATAGATCACATTCTCTATTGTTGTTCTTATGTAAGTAACATAAGTTTGAGATAATAATGTAATGCAGATAATCAAGGGTGGAAATGGTCTCACAAATTAGATATGCCTTTGACTATTTGATGCTTAGGAGACTCTTGCGTAAGATTTCCTTCACATTACAAACTATGAGTAACATATTATAAGATAAATGGTGTAACCTCTTTTTTTGAGGATGAACGATAACGAGTAACTATTTTTTCCACCTACCTTCGGTGAAGGTGTCCTTTGTTATCAGTATAAACACTAATTAAGTAATTTACATTTTTAATTATTTCTAAGGCTATGCTGGTTTGGGGTACTCGTTAAAACTTGGCCCCATTTCTTTCACCACCCTATAGGGTGGAAAAATTGAATTTCCTTATTTGAAAGGGATTTTCTCTCTAGTTAAGAAGTATATTTATATATCTCTCTTTTGACCTAATGAGATATTAAGTGACCAAGTTAAATGATTAGTTAAATATCACATAAATTTCATATTTTGAGGAGAGTTAGGCTATATCATCCCTTAAAGGAAAATGTGTTTTGATCCCTTAAAATCTTGACTAAGGCATGAATGGAAAAGTTTGTTTAACCCATCCAGGTTATAATTTTGTAAGTTGTATAGTAGCTTGATCAGATTGAAAAAATTCCCTTTGCATGTATTTTGTTCTCCTAACTCATTTGATTTATTTTTTACAGTGATAAAGAAACAATATAAATTTAAGTAAACTTCTCATATATCTTATTGAATTGAGTATTCATTGTTCGTTGTTATCATTAAGTAACAGTGGCTTTTTAAGGATGTACAAAATGTGAATTGTTTTTTGTCATGGTGAAAACTTTTGTAAAACTTATAGTCAATAATAAAATAAACTATCCGTTATGATTTTTCTGAAGAAAACTTTGAACAAAAAAAAAATAGGTTTCCTATAATAGGGTACCTACTATAACAAAACTAGAGAATCAATCCTAGCTCAATGATGGGATATATATATATATATATATATATATATATATATATATATATATATATATATATATATATATATATATATATATATATATCACCCAAAATTTATTGGTACTATCATTATCTGAATGTAAACATGATCTTCAAGTCAAACCATCACCCTTAACTATGCTTGGTATTATGTGAATCTTCATCCTTGACCTTAGTGAATAATACAAATCTTAGAACCATATTAAATAGGCCTATGAACTGTTTCCTTCCAATTTGAGAGTAATGGTGAGTTAGGAGGTGAAAACACATTTAAACTTCAAAAAATGCACTCTCTTCTAGCGTGGTATTTGTGGTATCTTGGATGGTTTCTAGGAGTAGGCTCATACACATTATGTATATATAATTTGTTAACCCTATTTGAAATGACCATTAGGTTCCTTTGGCTCAACCATCAACAATTTATTTTAAATATGGATCTTATCTTCAATATACACTTATGTGGACCCTTATAGGAAGGTTAGACAATGATGCAAACGAAACCTTTGGAAACTACATTTTTTTCCTTGATTAATATTCTCCTATTTGAGATATACTTGACTTGGAACCATGTTATGTTTGACAAGACACATTTGGTAAGACAAATAATAATAATAATAATAATAATAATATGATTCCCTTAAAGTTAACTTGATGTTGGACATACACTGTGTTATGATTTTGAGGTTTTTGACAATGATGATGATAAGCATTTTCTTGGAAGCTACATATTTCTTTGATTAAATTAATCTAAATGAGATAAACAATTAATATATAATTAAGTATAAATTTGTGGGACATATTTTTTATGACTAAAAACCACCTAATACAGGATGACACCTCATGGAATCATATCCCTATCTCTTGCGGTGACTTCTAGGAGGAAGTCTAATTTTAGGAGAGGGGGATGTAGTGTGCAAATTTTCAAGCTTCAGTTATCCGTTGACTTTATACTCATATTGATGATTTGACATAGAAAATGGCAAATTTTGATATTATGTTATGTTATTTGATCTTCCGTAGACATGTATGGAATTTTATCCTTGATTAGTGATGAGGGTTGTCAATCCTTGCCATTAATAATGTAAATCTTGGTTGGTGTCTGATGGCTGTATGAATTAAGAGAAGAATATATTGGAAATAAACTCCTTTAAACACAAACCAAATTTGCGTAAAATAAATCACACTTGCAAAAATTTAAAGGCACACTTGTAGAAATTTAAAAAAACATGTAGAAATAATGTTTGCATGAAATAAATAAAATTTTCATGAAGGAAATCACACTTCCAGGAATTTAAACACACTTGCATAAATTAAAATTACTAAATTAGAAATAAATAAAATTGAATGAAACAACTGCAGGTTCACAACAAAGTGAATTTTCATAGTATAAAAATGAAAATAATACAACAGAATGAATTATAGACAAATGAATAAACATAAACATAAATACATAGATCCATCTTCCCTGAAATGAGTGGAAATATCATTCCATGGAAGAGGATTTAAATCATACCCCTGATATCTTAAAACTATAGAATATTTGAGAAGAAAGAACAAATCTTTATTTCTTGGGAGAAAAGTATTACATATCTCAGTGTGGAAGGTTTCATTTATAATTCATGCATCTAACCAAATCGTTATTTAGGAAATACAATCTGATCTTATATTTACTTCAATCCTAAAATCTAAGTTCTCCATCCCCACAAAATATGGAGAGAGATATATTATTGAAGTCAAATCTTATCTTACTTATTTTAGGAAGATCTGCTCCCAAATATTCTCCTTACTTTTTGGTAAAGAATCACAATGATTTTATTCTCATACATTATTGGAAGAAAGTTTTTCCTCAAAAGATGATTTTTACCAAATATCTTTCCTGGATTTTCCATTTGACATTTTTATTTTTTATTGTGGAACTTTTGATGCTTGTCTAATACGCTTTTTCCTCGGACTACAGTTCACTAAAATTTATATTTCTCTTCATTGGTAAAACCTGTAGGAAATATGAATGAGATTTTTTTAAAACATATTTCTATGAATAAAAACCTCTCTCATATTTTCCATTTTACTTTTATATTTCTCTTTAGGGAACATTTAGTGTTCATCTGATACAATTTTCCTCAGACTACAACTCACTAAAATTTAGATTTCTCTTCATTGGTAAAACCTGTAGCAAATATGAATTAGATTTTTGTTAAACACATTTATATGAATAAATATATATCTCATATTCTTTATTTGATTTTTCTGTTTCTATTTATGGAAATTTTAGTGCTCGTCTGATACACTTTTCCCCAGACTACAGCTCATTGAAAGTTAGATTTCCCTTCATTGGTAAAACCTGTAGAACATATGAATGATATTTTTGTTAAAAATATTTCTATGAAAAAAAACCTCTCTCAAATTTTCCATTTGACTCTCTGATTATTCACAGTCCCTATTTTATGCAAGTTTCGAAACTAAAACTGTCATTTCTTTGATACAAGTTTCAGAACTAAAGCTATCATTCCTTTTATGCAAGTTCTGGAACTAAAGTTGTGATTCCTTTTATGTAAATTTATGGAACTAAATTTTATTTTTCCATGAATTGAAAGTTCTAAAACTAACTGTTATTCGATTGATGCAAGTTATAGAACTAAATCTATGAGTTCTGGAACTAAATCTGCAAGTTTCGGAACTAAACCTGTGAATTCTGGAACTAACTTTAAAAGTTTCAGAACTAAACCTGTGAGTTTTGTAACTAAATTTGTGAGTTTTAGAACTAAATCTGCAAGTTTTGGAGCTAACTTAAAACAACTATAACTTTTACATGTGACCTCGGAGTGAGATTATTATTTTTTTAACTTGCATAAATTTTTTGAGAGGAATTTGAATATGAAATCATATTTGAGTTTAAACATACTGTGCATGATCAATTCCACTTTTCCAAAAAACAGTGTTATCTTTCCTTTATGGCCTACATACACAAGACTTTGCATATTTTCTCAAATAATCAATAGGATTAGTCAACAAAATAGATAAAAAATTATTTCTAAAGAATGAACAAGATATATATCTTATATTCTATCTTAATAAAACTAAAAGTTCCTATATTACATTTAAATTCACTTTCAAAGGTAACTGAGAAGGACAAAATAATGGTAATTCATGGCTAATTTATGGCCTCATCAATTAGCAAGTTAATACATTTCAGTAGATGTTTTAGGTAATAACCTATTACTACGTTATTGAGCTTGTTTTTATATATTATGGATACATGGTTTATTTAGGAATCTTGATGTTATAGACTATTCAATTATTTGATGTTATTATATGATCGCATGGATATATGTTGATTTATATGTACGAAAATGACTAACACGTGGTGATTTAATGTGAAATTGTGTATGTTAGTCATTTTGTAGTGCCATATTGATGATAAAATAACATAAAATTAGCAAAAAGAGAGGGGGATTTATTTGCATGGTTGGTGGTGGAGTAATTTTTGTCGACATGGAGGAGGTTGGTGTGGAGGCAATGAGGGTGGCATGTGGCAGGGGTACATGCACCTTAGCATGGTGGTGGAGTGTGGCATGTTTGGCAAGCGTTTAAAAGGCATGGGCTTCCATCAAAGCATAATAGAAAGTAGGAATGTTAGATGTATGTATGTTTTAATGGATATGGTAGACATGTATTGCAAATGTGGACAGCATAGAGTAGGCTCATGAAATGTTTGATGATGTATAGGTCTTAAAAAACAAACTTGTGTTGTGTGGATGTTTAATGGTTATTAGGATACATACACAATGGATTGTTTAAAAGGTGACTGGAAATGGTCTATCAAACGCTTTGCACTAGTGTAAAGCCAAATGCCATAAATGTTTTCAGGCATCCTCCTGAGCCTCTGCGTCAGATGGGACCCCTTGGAGTCCAGGGTCACATCATACAAAAAAATATCTCTGAAATGTGTCAAACGTGAGCTTTGAAATTGGATTATTTTTCGTCCATTTTTAGTGACACCATAAAATTGTAGAGGAATTTTGTTAGCATAATAGTAGTACGCATATGCGAAAAGTGTTCTAGCACTATTTGATTGGGGGGGGCGGGCTGCAGGCCTCAAATTTCATGCATTTTGTGAATGGATTCTTACCTCCCATGTAGCCTCTTACTGTAATGGACTGCGCATTCATTTTAAAAAATAAAATTAATGTTTTGTGGCTTTTCTTTCCCTAGCTTGATTTATACGAGTATTGTTTTGCCTTCTATTATATGGGTACAGGTTTGTTGTGCAGTATTGTGTTCCTTTACAGGGTTTAAATTTGTTCTGCTCCTTTGAGATTGGAGGTTTGAATAAGTTGACATGGGATTGTGGCATTTTAGGGGTGCCCTCTTCTTCACCCATTTCCCTCCACTTTCACTCACTAAGAATCTAATCTAGCCTCGTTTTGGTGCAAATCGCATCCCTTATGTGGGAGGATTTGCACTTTTGTGTATTTCTCATTCCTTTGGTCCCTTATGAATTTTTAGTGTTAGGAGCTAGGTTAGCATTAGACATAGGATTTGAAGAACCTTAGCCTTCTCTGGAGGTTTTTCTCAATCGCAAGTAGGATCCCAGATCCTTGTTGACACTCCCATGTTTTTACATAAATGGTAGGGTTTTGTAATGTGAAAATTCTATGGTGCTACTTGTTCCAAATAACAGTGTATGCATATTTGATCATTTGTGGAAATGTATGATGTCTTTAGGTGCATAGTGCCAAATTATCCATTGATTAGTATGGCTTAGTGAATTTGGGAGTATATGTTTGGGGATACTAGGGAGGGATGTTACACCATTATTGATCTTATTGGATATATGATGGGACAGCCAGGCTGGTTCTCTGTCATCACATCTTGATGTTATGATTATTCGGGAAGGTGGCTTATTTGATTTGAATCCCATATCCCCATAGCATAGATATATGTAACCCAATGTATTACTGAAAATGGCTAACACATGGTGAAATTTATGTGAATGGGACTGTGTAATAAGGAGGGGTCCTTTTGTAGTGTCCGTGGGTATAAATAACATAAAATTAAAAAAAAAAAGAGGGGGATATCCTACATGGTTGGACCACACTCTAGAGTACTATTCAACATTTCTCAGGAACTCTTCCCCTTGTGGAGGCAAGAGGGTGGCATGTGGCTAAGTTTTGGTCTTTCACCTTACATGTGTTTGGTGGAGTGTGTGCAAGTCTTGGAAGCATGTAAAAGGCATGTGGTTACCTCTTTCTTTTCTTGAAGCATAATAGTAGAAGTGGAGCTGTCTGTCCCAAGATGTTGGGGTAGTTGCTAATGAAATTCTGGTCCAGACATGTATGCAAAGGCATGTAATGAAGCCTATAGGATAGGTGCTAAATGAATTTGTTTGACAGAAGATATCTTGGAAAAAGAAACTTGTAATTTTGTGGATGGCAAGTGGTTGTAGAGATTTGATGCAGCATAATGTATTCCTTTAAAAGGTGCTTGGAAAAAAACTTTCCAGTAAATGCTTGGTGTATTTTTTAGTGATTATAAGCCATAATGCCATAAATACTTCTTGTAAAACATCCTCCTTTCCTCTGCGTAGAATGGGAGTTTTCGAGACCATTGGTACTCATATGTTGAAATTGCATTGAATGTTATGAAAACGTGAGCTTTGATGATCTATGTTAGAATTTTTTCGTCCATTTATTTTTTTGAAGAAGGTTAAAGAAGTTAAAGAGGAAGCTTTTGTCAGATGTAGTAGTTGCCTTTATGCTCTTGGTTGAACATGGATTGCATTTAAATGTGGAAGTTTTGATTTTAGAGGCATCGTCCTACTATGGTAAAAAGAATATTCTTACATACCTCATGTTGTCTCTATGTTGGAATAACTTCGATCCTAGTCTTTATGGATGTATGCGAACACTGGATTTGTTGGAAAGAAGCATACGTGTAAGCATTAATATGGGAGTTGTGGATGTTTAAAGGACTCATGGTTTGAAGGATGTGAAGTTGGAATCTACCTTATGGGGAAAAGCAATATCCTATGATCTACTCAAGATCTGACGACATTGAATGTTTTATGAGTGGGGAGAAAGTTGTGAAGGCCATTAGACACTATGTCACCCATATCTCATCTAGAAGAGAATCTGAAGATATAATATAGAGATAAACATACACTAAGGTTTGCAATAGATTCCAGACTACCCAAAAAACTAGATATTTCTAACAGCTATGATGGAAGATTTTTTGTTCAACTCAATTTACACCTGAGACTATGTGACTCTTGCAATGTTTCGAAAAGACTTAGATGGCAAAGCCTTGTCAGATTTAGAAATCATATATAGATGTGATATACATAGCCTATATGAGCCACCTATGATAGACATACGAAATCTCCTTTCTATTTGCAGTCTATTACCCTGGTTGTACACTTCTTGTAGAGAACAAGGATAATAATTAAAACCCTAGCTCTGGTTAATGACTGTGATTGATAAAACCATGTATGTATGTGTGTGTGTTCATATATTAATATATATATATATATATATATATATATACATATTATAAACCAGTTACTATAAATCAGGAAATAAATATGGCAAGGGAGGTATATTCAAATTATATATACAGACTTCTACATTCTTGCATGGAAACTAGTAGAATTTGCACCAGTAAAAAATTACTTTAAGTGCATATCTCTTTCAGCTGTGGATTTGGAATATATATGTATACTATCAAATATATGGATAGTGATAAATATATACAAAAGGTGCATTACCGTATCAGCTTTGCGAATTCCTTAAATAAAAGAGATAATTCCCATGGAATGAATTAGCTATGGAGATTGGCACACCTAGCTGTGAAGCTCTAGACCCAATTCCCCTCCCCAAGATCCATGGTGCTGGGTGTAGTGTCATCCCTTCCCGATGGGTGCCAATGTGTAACGCCCACAATATTCGACATTCTAAAACCACATTTAAACCTTAAATAATTATCTTAGAAATTTGATGCAAATTTTTTTTGTTTTGTTTTAATTAATTGCAAGGGTGTCGAACTCTATAATACATTTTAATTTAATTCCTACCATCAATCTTCTACATTACAATTGGATGGATCAAGTCTAGATTAAATATTCTCAACCCATTCTAAATTCAATTTCTAGTGTACAAATCCTAACTAGAAATGTGTCTATTAATTAGTGTTTATTAGATTAGATGGTTTTTCACCCTCTTAAAATAACATTAAAACCCCACATTTATTAAACCCTTATCCTTAGTTACCTTAGTCCCCTTAAATTATTAGCTTTAATGTCCATTGAATTTTTTTTACTAAAACATACTAGGAGAGTTACATATTTAACTCAACACACTAGGGCTACTAAGTAGCCCCATTCACCCATTTTCACATACACTTGAAATTATTTAAAAGCCCGTAGATATATATTCTCACCTAACAATTGTAGGTTTGATTCATAACCCTTGGATTAAATCAATTATGGGCCACTAGATCCTAGAGTTCCAAACTAACCCTAACCATCCTTAGGAAATCTTATTTAAACCTTTTCTCCTTTCCCTAGTCTCCTCATTTGGTCTCTTTTCTTTTCTTTGATTTGCAGGTTGAATGAGTGGAAGCCATGAAAGCAAGGAGGGATAGCCATGGAAGGATTCTTCTGGATCTATCTTAGTTTAGTTTAGTTCATGGATTTGTTATTGTAATGTCTTCTATTTGTTGATTGTAGAGATTCCACCCTAAATCTGGAGTAATTATTTAGTTATTTCCATTCTTGAGTTCTTTATTGGGGGAAAAACTCTTATTTCCATTTAATCTATGAGTTTTAATACACTTAAATGTCCATTCAAGGATTTAACATGCTTTAAACAATGAGTTTTTTCCCTTTAGGGTTTGCTGGTGATTTCCTTTTTATATTTTATAGGCTTAGATTTTAATTAAATCAAGTTCATAATGTGCACATATTCGTAGATTTTTACTTTTCTGCATCAAAAGTTATGAAACCACCATGCCCTGAGCACGTCGACATGGTCCTATGACCATCCTCCCTTCCTGAGTGATGATTCAAAAACCGCCACCCTGCCTACGTAGCGAAGTTCAGAAGACTGCCACCCTGATCAAGCCAACGATCCTAGAGACCACCTCGCTTTTCACATGATGGTGATCATTGTTCTTTGAAAATAGTAACCATAATTTCATCAATTTTTCAAAAGAAATGAATTCTACTAGGGTGGTTTATAGTTTATACCTTAGCTTAAATTTATATGGCTATAGTCATTAGCTGAGAGATTAACAACATTTATTAATTCCATGACTAAAATCACTAATTACATAGATTTTCTATTTCAATAGTACATATAAGACAATAACTACAAGAATACTTTTCCAATAAAATTGTATTTCAAGCTCAAATGAAGGGAATGGAATTTAATTTATTTCTAACATAACATTTCTTTCTTTTCCACAGCAAGAATGTAATTCCATACAACAAGGTAATTCACTATAACCTAGTGTCATTCTTCCATTACAACCACAACCATTTATTCAAAGAAGATCACAAGCAACTATATTACATTTCAATTTTTTTTAAGACTACATTCTCAATGATTTACAACTTCTAAGTTCTCCCTACATTCTTACAATAATGCAAAATCCTACAAGTAACAATGAAATTTCCTTTCCTTTTTTTTTATTTCAATAAGCATAGCTCATTTTCTTACAATACAATAAGATCTTTCTTTCCAACAATACATTAAAACTTGATAAATGAAAATGTACAATACAAACCTTCTTTGAAATGCAAGACTATTAGCCTTCCACCTTAAGTGGGAATTACAAGAAAAGTTTCTACAATGAAATATTTCTTTTTTTCCTTCTACAAATGCTCCAAGTCCCAAATCTTCAACAAGAGCTCCACTATTTATTCACTTTAATAACAACAACAAAAATAGGGGGTGAGTAGGAAACAATATCTAACCAACAAATAATCCAATGAGTAGGAGAAGCTATCCTCTTTATTGGCCCCCGAGCCCAAACCAAAGTGCAATAAGAAATGGATATAACTCATGGAAACTAACACAACGCTTAAACATCAAATTACACACTTTAACAACCATTTAACAAACATTCAAACATAAAGATAAAAATATAAAAAATGCAACTTTCAAGATACCCAAGGCTTGGAAAATCAAAGCCAATCGAGCAAGGAATCTATGGGGAGATCACTTATGCCTCGCAATGGGATTAGGTGCCCACCTTAAAACCATCCAAAACAGAACTCCAATCACCTACACAACTCTTATGACTCCCTTAAGATCCTCTTATGCCTCCCATATTCTCTTATTCCTCTCTCCAATCTCTTATGTCTCCCTCAAATGAACCAAGTAAGAAAAGCAAGCATTGTTTCTTATCAAAGGTGGGGCACCCAACTCAACTGCCTCCCAAAACATGAACCAAGGATCTTATGCCTCCATAAAATAGAAACTCCCCATAGCCTTTTCCTATACCATACTTACACATTCTACCAATGATCCCAACAAGAACACAAATCATTCACTTGGAGGCAATACATATAAAAGAAAACAAGTAAAACAGGGGTGTAGTTCCTACCTTTCAGTAGTAGGAACTTGATCAAAGGATCAAACTCCAAGATCCTTCAAGCTCAATCAAACTCCAACTAGTTCTAATACTTTAAGAAGAACTCCAAATACTCTCCAACTCCAAAAAAAAATAAGAGTACAATAAAATGAAGTAATCTCCCCCTAAAAAAATAAAATAAAAAATAAACTTGCATATATAGAAAAAGAGAAGAGGAGGCTACGGTGGCTCCATGTAGGATGCCACAACTCTTATCCTCAACTCCACCTCAAAAGTTAAACCTAAACCCTAAGCACCAATAAATTGGTGGTTGATATAAATAACAAGCCTCTTACACACTCAACGCAAACCCACACCCCCTAAAGACATAATTTAAAAACTCATGTAATAAAAGTGCAATAAATGTCACCTTCATCCTTATAAAACACATAATGGGCTCTATTTTTGACCCCCCAACCCATAGGTATAGTTGGTAGATGAAATCAAGAGGTGTGGGACAAGCTTAACTTGTTCCACAAGCCTCCGAAAATGGCACTTAAGCCCAAATTTGAATTTCCCATGTAAAGTAGGGTGTAAAAAACTAAAATTAAAATACACTTAACTTAAAACACAAGACCCAAAGTACCAGCTACTCTAATAAATGACCCCTTTTGTGACATCCCCAATTAACTTAATAAACATCATTACTTCACTTAATTAAGGTACATTAATCAACAATGATTAAATGAATTACATCACAAATTAAATCACATACTCCAAAGTCAATACAAGAAAAGGAAAATAATTACACATAAAGCCCATTGTAATATTTAGAGGATATCCCCCCCCATGGGGACCCCTATTAATCTAATAATAAAACATCAAAACATTACACAAGTTTCAATGGTGGCTGTCATTGTATCCATCCAGTATTCCACTGTGGTTGGTCTCCTAACCCTCTTTTGATTATTGTGACACAATTACCTACAAAATCACACAATACCTCCTTCATCCTCATGGCGGCATCAAATACATCAAAGATAAATATACGAAAATTCATCAATAAACATGCACATATAACTAAATTATCACTTTAAAATAAACAATGTTATCATTTTTTTATAATTTAAACAACATCTCAATTTTACCATTTCATCAATATCAATAAGATCACAAGATTAGTTCAAATGCAAAAATCATAGTAAATAAGACGAGAATTCTGAATGTCAATAATATATATGACTAACAACACATCATCATCATCACTATAAAATGTCTCTAGGAATCCACACAAATCATAATACGAATCACAATCCATCAATAGTAAGAATATCTCTATCATTTAACATCATGATAAACAAAAATGCTATGATAATATCCATGTCTATAGTTAATAGTAATCAAAATCAAAATATAATAATTTTCGAAGAGGAGTGGGTACTACATCCCCCTCCCCTTAGAATCGACTTCCTCCTGGAAGTTACTGAAATAAGTTTGGAAATTAGGTTCCTAACAACATAGCATCCTCCCATGTAGTTGTTAATCCAAAATTTACCTCCCCCGGTAAAATTTGGTCAGAACAAGCCCTGCACATAAAGAAAACATGAAGGGAAATGATTTAGACCCACAAGCTCGAGTTCCAGAACCAGACAAAGTGAAAGTAGAGGCCCGAGAATTTCAAATTTGAACCTACAAAAATAATAAATAGAAGAAACATTTATTTTGAGTGTTTCCATATCTTAATCTATTTGAAGGGTTGAGGGGAGACTCAATGATGAAGTAGCGGGGGTTGAGGAAAATGAAACAACCCTGTGTAAGAAAGAAAAAACTTTGTCGAGTTGTTTCATGTCTTAAATTCATTTCTACAAGTTACGAGTAGACTCAATAATGAATTTGTAGGGGGTAGAGAGAAAGGGAAAAAACCAGGTGAGGAGTAAAAGTTTTCAGGCTTGAAAATAGTTCAGAGAAAGAGTCAAAAAATGACTAAGTATGGAGGAGGCTACAAAAGAAGCCACGTGTCTTAATGGTGGCTTATCCAAAGGTGAATCCAAAAAGGGGTAGCCAAAACATGCGCCAGGATTCCACACATCAAAAACCCCAAGAAATTTTTGGAGTGTTGAAAAGTTTTGAACTAAAAAGGAAGTGGCAGATGTCAATTTGGTGCAAAATTAGAAGGGAAATCTAGGGTGCAGACTCAAACTTGTGCCAGCCCTCCACATAGAAAATTGTCAAAATAGGGGTCAAAAGGTGGATAAGGCGGGGCCTCAAAATTGGCTAAGTATAAAAGTGTAAGTGGAGTATACCAAGTGTCTTAATGGCGAATCTCCAAGAGTTAGTCTCAAGGAATAGACCCAAATGAGCGTGAGCTTGCCACGTAGCCCAGAGCCCCAAAAGATAAGAGGAACCATTGAAAATTCCATAGACCTATGGAAGCCAACAAGTATCAACTCGACTCTTCCTCCAAAGGAAAATATTGAATCAGGATTTCAAGAAAGCACGAGGCCACCATGTGTCTAGACTCTAAGCTGAGGCAAGTTGGTTGAATTGTCAATGCAGAGCCTAGGCCGGGGTGGAGACTACTAAATGTCTTAATGGAGCTGATGTTAAAGATTGAATAAAGAAATTTTTTCCAAATGAGTGCTAGAATGTCACATGTCCTAGGGAAAAGAGATCCTTTAGGGAAATTTCTTTTCTTTTCCCCTTATTGTATCAAAATGGGTAACAAATTGAAAAATGACCCGCAACTCTTCCCAAAGAAAAAAGTCAGCATTTGAACCTGAGTCAAAGCCAAAGCAGGGAGAGTTGGGGAGAAAAGTGAAAATTTTCCTTTCATTCGAAAGGCATAAAGATAAAGATGGAAGTGCATTGCGCAGGCCATTCAAAAGGAGCCATGTGTTTAGGCGGAGCTTTGAGGATGCAAAGAGTTTTTTTTGAGTTTTGTGCTTTTTGCGCAATAAGGGAAAAAGATAAATTACGGACCCGTAAGCCCAATTTTTGCTCTAATCTACCTGCCACGTGTCCTATATCAAAAGGGGGACCCATTTTTTCAAATGTTTTTCCCTTCCCATCCATACAGACCCAATAAAAACTTCAAAGGGACATATATTTTGACTTGGGGCTTGAAGTATTCCGAATCTGACACTGTTAGAAAGATCTCAGGCTCACCCATGCCATAGAGGTCTAAGACATTATTTTTGAGGAGGTTAGATGAAGGAAAATGGAGAAAATGTCTTTAGGATTTTAATGTAGGATTTTCTTGCCTCAACAACCAGATCATATTTGATCTGTTTCACCGTTTCCTCTTCCTTCAAGGTGCCAAACCAAGGATTGATGTAGTAAAGACATATCTAGGGTTAGATTTCATCAGAAGCATTAATAGCAGTGGTTGAGATTTGACCTAATTTTCCCTCTTCTCTCTCTCTCTTTCTTCTCTCTAATCGAACCGATAAATACGGGGATAAGATCCATGGTAAAGGGTTGGACATTCTCTTGTCTTTTGTAGGATCCCCTTTCCTTCTAGCAAGGGACTTGTCAAGTTTAGACCTTCCATTAAAACTGAAATAAGCTTTCTCACCTTCTGGACATCTTATTAATGTATTGTATCAATATTCAAAGAAATAAAGCGTGGTTTTGTGATCAATTCTAGATCTTTTCCTGTTGTCTTTTCTCTCATCTAGTCTTTCATTTATTAACCTAGTTATTTATGCTTGATTATTGTATGCAATTTATTCAGTTTGTGTCTATCAACAAAACAAGTGTCCATCATTCCTTCGGTGCATCACGTCGTATCTTAGCTTTTGTTTCAATCTCTATATTCCGTCTATCCCTGTCTCCTTGGTAAATTTTAGATTAGGATTAAGAAAACACCCTATGTAAGTTTCTACATATGCACCTAAATAGAGGAATAGGAACCAACCTTTAATCTGGAGAGTCTTCCTATTTTACAGAGTCCCACACTTTCAAGAAGACTCAATGTTATGCAGATCACACCAAATGATCTCTGCCTTAGAAAGGTAGATCTATAGACTTATTTGGGGGTGTTGTGATTTTAACACTAACAGTTCTGGCACACTCGGTGGGACTGGAAGTCCCCATCTTATTACAGTAGGGATTTATGTACAGCTTTCCGTGATTCTAGCTTTTAAAAATCCTTAAAATTATACATCTAGTGACTCCAAATGAAACAATTCTATTAGTTTTCAGTAATCCAAGGAAGTACATGTGAAGAATACAAAACACGGTCAAGAACCAGAGAGGAGGGACTGTTTGTCTATCAAGACTTATTCCCCGATAGAGGGAGTAGAGGAAGAAAAACCCTAAGGTATCTGTCTCCACCAAGTAGAGCTTCATCATCACCTCCTCCCAGTTGACCATTCATTCAATCAAGAGGGGTGGCTCAGAACCGATCAGGATGGCCTAGCCAAACCCTTATGTTAACTTCACTAGCAGTAGTCCACTCATCTTGGATGCATAAAATTCAATTCCTATTGCAGCATTAAAGAGTATCCCATTTTTAACTGGGGAAAATCGAAACTTCTCCTGGTGATCATGTTTAAGATATTACAAATGTCTGTACAGTCAACGAGATTCATAAGATGGAAATTTCATTCAAGTTTCTCAGTTATTCACATCAAATAGAAATCTTCATAATAGTTTAGGAGTCTTGAGGCAGGATCTATCCAGAATTTGAATCAGTTATGCACAGATCTTCACAACCAGTTTGGAGAGAAAGATGATAACCTATCCTTTCTGGAACAATTGACAATAATCAAAAGATATCCTAATGAGAAATTGATAGATTTCTCAACCTTAGGTTTTAAAGGACCTGGGCAAGATTCCAATAGCAATAAATCCCACTAATGAAGGTGCCTTTTTATACTTTCTTAGGACTTTAAATTATGATTATTTCTTTGATGATTCAGTCAATGGGGGTATATAGCCTTACCTACAGCCTATAGCCTCTCCATAGGGGTTGAGAACCATTTGATTCAAGATGGAAAAATAGTTCCTAGGTCATCCATGCCTTTATACCCCGAGTTAGAAAATTGAGATACTAGCCAAACACCCACATAAGTCCTTGTATCTACTCCCAGGAGTCAAAAGCTCAACTCAAGCTTCCACGCCATCATCTAATACCTCAAAATAACTTCAAGAAGTCGTGAAACAACTCCAGAACCTGAGGAATGAGTTGCTGACCATCAAGAGACAACAAGCCTAGAGCTCTAGGCCATATTAGCATCAGACTCAATATTAGGCTAGACCTCAATATCAACAAAATACACCACCATCTTAGACTATAAATCAGATTCAAAACCAAGAACAACCTCAAGATACTAGACCTTTCAGGTCTTATGATCCAAATCCAGCCTCAACATCAAGGGCATCGGCGTCACCACAGAAAAACGTGGCACAAGAATATGATTTGGTGTTTTCTATGCAATCAGCCACATAACCAATCAATGTGATTTAATGGTGCACTCAATTAGGCCATGATGGTGCAGACTAGTATGGTGCCACAAGAACCTAGCTAGGAAGGAGATCAACAGTAAGGAGCTCTGCAAAAGACATCTCTAGGTGAAACTATGCTTATCAATTGGCAAGTTGAAGGCTTCTGTGGGATGAACCTAGTTCACTTCTCAAAGTATAGCTGCCAATACACGGTCGAAAAGGAGAAACATTAGAGAAAGCCAACCACTTAAATTAGGTAACCCTCAACCTTCCATCACTCCACAACGCATTGGTGCTCCAAATGAAAACTCCCAATATCTAGGGCCAATCCAAGCCACCTCCCAAATCCACTCAGGCACCGGATGTGTCAACTCATGTGCAAGAAAAGAATGTGGCAAGGAAAGGGAAGAAAAATGATAGCTCATTTAATATCATCAAGCAGATGAAGAGGAAAAGTGTGAAAATTTCACTGTGGGAGTCACTTGACATTCTAGGGTAGAAGGATCTATTGTAGACTACCATAAAAAATTGGTCAAGCTCAAATAAACTCCCTAATTAGTAAGAGAGGGTGCTTACCAATTCAGTTCAATCTGGGAGGAACCATGGAGAACAACAAGGTAAGAACCTAAAACCTCCCCCTTTCTATTTTTCATTGATTATTGGGGACAAGTTGGTACACAATTGTATGATTGATCTTGGGGCAAGTAGTTCTGTAATGTGCATGTAAATAATTGATCAACTCGGTCTCCAATATGAAGTCATCTCTAGGGGAGTAGTATAATTACATGGGACAATAGTGAAATTTTTTGGAATCATCAAAGATTTGAGCCTCACTCTGCATTTCTGCCCCAATGTGAGTGTATTGCAGAATGTGTCAGTTATAGAATTGCCACCACATTTTTTCTTTGTGTTTGTCCAGGAACTTCACAGCCAAAATTTGATGCTATCTGTCTATTGATTGGTCACATATGCTCTTTAAAGCAAGGTATGGGGTAAAGGCCATAATCAGATGTGAGCCCATTTTTTATTACCATATTGAATCTTATGTGCCTAGCCCAATCAATGCCAACTACTCATTTTTTTGATCAAGAAGACCTCCTAAACACCTAGTGAAGTAGAAACCAAAGGTAGGATGCATTCCAAACTTGACTCCAGATGAATGGGCCAACAAGATACATGCTTTTGACCTTGATATGGAGATAGAAGAATTTGAACTAGGTGTCTACTGTTTACATGAAGAGAATCATCCTTTTCCTGCCCTAATTACGCCAAAATACAAGGTTGCCAATGAGGTATGGAAATTATTCTTTGATGGCTCAAGGAGTAGATAAGGAGCTGAAGGATGAGTTATGATTATTGTCCCCCAAAGGTGATGAAGTATTATTCATCCTTCATATTTCAGTTTTCTTTCTCAAATAACATTGCTGAATATGAGGCTTTAGTCCATGGCCTTCATTGGGCAAGGTAGCTAGGAATCAAGAATTTGCAAGTGTTTGGTGATAGTGAGTTGGTTTCCAATCAAGTCAGAGGACTTAATGCTATCAAGAATGACCTTCTCAAGAACTATAAGAATAGAGTATGGGATCTCATGGAGAATTTTGAAGCCTTGAGCATTATTTCTATACCCAGGAAAAGAGAATGAAGTTGCTGATAGACTTGCAACAGTTGGAGTATGATTTTATGTGGTGGAAAACATCAGGAGAGACAAAAGGAAGCCACATATCCACGTGGCCATGAGACCAACATTTCCAAACAACAACACATGCTGGCAAGTGTTTGAGAATGATCAGTAGATCATTAATTTTCTGTAAGAGGAAGTTGAATTCTCAGTTAATAATCAAAGTAGATTAGAGAAAAAAATATGGGAACAAAAAGGTACAACTACATACAAACAACCTTCCCAAAGGCTTAGTGACATTGGAGTCCATCTTCAATCCTAATTATTAGTTTAGAAAAGACAAGGCTAACATGTGGATCAAAGGAGAAGATTCAGAGTCAATCCCAATTGGAGAAGGCAAAGCACTGCAAATTGGCAAGGTGGCTAATCTGTAAAAAATGTATGAATTCATACAACTTTGCCAAGACATTCTAGATGCATTATCTTGGAGTTATGAAGACCTGAGAGGGTTAAATCTGAAGCTAGCACAACACATAATTGAACTAGATCAAGCTTCTAAGTCCATCAGGAAAAGTAGAGACCAATCAATCCACATATTGAACCTCTGATGAAGAAGGACCTGAGAAAGCTAATAGAGGCAAGTATAATATTTCCAATCAAACATTCAAGTTTGGTTTCTTATCTGGTCCCAATCAGGAAAAAGAATGGGGAAATTAGATTGTGTGTAGACTTTTGAGATTTGAATAGATCTTCTCTCAAATATCATTACCCACTCCCTTTAATGGAGCAGATCTTACAAGTGGTTTCTGGATTAGAGAGATTCTCTCTCTTAGATGGCTACTTAGGATACAATTAGATCATGGTGAAAGAATATGATTAGTTCATAACTAATTTCACCACCAAATGGGGCACCTATGCCTATAGAAAAGTGCCATTTAGATTATCTAATGCTGGTGTTACTTTCCAAAGGGCCATGGATATGACATTCAAAGGGTCTGATCAAAAAAATAGTGATGATCTATCTGGATGAGATTACTGTGTTCTCCAAAAACATAACAAACCACCTTTTTCACCTAAGGAAAGTGTTTTAAAGATGCAGGAGATTTGGGGTATCATTGAACCCTAAAAAATGCATATTCTTGGCCCATGAGGGTAGGATTTTTAGGCCATATTGTGTCTAAGGAAGGTATAGCCAGTTGACCCATAGAGAGTTGCAACAATAAGAGCATTACCATTGCCAAGTCACAAAAAATTTCTTCAAATATTCTTAGGGAAGATGAACTTTCTTCAAAGAGTTTGTCCCAGAGTTTGCTTCCCTTGTTAAACCAATAACATTGATGTTGAAGAAGACCTTAACATTCAGATGGATAGCTGAAGGAAGGGAAAGATTTGATGTACTCAAAGAAGCTATATCACAAGCCCCAACTCTTGTGAATCCAAATTTCTCCAAGGATTTCATATTTTATGCCTTTGGTGGTAGTGACACTATCTCTGCAATCTTGGTTCAACAGAACAAAGAAGAAACAAAATAGCCAATTGCCTTTTTCAATCAAGGCCTGGAGGACTATGAAGTAAGATATTCCTTCATTGAAAAGTAGGTCTTGGTAGTCGATCAGGGGACTAAAAAGGTTCAAGCTTTTTGGTTTTCGAACAATAAGATTCAATTGTTGGTCTCCCATGCAGGAGTTAAGGATTTCCTTCTCAGTAAGGATTTGAATAAAAAGAGAGCAGGATGGATCACTCATGTGATGGATTATGACATTGAGATCAATGTCACTAAGCTGGTCTATGCTAAGGGATTGTAGTGAACAACTAGGCTTAAGGCAGTAAGAAGAAGCAAACAGTGAAAAGGATACTGTTTTTGTTCTACATAATAGTCAAGAAGAAGAAGAATATGTTGATGTACATGCTCCCTGTTAGACTCAAGACATGGCACACTTCCTTTGAATGGGCCTATGTCCTCATTGGATGAGTAAAGGAAAAATAAGGCATTTCAAGTTCCAAGCCGTCCCATATGTTTTCATTAATGGTGTCTTGTTTAAAAGGGACATCAATGGTGTTCTACTAAGATGCATTGGGACAAATTAGATTAAAAGAGTGTTACAAGAATTCCATGTTGGGGCAGCTGGAGATCATTTTTCCCCAAGGGTGATAAACACTCGAAATCATGAAAGTAAGATACTATTGGACCAGGGTGTTTGGTGAGTGCTACACATGGATTAGAAGGTGCTAGAATTGTGAATTCTTCAAGGGAAAAGAGAATCTAACAACACTTCCATTGCACCCAATTTCAATTGATCAACCTTTCATGCAATGGGGATTGGACTTAATTGGAGTTATCAATCCAAATTCAAGCCAAGGCCACAAATGGATTTTGACAACAACTGATTATTTCACCAAGTGAACCAAAGCAGTGGCACTCAAAGAGGCAAAAGAATCTAGCATACTAGATTTCTATGAAGGATTAGTGACTAGATTTAGGGTACCAGGTATGATCATATCAGATAATGCGTTGGCCTTCATAGGTTCTAAGGTCATAGAATGGGAAATAAAGAATGAGATTTACTTGAACACCTCATCAAACTATTACCCTCAAGGTAATGGTCAGGCTGAGTCTACAAACAAGAACCTGTTAAGAATCATCATACGAAATCTTGATGAAAACATGAGGACCTGGCATACAAAGCTCAAATAAACATTATTGGTTGATAGGAAAACCCCAAAAATATCTACAAGTAGCTCCCCATTCAGTCTTGTTTATGGAAAGGAGGCAGTGTTTCCTATATCAGTAGAGTTTCCACCATTAGAACTCCTGAGATAGTTGGAGATGTCTGAATTTGAACCAAAGGAGGCAAGGTATGCAAAGTTGATTGAACTAGAAGAAAGCAAAAATCATGCACTTAAAAATAAGGAGAAGGATCAGGCCTCAATTAAAAGATGCTTTGATAAGAAGGCTAGAGCAAGGACCTTTTAAGAAGGAGATCAAGTGTTGAAATGGGATGCAGATTGAGAAAAACCAGGAAGACACTCTAGGTTTGATGCCATCTAGAGTGGCCATTATATGGTCACAAAATGTAAAAGTAGCAATGCTTTTCAATTATCTACATTAAATGGCAATGAGTTGCATATTCTAGTGAATGAAATCTATCTTAAACACTTCTATTAGAAGGAAGGCTCCCACCTTGTATATATTAGGTTAGTTTCTTTTCCTCTAAGTGCTTGTGCACATTATCTTGTTGTAGTTTAGGTTGCTTTTCTCCTAAGTTCTTTGTACATTATGCATGTTCTTCTTGGAGCATGTATGATTTCCAATTTTTTACATAGTTGTGGTGTTGTTTTGTTGCTCTTGTGTAGTCCATTCCGAGAGGCAGATGAACCCTATATCAATTTTTTTTCTACTCTCAGAAACCTTCGTTGGGAGATTTCTTATGAAAATTGATAGAGAAAATAGTTAGGCTCATGAGTCAAAGGAAGAATCTGTATCAAACCCTCGTTCTCAAATCCATTCCCAATGGATGCTTTAAGGCCACTGGTGTCTTCATCTAGCAGGCAGATGTCCTTGCGAGTCACCAAATTGTTATCCCAAATTTACCTCCCCCGGAAAATTTTGTTAGAAAAATCCCTACACATAAGGAAAAAATGAACAGAAATGATTCAGAGCCATGAGCTCGAGTTCCAGAACCAGACAAAGTGAAAGTAGGGGCCCGAGAAAGTCAAATTCGACCCTCCACAAGAAGAAATAGAAGAAATGGTTCTTTTGAGCATTTCCATATCTTAAATCTATTTGAATGGTCAAGGGGGACTCAATGATGAAGTGGTGGGGTTCAGGAAAATGAAACGGCCCCGTGCAAGAAGAAACAACTTTATCAATCCGTTTCGTGTCGTAAACTCATTTCTACAAGTTACGGGTAGACTCAATAATGAAATTACAGGGACACAAAAATGAAGCATCTTCATCATCATCTTACTCATTGCAGTAGTAAATAAGAATGAGGATTGTTTAAGAGATCTATGACAAATCAAGGTATGAATAAAATGAAGATGAAATGATCAATTTCACTTTATTTTCAGAATCTGATCCAATTTATTATGAAGAACCAATTAGGGATCATAAATGGTGTGAAGAAATGGATGAAGAAATCCATGCAATATAGAAGAATAAAAAATGGGAGCTAGTAGTCATTCCTTAAGGAATGGAATTCATTGGATTCAAGTGGTTTTGTATGAACAAGACTACTCCTAAAGGTAAAATTGAATAACACAAGGCAAGTTTACTTGTTAATGGCTATAAACAAACTCCTTGAGGCAATTATAATGAAACAATTTTTCAATTAGAAAGACTATAAATTGTGAAAATAATTATTTCCATAGCTTCTCATCACAAATAGAAGGTCCATCAAATGGGTGTTAAGTAATCCTTATTAAACGATGTTTTAGAAGAAGTGTATATGTGAAAACCACTTGGTTATGAAATCCTAAGACATAAAAGAAAAGTATACGATGTCAAGAAATCTTTGTATGGACTCAAATAAGAAGCAAGATCTTGGTATAGTAGAATGGAATCCTATCTAATTAGTAATGCATTTAGTAAAAGTAGTAGTGATACCACACTCTACATAAAAAAATCAATGGTGAGATTTTTATTTTTGTTTTTGTATATATATGATTTAATCTTTACTGGAAATTCAAGCAAGGCTATAGATGAATTCTAATCAGCCATGAAGAAGGAATTACAGATGACCGATTTAGGATTGTTGAAGTATTTTCTTGGCATTGAGCTCAAGCAAATAGAGCAGGGAATATTTTCATCTCAAGAAAACTATGTTTAATAAATATTGCAAAGATTAAAAATGCTAGATAGCAAACCAACATCTAC
This sequence comes from Taxus chinensis, assembly GCA_019776745.2. Classification (NCBI taxonomy): domain Eukaryota; kingdom Viridiplantae; phylum Streptophyta; class Pinopsida; order Cupressales; family Taxaceae; genus Taxus; species Taxus chinensis. The sequence goes on from CM034153.1 coordinate 581,802,173, forward strand.
ACTAGCAGAGATAAGTCTCAAATTGATAGAAGATAATTGCAGTAAAAATTTGGATCTGACAAGGTACAAAAGCATGGTAGGAAGCCTGATGTATTTAAATATAACAAGAATAAATATAATGTATGTAGTCAGTTTTATTTCTAGATTCATGGTAACTGAAAAGGAGACATACTGACAAGCAGGAAAAAGTATTTTGAGGTATGTGAATGGCCAAAGGAATCATAGAATTCTATATGCTGCTAATAATGATTTTAAATTAGTTGGGTATGTGTTCAATGTTGGATCATGAGCCATTTCATGGGATTCGAAAAAACAATCACCAGTATCATTATGCATTATAGAGGTAGAGTATATTGAAGAAAATTTAGTCACAGGTCAACTGATTTGGTTAAGAAGAATCCTCATAGATTTGCATGAAGAGAAACAAGGAGGTTCTATATTTTTTTTGATAATATGTCTTCAATTATATTGTCAAAGAACCTAGTCTTTCATCGTAGAAACAATTATATAGCTAGCAGGTACCATTTTGTTCATGAACTGGGTAAGAAAATAGAAATTGAACTTAATTTTTATAAGGTAGAGCTGCAACTAGCTGAAAATTTTACGAAGAATTTATCAAAAGAAAGGATTAAGTGTTTAAGGACAAGATTTGACTACATGGATGAATGACCACCCAGTGCCATAAATTAAAATCTATCCTTGAATAAATTTTATCTGGCTCAAGATTAGGGGGGAGAGTCAAAATTTATTGTTTATGATAATATTGAGCCTCACACAATTTTTAAAACTTGTTTTCCCTCTCTACCAACCCAAGCTTCTAATAGGTATTTATTTTTCTGTTTGGATGTTTGAATTTGCATTTCTTGACAAATCCGTGAAACAAAGGAATGTTACAAAAATAGGCTAAGGGAAAAATCTGTGAGACAAAGGAATGGTTTGAAGTCATGTTACAAGGTAATGGAGTGGCCATATAATGAGGATGCAGAAGTAAAATCCATGATATTAAAGAGTGATTGAAGTTGTGAGGCAGGTGACCGACAATTTTTTTTGGATATGAAGTTTTATGTGGATCTTCAGTTTTCCGCATAAGTAAAAATCCATGTAATACAGAAAAAGTTTCCTAATGTAGAAAATATGTTTTACAAACGATAATCTGTAAATGCAAAGGAGTCAACTCCACATGGGTCGAGGGAAATGAAAAGTTGGAGAACCCATCAAAATGAATACTAATTTCAGATCCATGTCATAGGTCAATGTACTTTGGGTGACTTACGGTTATATATACATATGTGGTTTTTAAATCAAAATAGAAAGAGAATATAAATATCTCAAGCAGATAAAAGTATAATAAAATAGAAGACATGTGGAACAACACACAAAGCAAAAAGTAGAAAGAGAAAAAAAATATTCAAAGAAATTTATAGAGCAGTAGATCATGAGAATATTTTAAAAGAAAAAAATAGAATTTACAGATCCGTAACACTCACTTTGTAAGAAGTCTTTAAATTGAAAATAATAGTTATATTTTTGTGTACCTTTTTGTTTTTACTTTTCCTTTCCCTATGTTAGTTGCAGTCGACACCAAATTTTGTAAACATTATCCTTCCTTTTATTGATTAAATTTGTTACTGATTCACACATCTTCGATCCAATAACTTATCCCACATGTCATTCTTCTGAGTATCTGAATCATATCATTGGTTGAACTCGTGATATCCTAAGTTTTGTGTCTCCCTAATCCAATAATCCTATGAGTGAAATATTTAAGCACATGATTGGTTAGTTGTTTCATATCTATTTTGGGCTATGTGTCTCTTCAATGATTAGTTTTTCTTAATTTCTTTCATAATACTTATTTTAACTCTAGGAAACACACATGAAATGTCCACATTATCATAGATGAGCTTTTCATTATAAAATGTGATTGATACTAATATGGTAGCATATGGGATCAAAAATCCAGAAGGTTAATAGTGATGGCTCAGGAAAGAAATGTTTGAATGCATTTTATTCAATGTGAGAGGAGAGTATTAATACATGAGAGAATGCGGTTAGGAGGTAACTGCCAGTAACTGAGTATCCAAACTAATGTATTAAATTATTAACTAATGCGCTAACATTTCCCCCTTAATACATTGTTTCTACATATGTACCCCCTAAACAAATCAAACTTCACCTTGCCGAGAGGCTTGGTGAGAATATCTGCAACCTAAAAATCAGTAGGGAAGTACCGGAGCTGAATTTGGTTGTTCAAGACCTGTTAGTGACATTCGACCTCAATATGCTTTGTTCGTTCATGAAAAACAGGATTCTTCACAAGCTTCAACACACCTTGATTGTCGTAGTGAATGATGGGAGGTTTCTCTTCAGGAATCCCTATATCTGCAAGAATGCAATGTAACCAAATCACTTTCCATACAGCTCCTCATGCGACATGGTATTCAGCCTCATTGGATGAGAGAGCAATAACAATTTTCTTCTCACTAATCCACGAGACAAGTCCAAATCTTAGATGAAAAACATACCTTGAAGTGGATTTCCTATCATCAACGGATCCTGCATAGTCAGAGTCTGTATATCCCTATAAGAAGAACTGAGTGTTCTTATGATACTCTAGACCAAAGTCAACTATACCTCAGACATATCTCAACACATGCTTTGCTGCTATCCAATGACGTTTCTTTGGCTCCTGCATATATATGGTGAAATAGCTCACTGGAAAGCAAAGATCTGGTCTGGTATAAGTCAAGTAAATGAGACTCCCCACAAGCTTCCTATAGTGAGTGTTGTCTACCTATGGTGAATCTTAGAATCTAGATAATTGCAAACCCTTTTCCATAGGGATGGAGATAGGTTTACAATCTGACATACCATACTTCTCCAGGATTGTCTTGGCATATTTCATCTGAGAGATGAAGATAAGATTTTTCTTCTGCCATATCTCTATGCCAAGATAGTAGTGAAGTAGCCCCAAATCAGTCATGTCGAAGGATTTCTTCAGATCATTCTTTACATCATCCACAAGATTGTCAGAACTTCCTATGATCACAAGATCATCTACGTACAAAACTAGAATAACAATCTTTGTTCCTACCTTCTTGATATACAAATTTGTATCTGAGGGGCTACGAGTGAATCCATGCTACAATAGGTGATCATCAATTTTTATATACCATGCCCTAGGTGCTTGTTTGAGTCCATAAAGTGACTTTATCAGACGACATACCTTGTGTGGTTGATTCTTGTCTACAAACCCTTCAGGTTAGGCCATGTATACTTCTTCTTTGAGATCAGCATTCATAAAAGCACTCTCGACATCAATCTACTGAAGTTTCCACCTTTTTTGTGCTACTAGTGCACAGACAACTTTGATGGTTTTGATCTTTGCAGTGGGTGCAAAGGTCTCGTCATAGTCAATGCCTTCTTGTTGAGCATAACCTTTTGTAATTAGTTGTGCTTTGTGTTTGTCTATTGAACCATCTATTTTATTTTTTATTTTTGAAAATCCATTTGTAGCCAATGGATTTCTTACCTGGAGGTAGATCGAAAAGTTCCCACATCTAATTATGAATTAGGGAATCATATTCAGCATCCATAGCCTATTTCCACTGTGGTTGGTCTAATGCCTCATGAACAGTGTTAGGTTTAGTGCTATCAACAAATGAATTCATGAGTGCAAAATTTACCTCATGTCTGGCTTGACTTCATGTGCTGACTCCTGTAGAAGTACCTGGAAGTAAGTTCAGGTGTGCATCCCTAATAGTATCCTCGACCCATTTCAGATGTTGACCTGTTGTTGCTGCTAATGTGAAGATGTGTTTTCCAGTGTACCTAGATCAACGAACAAGTCTCCACTCAGCTCTTCTTCTCTCTGAGAAGAATCATCTTTCCCATCATCTAAATGTGTGAGCAATCTATGTGACGAGGTCAGTATGGGATCTCCATTGTGTGGCAAGGAGTCAAAGGATTACTCATCACACACCACATCTCGAATCCCATAGATCTTCTTCATATCAGGATCCATGAGATGATATGCCTTTGAGGTACTATACCCCAAGAAAAGACATGGCAATCTCTTTGGATCGATCTTCTTCCTTTTCTCATCTAGAACATGCATATATGCAGTACAACCAAAAATTCTCAAATGATGAATAGAAGGTTTATGACCAGTCCATACCTCTTCCGGTGTCCTATTCTGCAAGATCTTTGTGGGTGCCTAGTTGAGTAGATACACTACTGTCTGGACTACTTCTACCCAAAATGGATCCTCCAACTTGGTGGTGGAGAGCATACAATGAGCCATCTCCATGAGAGTCTTGTTGTGTCACTCAGAAATCCCATTATATTGGGGCATGTAGGGTGCAGTCAGATGTTGTTGAATGCCATGCTACTTCAGGTATGCTAAGAACTTCTTTGATACAAATTCCCCCCCTCGATCTGAGTGGAGGTGAAGGAGAGGCTTCCTACACTTCCTGATGGCATGCTTGTAAAAGGTTTGAAAATTGGCAAATGCCTCACTCTTCTTCCAGAGAAAATATACCCACATTTTTCGTGAGTAATCATTAATGATGAGAAGGAAGTATTCAAAACCTTGGATGCTAGTTGGCAGGGGTCCACACAGATCCGTATGTACAACCTGAAGATACTCTGTAGAATGATAAGAGCTCTGTTTGAATGGACCTCTATGTTGTTTTCCCGTAAGACATCCTGAGAAAACATGTAAGGAATGGGAGAGTGGAGGATTCCCTCTTACCATTTCCTTGGCACTGAGCTGATGCAGAGCTCTGGTAGAAAGATGACCATATTGAAAGTGCCATAGTGCAGTGGACTCCGCCATTGAAGTAGAGAGAGCAATGTTAAATGAAGTGACCGCATCCAGTGCAAATAGAGGGCCCTTCAAAAATGGTCGAGCAATGACTGAGTCTCCCTGGGAAATTATGTAGGACTTGACCCCTTTTTCAACAAAGAATTCAACTTGCATTCGATGATTAATAAGTTGAGTCACAGACAAGAGATTTGAGGTCAAACCTAGAACATATAGCACCTTCGTGAGTGTACATTTTCGTGTCCCAAGAGGAATGATGAAATCACTATTCCCGGCCATAATATACTCCTGAGTATTTGCAATGGTGATCCGATCTCCAGTGGGCCGGTCACTTAGGGTATGGAACAACTTCTTATTGCTAGTCATGTATTTGTTGGCACCCGAATCAATCAACCAGACACTTTCTGATGGCTGCGAATTTTTTGAGAATAAGACAATGTTTGGATGAGTTGTGTCTGGAACCTCTTCATCAGAAGTGGCATCCTGCTGAGTAGTAATATGACCCTTCTACCTTTGATTACGATCACACCATTGGTATTTCTAGGAATATCCTTTGCCATAAGTGCTCTCTTCGCCATAGTTGCCATACTTGCGACCATTGTAATAATAGTTCACAGTCATGTGTGTATCCATGGAGAAAATGTGGCACCATTGATCTGCCTTATTGTTCTTTTGCTTTTGGGGTTGTCGTTGAGAAGGTTACTGCTGAGGATGATGCTTCTGATTCTAGGGGGCAAACTACCCTTTTTGAGGCTTATGTTTTTACCTCATGATGAGAGCCTTATCTTTGAAGGCTTCTTGAACATTCTGAATGGATTCTTCCTATTGGAGATAATTCACCAATGTGGAAAAACTCACCTCCTGTTGAGTGATGATCAACGTGGTGATCAATGTCTAAAATCGGGAAGGAAGAGCATGCAAGGTGAGTGGGACTAGCAACTTATCATCCACCGGTTCACCGAGAGCAGAGAGTTTTGCATGTAACTCGGCCACACGCCGCAAGAAGGCTTCAACTGATTCACCATCATTCATACTCATTGTGTGAAGCTTTGTCTAAAGATGCAGCTTTGTCGTCAGATTCTTAGCTTCATAGATGGTACACAACGTGGCCCATGCCATAGAGGAAGTGGTTGCTTCCTGAATGTAAGGTTGAACCTCATCGGAAAGGTTTAGGGTGATAAACATTAATGATTTTGCATTGGCTTTTTCATACTTAGCCAATAGATTAGTGTCTGTGGGAGGGGCATATTTTCCAGAAACGATCCCCTAAAGATCTTCAAACTGATGAATCATCCGCATCTTGGTTTTCCATGTGGCAAAATTTGGCCCTTTGAGCATCTGGGCATCCGACAACAAAATCCAAGGTGTAGACATTTTCAAAAACACAAAAATTATATTTTATTTATTTATTTTTCAGAAATGGTTACAATGCTTACTGAAGGAACCTATCTCAAAGATGGGCTCTATAGGCTTGTGCAGTGAGATGCGGATGCTCCTGTGGGCATTGTACTTCGTGTTTATCATCCGCATCATATCCACATTCAAGTTCTACACGAATCCGCCGTGCTTGACATTGAATGTCGAACCAAAAATACTCCAATAGTCCTCGACGCACAATCTCGTCAAAGAGTATATTCCCAGTGTTACGAAGCTCGTTAACCAAGGAAAAGAATAGTCCAGCAGTGTCTTCGTTGTCGCTCAATGCCCAAACATTTGGTGCACTGGTTGCGGTGCTTTCTGTATCCGAAATTTGTAACATACGTGGGATGTCCTCGTTTCGAGATCACATGTGAACCACCGGAAAGAAATGGTGGCAAAAAAAAAATTCCACACAGTTTTTGTAATTTGTAGGCTTTGCTTGGCTCCTCGGCGCTGGTGGTTGGTATTTTGCCAACAATGGTCTTTTGGTCCCTGGTCTTCTACAAAAATTGGTCACTGCAACTTATCTTCCACTTCTCCAAACAACAAACAGGTTTTCACGTTGCAAGTCTTCAAAAAACTGATCCATGCCAATACCAAGAAATTACTCCTGTGTCAATGTCAGGTCTGAGATCTTCAATCAAATGTCTCTAGGTCGGCACACTCTACGAAAATCAGAGATCAAAAAACAAAAATGTCATTTCCACGCATGCCGAGATGTGAGATTCTCTGATACTAATGATGGCAGAAATAGAATATATCTCCTACTATCAAGTTTGTCTAGCAACAGCCAAAAACAAACACTCCATGCTCAACAAATTCTCCTCCACACAAGCCGCTTCCTCTTGTAGGTGTCAATCGCCACTCTCACTTCACGACAGATCACTCGCCAGGGAATTACAGTCTCCACAGGCCGATTCCTCCAAATTTGCACACAGGCGAAGGAAAGAATGCTGCTTTGATACCAATGATGGCTCAGGAAAGAAATGTCTGTATGCATTTTATTCAATGTGAGAGGAGAGATTAATACATGAGAGAATGCAATTAGGAGGTAACCGCCAGTAACTGAGTATCCAAACTAATGTATTAACTGATTAACTAATGCGCTAACAAATAGAAGTGTTAAACCTATGAAATATCCTTGATTTTCAATTAGGCAATGTACTCCAAAGCGATTGATCTCAAACTGATAGTGCACTCTAAATTGTAAATAAATTATTCCCATATTAGAATTGTCTTCTAATTCTAGCACATGGACACTATTTCATATTGAGTGTTAGCATTAAATAGAATATGTTTGAAAAAATTACAATGAACCTGGGTTTAGAAAGGGTTGACCATATTGTGGAGATTTATGAGGGAAGCTAGGGAAAATTGGAGGTTTCCAATAAACCAGAATCCTTGAAAATCTTGACAATGTTTAAGAAATCCAGTAATTAGTAGTAACAGGAAAAATACACTAATGATCACATATTGATAATGTGTTATTCATGAGAGTGATTACCTATTGGACATGGCCTTTGTTGACATGCCAAATAGAAAGGAATTATAGGCATGACATAGTTTTTAAATGACGTTAAATACCCAGACGTGGAATTAGTTATGGAAACTCTTACTTACCAAGACTTCATATTTCCAATAGACACTACAAGGTCCCCATGATAGTAAGAACATCCACTATGTATTACCAACTGATATTTAAAGAGAAAAATAAATTTGATTTCATGTCCGGGGACATTGATAAATATTCTTTTTGTCATGACAAGGGTTTGATATAAATGTTAAGGGACTTAGTTGTAAGCTCAAAATGCATCGTTGGAGCTCTACAAGCCCTCTTCACTTATAAATATGTATTTATATATGAAAAAACTACGGGAATTTTCATATAGTTTTAAGATCATTAATTGTTCTTGAAGGTAAAATATATACAACCAAGAACTTCATCTTGATTGGACGGATGAATATGAATTGTAGAACTCGCACGAGGAGAGGTTTTTAAAGAGGAGACTTAAGCAACATATCTTAGTTGCAAAGGAAATAAAGTGTATATTAGATTTGGTTAAGGAATTTGTCAAGGATGCAACATTATTCCAAGGTTTATAACTTCATTTATAAAAACATTACGGATATTAAGCAACTTGTGTCAAAACACGAGAAAGGTAAATCAAACCTACAAAATGTTATAAATATTTATCAGACAATTATATACAAATTCATTTTATTTTTATTGTTTCAAATGATAACTCGGAATATTATTATATGGAGGAAGAATTTAAATTTTAAAGGTAAAACTTAAATTACAAGTATTGAGAACGTTAAGCTATCTACATTTCCACAAATGATTCACTTTTTTCTGGATGTTATCTGGTTAGATGAACATGATATAAACTATTTTTGGGTACATGTTCCTTCTTTATTCCTAAGAAAATAATCCATTATGAGCATGAGCTAAGGAAGTTCCATAATGTTACATAGTATATGGCTTAAAAACGTGTAATATACATTCTCTTGAATTCCTAAAAGCCATGGGTTTTATGGAAACTTTTAAATGATTACATTCTATGAGCTACAACATTCTTTGGGGATTTTGTTCAACCATTCATTGGATGTTATATATGTTTCACATATATATTCACATACACCATTGTATTCATTTTTTAAAAACTTTGAAGCTGCCATGTTAACACGGGTTGAAAAGTTTGATTATAGCGTTATGGAGTATGAGTTAGAAACTAACAGATTTAACTACGTAACTACCTTCAAGGGAATTTCAATAAAAATGTTCTGTACAGATATTCTAATAATAACAATCGATGAGAGGGAACGAGGTGTTTATGAATGCGGAGCTAAGAAGGAATTTTTTTGACAAGTCGTTTGAGTTGGATTCAACATCCAAGAAACAGGGCACGACAATAGCTAATCCGACAGTGTTGGAGACATGACGGTAGAAAAATCAGTACCATTCTTCGGAGTGGGAAGAACTATCATTTTCTATTCCTTATATGGTAGTTGAAAAATACATAAAGTTATGGGTTGAGTTTTTTTTTAAGGTTTTCTGGTATTAGACCAAATATTGATCATGTAAGGGCCCGGTTTAAGAGAAATTGGAAGCTAAAGTGTTTTCCGGATGTTATTTCTCTGTGAACTGATTCTTTTATATTTATTTTTTTGATTAAAAGTAGATCTCGTCAATGTGACTTAGGGCGCCCTAGTTTTAGGGGGAAAAATCCTAATCTCTCTAAATGGAACCCTGGTGCTACTGTGGAGGACATGTTTCCTTTCTAGACTAACTGGAAGAGATTGTTTGCTCTTCCTTTATAATATTGGTATCACGATGTGCTCTTAAGAATAAAAAAATCTTTGGACAGTTCATATACTTCGATTCTCCTACTCCGGATAGAAGGTCTATGTTATGTGCGAGGTTCTATTTCAATCTGGATCAGGGTAAGACCCTTGCAACTTCTTTCCACTAAATCTCTAAATTTGGGACCAATGTTTAAAGTGCTATCTTTAAAGGTTCCTCTATTTTTTTTAGAAATGTTGTGTTACTGGTCATGGGGAGGCTAGTTGTAGGGATCTTCTTCAAAAGGTTAAATTAAGAAAAAATGTTGAAATTTCTTTCTCCTTCGGTTTGAACTGTGCGTTGAGTGTTATGGTAATCCATGCCTCTGCATGTCCCTTCCCTTTTATCAGTAAATATGTTTGTGCCACTACACCTTTCCCATCTTTAGGGTATTCTCAAAATGTTCTAGTCGAGGTTGTTGAGGGAGCCATATGGGAGATGAATGATCAACAGAAAGTGAAATATTCGTAGCACATCCCTAGTTGCTTTGATGGTTAATGCAGGTCAGCAGTTTCGAAGGAAGAAAATATGTCTCCAAATTTGGATGGGGCAGTCGTTGAAAGAGAGAAATGCGTGTGAATTGGAAAGGAATGAAGACTTGTGAAATTAATGAGAGGGAGACGCTCTCTCCTCTAACAATGAGTACTTAAACAAAGAAGAACAATATGATGGCTTATATCTATTGTTAAAAAAGGTGTGGAAAGTATGGCTGTCAATGGCAGATCTGTCACAGGTAATATTGAAATCTATTAAGAGTTATTATTATAGGCTTAAAATTCTTGATTATTGGGAGGGTTTGGGCTGTAAGGAATATGTATTTAAGGCATATGGTATCAAGGATTATGAATCAATTGTTTGGAATGTCAAAGAGGAAGATGTATGGAAGAAAGTTAAAATAAGGAATTCAAGAAGGATGATTAGTGGAAAATAATTTTGTGGTTGTTTTTATTTTGCAATGTTTTGATATTTTTTTTGTTTGCATATCGTTCATTGTGTAACATGCTTTTGGATTTATTTAAAATACACAATTTATCAATAAAAAATATCAAAATCCATGAGACAACCTATTTTATATGTATCTTACCAAAATATAACTCAAATTATGTGTATGTTGGGGACTCTAAACACCCATGGGGAACACTAAACACTAATGTGACACACTAAACACCCATGTGACATCTTAAAACCCCATTAGACATAGTAAAAACATAATTTACACATATAACACAATAAACACTAATATGGTACACTAAACACCCATGAGACACTTAGAACCTTGCTGACGTCATATACAACCAAGTTATGGCATTCTAAACACTCATGTGATAACATAAACATGCATTTGACACACATGACAACTGTTGTTTCCCTAAACACCTATGAAGTTAAAAAAACCTATCTCACATACGTAATTGCCATGTTACATAGTAAACACCCATGAAATAACCAAAGCACTCATGATACACTTTAAACACCCAACAAAATGGAAAACATCTAGGTATCATGCAAAACATATTTTAGCCACATGTAACACACTTAACACTCAATGAACACTCTCCACCCATGTGAGACAATAAATGCCCTAAACATGCATACCACATTTAAAAACAAAAATTCCACCTAAAAACAATTTGATAATCATAACACCCCTTTTATAACATGTTAAACACTCATACAATGCCGTAAACTCCTAGGCGACACACATAACATCCAAACAAAGTGTAGAAACCCATCCAACACACCTAACATCCATGCAATGCCCTAAGAACCCATTTAAAACATTAAATGACTATTTTAAACACCTAACATCCTATAATTCAACACACTAAATACCCATACAATGCATGAACCACCAAAGTGATACCCTAAACACCAAACATATGATGCACAATACACCAATGTGTCACCCTATACACCGATATGGAATAATAAACTCCCATACAACACCTTTAACATTCATCTAACACAATGAAATCTTTTATGATACACTAAATAACTATGTCACTCTGAAAACATAAAAGGCACACCTTAAACACCCATGTGATAGGGTAGACATTGTAAACACCATTTTGACACCTTAAAAACCCACTTGAAACCCTTAAGAACCATTTCATACACTAAAACTAAACACCCATGTTGTGACACCATAAAAATGCAAATGACATTCTACACACCAATTAGAGACATTCAACACATAATGGAAACACTGTGAATTCATTCGACACTCTAAAAATCAATGTAATATACTAAACACCTATGAAACTCCCTAAGAACACAATTGACAATGTAAATATATAGTTGACATAGTTATCACCCTAAACATAAATTTGACCCAAGTTATATATGTAACACACAATTGAAATACATGACATGCTAAACATACATGTGGAATATTAAATAACCATTCGACACAATAAAATCCCATGTGACACCACAAACACCTAAACAATGTAATAAACAATTGTGGGACACATTAAACACACATATGAAACCCTAAACACCAATACAATTTACTATCAAAAATGTGATATGCTAAACATATATGTGAAAGGTTATACCTTTATACAAAACACTAGACACACATAAAACCCAAGGGAAATCCTAAACACCCAAAAAAAAAAAACAATAAAAACACTTAACATTTAAGTGGTAGCATAAAAAAAATTCAACCATAAATAATTGTTTGTGAAAACTAACACAAAATGTGCAACAAATTAAACACACATACAACATTGCAATCACCTATGTGACATAGGTAACATCTAAGGGAAACCATAAACACCCCTGTAACACATAATACAACTTTATGATATATAAGAACCTATACCACACCTGAAACGTAAAATTGACATCATAAATAACTATTCAACACACCAAAATAACTTATACATTGATATGACAAACTTAACACCCATATCAATCATGTAATAACAAAGTGACACCCTAAATATCTAATTTATGACATACTATACACCCATGTGACACACTAAACACCCATTTGACACACTAAACACCCATCTTCCACCCTAAAAAAATATGTGAGACATCAAACACAAGTGGGACATACTTAGCACACATGGAACACATTATACACCAATGTGACATGCTAAACACCCACGTGACAAAGGAAACACTCTTTTGAAACCCTAAACAACTTTAGCACTAATGTGATTAACATAAAATGTATATAATAATTTAAAAATGATACAAAATGCTTAACACATAAAGAAACCCCTAAATACCCATGTAGCACACTTTATACTATAAGACACCTCAAACAATTTTTTAATACACTTAACACCCATGTTGTCAAAGAGTGAACACCCACATGACACTTTAAAAACTCATATGACACATTAAACATCCAGGATCACCCTAAACAACCATGTGACACCGTAAACACCCTTGTGATGCAATGAACACCCATGAGACACTGCAAAAACCCGTTTGGCATAACAAAAAATTACTTAGAACACCTAACACCCCAAACATCCATTAGGCACACTAAACACCCATGTTTCACATTTAGAAATCAAGTGACATCCTATGTATGTGATTCATTACGAATTAAACACCCATATCAAAATGTAAAACGTTATTTTAATGCATACATGTAATACCCATGATGTTACATTGTACAACATATGTGATAATTTATACACCTGTGGGGCGTAGTAAATATATATCTGATATAATAATCACTTTGTGACACACTTTATAATAAAGGGACACCCTAAAGGCCCATCTGTCACTCTAAAATTACATATGACACACATAACACCAACTAGACACCCTAAACATCCATGTTTCACTTTACAATAACATGTTCCACACTTGAAAACTTAAAGAACCACGTGATATTGGAGAGACTCATACAATAAACTAATAATCAATACGACAGCCTAAAAACCATTTAAACCCATTTAGACAACCATTTTATCAAATTAATAGCTTAAAAACTAGTTTGACACACTTAACACCGACGAGATGCACTAGAAAACAATGTTAAACAATAAAAACCATTAGAAACACTAGATACCTATGTGACACAATTCAATCCCATTTGAAACACTACACAATCAATAATTAAGATAAATATGGAAATATAGGCCCAATCTTAATGATATTGCAACAGTTAATAAATATAACAATTAAGTACATACATTATCCCAAGAAAACTAACCTATAAAATATGAAACCCTAGCTACTAAGAAAGAGCAAGTTGATTGTTGACAATTTTTGCACTTGTGAAAAAAATGGTCAACTCGACACTTCGTTATGATGGATAACATTGGCGAAGTATACCTAAGCTAGGGGAGGTTCTTTCAGACAATATTATTACTGTTGAATTAATTAATGATTATATGAAATCTATGCATCTACGTGTGTTGTTACAAAACATATACATGGATCACATAGTCTACAATTTCATGCTATCTTTAGCAAAAGAACACAAATCCCCGGAATGACATAGTTGTGTTTTCCTTGATGAAGACACCATGAATTCTAGAATAGATGAAGTGTTAGGTTTTGAAGCAAGCAATTAAGACTGCAGATTACAGAAATTAGAGTTCGTTACTGGATGTTACAGGTACTCTTTAATGTTCTTTCCTTCATGATTAAGAAATTTAATTATATTATTGGGTTGTTTAGTTCATCATACAATCCATACTAGAAATCAGAAATGCACAAATAAATACACAACTCAATTTCACAATTCAATGTTTTATTCATAAGGAATTTCAAATGTTCCCACACAAGTTGCATGGGATGTAACTAGAAATTAGATTACAACTACTGAAATAAGAGGTACACATGCATGAAATATAATACTAAATAAGTATGAGTGAACCTATCAATCCCTTGAGGTTTGTCCTTTGGTTGATGCATCCTCATCTTTAGCTTTGGTCCCTCTTCATCTTCATTGTTTAAAGCACTCGTACCTGAAAATAGAACAAGAGAAAATCTCTCACTTAAGAGCTCGGGGTTAATCCATATTCCTTTACTGCCCTAATTCATGCACATGAATCTCTTAATAACAGGAGACATAGATTAATTGAAGATCAAACATGTATATATGATTTACTCACTCAGAAAGAAGGGGAGAAAAGAAAATAAAAACAATGGATCATTCTTAGAGAGGAACCAAAAAGCCTGAAATATTTTCTAACTTATTTTCTCAAGTATGCAGGTACAGGTTGGAGCTAAGAAGAAATAAATCATATCTTAAAGTCATCACTATAGATAAAGATTGACAGATTTCAAAAACCTATATCCTATGGTATATGAAGCAGATGAGTCATATATATATGTTGGAATGAAGGAAGAATTGCAACTCAAAGGTGAAGTAGAAAAGGATCATGATTTTGAAGGTTGAAGTTAACTGAAAAGAGAAAATCTACATAGCTGAAACAAGAATGAGAAAGAAGTCTAAGAAAATTTTTACAGGGCTTTGCCATGTAAAATGGACATTTACATACTTTCCATCATGTTGTTTATTAACTAATACATGGTTTAAAAGTTGTCTGTAAATCAAATAAGTGATACAGAAAAGTAGAAAAGCATGCCATGATCAAGATAATAGTTATTATGTTTCAGTTTCCAACAAAAAATCAGACTTCAATAGAAAAGTGATACATTTTGTATTCTGAATCAGAAAATACATCTATTACAGCTGACAAAAGGGATACGAGAATGAATTATGGGAAAATTTTGGCATAGGACTTTTCCATGTAAAATGGACATTTTAAATTTTCCATCTCACATATCAAAGTTGCAATAAAAAGGAAATGCAGTATTTACAACAAAAAAGAAATGGAATGCACTTTCAATCATCAAATTTAAGTACTTTGGAGCATTCATTTTATTTAGAGCTGAATAACATGAAGTCTTAAGATAATCCTACGAAGTTCAGGCATTCTAGAAGTACAATTTTTCAAATAAAGCAAATATCAAGTCCACAGAATGGTACAGTATAGCTTGAGAGCTAAGATTAAATGCATGATTCAAAGTGTTATAGGTATAGTAAAATATTGCAACACTTCAATAGAATAATATATATTGGATTCCTGGAGTCATAGTTTCTTAAATGAAAGGGAAACTTCTGTACAAAAGATATATCATATTCAGGACTTGAAAGGACAATCATGGTTAGATGAGTAAGTTGAAAAGGAAAGTTACAACACACTGATATGATACCCAATTTTGTAGACAATTCATGCTTTAAGAAAGGGTAATCATACAAGTATATTTTGAATACTAAAAGAATTGTTTCAATATGTTTAAAATTTAATGGTCAGGGACAAGATTGGTAACATTTTTTTATGGACATACAGAGGAAGTAAGTGGACATCTTAAAGGAGATGTAAGTTTTCTGAAGAATCTGATACACTCATCTCAAACAACAAAGGGTCAAGGTCGAATCAAATCAGGTAGTGAAGAACTTAAGATAATATGAAGTGGATTATAAAATTTTCAAAAAATATTATTAACCTCGAGAGAAGAGTTTTAGAGATCAAAAAAATGAAGGTATTGGGTCCTAGATAATGAATAACATGACGAACGAATGTCTCCATAGTATCATTCTTAGAAGGAACACAAAGGAGATCAAAAAAGGAAACAAAGTGCAAGAAACCGTTCATGGCCAATCCATTCAAAGTCATTTAGCAAGTACATTGAAGATGGAATACAAAACATAATGCAGAATATCCAGGGTTTCTAGAAAAGGACTCAATGATTGATTCGAGAACAAGGTTTAAATTAGAGACACATGCATACACTAGGGCCAGTAGTAAAAACAATTACCCCAATATTCAAAAGATATAGATTATGAGTAAAATGTGAGCTTCAAATCTAAATACGACAGCCAAGGTGCCTTTTTGCATAGCAAAATACAAGTACCACAAAATATAAATTAGAACCCAAATATGAAGAAATACAGATACCCTAATAAGAATCAAATTAATTATGACTCTGTTAAGGAACAATACACAATGAACAAAATAGAAACCAAATATGGTAGTTTATAATAATAGATCAGAATCATTAATAGCTCGAACCTGAATAATCAAGTTAGAGAATAAAGGAGAGCAAATGTTGATACTTCCATGATTTCGAATTATTATCACAATTCAATAGAAAAAACAATACAGAAGTAAAAAAATTGAATCAGAAACATGACTCACATCCAATGCTAATGAAATATTGAAT
The DNA here is from genome assembly GCA_019776745.2 of Taxus chinensis. Lineage (NCBI taxonomy): Eukaryota > Viridiplantae > Streptophyta > Pinopsida > Cupressales > Taxaceae > Taxus > Taxus chinensis. The sequence goes on from CM034153.1 coordinate 581,818,969, forward strand.
TATTTTAGAAATTCATTATTCTATTTGAAATTAGTTTCAAGTTGAAGTATCAGAAGTGAGAAGGGTAAAGCTCATTGGATAGAGAATCGCAAACCCATTAATGGGTATTAAGAAATCAGATTAATAGACAAGAACTCACCGTTTATGATTGAACATTCAAAACTATTTGGGCAACTGAATGATGAAGCAAGAAATCCATATGCCCATGAGAACTTTCGAACTCAGGACTGAATGTATGAAGTAAGAAATCACAGTATCCATAAATATTTTCAATATTTTAAGTGATATATACAAGGAAGAATATGAAAAAAGAAGTGTACATGTGTTCAAGAGAAAAATTAGCTCACTTATAACCACTCATAGTGGTAAACACCCACAACCATCTTTCTTAGAAAGCTTTGACAGATTGAATACAAAAAACAATGCAACTCAGCATTGAATTCCAACCACGGTTTCGAAAGCCAAATCTATATATCTTGAGAGAAAAGATATGAGTGTCTTCAGAGAAACCTCACATAGCTCTACAAGAAGCCATAACAATATAAACCCAAGCTCAAATATTACTTAGAAAAATGAACCGAAGTCAGCAGGAAATAATAATGGTGGAAAAAAAACAACACCAAACATAGATATCAAAAGAAAAAAAAATATTACAAAGATCAGGATCATCAATATACTATCAGGAGATCACAGAAACACAAATACACGGACACCTTTCTTAAAAAAATGATGATACAGATATCATAGAGCAACAAGTGACTCATTTGCGCAGGACTGAGTTCATAGAATTCAACAATGACAGCTAAGAAAGAAGATGAACAGACCTCCTTTTAATTAAAATCTGAACTTGAAGCAATGCAACTAGTAGAAAATCGACCAAAATATCGTAAAAAAATCCCACCTAGAACTCAAATAATCAATAATGGTAACCATTTAAAGACTTACAAAGATTCCAAGAGTTGATCTCAACAAGAAATAATCAAAGAAAATACAGATAGCAAACAACCTGAGAGAATTGATCTACTAAATAAGTTGAAATTCATAGAGATGAAAATGGAGCGAGCAGATCAACTTCCACTCATAAAGCTTCAAAGACTTACAGAGGCCAGTTTTTTAGAGTGTCATAAATCAAAGATGAAATCAATGGCGTCAATGAAAATTTTTCCAGGGATTCAGCCCGTAGACCGAAAAAATAAGAATGGAGTGATCATTGAAGTTGAATGACCTTTACTGTGCACAGCTCAAAAGTTTGAGTCAAGTTTCGAATTCAACCACAGTCAAAGACTAATGACTAGAGATTAGGCCATGCAAAGATCAGATGGCTGAGGATCGAGGGTAGTTTTCAAGACAAAGTCACCATGATTAGATGTCGTTACTACACCAAACTCCAGGTTAGAACCCCTAACCATGAGTCGAAGATTGATGACCTAAACGATGATCTAGTACAGAAGATTCAGCAATTGGAAACCTTAGCACCAAAATCAACGATTCAAAGCAAATCACCAGTGGTCACATTAATATCTACCGCATGTAAAGTACCAGTGCCAAAAACCCTAACCAAGGGTTAGAAAAATCAACATCCACAAATCCAATGTATAGAGGCCAACGGCCTGAATCAAGGGACCAAGTTTTCATTGAAAACCGCCAGGGTTACAGTTAACTCGACCCGCGTTAAACTATGTCCACGTGGACAAAATGCATGGAGGGGTGAATCATCCTCATGACAGGGGCCACCACTTGTTTTACCGAAAAATTATTTGCATTTTTGACTTATCGACTATAGTCCAAGCTCCAAATGATGCAAAATTCCAACCAGTAATTATATTGTCCAATGATCACCCAAAAGTGGCTAAGGTCATGGCAATGGTGGCCTTTTACAACGTGACCACATAGATATGTTTAAAAGGGTGGCAATGTGGCAGAACTTATAGATATGCCTACATACCAAAAGTTTACCGAATGTAACATGGTGCTCCTATTTAAAGTGGTCCCCACTTGTAGTTATTTCATAGAACAACAAGTATTATATTGTGTAAGTCCACATAGTGTGGCCAAACCCAGATAGAATACAAGTGCTCACAATCATAGGTGGTACCCCACTAGTGGGACAAGGTTGGAGATGACTCACAATGTCAGTTATACATGTGATCATAAGAAGACAGAACAATTGTCAACATCAAGAAACAAAGGTGAGTCCAAATCATTTTTGGAAAGATGTTGTAAATAATGGATTATCTTTACTGCAAGTATTGCACAAAAATGTAATTGATTTGCATGTTCACTCAAAGGGACAAGTGGATCATAATTTGCATGCCTCCACAAAAGGACAGATCAAAAAAGGACAGAATTTGCATGCACCTAGGAGGAGATATTTTCTCATCAAGAAAGATTTATTATATAGCAAATTATTCACCCATGCTTTATGTTAAAAATAGAACAGTCAACTTCAGTTTGATTGTGATGTAATCAAAGGCTACTAATGTCCTATTTGTATTAGTTTTTTTTATTTTAGTCCTTTATTTATTAATAGATAAAGCATCGAAATAGGATGCATGGTTGAGTACAACCTTAGTCTACTTTTAGAAAGGATGGGTGAATCAACTTTGCTATATATTGTGTGCCTTGGCAAAGCACAAGAGAGGACTTCTTTTAAATACATGAGTGTTGAAGGAATTCTCTGTCAGTTTTTCCCTTTTAATGTGAAGTATTTTTTGCCTTTCAAATTATTTCCAGTCTTCTGTATGTTTCCATTAATCTTGTGAGTGTCGAATTCCCTGATTAATCATCTTACCCTGTTGTAAGTTCAGTAATTTTTACATGATATTAATGTGTATGTGCAACTTAGCAATATTGTTGTGATTGTTATCCCTCAATATATCAAAATGTTTACTCCTTAATTATTTTGAGAAAAGTGTTGGCATTTTGTATCATAAATTCATTCCATATCAATTGTGCATGTACTCAGTCAAAGACCTCATACAAGTTTTGTGTATCACCTAAGTTTTAATTTTTTTTTTAGAGTGATTTTTTACCCTTAAACCCCATAGAATCAGTTTAGGATACATCAATAAGGAACCGGCGTTGATACCAGAGACTCACCTCAAAATAGGTATACCCATAGACTGTGAGGTGTTTCCATTGTATTTACGAAAGAGAGAGATAAAATTTGTCAAGCTTAGATTACCTATAGCCATCTCTCTATAGGGTGCACTTTCGAGAGATAACATTGACTTGTCTAATTCATGGTGAGATATGAACTATTTAGAAATGATGACAATATGAATAGAAGAGGACTTTTTTTTAGATACAAGAGTGTTGAAGAAATTTTATGCCAGTTTTTCCCTTTAAATGTGAAGTTTTTATTGCCTTTCCAAATATTTTCACTCTCGTGTATGTTTCCATTAATATTATGAATGTTGAATTCCCTAATTAATCATCTTACCCTATGAAAGTTCAGTATTCAAAATGATATTAATGTGTATGTGTAACTTAGTAGTATCATAAAACTATTAGCCTGCGTATCAGAAATTCATTCCATATCAATTGTGCATGTACTCAGTCCAAGACCTCATACAAGTTTAGTGTATCACCTCAGTTTTAATTTATTTTTATAGTCATCTTTTACCCTTAAACCCCATAAAATTAGTTTAGGATACATCAATAATGACTCGGCCTTGATACCAAAGAGTCACCTCAAAATAGGTATACCCACAGACCTGAGGTGTTTCCATTCTATCTTCGAAAGAGAGAGATAAAATTTACAATCTTAGAACACCTAAAGCCATCTCTCTACAAGGCCTACTTTCAAGAGATAATAGTTTTTGGCACGCCTAGTGGGACCATGAATCAGATATGCATGCAAGTTACAGATATTCACAGTAGATCTACAATAGATTTACATTAGATAAAAGTTACTTTCAGGACAACAAGATGCATAAATTTATTCTAAAGATTTAAATATCTATTTGGCAACTCCGTAGGGCTTATTTCAGACTAGTATTGCAACTTGTTCCATGCCTAAAGTAACTACCAGATCATTTGCAAGAGGAATTCCTTCTGAGTTTATTTCTGTAGCTTTGAATTCTACAAGAAGGAGAAGAGTTGATAATACTTTTCCTTATAATAGACTTGGTTTTGATAACCCTCAGGTCCTAATAATCCTTCACCACATATTAATTTCTCTATTCAGATCCCAATTTTTCAAATGGCTATTCAACTAGCTAGGAATTTTGTGACCTTTACTAATGAAATCCAATTAGTAATCCTAGTTTACTATGACATCCCTAATGCTACCATGAAATGTTTTCCATCATTCACTAGTGAAAATCAGGTTACACATATAGAGCACATGAAATATATTGCATCCTTATGTGCAGTTCATAATATCACTCATGAGGATTTAGCTTTGAGACTTTTAGTTGCATCTCTTTAAGGAAAAGCATTGCATTCATATAGAAATCTAGAGATTAGATGCATAAGAACTTGGGATTATTTAGGTAGTAAATTGTTGAAACAATTTCAAGATAATTTAGATCATTTATCTCTCATAGAATAGTTTTCTACCATTAAAATATCTCCTAATGAATTTATGTCGAGTTTCAATATTCATTTTTCCATAACTTGGCAAAGAATTATAGCAAGTGTTAAGCCTCAAGATGGTCATGCTTTTCTTTATTATCTTAGAGCATTAAACATTGATATTTCAACTATGATTCAATCTATGGGAGGAGAGACTCTCCTAGTAGCCTATGATATCACCATCCAAGCTGAAAATCATCTTATTGAAGCCAAAAAATTAGCACCAAGTCCTTTAATGCCTTTTTTGGTAGATTTATCTCCTATCCCGCTACCTATCACAATTATATAACCTGTTGTTGCAGCCGCATCAGATGACATATTTAAAGTTTTAAAGACTATGGGGAACAATTTGAATTCAATTGAGAATATGATTGCATCACCTAGCAAATATTATCAGGCTCATTATCCGTAAAATTAGCTAAACTAGCAAAAAAGGAAGTCTTACCAATAGAATCAAAATTATAGGAAGCCTTATCAACAAAAACAATTTGATCCAAAGGCTCCTAGTTCATCTAATGCTTTAGTCCTGGTTAATATGGCTACAAAAGAGTGGTGTTAACCTTGTAATCAACCTCATTCAACAACAAGTTACCCAAATACTTTTCTGAACATAAGTCTTGTTGCACAACCTTAATCTGGGACATTGTTCATACCTCAAATGGAGGGTGGGAAACAAGATACTTAGGTTTAGAAGGCACCTAAATAGAACTTATTTAGTTTAAGTGAGGATGATTTCATTGCAGTTACTACTAGGACTCAGGAAAAGGTTGCATAGAGTAAAAAATAGTAGAATAGTCTTGTTCTACCTACTATCACTAATAAAACAACTATAAGCCCAAAACCAGCTAACAATCTTGTTATTCCTTAAAAAAAAAGGTGTTATAACTGTTATTTCCACACTTGTTACCTGTTCAAGTTAATGCACCAAACTAAACACAAAAAACCTGAAAAACTCAAATGAAACCAATACCTGATAGATAAGACAAGATTCGAAGATGTAGATGGAGAAGAAAGATGATGTAGACAAGACGAGTGCACATGAGCAATCCTGCAACGTAGATCCAAGAGACCTGTGAGACACAGATACTTGATAGAGAAAGACAATGTTAAAAGATATTTGGGTGGGCTACCTAAAAAGTGTGTCTGAGATGTGATAAGCTCCCTTAATGGATGTTAGCCCACATTTTTAATTAAAGAAAGAAGCATGCATGATAAAAGATGTAAGTAAATGCCTAGATTTTATGATTAAAAATGATAGACAGAATGTAAACAGTAGACAAGAAGCAACAAAAAATAGAAAAGAGTGAAAATAATGCTGGATTTGTGTTACATGAACTCTTTTACCTATATGCAAGCTGATTGGTGTTGATTGGGTGAATCAAAGTTGATTAGGACTGATTGGTGTTGACTGGGATCGGTCGGTGTCGACTGGGATCGGTCGGCATCGATTAGGGGAAAATTGCAGAAAGGTTCAGAAATGGGTAGTGAAAGCTAGATCGTTAATGCCCGTTAGATCTGCAGGGGTTGTAGGGATACTGATAATGCTCCACCTTTGCTAGATGAAGGAGTAGAGTCACCAAGAGATCGATGGAGGCTCACTATGTAGATGTTGTAGGAGTAAAGTAATAATACTCCTCTCAGGGATTGATCTGGAGTGAATTACTTTCACTTGATAGAAGATGTTTGGGCTTGATGCTTAAAACTCTTTGTCATTCTTTCTATCTAACCAGAACTAAATTCTAGCCCTGTATTTGTAATCGGCACCAACCAGGTATAATCAGTACTGTTCTGAAAAATCGGCATCCACCGAGTCCCAGTTGACACCGATTAGGGAACAAACTCCCGAAATGGCCAAAAAGGGCGTTTTAAAAAGATGAAAGTGATCCCTTCAACTCAAATACGTGAAATATCCCACTGAGCAGTTTGGGGGGAGGAGAAATAGAGGGGATAAATGGATAAAATTGATATGGGAGGTTAGGCATTGATATGGGGTAGATAAGCGGTTAAGATACATGTGAAAACTATAATTAAATAGTTAATATGTAATTATGCATGGGTAAAACACAATGGGGTGTAATAAACTTAGGATAGATGTTTAAATCAAATATTTAAATAATACCCTAAGAGAGAAGTGGTGATATAAGGGTTCCCTAGGTTACCTGAGAGGATAAACGAACCTAGGGGACACCAAATTGGGTAACCAATTTTAGGTGTCTACATAAAGAATAACAAAAATAGCTATAGCCTGATCCTAAGAAAAAAAGGTAGCAACCTAAGAAACGCACATTGGTAGGGTAGACTAGACGGTCTTTATATGAGACGACGTTAGTACCTACAGACCCATGAGTGGAAGGAAGGATGCAAGATAGTAGTAACTGAAAGAGTGACACATTGGTAGGGACAACCAGATGGTCTGAAAAGTAGACGACGTTAGTGCCTATAGATATGCTATCTTTAAGCTGCCACAAATGCGAGTGACCTATGTACAGGGAACAAACTTGAAATGGTTGATAATACCAAAAATATGTGCTAAAAGGCAACACCCAGGTGGATTTAATGATCAGATAAACAAGCTAAGCATCAACACTTTGGGGAAAAAGATGAGGAGATGGAAGAAAGTGATGTGGAAAGGCAAAATTTGCAACCAATCGGTAATGATGGGCCTCAATCGGCGTCGATATAGGCAAAATCAACATTGACTAACCCAATCAGCACCGACCATACCGAGCCCATATAAATAGAAGAAAGGAAAATGTGAACGATTTATTTACTCTGCGACGATTTATTTAGAGAGTCAAAAATTGATTTTGAGCAACATGGAAGCCTCTGGGAGTAGCCAGAAGTGAAAGAGGACATGACTTGGAGTAAGTGGATCTACCCAAACCTGGTATATATTTTTATCATGAAATAGCATATTAGGATGCTAGTTTTTAGGAAAAAACTAGATAAATGAGAGGCCAGAGTATTTTGGGCATAAGGCCTTTTAATCGGCGTCAATTGGAAAAGTCGACACCAATTAGATTTAATTGGCCCCGATTGGAATTTCAATTGATGTTGACTAAATTAGATCGATGTCGATTGAACTCAATCGATGCCAATTAGAGTGTTTAGACTTGAGAAAGTGGTAGAATGTGTTTTTGATGTTTGGATTTGGATAAATGAGGAGCTAACACCATCCAGGATGTCATGTGATGTAGGCATGAGAGGCTTTACATATGTGGGATGCTATTCCCGAGCTTTTGGATACCATTCTCCCTGATGTGACTGACGTGGATTGGCATCACCTAGAGCTAGCCAGGCTCAGGGGCTTCTATTACTACCGATGGGTGCCTCGATATGTAGAGTTGATGCGAGCACTAATACAGTGATGGGATAGTAGGACATGCACTTCTGGTTTAGGACGGGTGAGATGACCATCACCCATGAGGATATATATAGGATCCTGAGGCTACCGATCACTGGGGACCTGATAGAGATCACTCCATGAGAGCAACAGTATAGGGCCCTAGGACGATTATATGGGGAGAGGGAAGACAATTCAGAGATAGTATCCGGGGCGGTGAAGATAGCCTCACATTATAGATAGGATGATGCTAGGAGTAGGCGGATAACGCTGTTTCATATGGTGATTTCTTATTTTTCTCTACCAGACTCATGAGGTGGGAGATTTCCATTGTTCTTACTAGACTGTGTTTTTGACATCCTAGAGTTCAAGCAGGTGTTCACGTATGTCGATGCCCTAGTAGCATAGATATATCATGAGCTATGGATGTACACCAGCGACAGGCAAATAGGTATAGATGTTAGTTTTGTGCTCCATTGCTAGGCATATGAGCATATACCAGTGATTAGGCCATCAAGGATTCCATGGATGCTAGAAGTAGAGGGGTCCCTTGATTATGGATTTTGGCAATGGCGGGCAGACATGGCCCTAGAAGATACAAGGAGATCTACGGAGTGGTATACTAAGCACTTCAGGACACTGACACCAGAGTAGGTCATTTATAGACCATATCGGATCTACCCGACATGGGCCGGTCAGGATACTCAACTGGTGGAGTTGAGACGGAGTAGGGTGGTTAGGGGCCACAGGCCATATATGTGGGAGCACATCCTGTTTATATGGATACTGAGGTAGTTTGGTTTAGTACAGACAGTCCTGACCACCTATATGCCATACAGGCGGGATAGCAGAGAGACTGATTTTCCAATTTTGATCCTGGTAGATCCAATGAGGGAGGCCCCACCTTCCACAGATAGTGATGATGATGTAGGAGTGGATGATGGCTACGTGGCATGGTACTCCACACAACTACCATGACACCTGCCAGCATCCATAGATGCAGATGAGGAGGACATAGTTGTAGCATTGGAGAGACTGGAGGGAGAGCATGCTGCACTAACACACGCACACCAGGCTGCCCTCGAGGAGATTAGAGCTCTGACGGAGGAGAGGGATGCACTTATATTAGAGAGAGATACAACACGTCAGGAGTGGGATATAACGATTCAGTAGAGGGATTGCTATCATCGACACAAAGAGACCGTTAGGGCTAAATATGGTGATACAGGCACCACTTCAGAGTCTGGGTCATAGGGTGCGGCATTAGGAGGGCCATCGGTAGCAGCAGCAACAACGCCATTATGAGCACCTAGTATGGTGAGTCTGAGCACCTATTAGGCTCTCCTCGCCGAGGTGGGATACTATGAGGACGCCTAGGCATAGCATGCCCATGATGTGCCTCAGTATGGTACGAGGAGGAGATCAGTGATAGCCGTAGCTAGTGGTGCATCGGAGGGTGGGAGCACCGGGAGAGATCGAGGTGATGGCAGGGTTCCAGCAGTAGGTGCTTCTAGCTCGATAAGAGGTGGCCAGGAGAGACAACCTGGGATAGAGGAGGGTGGAGGAGATAGTGTCTTCCACCTATATGATTTTACAACATAGATATGTTATCTTTTGTATCGATATACTGATGTAGCCTCGATTTCAAGCCATTTTTGATGTATCATATAGATGGCTTGATTGAAATCCCTCCATTCTTTTTTGTACAGACACACATGTATATATATATATATATATTCATCATTTTTTATGTTATGTGATTGTACTCATGCATTTGATTTTGATAGATATGGATAGATGTAGTGTAATTGTGATGGACATAGACATAGGGTAATAGAGGATAGATAGATGTGATGTGATTTGATGGACATAGACATATGCTGATAGAGGATAGATAGATGTGATGTGAGTTGATGTGATAGATTTGATAAACTAAACATGTGTAAGATGTTAATTTAATTTTAATGAAATAGATAGATGGTTTCACATGTGTTTTTAATACATGCTTTGATGTGCTTTAGATAAAGTAGAAAATATGAGATAGATGATAGATTTGACTAACATGTTAAATGTCAGCTTAACTGGATGAAAAACAAATAATCATGGGAAATGCCCCCCATGACAACAAGGGATGTAATGAAATTATCGTTGATTAGAAATAAAAAGCAATACACCTAGATATGAAAAAGAATTATAAGTTAGGTTCCCAACTGACCATAAATAGAGACCTTGATAAGAAACCCAAAATATGATGCACATAAGGCTAGAGACACAGATAAAATGAACCTGACACTATTTAGTCACAAACTAGATCTAGGAGGTAAATGGGATGAGAAGTAAGTATGTATCTCGTCAAAATATACGAAGGACAAAATACGTGGTCATATTGGGCAAATAGGGTCTCCATATGATCGAAAAAGGTCTTATATCTCAGCTTCATGATTTTTTTTTATAGAAGAGCAAACTGATCAATGAGGGAAGTATACTAGACATAGAAAGACTGATCGATATAGGAAGTCTTTCAATGATGCTAAAAAGTGAACAAACTGGCCGAAGAGGAAGTCTGTTACTACAAAAGCTGATGAATGTGAGAAGCCTTGAAAATTCCATGAAATAAACAACCGTCCTTCAAGGGAGCGGTCTATATTTTAAATGTGATAATAGCCATCTTTCAAGGGAATGGTCTATACTTTTTGGTTTATTTGATAAGGCATGGATAGCTGTCCTTTGAGGGATCAGTCTATCTTTTGGAATTTTAGGATAGCATCTCTCTGTTTTTTTTTTGTTTTTTTGGGATCTTTCGAAAGAAGCTAATTTTAGACCTAGATAGATCAGATAGAGGGTAAGAAAATGTATACAAACACGTACTCTTGCCCCGAGTAGATTCAATTAAGATAGGTAGTTAGGACAGATGAAATAGTGATTAAGGTGTTCCTACCATGAGGAGGAACATATCCATAAGAAAAATGCCATGAGTAGAGTTGCGGTACTCATATTTAAGGTAGAAAAGACATAATGCGGAGAACCACATAGTTCCGAATCACAACAAAATATATGACCGGTATTAGATGGATGAGAGATCTATGTTGTGACCAAGATCATGTAAGATAGATATTAACAATAAAAGGGCCTTAGATGCAAGGCATTAAGAGGTTCCATTTCAGGTACACCATCCATGGAAGATAGACGATAAGCCCCATACCCCTATTTATGAGTGACTATGTATGGACCAATCTAGTTAGGAGTGAACTTACCATGCTGACTCCTTTCTAGTGTAGTGACATTTTGGTTTTCTTTAAGAACGAGATCACCAACCTTGAAGTTACGGTGTTGCAAATGCTTGTTATAAGCACATTTTACAAGCTTAAGGTAGACTTGATTATGCTCAAGAGCATTGAGACGTCGCTCATCGAGCAACTCAAGTTGAGCTAGACGATTACGACGATAGTTCTCATCAGAGAAAAATTCTCTAAGAGAGACACGAAGAGATGGGATATGAACTTCTAAAGGAAGGACAACCTCAGACCCATAGACAAGAGAGAAGGGAGTGGCACCAGTAGGAGTATGAATGCTAGTCTGATAAGCCCAGAGATCAAAAGGGATATGTAAATGCCAATCCCTACACGCTCGACTAGTTACCTTTGCAAGGATATTACGAAAAGTTTTATTGGAATCCTCAGCCTATCCATTAGCTTCGAGATAGTATAGAGAAGAAAAGCTGAGTTTGATATTGAAAGCGTCACAAAGGTTCTACAAATAAATGTTTTTGAAAGATTTACCATTGTCTGTGATGATTTTGTGTGGGACACCAAAGTGACAAACGATGTGTTGATAGAAGAAATCAACAATGGGTTTAGCTTTGGTCGACAAAAGAGGAATAGCCTCCACCCACTTAGTGAAGTATTCTATGGCAGTAATGATAGAGTGATGAAACTTTGAAGAGCAGGGATTGATGATACCAATGAGATCAAGACCCCATTGTGAAAAAGGCCACAAATCTGTTAGAAGTTGCAAAGCCTGACTAGGGATATGTGTAAGATTGGAATGTTGTTGACACTTGACACATTTCTTAGTGTAGTCGCAACAGTATCGATTAAGAGAAGTCCAATAATAACCTAAACGTAAGATATGTTTAGCTACAGCCAAGCCACTAAAATGTCCACCATAGATACCATCATGGACTTCCTGGATAGATTTAGATGATTCGGGGGTTTTGAGGCACCGAAGCAAAATACCATCAAAACCACATTTGTAGAGGATTCCACTTAGAATAGTATAGTGATTAGCACATAGAATAAAAGATCTTATGCCATTAGAAGTCAGATCTGAAGGAAGTGCTGAATGGGATAGATAATCAAAAATGTGCTGATACTACTCATCTTGAGTGTTGGTTGTGACGGCGTTAATTGAAGTCAATTTCTTGAGATGAGATGGCTGGTCTAAAGGCTAAACAACCACATAAAGTCATGAGTCTTTCGTAAAAGGTGGAATAAGTGAGGATAAAGAAACCATTGTATCTGTGAATTGATTTGTTGTGCGAGAAATAGCTTCGATAGTAAATTTATCAAAAGATTGAAGTTGAAAGAGAACAATATCACGATATTTTTTAAGGATATCATTTTTGCATTGATAAACACCAGTGACTTGATTAATGATGAGCTCAGATTCACCAAAGATGTCGATATGGTGAGCGCCAAGATTAATGGCATTCTGAAGACCTAAAACAAGAGCTTCTATATTTGGCCATATTATTGGTACACTCAAAGATAAGCTTATGTGCAACTGGGATAGGTACACTCCAAGGTGGAATCATGACAAAACTTAAACCTCCCCCTTGCTGACATTTAGACCCATCAAAGAAGAGTTTTATTTTAAATGGAGACAGACCGAAATCAATTTATTGGATATAATCATCTAGGAATTGAGCAAGGATAATTTGAGTGTCCAAAAGAGGAGTATCAGCTAATTGATCCGTAATGACCTAACCCTTGATAGATTTTTACGAGATGAACTTGAGATCAAACTCTGTCATGAGCATGAGCCAATGAGTGATATGATCATTGTGATAGGGCTTCGCATGCATTATCTTGAGTGGATTAACACTTGTAACAATATAAGTTTTGTGATTAAGGAGATAGTGATGAAGTTTAGAAGTTGAAAAGAAGAGAGCACAACATAATTTTTCAGCTTCAGAATAGCGTGTTTCATACTCATGAAGAGTGTGAATGATGTAATAGACAGCTTGTTCTTTACCGTTAACATCCTGATGTGAGATCATGGCTCCCAGAGCATGGTCAGTCATAGAAATAGAAATATAGAATGGCTACCCCTCATGTGGAGGTGTAAGCACAGGTGGAGAAAGAAGATAAGCCTTGAGATCATCAAAGGCCTTTTGGCAATGCCCATCCCAATCAAAATGAGCATTCTTATGAAGGAGATGATGAAAAGGTTGACAACGATCTGATAGTTGTGAGATAAAATGGCACACTGATTGAAGGTTTCCTTGAAGGCCACGAAGTTTTTTTAAGCTAGAAGGGGGAGGAATCTCAAGGATAGCCTTTATTTTTGTGGGATCAACTTCAATTCCCCTAATATAAATGATAAAGCATAAGAGTTTACCAGTGAGAATGCCAAAAAAAAATTTAGATGGATTTAGGCGAAGGAAAAAGTGAATGAGCCTCTCAAAGAGAGGTGTGAGAATGAAAATATGATCCTAACGGAATTTAGATTTACTGAGGAGATAATCAACATAATCTTCCATAGTTTTGTGTAAGATATCATGGGAGATGTAGGTCATTTCTCGTTGATAGGTTGCTCCTGTATTCTTAAGACCGAAAGACATGACACGATAACAAAAAGTCCCCCAAAGAGTTATGAAGGAAGTCTTATGCTGGTCTTCTGGTGCGATGAGAAATTGATTATATCTAGAGAAACCATCCATAAGAGAGAGCATCTCATGACCTATGGTTAAATCCACGAGTTGGTTGATATTAGGTAGAGGAAAATCATCTTTCGGACAAACGAGATTAAGATCCCGGAATTCGGTGCAAATTCAAATTTTCCCAGTGGCTTTGGTTACTAGTACTACATTTTAAACCCATTGTGGATAGTCAATGGGTTGGATGAAGTTAGTGGAAAGCAAGCGCTGCAACTCTTCTTTAACAAGAAGGGCTACATGAGGGTGCATTTTACATAATTTTTGTTTAACCGATTTGATATCTAGAAGAGTAACGATATTGTGGACCACAATATTAGGATCAAGTCTTGGAATATCTTTGTATGACCAAGGAAATGTTTGGTGATGGTTGGAAATAAAGGTGGTGAAGTCTCCTAACTCCTGTGGATTAAGAGATTGGCCGACCTTAATGATGCGAGGGTCTTCAGAAGTCCCTATATTAATGTCGACAGTGGGTTCGTTGATAAGTGTAAACGTGTCACAAGGAATGGTTTTAGGAAGATATGAATCCTCTTCCCCTAGATAGGTGAGGACTGATTCATCATCCACATAGTGGATAGTGTTGATAGTGGGAGATTCATCTCCAACTATTTCAGGGAAGACTAATGGTATGAAAGTGGATTCGTCATTAGTTTTATAGGTCAATGGACCTATAGAAATGGTATTGACTAAAAAAAAAAGTTAGTCGGGGTGGAAATGGTGTCATCCACATCAAGTGATGTTTTTGACCTCGGGGGAGAAGATGGTTCCTCAATGAAAAGAGGCTCATCGAGAATGGTGATGGTGGCTTTTGAGAGAGGTTTAAATCCTAAATGAAATTTTTGATGTAGTTTAAGAGTTGGAATGGATGCAAGGTCATGCACACTGTGTTCATATTTTCCTAGGCCAAATCCCTTCCATGCGCATCGATATAAATAAGTTTTTGCGAATGCAAGATTCTGTAAACAATCAAACCCTGTTGAATAGGGTTTGGCCCTAGGGGGAATCTGGATGATAGTGAGGTGTATCAAGACCACCGTAAATGAAGTTAGTTTGTTGATTAGGTAGACCAATGGTGATGATGCGACCAAGACCTAACTGATATTTCAGTTGTTTGTCTAGTGTACCATACTCCTTAGGTTTGAGATGGGCATCAAAAGAGAGAAGAGGAAGCTCTCCTAGAAAAAAACACTGCAACGTCTCTTCCAGATTTTGTAAATCTAGTAGTTTTGTTACAAGTATGGAAGAGGATGAATCCTCATCAGGAGAACAAGCATTCTTCTTTAGAGGGGCAAACCTTGTGGTCATGTTGCATTGTGCGGAAGGAAAAGGATCTCCTGGATGAGTATAGATTTTGCCCTCATACTGATATTTTAAGTATCGATGGAGGGTTGATGGGACATAATGCATTATATGAATCTAGGATCATCTGAGGATCATATTGTATTGGAATTTCCCTTCAATAATGTGAAAGATCTCGTGAAGCAGTTTCTTACCTACCCAAATGAGCAAGACCACAGTCCCTAAAGTAACTGCTAGCTGATCGTTAAATGATTAAAGGGTGAAACACAGTGATGATACTATGTTCTTTGGTAGCTTAAGTTGCTCGAATGTGTGAGAGGAAATGACATTGAGTGCAGCACCACTATCGATCATAGTGTGTTTTAATGTAGCATTGTTGATTTGAATTGTGATAAAGAGGGAAGCCTCTAGATCCTCAGAAGAAAGGGGAGGAATTTCAGAATTCTCAAAGGAAATGGTGGTTGATGGTCTATTCAATCCAACAACCATCTCGAAAGGCTAGGGCTCATCTAAATTCATTGTGATATGATGTAGATTATCAATCATATCCTGGTGATTTTGTGGAGATGATTGAATGAGGTCAAAAAGAGACATTTTGACCGGAAAATGGGAAAGTTGTTTCATAACACTTTCCTCAACTGACACAGGAATCTGAGTCTGAGGTGAAGCATGAATAGAGAACCGAGGTCTCAAGGCTGACGAGGAAGGAGGAACTCCTTCAGGGGCCACAAAAATGACAATCCACGGCCAAGGTGTAGATGATGATAAATTGTCATACTATTGTGCTCTGGTGGCGATATGAATTGTGTCAATTTGAGAAGGTGGAAGATCATCTGGAGTGGAATAAATAGAATTAGAGGTCTAGGTAGACTGTTTAGGCTTAGACGTAGTTAAGATGGTAGGAGATACTTGTTCTCCTCCTCTTCCAACAGAAGAATACTTTCTTCCAAGAGATTGCTAACGATAGATTGAAGCGCTTTACATCCCTTGGTGTTATGTCTTGGGGTGCGGTGGTAAGCACAAATCAAATTAGAGTTGAACCAAGAAGGTTCTACTCCTATAGGATTATGGGGTTTTTTCAGAGGAATAGATATGGATGAAGATTGGATAAGTTGGTGAAGAATTTTAGTATAGAATCTGGTAGACAAAGATGAGGACAGAGATGATGAAGGTGCCTCTTTCGCCTTAGCAGATTGTCGAGGTAAAAGAATCTGAATGTCTACTTTGACACTCTTTTAAGGGATTTTTTTTCTTTATTGGACTTTGGGAGAAGAAGCCTTGGGCACCTGAGATGAAATTAAGTGAGGCAAGACTGATTTTGGTGGAGGAGGTGCTCCTAAGATAGATTTTGGAAGACGAAGATGTGACAAGTGTTGTGGTCTTTAGAGGTGCAGAATGTTTCTTGGTCGAAACAAATGATGATTTAGATAAGACTGATTTAGATGAGGGAGGAGCTCCCAAAATAGGTCTGATGGGAGGAAAAAAGGGTGCTTTAGCTTTTGGTGACGAAGATGATGGTCCTGATAAAAGAGGTGACGCCTTTCTAGTGGGTAAATCCACTTTATGAGGCACCGGTGAAGAAAGTGTTGTAGAAGAAGATGATGGTTGTGATGGTGTTGTAGAAGAAGATGCCTTCTCAGTGGATAAATATAATCTTTTATGAGGCATAGAAGGATATTTCTGAGGGAAATCACTAAGAGTCTTGATAGTCTAAAATATTGGTTTTCCTTTTTCAGGGATGGTGACAACTTCAAACGCATAAGGTGATTGTAACCTTTTCGAGGGAAGGAGATGGTGAGGTACTGATGATGCAACGTTAGATTTTAGTTGTGTTGGTTTAAGTTCAGGAACCAAAAGTGAAGGTGTCAGTGCTATTTCTTTAGATTTTCCCTTAATAGGAAAGGTAACATCGGTGCAGGAAGAGGTGGATGACGAAGGAGTGATTCCTTTTGAGGGAGATACTTCTGGTATAATAATTGTGGGTGCAACTACCGTAGGAAAGGGAACGGGAAGGGTCAAAATCAAATATTCTTCCGTTTGTAGTGAAGTTTCTATGACTATAGGTATGTTCACCAATTGCATAGTTGCATCAAAAATATGAGAAACAAAAGTAGATGTATTTGTTGTGGAAACTTGAAGAGATGTAAATGCCTCAAGTATTAAAACAATGTCTGATGACGAGACAGATGAGGATGACATTGTCTCTGGCATGGATCGAAGATTAGATAAAGAGGTAGACGGAGATGAATCCATCTCTAACAATGAAGAAATATTTAAAGACGGATTGTTTGAAGATGGTGGAATCTCATAAATTAACAGAGTGGGGGGGAAGTTCCTATTCAGTCGACATGTTTGTAGATGACTCAGATTTAGAAGAAGATTCTTCAGTAGAGATGAAGCTGATAATATGAGTATTTGGTTTTTGAGAATCTGAAGCGTCATTGTTCAGGGAATGAGTGGGAAAAGGTTGTTTAAAAACATTAAGTTCCTGATTTGGGGGAGCATTTGGGTTATCTAGAATGAGTTCACCTTTATTAATGAATTTTTTTTTGAAGGTCTGACATTGTTTAATGTCGAGGCCTTTGGTTCTATGATAATGACAGAAGTCATTTTCCCTATACTAGAAGGGTTGTTCTTGGCTTTCATCAAAATTTCTAATAGGGGTAAGTTCGATCATGTGAACTTCTAACATTATTTCTAAGATAGAAGCATATGATTCCCCCAATGAAGTAAAAGATCAAGTTGATGATGGTCCCTTTCGAGAAGATGAAAAGTCTCTCTGTGGTGTTTGATTAGAAGTGTTATCATCTTGTGATGTTTTTAATATGATAGCGTTGGTGGACCCCTGATTCTTATCTTTGTTAGAAGTGGAAGGGTTTGATTTTATAAACTGAGAAAAATCTGGTCTAGATTTAGAGCAAAGTTTTCACTTTCCTTGTTCAATGGCATAGGATTCAAGTTTGCACACCATTATAAAGGATTCTTCAAATGTGTGAAAGGTTTGAATCCTTAAAGTGGAAGAAATATGATTAGCGCAAGATTGAGTAAAAAACTTGATCTGTTGAGATTGAGGGAGGGAGAAAGACAACTGATTTATTATACCTCTCCAACGAGTGACATAGTCTTCAATAGATTTGTCGTCGAATTGACGAATGTTATAAAGATCTGTAATCAAGATCTTATGTGTGAAATTTATTGAAAAGTTTTTAACAAACATTTGAGCTAATTGAGAGAAAGAAAATAGGGAGTGTTGGGGAATGTTATTATACCAGTCTAAAGCAGGCCCTACTAGGGACATAGGGAAAGTACAGAGCATAAGCTCCTGATCTTGGACTATAAGGTAGCAAGTGTGCTTGAATGCTCGTAGGTGCTGTTGAGGATCTTCCTGACTATGATATTTTGATAACTTAGGAAGTTCCCATTGGGGAGGATAAGGCTTAAACACCACAGATGGATGAATCGGTTCATTACACACTTCTTCAAAAGAGTACAAAGGGCGAGCCCCTTTGGTGGAGGCTTCTAGGTTTGTGATTTTCTTGAAAATAATTTGGACGATGTCAGATTGAGGAGGCATGTTGGTATGTCTTGCATAAGAAGAAAATGGTAGATTTTGTTGAGGTGTTAATGGGGGATTCATCTGCTCATAAACATGATGATAAGCAGAATAACTAGGCATTCTAGGTGATGCTTGGTGAGGTACTTGTTGTGAAAGAGCCTGCATATGAACAGGCTATGAGATGACAAGTGGTTGAGAGAAAGGTGGTTGAATGAAAGATAGAGCATGTGATTGGTGGGCTCCTACACTTATTGATTGAATCAGAATGGATTGAGAAGCATGGGAGTTGATTTTATTGGACATGGTGGGGAACAAAGTTTGAATGAGGATTTTGACTACTGAATTGGTTATCAAGGGTGCTGACGCTAGAGGGTGGGTAAAGGTCACTGCTATTGGAGCATCAGAAGAAAGACCAACTAGAGGACGAGAAGAAAGAACCGACTAAATTGTAGAAGGGGGTTGACTCATAGAGAGGTACTGACCCTGAGACACAATAGACAACATAGAATAATTAACAGCAATCCATGAGAATGTGGATGCACCCATCATAGCTAAGGAAGAGGGCCTCTCAAAAGTAGGTTGTGGAGTAGCTGAGGTAGTCGCGGGGCAGTAGGAATAGGCAAGACCATTTGAGAACTATTCGACATTGTTGGTGGAAGAGAAAAAGGAGGCACAGATGTGCCACCCTCTTTTGTGGTTTGAGGTGAGAAAAATTATGCTAACTGTTCTATAAAAGCCTAGGATGGTTCATGAGAATAATCATAAACTTGCTGGATTGGTGGTCCTTGATCAGATATTCGAACAGACTTATGCACTAGATAGTCCATAAGGGCTACCGTATTACGATCAAGGAGCACCTAAAATTCAGGATCTCTGTGAGGAACATACTCTATATCAGAAGTAGATGATACCTCTGACGGATTAGGGGAAGCTGGATGTGATGGGATTGCTTTAGGATGATACAAAGGATTATATGACCAAGATGGGGAACAGACTAATAGCGGTCCCAAGGAAGGCCCGAGGGGTGCTGAAACATCCACATTAGTGGTGATCTCAGATGAAGAAGGGGCCTATTAAGCCATTTTTCTAGATTGTAACCGGGTGATGACTGTCATAAACAAGCAGAGATATAGAAAAAAGGAGATTATCCTAACTAATGCACAAACAATTCAAGCAGCGTGGGTGATTATCTCTTTTATGTTTTCATGCTTTTAAGAAAGAAAATGTTTAGGGAAGGATTTTTAGACCAGCAACTACTCAAATAGCCAATTTAAGGATGGTTTGGGGAATTTTTTGGTGAGGAGTCCCGAAGGCACTTCAGTAAAAGACCAGTACGTGGCTTGATATAGGGGCCTACCCCTGCAATTCACACACCGCTGCGATAAGGGAGTCAGGTGCTTTACCAATATATACCAGAACTTCCATGAATTTATAGCGTGGCCTAAGTACTGCGTAGGCTCTTCCTCTTGGATGTCACTTCCAAGTAGGTAAGGCCAGGGAAGGAATTTTTGTTTAAATGCTTAATACCTAGTGATTTTGGCTTTGTGTGCAAGGGTGAAAAATAAAAATCCAATAGTGTCACTACCGATTTTGATCAATTTTCTAACCTTTTTAGAAAACTAGATGAAGAACATACAACAGAAATGACAAAGAAGAAGTTCCTTTTAAGCACTAAAAATGAAGTGCTGGATTTCAATGAAGACAAGTCAAACAAGTTATTTCCCAAATGCGATTGAATTCTTTTTAAGCACCAAAATCGAAATGTTTGAATGTGATAGAAGACAAACAAACAAGTGGTTTTTAAGTTCTTAAAAAGGAGAAAACATCGTAAAAGAGGAATACCTGTAGACTTAGCTCTCCGAGGTGTGTGGAATTCAAAAAGTGCGTTGTTGAGCTCTTCCCCTCGAACAATCCCGTGAACAAGTAAATTTCTCCGCAAGAAGAGGTTAAGCAAACACGTGAACAAATCTAGAAAGATATATCTAGATAATAGTAAAACAAAGATTTCTATTTAAGGAACTAGAAAACTTTTAAGGAAATAACAATTTTGCATAAAGAGATGAATCAAAAATGCAGTCTTGAAATCAAATGAAAGATTTACTAATCTTTGAAATAGAAATTGGGTTTTACATTTGCAAGAAAGAAAAAACTTTAACTTTGCAAATTACAAATGAAAGAAGCAAGACCAAAATGAAGGAAGGGAATGCTTAAGGAAAACTGATGAAAATCAGTGAAGAAAGAGAACAAAAGCTCAAAACTAGAAAATAAATGAACTTACCAATAGGGTACTCTGGTTGGGTCCCACCGGGCATGCCAAAATGTAAATCAAGAATTTCTGTGCTTGTTACCTATCTAAGTTAATGCACCAAACTAAACACAAAAAACCTGAAAAACTCAAATGAAACCAATACTTGATAGATAAGACAAGATCCGAGTATGTAGATGCAGAAGAAAGTCAATGTAGACAAGATGGGTGCACACGAGCAATCCTGCAACGTAGATCCGAGAGACCTGCGAGACACAGATACTTGATAGAGAAAGACAACGTTAAAAGATATTTGGGTGGACTACCCAAAAAGTGGGTCTAGGAAGTGATAAGCTCCCTTGGTGGATGTCAGTCCATGTTTTTAATTAAAGAAAGAAGCATGCATGATAAAATATGTAAGTAAATGCCTATATTTTATGATTAAAAACCACAGATAGAATGTAAACAGTAGACAGGAAGCAATAGAAAATAGAAAATTGTCAAAACAATGCTGGATTTGTGTTACCTGAATTATTTTACCTATCTACAAGATGATCGATGTCGATTGGGTGAATCAGCGTCGATTAGGATTAATTGGCGTCGATTAGTATTAATCGGTGTCGACTGGGATCGGTTGGCGTTGATTAGGTGAAAATTGCAGGAAGGTTGAGAAATGGATAGTGAAATCTAGATCGTCAATGCCCACTGGATCTGTAGGGGTAATAGGGATACTGAAAATGCTCCACCTTCACTAGATGTGGGAGCAAAGTCACCAAGAGATTGATGGAGGCTCACTATGTTGATGTTGGAGGAGTAGAGTAACAGTACTCCTCTTAGGGATTGATCTGGATGGAATTTCTTTCACTTGATAGAAGATGCTTCGGATTGATGCTCAAAACTCTCTGTCATTCTTTCTGTCTAACTAGAACTAAATTCTGGCCCTGTATTTGTAATCGGCACCGACCAGGTATAATCAGCACCGTTCTAAAAAATCGGCATCGACCGAGTACCAGTCAATGCCGATCAGGGAATAGACCCCCGAAATGGACAAAAAGGATGTTTTGGAAAGATGAAAGTGATCCCTTCGACTCAAATACGGGAAATATCCCACTGCGTGGTTTGGGGGGAGGAGAAATAGGGGGGATAGATGGATAAAATTGATATGGGAGGTTAGGCATTGATATGGGGTAGATAAGCGGTTAAGATACATTTGAAAAGTATAATTAAATAGTTAATATTTAATTATCCATGGGTAGAACACAATGGGGTATAATAAACTTCGGATAGATGTTGAAATCAAATATTTAAATAATACCTTAAGAGAGAAGTGGTGATATAATGGTGCCCTATGTCACCTGAGAGGATAAACAAACCTAGGGGACACCAAATTGGGTAACCAATTTTAGGTGTCTACATAAAGAACAACAAAAATAGCTACAGCTTGATCCAAGAAGATTATTTATACCTCAAATATCAAAAGTAGTTAAAGTAGAATCAATTTTTCCAAAGCCTATGCTAAAACAGTAGTATCTGTCTCTAAACCTGTTGCTTGTTTTAACATTGTTGATATAATGAAAAATAATATTTTTAACATCTCAATTTGGGATGCTCTAAGTATCCCACGATAGAAAGATTTACGTTCTCACGAGCTTGCTAAGATGCTACTTTCTTCTAAAACAACAGAAAAAGAAGTCCAAAAAGTAGACACGGTCCTTGGAACAGTGAAACAAGACCGCATCAGAGAGGCTAAATGGATGGTTCATAAAGTCTGAAATGCTCATGACATCAATAAGCTACCACCATTTTATCTATCACTAATTATTAGAGAATATCTTATTCATAACTATATGGTGGACAGTGGTGCAAGTAGTACAATTATGCCAAAAGTAATTACAGAAAACTTGGGTTTGTAGGATGAACCTACAGAAAAGAGTGTCATACAATTGGATTAAACCGCAATTAATACATTTGGTGTCATAAAAATTCTAGAAGTAAAATTGGATGATTTCCCAAATGTTTCCATTCTACAAGATATTACTGTTGTAGATTTACCTCGTTACTTTGCCGTATTTTTACCAAGAGATTTCACAACAAAGATAGTAGGCTATCTCTCTTCAGATTAGTCCTTCTTATTTTTCACTACATGTTATGGCACCAAGGTTACTATCATTTTATAACCCTTAGCTAGATTTCACATTGAACCTCATGCTTCTAATGTAGTAGTTAAATATGCAACCTTAGACCAGTCTGATTTTGATAATACAGCCCATATTTAAGCATTAGATGGTCTTTCTAACCAATTTATGGATGGAAAGACACATGAAGAACACACTCATGATCCTTTTAAAGATGATGAAGATCATCTTTTTGGTGTGTATTTCTTGCATGAAGAAAATATACCAATTCCCTTGTTGTCCAAAATAGAAAATGCAATGGAAGGGATTTGGAAGCTTCATTTCGATGGTGCTATAAACAAGAAAGGACAAGGAGCAGGGTTGATGCTCACTTTGCCAAAAAATGAAAGGTATTTCTCAGCTTTGAGTCTCCAATTTTCATGTCCTTGTAATGTAGATAAATACGAAGCATTAATTCATGGCTTACTTTGGGTCAGAAAGAGAGGTATTAGCATGTTACAGATCTTTGGTGATTCTGAGTTGGTTATCAATCAAGTAAGAAATTTTACTGTTTGTAAGAATCCATTAATGAAGTATTGCAGACATAGAGTTTCAGACTTAATGGAATATTTCAAGGGTATTAACATCAAGTCCATTCCTAGAACAAAAAATAAGCATGCAGATAGACTTGAAGCAGTTGGTGCTAGTTTTGAAGTGTTGGAATAGATTGAAAATAGAAATATTCAGCCTCATATAAAGCTGATTATCAGGCCTTCGATACCTGGTAATGACTTCAATTGATATGTTTTTTAAGCTGATGATCAAATCTATAGGTTTTTGTAGCAAGAAGCTGAATTCTCCACAGTAAATCAAGATATAAACTACATCACTTATATGGTGACAAGATTGTTCAATTTAAAAAAAACTTGCTCAAGGTCCGGTCACATTAGAAGACATCTTTAGCATTGATGATCTGTTAAGGAAGATCAAGACTAAGATTTCAACAAATGTTGATAATTATGAGGAGATCTCAATTAATGAATGTAAAAATTTGTTTCTCGGAAAGGTATGTTATTTAGCTAAAAAAATATTATTTTATTAATTTTTGCGAGGAATTTAAACATGTTTTTGCTTGGAAATACAAGGACCTGAAAGGGTTTGATCCATGTTTAGCACAACACACTATTGAATTACAGCCAAATTCTAAGTCAGTTAGGCAAAAATAGAGGCCTATCAATCCCAAAATAGATCCTCTAATGAGGAAAGAGTTATCTAAGTTCATTGAATTAGGTATTATCTTTCTAGTTAAGCATTCAAGTTGGGTAGCCAATCTTTCTCCTATTAGGAAGAAAAATGGATAAATCAGATTGTGTGTGGATTTTAGAGATCTTAATAAAGCTTCATGAAAAGATCACTAACCACTTCTAAATATGGATCAAATTTTGAGAACAATTTCTAGTTCTGATAGACTATCTCTTCTAGATGGCTATAGTGGATACAACCAAATTTTAGTTTGAGAAGAGGATAGGTACAAAACATCTTTCACCACTAAGTGGGGTACTTATGCTTACAAAAGAATGTATTTCAACATTTCAAATGCTGGTGCAACATTTCAATGCGCAATGGACATTGCTTTTCATAGGTTGTTAAATAAATGCATCCTTGTTTATTTAGACGATGTTACTGTATTCTAAAAAAAATAGAAGAACATGTAATACATCTAAGGCAGACTTTTCAGTTATGCAGACAGTTTAGAATATCTTTGAATCTGCTAAAGTCTATATTTTTAGTATATCAAAGCAAATTACTTAGTCATATTGTTTCTAAGCAAGTTTTGGCAATTGATCCTTTCAGAATCAAAGCCATATCACAAATATCATTACCTCATTATAAGAAGGCATTATATAGTTTTCTTGGAAAAATAAACTTTGTTAGAAGATTTGTTCCATATTTTACAACATTAATGAAACCATTGACAGCTATGTAAAAGAAAGAGAAAAATTTCTCTTGGATTGGTGAAGGGAGAGAAGGGTTTGAATTAATTATGGCAGCCATATCTAGAGATCCTACTCTTGTAAATCTAATTTTCGATAAATATTTTACAATGTATGCATTTGCAGGAGATGAAACAATCTTAGCCATATTAACTCAGGTTAATGATGAAATTGTTGAGCAGCCATTTGCTTTCTCTAGATAGAGCTTGCATGATTATAAAACAAGGTACAAATTTATTGAAAAATAAGTACTTTCAGTACTCAGAGGGATGAAGAATTTTAAGTACATGCTTTCAAATAAAAAAAATCATGTTCTTTTTTCTCATCCAAGTGTGAAGGATTTCTTGTTAAATAAAGAATTAAATGAGAAAAGAGAAGGTTGGATAACAAACATCATGGAATATGATGTTGACATTCATGTTGCAAAGATAGTTCATGGAAAAGGCTTGTTTGAACATATAATTGCTTATATAGAAAAAAGAACAAACTGCAGAACTAGAAGATTCAAAACAACATGCTGAAATTACGTATAAGTAATCAGACATTATGGTTTAGCCAGAAAATGAGCAACCTGAACTTGCTCAGGAAATCCAGGAATCAAGATGAATAATTGATTTAGTTAACTATCTACAACATAACATCTATCTAGAAGGTATGGACAAGAATAAACGAAGGTATTTTAGATTACAAGTTGTACCCTATGTTTTCATTGATGGTGTATTGTTCAAAAAGGATATAAATGGAATCTTGCTGCGATGTGTTGACTATGATAAAATTCAACAATTATTATCAGAATTCCAAGAGGGACCTAAAGGAGGTAATTTCTCAGAACGTACCACAACCTTAAAAACTATGAAAGCTGGTTACTATTGGCCCAATATATTTAAGGACTATTTCGAATGGATTAGAAAGTGTCAGAAATGTGCTTTATTTGATGGAAAAGAATGTTTGGCTTCCCTACCTTTATAACCTATTTCAGTTGATCAACCTTTTATGCAGTGGGGCCTTGATTTTATTGGCATGATAAACCCACCTTCTTCACAATGACACAAGTGAATTTTGACTACTAAAGATTACTTTACATGCTAGACTGAAGCAATAGCCTTGAAATATGCTAATGAAACTTCGATACTATCCTTTTATGAAAATATAGTTTGCAGATTTGGTGTCCCAACAATTATCATATCAGATAATGCTTTAGCATTTCTTGGTGTAAAGGTAACAGATTGGGCTATTAATCATGGAATTTATCAAAGTTCTTCATCTAACTATTACACACAAGGTAATGGGTTAGCTGAAAGTACTAACAAGAATCCTTTCGGGGATCATCAAAAGAACACTCAAAGATAACCAGAGAGCTTGGCATTTAATTTTGAATTCAGCACTTTTGGCTGATAGAGTGACTCCTAAAATATCAGTTGACAATTCACCATATAAGCTTGTTTACGGAAGAAAAGCAAGAATGCCTATTTTAGTTGAGTTACCCACATTAGATTTGCTGCATCAAATAGAGCCGCTTGAAAATGAACCATTGTAGGTTTTCTATCCATAATTAATGGAATTACAAGAGCTAAGAGATCAAGCTCATTTAAGCATGGAAAAAAATTAGAAATAGATGAAGAAGAATTTTGATAAGAAAGCCAAATTTAGAATCTTCAATGAAGGAGATATTGTGTTAAAGTGGGATGTTGATCGTGCAAAGCCAGGAAGACACATGAAGTTCAATACAATCTAGAGTGGAATTTACATGATTTCAACTTGCAAAGAACACAATGCTTTTCATCTCTCGAGGCTGAATGGAGAGAAACTTCCCATTCCTATGATTGGTATGTTTCTCAAACATTGTTATTGAAAATCCTACAGTGTCTATTTAGAGTAGGATTTCCCTTCAATAAGTGTAGTTCCTACACATTGCAATGTTTTTTCAATTCATAAGTGCATTCGTTCATGTGATCTAGTTTACCATATCCTTTCCAAGTTTTAGTTCATTTTGGAAGGGTTGGACCTTCAAGAAGGTAGATTTTAGTTACATTCTTTAGACTTCATGCCCAATGCAAAAGAGTAATATACTGATTTACAAGATAGTAGGCATATTTCCCCATAAGATCGCCATAAATGTTGACAAGTTTTGCACTTGTTCAAAAATTGGCAACTCAAAACTTCGTTACGATGGATAGCATTGGCGAAGTGTACCTAAGCTAGGAGAGGTTCTTTCAGAAAATATTGTTACTATTAAATTAATTAAAGATTACAGGAAATATGCATCTATGTGTGCTATTGCAAAACATAATAGATCATATAGACTACAATTTAATGTTATCTTCAACAAAAGAACACAAATCCATGAAGGAAAGCTATGTTGCCTTGATGAAGACACTAAATTGCATAATAGATAAAGTGTTATGCTTTGAAGCAGCAATATTCATGACTGTACATTAGAGAAATCAGAGTTCATTACTAAATGTTACAGGAATTCTTTAATGATATTTCCTTCATGATTAAGACATTCAATTATATTATTGCGTTGTTCAGTTTATCATATAATCCATATCAGAAAGTAGAAATGCAGAAAGAAATAAACAACTCAATTTCACAATTCAATGTTTTTTTCATAAGGAATTTCAAATCTTCCCAAACACGCCATGGGATGTAATTAGAAAGTAAAGTACAACTACTGAAATAAGAGGTACACATGCATGAAATAGAAAAGAAAAGAGTATGAGTGAACCCATCATTTCCTCGAGGTTTTTCCTTCAGTTGATTCATCTTCATCTTCAGCTTTGTTTCCTTTTAATCATCATTGTTGAAAGCACCGTACCTGAAAATAGAAAAGAGAAAATCATCAGTTACAAGCTCAGGGTTAATCCATATTCCTATATTTTCATAATTCGTGCATATGGATCTCTTAATAAAAGGAGACATACATTACTTGAAGATCAAATGGTATACATGCTTTACTCACTCAAAAAGAAGGAGAGGGAAGAAAAGAAAAACAAGGATCATTCTTAGAAGGAACCTAAAGGCCAAAATGTTTTCTAACAGTTTTCTCAAGTGTGCAGTATAGGTTACAGCTAAGAAGAAATGAATTATATCGTATATTCCTCACTATAGATAAAGATTGCATAATTCAATAAATTCTATCCTATGGTACATGCTGGAATGGAGGAAGAATGAAACTCAAAGGTGAAACAAAAAAGGATTAGAATTTGAAGGCTGAAGTTAACTAAAAAGAGAAAATTACAGCTGAAACATAATGAGAAGGAAATCTGGGAAAATTTTGACAAGTCTTTGCCATGTAAAATGGACATTTAAAACTTTCCATCATGTTGTTTTTAAGTAATACATCATTTAAAAGTTGTATGTAAATCAAATAAGTGATAGAAAGAAGCAGAAAAGCATGTCATGATCAAGATAACAGTTATTATGTTTCAGTTTCCAACAACAAATAAGCTTCAATAGAGAAGTGATACATTTTGTATTCTGAATCAGAAAATACATCTATTACAGCTGGAAAAGGGATAAAAGAAATAATTATGGAAAAAATTTGACAGTGCTTCACCCTGTAAAGTGGATGTTTTAAATTTTCCATCGCGCATATCAAAGTTGTAATAAAAATGAAATGTTGTATTTAAACAAAAAAGAAATGGACTGCACTTTCAGTCATCAAATTGAAGTACTTTAGAGCATTCATTTTATTTACAACTAAATAACATGAAGTCTTAACCATTTTATTTACGAAGTTTAACCATTCTATAAGTACAGTTTTAAGATAAAGATTATATCAAGTCCACAGAATGCTATAATATAGATTTAGAGCTAAGATTAAATGCATGATTCACAATTTTATAGGTACGATAAAATATATTGGATTCATGGAGTTATAGTTTCTAAAGTGAAAGTGAAAATTCTATTCAAAAGATATATCATATTTAGGACTTGAAAGTACAATCATGGTTAGATGAGTAAGTTGAGAAGGAAAGTTACAACACACTGAATGAGACCTAGTTTTCAAAGATTCATGCTTTAAGAAAGGTTAATCAAATAGGTACAGTTTGAATACTAAAAGCATTATTTCAGTGTGTTTAAAATTTAATGGTCAGGTACAATATTAGAAACATTTTGTTATGGACATATAGAGGAAGTAAGTGGACATGTTTAGGATATAGAAGTTTCTGATGACTCCGATACACTCATCCAAAGAACAAAGGGTCAAGGTCTAATCGAATCAAGTAAAGTAGAACTTAAGATGGTATGAAGTGGATTTCAAATTTTTCAGAAAATATTATTAGCCTAAAGATAAGAGTTTTAGAGATCAAATCAATGAAGGTATAGGGTCCTAGAGAATGAAGAACATGATGAAGTATGCTCTAGGATCATTCTTAGAAGTAACCCAAAGGAGATCAAAAAAGGAAACAGAGTGCAAGAAAATGTTCGTGGGTGAGCCATTCAATGTCATTCAGCAAGCAAAAAGAAGATGGAATTCAAAACATAATGCAAAATATCCAAGGTTTCCAAAAAAGGATAAACGATTGATCAAGAATAATCTTCAAATCAGAGACACATGCATACCCAGGGCCAATAGTCATAACCCTCACAACAATATTCAAAAGAAAAATTAGAGAAAAATGTGAGCTTCAACTCTAAATATGGCGACCAAGGTATTTTTACATAGTAAAATAGGAGTACCCATAATACAAATAAAAACCCAATTGTGAAAAAATACAGAAACCCTAATAAGCATCAAATTATGATGACTCTATTCAAGAACAATACACAAGGAGCAAACCAGAAACCAAAGATTGCAGTTTAAAATAACAGATCAAAATATCAATAGCTTAAACCCAAATGATCAAGTCAGAGAATAGAGGCAAGAAAATTTTATACTTCCATGATTTCATTTTATCAGCATTCAATAGACAAAACAATACAGAAGTACAAAATTTGAATAAGAAATGCATTCATATCCAAGCTAATGAAATATTGAATTATTTCAGAAATTCGTTATTCCATTTGAAATAAGTTTCAAGTTGCAATATCAGAGTGAGAAGGGTATAGCTCTTATCCAAAGACCAAAAACCCATTAATGGGTATTAAGAAATCAGAGTAACAGAAAAGAACTCACCATTTATAATCAAACAGTTGAAACTTTCAAGCAACTGAATGATGAAGTAAGAAATCCATATGCCCATGAGAAATTTTGAACTCGGGAGTCAAGTAGGAGCAAGAAATAAAATAACCCACAAATATTTTCAAGAGTTTTAGTGACATATGGAAGAAAAAAAATGAAAATAGAAGTGTATGTGTGCAAGAGAAAAATTAGCTCACCTATAACCACTCATGGTGGAGAACACCCATAACCATCTTCCTCAGAAAGCTTTGATAGAGTGAATACAATGAAGAATGCAACTCAGCCTTGAATTCCAACTAGGGTTTCGAAATTCAAATATATAGAGCTCGAGAGAAAAGAGAAAGTGTCTACAAAGAAACATCAGAGAGCTCTGCAGAAGACAGATAACCCTATTACAGAAAAGCCAAACTTTATTCTTTCTCAGAAATATTTAACAGATCTTGAAAGAATAAGGTATGGTGGCCACTTTGAAGGAAAAATCTCAGAAATGACTAAGGCATGGCCATGAAAACCTCAAGGAGGTCGAGCTCATGAACTCCTCCACAGAGGCCGAACAAAAAAAACTTAAAACAACTGAGAAATACCAATGTTCAAGAACTCATGGCCACAAACACATTACAGAACCAAGTAAATCTCGAATAATCAGAAAATTGTAGCCATAGGACCTTGTAGATAAATCAAGAGAAGAAAGGTGTGGCATACAATCATGTTGATAAGAAGAACAGAGCTCAAAAAGCTTCAACAGTGGCGTCAATGAAAATATTTACAAAGTTCACCCACAAACCCGAAAAACCAGAATGGAGTGATCATTGAGGTTGAATAACCTTTACCGCCGAGGTCAAGAGTTGGCTTTTGACAATTTTTGCACTTGTACAGAAATGGTAACTCAATACTTTGTTATGATGGATGGCATTGCTGAAGTATACCTGCAGCTATGTGTGTTGTTACAAAACATAATAGATTACATAGTCTACAACTTCATGACTATATTCAGCAAAAGAACACAAGGTCCCAAAGGATAGTTGTGTTGTCTTGATGAAGACATTAAATTATAGAATAGGTGAAATGCTAAGGTTTGGAACATTAAACATAATTATAGATTGTAGACATCAGAATTCATTATTGGATGTTATAGGTTTTCTTAAGTTTCCTTCCTTCATGATTAAGGCAATCAATTATATTACTGAGTTGTTTAGTTCATCATACAATACATACATAAAGATGAAATTTAGAACGAAATATAAAACTCATTTTCAGAATTCAATGTTTTATTGATAAGAAATTTCAAATGTTCCCACACAAGCCATGGGTTGTAAATGAAAAGTAAAGTACAACTACTGAAAAAAGAGGTACACAAGCATGAAAGACAAAGTAAAGGAGTATGAGTGAACACTTCATTTCCTTAGGGGTTTTCTTCATTGGTCAAAGCATCTCCATTTTCAACTTTTGTTCCTTCTTCATCTTCGTTGTAAAAGTCACTGTACCTGAAAACAAGAAAATGAGAAAATTATCAGTTATAAGCTCATGGATCAATCCATATTTCTTTATTGTCCTAATTCTTGCATATGAATCTCTTAACAACAAAATATATATTTTACTTGAATATCAGAGCTCTGTATACATGCTTTACTCACTCAGAAATAAGAAAAAGAAAAGAAAAGAAAAAAACCATGGACATAAGAGAGGCCAAAAAGCCTAGATATTTTCTAACTATTTTCTTAAGTGTGCAGGTGTAGGTTGCAGCCAAGAAGAAATAGATAAGTCATAAGTACATGCTGGAAAGAAGGAAGAATGTAACTCATGTTTCAGTAACTGACCTATAAAAATAAAAAGTTACAATACGGATTTGGAAAAGAGACTTGCAAATAGAAGTATACTTTTCAGTTTGTAACTAAAGAGGAAATCCGATTTCAACAAGCTTAAGCTAACTGAAAGGATTTATTGTTGCTGAAAAGGATAGTCAAATAATTCTAGGAAAATTTTGACAGGGCTTCGCCATTTAGAATAGACATTTATGACTTTTCCAGCATGCATATCAGAGCTGTAATAAAAGGAAATACAATATATAATGTAGAAAAGAAATGGACTGCACTTTCAGTCATCAGATTGAAGTATTTGGAGCATTCATTATAGCTTAATAGCTGAATAACATTAAATTTGAAGTAATCTTACAAGTACATACCTTCCATGAATTCTAGTTTTAAATAAATCAAGTTTGAATCACGAAGATGTTGTCATACCAAAGAAGTACAACTCATTATGCAAGGAAATAGATCAAGATAAAATTAACCTCAGGTTCATCATAGTAAGTTAAGAATAGTCAAACACTAATACTGTAGGTTATAGGATCAAATGATCATGATAGAGGAATCAAACAGTTCATAATCATGAGTCCAAGTATACACTTGATTCAAGTATAGTCCAATGGATAAGGAAGGATTTTACAAGACAAAATCAAGAAATAGTCTTACATAAATAAATCATCTTTTCCAGTTTTACATTGTTCCAGGATAGATCTTTTGAGTGGAAATGTTAATTCTAGAATTACTTTTGAGATACATCCATCAAATTTCAAGTCTAAAATGCAAGATTATAGAAGGAATGAAAATTACCATTTCTTGTAAGTAACTTCAAGTAAGTTACAAAATAATCATACAGTTCTTTAAAATAGAAAGGACATAGTAGCAGATGAAATTTCAAAATGCACTTGAAATGAGAAGCACATTTCAGTAAAAAAATACAAATAAATAGCCTGCACAACAAAAATATCAAATGAAAAATCTCATAGAAGAACAATTTACAAAAATGGGTTATTAGGCATATTCATCAACAACTTAAAATGTTCATAGGCAACAATTCCCTAATCAGTAAGATGATTACAGTTTCCAAGAATAAAAAATCAAAGAGGGTCAATAAGAAGAAATGGTTGAAACATTAAGGAATTGCAACATTATATAGAATCAAATATGCAATAAAAAAATCATGGTGGCATAAATCACCCTTCAATTATTTAAAGTCTCCAGGGAGGATATCAATAATAACCAGGTAACAAAGGTCTGAGTGTACAACAATGATCACTCAGGAAAATACACATCAGAGCAAAAATTAGAAACGCCACTGTATCGAATTAGATTCATCATACAGAAAATACTCAAACCATGGTTCGTAAGATAAAGCTTGATAATCAGAAATAATGGCATCTTGAGAAAATAAGAACCCAAATATAGGTAATCTACAAAATATGAGCTAAAAAATGAACAGACAAAAATGCAGAAATCCAAATACCCATATCTTACAATATGTAGATCTACAGTTTTAAGATATAATATAAAACTCGAAATGGCTTTCAGAAAAGGAAGACTAGGAATTTGAGTATGAATTCAAGACCACAAAGATTACAACAAATAAAGTTCCAAATCCATGCATTTTGAGAGGAAAATATGAGTACCCATGTCTCAGAAAGCACAAATTCTGGGAAATAAATGAAGACCCATTAGTGGGTAGCAAGGAAATTGAGTAAGAAAAGAACTCACCAAAGAAATTGACTCTATCAAAACTCTCAAAGATTCATCAAGTTCAGAGAAAGAAGATCAAGCTTAGAATGAGTTTCAACTCAAAACGACCAAGGCCAAACCACGAAACCACAAAAAATACAAAGAAAGAATGAATTATTAGTATTTCTCAAAGGAAAAAGTGGTGACGATGAAGTAAACATAATATCAAAGGAAGTCAGAACTTACCTTCCCCACTAAACAGTGTGATATCTACATGGTCATGAACTCAAAAGAAAACAACAATGGAGGCCAAGAGAAAACTCACAGAGCTTTGAAAATAGTCAAATGTACACCACACAAACCTCCAAGACCAAGCTCTAACTCACTAAAGTTGTGGGTCTTTTGAAGAAATATCATAGAGACAAAAAGATGATATAGAATGTAGCTTGAAGCTTTCAAACCTGACGTCCATCAAAAGAAACAATATAGAACCGAGTTTTAGAGATCAACAATGGTGTCAAAACAAAAATTTGCCACGGCTTCAGCACTCTCTGCGAGAAAAAAATAAATGACTAAAATGATGGAGCTCAAACATTTTAACTAACCCAATGACCATAGCTTAACCT
This sequence comes from Taxus chinensis, assembly GCA_019776745.2. NCBI lineage: Eukaryota > Viridiplantae > Streptophyta > Pinopsida > Cupressales > Taxaceae > Taxus > Taxus chinensis. The sequence continues at coordinate 581,853,284 of CM034153.1, forward strand.
AACTCACCTAGAGTTAGTGATCAAACGGTCCAAATTCAGTAGGTACAAAGATCAAAGGATGAGGATCGATCTCCATTTTAAATGCAAACCATCATGGTCACTTACCATTGACAACATTCAATCCGTGGTTAAAAACCCTAACCCAAGTTTCAAATCAATGGCAACGAATCAGAAAATACTGAGATCAACGATCTACATCAAATACCTAAATCAACCTGAGTTATACAGGACACCAAAAAAACATGCCAGGGGTTGAGTCATCATTGCTAAGGGGGCCGACCTAATTATTTACTTTTTTGACTTACTCACTATAGTCCAAACTTTAAATAATGCGATCCAACCATACATTCACTCAATAATCATTAGGTACTTTTCAAATGCAAAATTCGTTAAGTAAATATTATAGCATGTGTGTGGCCGACTATCCCACTAGTACCATTGACCTTGTATAAGGTCAAAACTATTTAATACAACAACCAAACCAATGATAAAAGAACACTTACCTTAAGACTTACAAGATTTACCTCATACAAACCAAATGGAGATCAATGATAAAATGCAAGGGTTACCATACATACTACAAAGAGAAAAGGGAGCATGTACACATGAAGGTGGTCCCCACAAAATGGATGTATGGATGATTTTTTTTGCAAATATTGCAAGTAATGCATTATTTTTTACTCACAAACAGGGAGTTTATTTTTGCATGCCTTCACAAGAGGACAAAACAAACAAGAAGATGAATTTGCATGCTCAAGGAAGAAGTTTTTCCCAGCAAGTAAGATTTATTGTTAGCAAATTATTCACCTTTATTTTCTTGAAAATAGAATAGTCAACTTTAGTTTTAGTGTAACATAATCAAGGCTATTAATGCTTATTTGTAATTGCATGCTCTATTTTATTCCTTTATCTATTGTTAAATAAAGGATAAAAATAGGATGCATGGGTGAGTACAAGCCTTAGATTATTTTTAGGAAAGGGGTGAAAATTATTTTTCTATATATTGTGTGCCTTGGTAAAGCACATTGAGAGGACATTTGGATATAGGAGTAGTAAAGCAAATTTTGCCAGTTTTTCCTTCTAAGTGTGAAGCATTTTCAGCCTTTCCAATTATTTGCAGCCTTGTGTATGTTTCTATTATTTTTGTGAATGGAAATTCCCTAAATAATCATCTTACCATGCTACAAAATTCAGTATTTTCTGCATAATTTTAATGTGCATGTTTTTTTTATTATTGGAAAATAGTTTTTTGAAAGGGACTATACCCTTGTTTACAAAAGAAGGCCTAGAAGCTAGAATAAGCAAGAGAACCAGAGAGAAAAGGATCAGAATCCAAATGTGACAATGAAGTTCAAAGTAGCCAAAAAACAGCTACCAAGACGAGACAAAATAGTAAAATTACTACAAAAAAGTAGTAAAGGGTTCGCAAAAAAACAGCAAAAAAACATACAAGGATAGCAGAAGCATCTACAACTACTTTTTAGTAGCTTTGTCAATGATGGTTTTGATATTCTTCCAGGATTTGAACATACCCAAAGTTGTCATGTGGGCAGCGTCATTATAATCCAGCTGCTCCAAGGTCTTCTTTCTTTCCTTATCATTACCCCAAAGTGTTGCTGGAACTCCACTTAGGTTGGAGACACTTTTGACGTGTTGCTCAATGAACTCCTCAATCACCCTAAAGATGGCTATGTTGTAATCATGTTGAGTTTTGGCCTTCCCTAAACGGGAGTCTAAGGAGTGCAGTTTCTTGTAGATATCATCAATTTGGCTGCTGTCAACATCCTCCTCCTCCTCCTTCTTCCTCTTTCCTTTCTATTTTGCCAAGTTTTTAACTTCATCCTTCAACAGTTTCATATCAGCCTCTAAGGCTTCCAGCCTTCTTGAAGAGCTTTCCAAGTGCACTTCCCGGGGGCTGGCACTGCTGATATTCAGGAGGTCATGAGCAATTTCAAATTCATGAGAACCCTTCTCCACAGCAAGAGCCTCAAGGTTAAGCTTCCTAGAAGCCCTGGTAACCGGTCTCCGCGAGGTAGAGGCTAAGTGGGGGGCGGGAGCATCAGAAGGGGGAATGGGAGAAGAATCCTGAACGGCCGGCAGGGGGGTGACAGTAGCGGTGGTGGGGGCAGAGAAAGGAGAAACAGGGCTGGCAGCAGCAGAGCCCGGCAGAGGGGGAATCGAGCTAGGGGAGGATGGGAGACCAGGAAACTTGAGGAGACAACATTTGTGCAAAAACAAAATGAGCCCTTGGTGTAAAGGAACCACCCGGGAATGCTTTTGAAACTCTAGAATGGAGCGTTCAAGAGAGTTCAGCAAGTAATGGGGGAAACAAACCAAACGATCCCTACGAAAGTGATTAAGAAAAATAAGGTGTTTCACAGGAACAGTGACAAACCTTCCTTCCAAGGAGATGAACCGTATCATCATGCGGGTTACTTCATCATATGGTGGAGGGATCGAGCTAACAAGCAGGCCCGCTGTTATGTAGGTCAGCTTCTCCTCTCCCTCTACAAATCTCCTCTCTTCAACATCTCTATCGACCCTTTTGTTGAAGAATCGGAAGCCCTCCAAGCCAAGGCCGGTCGCTTCAACAATAAGTTCTTCATTGACTAAGACCTTCTGCCCCCCATATTCCACTGTCCTCTCCTTCCAATCCTTTGCAAAATGCACAGAGATGCTCTGATCATGCCCCTGAACCTTTTCCATGAAGTTTGTTATGCCACCCTTGCTAAGAATGCTCCACAGCTCAATATTATCTTTCCAGTCTGGGTCCACACTAGGCTCAATTTGACAAGGAGGACCCCCCATCTTCTCTGCTCTGAACTGATTGCAACAAATTCCTAACTGATTGCTAAAGCCAGTCCACTTTTTGCTATAGTAATCCACACAATATTGGAAATGAGAGCCGTTGCTTTTCCCATGATCGGCTGCGTGTCTGCTAATCTGAGCCTGCTGAAAAATGCATGTGAGAATAGCCCGCTCCCTGTCATCAATCACTTTATCACTGCCTTCGGTTTCCATGGAGGTTTGAATCCACCTTTTAACAGTCGCAATGCAGCCCGCATGCATGATTTTCAAAACCGTGTATCTCCACTTGAAATTCCCCATATGATTCACACTATCTTGATTATTAGACTTGATTTGCATAAACCAATACTTTAAATCAACACATGTGGGAGTATTTTTGAAGTTGATCCACACCCAAAAATCATAACTCATTTCTAGATATTGCTTGCGTATGGAGTTCCACCTGAATGTTGTTTTGAAGCTGTTTAGGGATGCTATTATTGTCCCAAACTGTAAGGTTAACATTAATGCCATAATTTTCCAGCACATCCGCCAATTTATTACCCTCCCTGTAGGTATGCATGATCCTGATGTTATTGAAAGTATGACTAATACTTATGGACTCTACAATAAAATCCTTGATGCTCCAACTTGGAGATGAGCACTGTTTAAGAAGATTAATGATATTTAGGGAGTCTCCTTCAATAATGAGGTTCTGAATATTTTGTGTCTGGGAAATTCTCAGACCCCAAAGAGCAGATAAAGCTTCGGCAAAATGATTAGTTTGAATTCCCATTTTACCAGCATACGCAGCAATCAGATTGCCTTTATGATCCCGTATCGCTCCTCCCCCTGCCGCAATCCCAGGGTTTCCCTTAGAAGCCCCATCAAAGTTCAACTTATACCAATTTAGATCAGGAGGATGCCATTTAATCAAAGATCTATCAATGCTATTCCTGGGATTGTTCTAACTATTAATTGATCCTATCTGCCAGTTGGATAGAATATATTCTTCATTTTCTGGATATCTCTTGTTCTTGGGGGGTTTAAATCCAACAATATTCTCTTTGATACCATTAGAAATTTTACCAATACTAATCTTGTAGTTTTGCTTTTTATTTCTGAAGATAATATCATTTCTATCCTTCCATATTCTCCAGATTAAATGAGGGATAACCAGCTTCTAGATCCTTTTAACAACACAATGCCTAAAGGGTGGGTTCCATTGAGTCCATAGCTGATTGAGATCCTTCGGCAGCACCCAGAGAGCTTCAAATTTAGAAAGGGAAAAACTCCATATTCTAGTGGCATACTCACAATGTATGAACAGGTGGCTGATATCCTCAGAATCTTTCTTACAAAGATGGCACCTATTAGGGATTATTAATCCTCTTCTCATCAGATTTTCATTGGTAAGAATCCTACCTCTGATAGCCAGCCAAAGGAAAATTTTTATTTTGGGAGTTAAATCAGACATCCAAATCCTATTCCAATTGAACTCTGTTTGATTACTATGAAAGAAGTTATTGTATCCAGTTTTGACAGAGTAATTCCCATCATTGGAGTTATTCCATACCAGCTCATCCTTGGAATCCATCTGACTTAATGGAATAAGATCTAATTGATCTTGAAGGGAGGAAGTAATTTGTTTCAGATCATTTCTCTCCACAGTAAGTTTTTTCCACTTCTTTCTGGTACCATTTTCCTCAATATAGTCCTTGATTTTGATGCCATACTTGTTTATAAGACTGTCCTTGGCCATCCCAAAACTCTCCATGAGATTTCCATTAAACCAATTATCCTCCCAGAAGTTTATGTCCCTACCATCTCCCACTTTCCATTTACTGCCCTGCCTGATGAAATTTCTGCTTTTAACCAAATTGTTCCAAAAAATGGAACCATAGGGGAGCTGTTCATCTTGTAGAAAGGAGTACATAGATTGATGTTTTAGATATTTTGCTTTAATTAAATCTATCCAGGGTTGTTTCTCAGTCAGCATTCTCCAGCCCATTTTAGCAATGAGGGCCTCATTCATTTTCTCAATATCTTTTATACCCAGACCTCCCATAAACTTCGGGGTGCAAACCTTATCCCAAGCCACTAAGTGAAATTTGAATTTCTCATCCATGCCTTGCCATAAAATTTTTTTTTTGGATCCTTTCAATCTTATCCCTGAAAGAAGAGGGGATCTTTTAGAGCGACATGATATAAATTGGCAGATTTTGGAGAGTACTTTTGATGAGCAGGCACTTACCAGCACTAGATAAAATGGCTCCTTTCCAACCAGCCATTTTTTTTTGGAATCTCTCCAATAAATCATCCCACACCTTGCAAGAGACTTTCCTAGTGCCGAGAGGAAGCCCCAGGTAAGTGGCTGGAAGCTCACTTATTTTACAGCCCAGAATTTTAGCTATTTTAAGTTGTCTTTCCTCATGAGTGTTGAAGAAGAAGATGGTGCTTTTGTCATAATTGATCTCCTGCCCAGAAGAAGATTCGTAGAGCCGCAACAAGGCCTTGGTAGCCTTGGCTTCAATGACAGATGCCAGAAGAAGAAGGATAGTGTCGTCCGCAAATTGCTGATGGGAGACAGCTTGACTGATGGAGGTGGGCTTAGAGCCACTTAAAAGCCCATCATTCACCGCTTTACCAATTGTTCTACTGAGGCTGTCAGCCAAGAGAATGAATAGTAAGGGGGAGATAGGGTCTCCTTGTCTCAGACCCCTACTGCTAGTAAAAAAACCCACTGGCTCACCATTAACAACCACAAAAAATCTGGCCGTAGATATACAAGCCTTAATAATTCTTCTAAATTTTTCCGGAAACCCGAATTTTGTTAAGACTTTGTCAAGGAAAACCCAAGAGACCTTGTCAAAAGCTTTATTCATATCAAGCTTGAGGACCATACTTTCCTTTTTATTATTTTCCATTGAATGTATGGTCTCGTGAACCATAATCACTCCATCTTGTATAATCCTGCCTTTGATGAAGCCACTCTGCTGCCTTGAGATAAGTTCATTCAAAATGAGCTGGAGCCTAGTAGCAATAATTTTGGTAAAAATTCTATAGATGGCATTCACAAGGCTGATAGGTTTGAAGTCCTTGAAATCTTTAGCATCCATTTTTTTTGGGGCCAGCACAATGTGAGTGTTATTAAGCTCTTTTAAAAGATTTCCCGTTCTATAGAACTCATTCACCACTCTGAGAAGATCCGTCGAACAGATTTCCCAAAATTTCTGGAAAAAATTTATGGAAAATCCATCCGGCCCAGGAGCCTTGTCACCCTCTAAAGCAAAAACAGCTTTATGCAGCTCTTCAAGCGTAACCGCTTTGTGGATATTTCTAAATTTCTGTTCCTCAATTTTATTTTGGGGAATGGCCTCCAACATAAAAGAAATAGCTTCAGAGTTGTTGATATTCCTCTCCTCAAGAAGTTTTTTATAAAAATCAAGTGCTTCTTTCTTGATGCTATTGGGATCTTTTATGATATTTCCATTGTTTTTAGAAACTTCTAAGATCCTATTACAAGCTCTGTGCTTCAAAGTGGTCATATGAAAGAACTTTCGTATTCCTGTCTCCCTCTTTAAGCCAAATAGCTCTAGATTTAAGTCTCCATAAAGATTCCTCTCTACTGCAGATCGTATGCAACTCTGAAAGAATATTCTTTTCATTGACTTCGTCTTCAACCGATCTCCCCATAGTATCCATTTTTAATTCCAGCTCCTGAAGTTTTTGCTTTAACTTTTTTTTGTTCTCAAAAACATTACCAAAAATGCTTTTGTTCCAGATTTTGACTTGCTTTTTTACATTTTTGAGCTTTTGGACCAATCTATATTGAGCAGTGCCTTCTTCATTCCATCCCCACCATTCTTTTATCTTGTCATATATATTGTCATGCTCCATCCACATCTTTTCAAATTTGAATGAGCTTCTGGTGGGTTTAGTCCAATTGAGAAGATTTAAAGCAATCGGATTGTGATCCGATCCAACTCTGGGCAAGGAGGAGAGGTGGAAGTCTTGACTGAGAATCCAGCTCGCTGAAATTAGTGCCCTATCCAATCTTACCTGAATAAACTCTTTTCCCAACCTTCTATTATTCCAGGTGTACTTATTCCCATGAAGATCCACATCTAAGAGGTTATGTTCAGCTATAAAATCAGCAAAATCCTCCATACCATTAGAAAAGCTGGAGGTACCTCCATACTTTTCACCTGGGTTTAGTGGAGAGTTGAAGTCCCCCATAATAAGCCAGTTAGCAGAACAATGCTGGTTTCTAAAAGTTTTAAGGTCAACCCAAAGCTTCCTTCTACCACTAACCGTATTAGGGGCATAAATGTTAGAAAGGATCCATTCACCATTATTCTCAAAAGCAACAAATTTGATTGCAAGATGATTAATACTAGCATTAAGAACCATACCAGTACAGTGTCTTTTATCCCAAAGAGTAGCCAGCCCTCCAGAAGCTCCCTAGGAGTCAACAGCCGCCATTTCAGAGATATCCCAGAAACTCTTTTTAATAGTTTCAAGGGTCATAGCTTTCATCTTAGTTTCTTGCAGAATCAAAATATTAGGATTGCTAGAGTCCCTTAACTCCTTGATGGTTCTCTGTTTGGAGTTTCCATTTAGGCCTCAGATGTTCCATGAAATAATCTTCATTTGGAATATTTGGTGGTTGGAACTGCCTGATGGTTCAACTGGCGCTGAACTCCATCTGTAATGTCCCTCTCCGTTCTCTTAGATCTAAGAGCCTTTTTAGAGGGTCTTCCTCTTTTTGTACTTCCTCCAAAGTCCACTATTCGTTTAGCAGTAGATCTAGTTGTTCTGGATGTGGAGGTGTCCCAGTTATCTTTATTTTTTTTCTTATCACTGTAAAGTGATTCTGGGATCAATTCAAAACCTTTCATTCTTTTTTTTTCTTTTTTGAAATAACCTTTGTGAATCCCGAATCTAGATCCTCCTCATCCAAGATGGGCGTAACTTCTCCCTCTTCATATTATTTCTGAGTCCTGTCCGATGTGTGTATATCAGCTGTTCTGGTGCTGAAGCAAGCAGGTGAATCTGCTGATATATTGCTGAAACAAGGAAGTAAATCTTCTAAAGAATTACCATCTCCCCTAGGAGATTTTTTCTGCAAAGGTTCTTTAGGAGCAGTACATTCCTTGTTTGAAGTTTCCTCAGTGATACACATCTGATTATCTATCTTGAATTCCATATTGCTTTGAGATTGCTCAGTAGGGACTATATTAACCTTCACAGAGCCTTCTTGCTCGTTCACCACCATGAATACCTTCACAGGATTTTTCAGGTTTTCTTTGCTCGGTACTTCAGGTAAAGCTGCTGCTGAGACTTTGGGATGCCAGACCAGATGCTTCCTTATTTGAGTTCTAAAGCCCCTTTTTTTTCCCTTTCTATTTAATTCCAACTCCTTATGACTAGGATCTTTCTTTTCATTCCAGCTATCCGTGCTAGGAATCCTACTATCCTTATTCTTAACTGAGTCCTCCACAGGCTGTTTAGCTTCCATTACAGGATTCTTCTTCTTGGAACAGCCTTTATCAGAGTGCCCAATGCTATGACAGTTGTTACACCTCAAAGTTTCAACCTCAATTTTTTGGGTCCAAATCCCATATCTAGATTTCAAGATTATGTGTTCCGGAAACTCCTAATCCATTGTAGAAAAAATACAGAAACGAGCAAAAGCAAGTCTGGATCTGTTTCTCGTGGGTCCATCCAGCCCGATAGGGGCACCTAAGGATTTTGCAATATTTAGTAGAATTTCATCATCCCAAAAATGCAATGGTAGTCCAGGTAACCTACACCAGATTGGGATGGTGTTTATATTCTCAGTATTAGGGTCAAATCCAGGATACCATTTTTTCAAAAAAAGCCCCATATTACCCAGCCACCAAGGTCCTCCCAGAAGCACCGATTCCAAATCCTCTTGCTGATTAAATTTTTCCAGAAAAAAGCCTTTTGGCATGATGGTAATGCTCAGGGATCCCTTAGGTTTCCACTTTCTCAAAGCCCATTTTCTAATGAAATCAATATTAGGTCTAGAGCCAAGAAACTTACCAACGAGGGAGAGATTCACTTTTCTTAAAGCTCTATCAACACAACCATCTGGGACCCTCAGGTAGGTGGCACCCTCATTGTCCTTTTCCCACGTGAACTGTCTAGCAATTTTCAGACCCACCTTGGTGCTAGGGCTTTGTAGCAACTTATTCCAGGCCAAAGATGTGGATTTAGGCATTTCCACACTTTCATTTGTAGCCATCTAATTTTGGCTGGAGATCTGCCTTTCCTCAGCACTCTTAGCTTTAGTGCGTAGACTTTCTGCAGCCAGAACTGTAGAAACTACACTGACAGTACCTACAATGATTTCCCTTTCGTTCATACTCGTGCTTTCAATCGACCGATTCTGGCCACATATCAGCCTCTCCTCAGAAATATTAAGCTTATTTTGCAGACATTCTATAGCCAGAACTGTAGAAACCACATCACCATAGTTTTCTCCATTTAATGTGCATGTTAACTTATCATTGATGTTGTGATATTTTCTCTTAGTACAACAAAGTGTTTTCCCTTAAATATTCTACCTAAAAATGTTGGTTTGTGCATCAAGAATCCTTCCCCATATCAAATTGTGTAGATACTCAGTAAAAACCCTCATATAAATTTGGTGTATCACCTCAGTTTTATAATTTTACAGCCATCTTCTACCGTTAACCATAGAAAATCAATTTAGGATACATCAACAAGGAACCGGCCTTGATACCGGAGACTCACCTTATAATAGGGTATACCCCATATACATGAGGTTTTTCCATTGTATCTACGAAAGAGAGAGATCAATTTTTACAAGCTTAGAAAACCTACAACCATCTCTCTACAGGGTGCACTTTTGTGAGATAACAGTTATTGGAAAACTCAGTGGGACAATGAATTAGATCTACATGCAAGTTACAAATTCTACATCAGATCTACAACATATTTACATAAAATCAAAAGTTACATTTGGGAGCAAGCTGTAGCAATTTATTCTAAATATTTTATGGCAACACCATAAAGTTGATTTCAGACAAGTATTGCACCATGTTCCATGCCTAAAGTGACTACAAGATCATTGGTAAGAGGAATTCCTCCTAATTTTGTTTCTTTACCTTTGAATTCTAATAGAAGGATAAGAGTTGGTAATACTTTAACTTATAATAGACCTGGTTTTGACAACCCTCCTCCTAACATTCCTTCATCATGAATCAATTTCTCTATTAACATCCTAGTTTTTCTGATGGAAATCCAACCACCTAGAAAATTTTTGACCTTTACTAATGGCAGCCCATTAGTAATCCAATTTTACCATGACATCCCTCATGCTTCTATGAAAAGTTTGACATCATTCACTGGTGAATATCAGGTGACACTTACAGAGCACATTAAAGATGTCACAGCCTTATGTGTAGTTCATAATATTACTCACGAGGATGTAGTTTGGAGACTTTTAGCTGCATCTCTTAAAGGATAAGCCTTGCAATGGTATATAAATCTAGAGATTGGATGCATACAAACTTGGGATGAATTTGGTGATAAAGTATTGAAAATATTTCAAGACAATTCAGATCATTTAGCTCTTATAGAGTAGTTGTCTACCATTAAAAGAGCTCCCAATGAATTTATGTCAAGTTTCAACATCCATTTTGCTAGAACTTGGAAAAGAATTCTAGCAAGTGTCAAGACTCACGCTGATCACGCTTTTCTTTGTTATCTTAGGGCACTAAATAGTGATATTTCAAATATGATTCAGTCTATGGGAGGAGAGATGCTCCCAGCAGCCTATGATATCACCATCTGAGCTGAAAATAGTCTTATTCAAGATGGAAAATTAGCATCCAAACCTTTAATACCTATTTTAGTAGACTTAGCCCCTATTCCACAACCTATTACAATTGTAGAACCCGGTGTTGAAACCCCATCAGATGACGTATTTAAATCTTTGCAGACTATGGGAAATAAGCTGACTTCAATTGAGAATAGGCTTGCATTACCTAGCAAACATTATCAGGCTCCTTATCAGCAAAATAGGTAGCCTTACCAGCAAAATGAAAATTTTAGGCATCTTTATCAGCAAAGGAAATTTTACCCAAAGGGTCCTAGTTCACCTAATGCTTTAGTTCCAGTTAACATGACTACAGAAGATTGGTGCCAAACTTGCAATCAACCTCATTTAGCTGTAAATTACCCAGATGCTTTTCTAAATCTAAATATTGTTGTACAACCTCAATCTGAAGCATTGTGCATGCCTCAAATGGAGAGTGGGAAGAAAGAAAATCATGTTTAGAAAGCACCTAAACAAAATTTAGTCAGTTTCAATGAGGATGATTTCATTGTAGTTACCACTAGGGCTCAAGGAAAAGTTGTTGAAAGTAAAAAAAAAATAGACCTATTCTACCTATTGTCACTGATAAGAAGACATCTACAACCCCAAAACTGGCTAACAATCCTACTCTTCCTCAAAAAATAGCAAGTGTTTCAGTTTATAAAGGACAATAAAAACAACTACAACCCGACCCAAGAAGATTGTTTATACCTTAGATATCAAAGACAGCTGAAGTAGAATCAGTTTTTGATAAGGCCTATGCTAAAATAGTTGAATTTTTCTCTAAAATTTTCACTTCTTTTAACATTGGTGATGTAATGAAAAAGCATAATGTTAACATCTCAATGTGGGATGCTCTAAGTATTCCAGGACAACAAGATTTACTTTCTCATGAACTAGCTAAGCTGTAGATTTTTTCAAAAACAACAGAAAAGGAAGTTTAGAAAGTAGACATGGTCTTGGGAACATTTGAGTAAGACCTCATAAAAGAGGTTAAATGGATGGTTTAGAAGGTTCTAAAAATTATTTTCCTTTATAAACTAAAACACTTTCTATTTCATAATTGCATGGTGGATAGTGGCATAAGTAGCACAATTATGCCAAAAGCAATTGCAAAAAAATTGGGTCTGCAATATGAGCCTATAGAAAAAAGTGTCTTATATCTTGAAGGAATTGTAACTAATATAGTTGGTGTAATCAGAAATTTTGAGGTAAGATTGCATGCTTGCCCAAATGTTTCCATTCAACAAGATATTACTGTTGTAGATTTACCTTGTTACTTTGCTATATGTTTATCAAGATATTTCACAGCAAAGATAGGAGGTTATTTCTCCTTAGATTGGTCCTTATTTTTCACTACTTTCTATGAAACCAAAGTACCTGTTAATTTAGAGCCATTAGCTAGATTCAACATTGAGCCTCACTCTTCCAACACAGTAGCTAATTATGCAGCCTTAGACTAGTCTGATTTTGATGATGTAGCTCATGTTTATGGATGAAAATATGGCTGAAGAACATGTCCATGATCCTTTTAAGGAAGTTAAAGAACATCTATTTGGTGTGTATTCTATGCATGAAGAAAATACACAACTTTCCTTGCTATCTAAAACTAAAGATTCAGTAGAAGGGATTTGCAAGCTTCATTTTGATGGAGCCAAGAACAAAAAAGGATAGGGAGGAGGCTTGATGCTCACTTCCCCAACAAGTTAAAGGTATTTCTCATATTTGAGTCTCCAATTTTCATGCACTTGTAATGTAGTTGAATATGAAACATTAATTCATGGCTTGCTTTAGGCCAGAAAGAAAAGTATCACCACATTACAAATTTTTGGTGACGCTGAGTTGGTTATCAATCAAGTAAAGAATTTTAATGTTTGTAAGAATCCATTCATGAATTCTTACAGATATAGAGTTTCAGACTTAATGGAAGATTTTGATGCTATTAATATTCAGTCCATTCCTAGAACTGAAAACAACAATGCAGATAGACTTGAAGCATTTTGTGCTAGTTTTGAAGTGCTGGAATAGATACATAACAACAAATTACAGCCTCATATTAAGTTAATTGTCAGGCCTTCTATACCTAATAATGACTTGAATTGGCATGCTTTTGAAGATGATGATCAAATCTACAGGTTTTTGCAGCAAGAAGCTAATTTTTTTGTAGTAAATCAGGATAAATTACAGCATTTATACGGTGACCAGATTGTTCAATTAAAAACAAATAAGTACCCTCGAGGTCTAGTCACATTAGAGGAAATATTCAACATTGATGATCGGGTAAGAAAAGACAAAACTAAGATGTCAACACATGCTGATAACTATGAAGAAATTTCAGTTGATGAAGGGAAAAATTTGTTTCTCAGAAAGGTATGTTCCTTACCTGAAAAAAAATCATTTATTAATCTTTGCAAAGAATTTAAAGATGTTTTCACTTGGAGATACCAAGACCTGAAAGGGTTTGATCCCATTTTAGCACAACATACTATCGAATTACAGCCAAATTCTAAACCAGTTAGATAGAAACAGAGGCCTATAAATCCCAAAATAGAGCCTTTAATGAGGAAAGAGTTATCCAAGTTAATTAAATTAGGTATTATCTTTCCAATTAAGCATTCAAGTTGGGTAGAAAATCTTGTTCCTGTTAGGAAGAAAAATGGAGAAATCATATTATGTGTGGATTTCAAAGATCTTAACAAAGCTTCATTAAAAGATCATTACCCACTATCAAATATGGATCAAATTTTGAGAACAGTTCCTGGTTCAGATAGACTATCTCTTCTAGATGGTTACAGTGGATACAATCCTATTTTAGTCCGAGAAGAAGATAGGTACGAAACAACTTTTACCACCAAGTGGGGTACTTATGCTTACAAAATAATACCTTTTGGTCTTTCAAATGTCGGTGCAACATTTCAATGTGCAATGGACATGGATTTTCATAGCTTGCTAAATAAATGCATCCTTGTCTATTCAGATTATGTTACTATATTTTAAAAAAATTATGATGAACATTTGATGCATCTAAGGAAGACTTTTCCGTTGTGCAGACAGTTTGTAATATCTTTAAATCCCAAGAAGTCCATTTTTTTAGTACATCAAGGTAAATTACTTGGCCATATTGTTTCTAAGAAAGATTTAACAATTGATCCTTTGAAAATCGAACGCATATAATAGTTATCGTTGCCTCATCATAAGAAGGCATTACAAAGTTTTCTTGGAAAAATCAACTTTGTAAAAATATTTGTTCTATATTTTTCCCGCCATTGATTAAACCATTGACAACTATGTTAAAGAAAGAGAAAACATTCTCTTTGACCAACGAAGGGAGTGAAGAGTTTGAAGAAATAAACAAATAGCCATCTCATCAGTGATCCTACTATTGCAGGGTGTGAAGAGTTGTGAGTGGGATGATTTTACAATGTATGCACTTGCAGGAGCTGAAACCATCTTACCATATTAACTTAAGTTAATGATGAAAATATTGATGAACAACCCAATTAGTTCTTTTGGCAGAGTTTACCATGACTATATGAGAATAGGGTACACATTTCTTGAAAAACAAGTACTTTAATGTAGTTCAGAGGATCTAAATCATTTCAAGTATATGCTTTCATAATAACAAACTCCATGTTCTAGTTTCTCATCCAAGTGTTAAAATGCGTTTCAGATGTTAAATACTAGAATTGAATGTTCCTTGAAAAGAGCATGTTGGATAACAAATAATTATGAAGTCATGATGTTGATATGCCCTGGGTTCAATCAACCATAGTCCAAGGTAAAGGATTGTGGGTGAACATCTAATTACTGATATGGAAAGACACTAAGCTATAGGCCAAGATTTGAAACAATGATTGTGAAATTGCGTAATACCAACATTACAAGGCATTTTAGAGTACAACCTGAAAATCAGGGAACCTAAAACTTTCTAGCAGAGAAGTTATAGAATCAAGATGGATGACTAATTTGATTAATTTATCTTAGATCATAGTGCACTTATCTGGAAGGTATGGACAACTAAACCTAAATGAAAGGTACTTTCAGATTACATAATGCCATACCTATGCTAATTTAATTGATAGTGTGTTGTTCAAAAAGGATATAAATGGAATCCATTGTTACTGATTGTGTTGATTATGAATTTTGAGTGCAAAATTACTATCTAGAATTCTCATGAAGGACCATGAAGAAGGGTCACTTCTCATAACCTATTGAAGCTCTTAAGATCATGAAAGCTAGTTATTGTTGGCCTCTAACATATTTAAGGATCATGTTTTGAATTGATTAGAAAGTGTAAGAAATGTGCTTTCTTTGTTGAAAAGAACGTCTTATATTGTAGAAGTGTATCCTTTAGCAAAACCCATTTCAGTATGATCAATAATTCATGTAGTGTAGTCGATGACTTTATTGGTATGATAAATTCTCCTTCATAACTAAGTAACATAAGTGGATCTTGACTACTATGGATATTGTTTACATGATGGACTAAAGCCAATGGGCCCTTGAAAGTTTTATCCAATGAAACTTCAATCTTATCCTTTTATGAAGGTATAGTTTGCATACTTTGGTGTTCTATGTAACTATCATATCAGATAATGCCTTAGGCATTTCTTGGTTGTAAGAAGATAACAGATTGGGGCTGATCAAGCATGGTATTCATTTGAGTACTTGGTCTAATTATTACCCCCAAGGTAATGGATATACACTAAAAGTACTAACTCAATGTGCATGTTTCATCTGGTAGCATGTAGATAACACTGAAAAGACAAAATTCAAAGAGCTTGGCATCTGATGTTAAATTCAAAACTTTGGGCTGATAGAGTGACTCTTGAAAGATCAGTTGGAAACTCACAATACAAAATTATTTATGGAAATTGAGGCAAGAATTTCGGTGAATTCAAGTTGAGTTACCAACATTAGATTTACTACATCAAATAGAGCTTCTTGAGAATGAACCAATTATAGGTTGCATTATCATAGAACTAATAGGAACTATAAGAGCTAGAGATTAAGATCATTTGAATCATGGAAAAGGATAAGATTAACAGATGAAGAAGCACATTTGATACAATCGAAATGCAAATTTCATGAATATTTAATGAAGGAGATATTGTGTCACTAAAATGGGATCCACTAATTGTGCAAAGTCATAGGAAACACACAAAGTTTGATACAATATGAGTGGTACCTTAGCATGATTTTAGTCTTAGCTAAAGATGTACAATGCTATTTCAAATTTTGTAAGTTGAGTGGAGAGGAAATTCCCATTCGCTACGAATGGTATGTTTCTCAAAGAATATTATTGAGGAATATCCTATAGTGTTGGGCTTAGATTAGGATTTCCATTTCAATAATAAGTGTAGTTGTTGTACATTGCATTATTTCTAATCCCTTCAGGATAAGTGCATTCGTGCTCATGATCTAGGTTTTACCAATGATCATTTTCCATTTTTAGTTTTGTTTTGGGAAGGGTTAGACCTTCAAGTAAAGGACAGATTTTCAGGATAGATGCTTGCACCTCCATGCCTAATGGACAAGAGATACCCTAGGCAATGGTTTATAAACTAGTACGAAGCTTTCCCCACAATATGTAAAAATTGTTGACAAATTTTTTGTACTTGTGTAAAAAAAAGAAAATCAAAACTTTTTTACAATGGATGGCATTGGTGAAGTATTCCTAAGCTAAGGGAAAAGTCATAAGTGATATTATTGTTACTGTTAAGTCAGTTAATGATCTACCATGAATTCTATAGCTATGTGTGCTGAATTATAAAACCTAATAGATCACATAGTCTGCAATTTCATGACTATCTTCAGCAAAAGAAAACAAGGTCTCAAAGGACAACTTTATTGTCTTGATGAAGAAATTGTAATTACCATGAATAGGCGAAATGCTAACAATTTTTGGAACAACAAACATATATTGTCACATTGTAGAGATCAAAAGTCATTACTGAATGTTTCAGGTTTTCTTAATTTTCCTTCCTTCATGATTCAGACATTCAATTATATTACTGAGTTGTTTAGTTCATCATACAATACATACAAAAAGGTGAAATGTAGAAAGAAATATAACAACTCATTTTCAGAATTCAATGTTTTATTCATAAGGAATTTCAAATGTTCCGACACAAGCTTTGTGGGATGTAACTAAAAACTAAAGTACATATACTGAAATAAGAGCTTGTACACATGCATGCAAGAGAATAAGTAAAGGAATCTATAGTGAAACCATCATTTCCTTGGGGGTTTTCTTTGTTGGTCGAAGCATAACCATTTCTAGCTTTTGTTTCTTCTTCATCTTTGTTGTCAAAATTCAATGTACCTAAAAAGAAGAAAAGGAGAAAATTGTCAGTTACGAGCTTAAGGATTTAATCCCATATATTCTTTACTATCCTAATTCGTTGATATGAATCTCTTAACAATCGGAGATATAGTTTACTTGAAGATCAGATGTATACATGATTTACTCTCTCAGAAAAAAGAAAAATCTATCTTGAAAATAAAAAAACCATGTGACGATCAAGATGAGTGCCAAAGAAGCACTAGAAATCTGTCTACACTAGTTGAGTCCTAACATATATTTAATATACAAATTTCATTTCAAGTGTACAGAGTGTATTTTATAGCCTTTTGAAGACAATACATAAGTACAATATCAAATGTTGGAAAGAAGAGAAGAATGTTAGGGACTAATCTATGATTCAATAGTTGACCTAAAAGTAGGACAACTGATGTGTACCTTTTGATTGAGATATTTAAACATATATTTGCTGGGTAGCAAGTTATAGAAAGTCATACTTTTAACTTTGAATACCAAAGTGAATCATTTAGGATTTCAACAAGTTGAAGGTAACTCACTAAAGGAATACACATGCTCGATTATTGAAGGATAGTCAAATATTGGATTCTGGTCAAGCAATTTTGACCAGAGCTTCACGAAGAGCAAAATGGACATGGTACTTCATTGGTCCAATACCGTCAACTGCAGGAAAAGAAATCAAATGTACTATTGTTCATAACACAGTGAACTATAAAATGGAGCATTTGTCATAGGTTAACAAATGAGTAACATCAAAATTGTGTCATAGCTAGACTCTTATAGAGCTATTGATACTATGAATTTTTATTGTAAAATTTCAATACTGAACATTTGAATAATCAGGATAATGTTAGCCATATTACAAAGAAGTTTGAAGTATTTATGACAAAAATAGTAGCGTATATGTTAGAAAATTATAGCTCAAGTTGGATCACAGTAAGTTACCATCTAATGTATACTGTAGATTATAGTGTGTTGGTACCCAAATTGATTCTCCCTCAGAAGATGAGCAGCATCACAGGTTTGGCAGGAAGCTTAGAGACAAGCAGAGCATGTAGTGTGTCGTTTTGTAGCTGGGGATGAAATGTCAGCTTGCTCTTTGTCACTCAGATGTGGAGAAATGGGTAGCACCCTCAAGAGGATTTGACCTATCCTCACTACTTTATGGTTGTGCCTTTCAACCAGGGTGAGAGGACCCTTTTTGTAGCCTGTTGTTTGTGGAGGAGATGGAGATATCCTTCCTTATGAAATTATTAAGAAGACCTTGAAGAAAATATGATCAATGCAACAAAACCTAACTCTCACGAGTTGTCACTCTAGATAATGGAGATATTTTCTAAGCAAGGTTCAGGCCACTAAAGACAATGAAAACTTGATTGTTTTCTGCATGTTTTGGTAGTAAAAATTATGCATTTGTATACACACATGACAAACAGGGGTATTATGGGTATGATTGGTTGTTTTTAAATGAATTTTTAGTGGGAGGTGAGGCAGAAATGAACTTGATTCACCAGATCCTTGAGAATTTTACAAAAAATGGAGAGCTTGAACAATAGAATGCTTCAGGATAGCTAGGATGTTCCTTTAACCAGAATATGTGCTTCAATGGAGGCCCGAGATCAACACATTTTCACACAAACTTCAAGGATCCAAAATGAAGGCTCAAATTGGAAAACTTAATTAAACATTATCAACCTTTGTTTCATCACGCCTAAGATACCCTCAAAGGCTAACAAACAATCTTATAGTCATGCTAGGAGTCACAGTGATTTTAAATTTTTTTATTTCACTATCAAATGAAAGCTCTTCTGATAAATGAAATTGAAAATGCCACCAAACTATCACAAGGATAAGATCTTGTGTGATTCATAAATATTTCAATGTAAGATTGCAACGGGAACAAGAAAACTACTTGCAAACATTTAGGAAATGGAGCAAACACAAATTTTTCCCAAAAATAACGTAGATTAACTCAATTTTGATTAAATTTATCAGTAAGGGCAAAGTTTCTAGAACAATCCCAGAGCTTGTTCAATGGATGTACACTCACAACCACCTTAACATGATCAAATTTAACACAAAGGAGATAAATAGGTTTCTTCATGATGGTTTCTCAGAAGGATGGGTTCTATCAAGATTTTCTCTTAGAAAAATCAGTACTCGACCTCTAACACTCTAACCATTTGCATGATAAATTCATGTAATTTATAATACTTCATTTATAACAATAGAGTTTTCCCCCCAAAAATCCAAATATTGAGTGTACCAGTTCTATCCACTGATTGCCTGATCATGATTCCCAGAATAAGATATCTGTAAAAAAGTTGTTAGGTACTGCAGAGGGTATATCTCTTCCAAACATTTCTCCCATTCATTTAACTTCACTTCTAGTAGATCACTTTCATCCTCTCGCTTGCCAACCACTTCCGCCTCGTAATCTGTCAAATCTGGTTCTTTGCGTGCCCGGGAAGAAAAAATGGAAGATCAGATCGAGCCCAGAGATTAGATCTCATATTAATGGTAAAAGACATCCCCAAATTTTCCTCACCAAACTAGGATATCAACGGGTCTTTTGATGTGCCAAGGAAAGAAAAATCAGGTCAAACTCGACAGTTAGATAGCATATTTAATGGTGAGAGATGTTTACAGACCTTCCCCACCAAACCAGGATACCAAATTAATGTTCCTCTTCATTTGGCATGTAGGAGACTCCAATAAATGATTAAAAAACCATAAGAATATCACATCCCCATGAGATTTGGAGTAAAAATGGTGGAAAATCATATACAAATGCAGAGTTGTCGTCAATGATTTCTATTTTGAATTTGGATTGTCCACATGGGAGATCTAATTTAAAGCATGGGACTTCGGGTTTCTTTTTACCTTTTAAAACCTTTTGGAAAAAAGAAAAAATTTCTCATTTTTTCTTTGCACCTCCATGCCCTTGAGAAATGAGCCTAACACATGTCTCCTAAGGTGGGTCCCAAAGGAACCATGGCTAAATTCTGTTATTTCACCTCCTTTCTGGAAAAGGGAAAATTTTCCAACTTTTCCCCGCATAGCTCTGTCCTTTCCGCTTTTAGTTTTTGACGTGTGTCCCAGTGAGAACCATGCTTCATTTTATTCAAATTTAAGTCCCTTCTCCACAAAAGGAAAATTTTCCAAATTTCCCCCAAAAGTCCGCACCTGCACCGTTAACTGGTGCAAATTTTGACTATTCTCTATCGGGCTTGCATGGGCCTTTTTGATGATTTTAGTCTTTTAAACAACAAGGGGCAAAAATATCTAAGTTGTCCCTCGATGGCCCACCACCCTGCCTCTTTACTTTTCAATGCCAACCTTGACCTCCCTCTTGTATGGGCTTGTGAGCACATTTTGAGATGGTCCCCAATCCTTAGAGGCCCTAAAAAAATGCGAAGTTACCCCCGATGGTCCGCTTCTCCCGCCTTTTAGGAAGTTGTTCAAACTAAGCCACACGTCAAAATGGCGCATCTTGAGATGGTCCTCCAAAAGTTAAGACCTTGAATGAGCGTGGGCTCACCACGTGTCCTGACCCAACAAAAATTGTTTGAAAGCTTCATTAGCTCAGTAAGAAGGTGCACGATGTGTCAGGGTCTGATGCAATCTCCTTTACTCCATTTTTCCAAAAGTCTAAGTAAAATAGTAAAGTGAGTGGAGGCCTTCGAAGTGTCCTCCTAGTGCTCCACTTTAAAATAAAATTGCCAGGGTGGGTCCTCAAACATGTGTGGTCCCTCTATGACTTGTCCCAGGCCTCTCAAAACCTTTCTCTAATAAAATACTAAGTATGGAAAGACCACATGGCAGAAGCCTCAAATGTGTCTTACGATGGTAGCTAAATTTCAAAATGGTTCCCAAGAGCGGAGACCTTGAATGATCATGGGCTCATCCAATGTAGTACCTATCCCACCTAAATAGTAATGGATACCAATCAAAATTTTTGTCCACAGTCTACGGAAGAGCAGCAGAAACTTCCACGTGTCCTCTCGGTGAAACTCACAAGGCCAACCAAAAAGAAAATCTTCAAATGAGTGTCGTTCCTTCCATCCCCTAGACCATTTTTTTTTAAGTTGAGGTGATTCATGAAAATTTTGAAGTACCTTGTCGAGCCACATCATAACCAAAAGATAGCCACACTTACCTATTGATGCCCAAGGATGTAAATTTGACTAAGGACAAATGCTTTGTTGAAACCCTAAAATGTGAAAAAACAACCATTTGAGTTCACGAAGCATGAAAATTTCTCCAAGGATGGAGAATTTAGAAATGTTACAAAGGCATACAAATATAATTCCTTCGAGCTACATCCATTCATTTTTCTTCAAGTATTTAGGGAAAAATAGGAACAATGGTACAACAAATCATGGACTACGGAAAATGGAAAGATTAGGGACAACTCAACTTTTTCATATGCAATATATAAATGTGAGAGTCAACTATCAGATCCAAAAGTGCATGACCTTGGATGCAGGAAAGGATTGATTACGAGGCATTCAAAAGGAAGGTATAGAATCTTTTAGGCATCCACATTATGGGAAGATAAACATGTGACAAAGACACGCAAACTAGAGGTAATTTTAATGGAAAATGGGGCGAGATAAATTTTCTGAGCACCAACATCAACTCCGACTCAGGGATGGGGACTCCTTGTGAGTGCCACAAGAACAACTAGGTAGACCAAGTGCCAGGAACATATCCATTAGGCAAAGGATTCGGCTTGAAAAAGTTGGCATATCGGAAAAACCAAAACCATCCCCCAAATAACGAACCAAGAAACCAGTAAAACCAAGGCCACCAGAGGGCTAGAACAAGCAAGAACACGAAAGATAGACAAAAAGTAACCAAAAAACTATACACTGTACCGAGTGATGCTCACCTTGATTCATGGGGAATCAAACCATAGAAATGTTTCAAATGTTTTCCATTAACATAGAATTCAAGTAATTCCCCATCTAAGTCCTTCAGGAAGAAAGCTATATTCACCAATATCTAATATCAATGGAGTAAGGGCCCATCCATAATGCATCAAATTTTCCATGCTTGCCCTTATCTTCATGCCTGATATCCCATAGTAGCACAATATCTCCAACATTGAAAGCTCTGGGAATGAACTTCTTGTCAAATAACTTCTTCAGCTTTTCTCTGAACTTTACATCCCTTTAGTGGGATGCCCTCCTTTCTTCATCAAGTTCAACAATCTTGTTAATGCGTGCATCATATGGACTTACATTCTTGATCTTCCAGTTGTTGACTAAACTGATATGAGGATAATTACATATGCAAGGGCATAGCAGGGCCTGAGTTTCCATACACCAACTCAAGTGGACTCTTTCCAGTAGCTCTTTTAATAGTAATTCAGTCAGCCTAGAACAGAAAACTTCAACTGCTCACCCCATTTTCTCTTGTTCAGCTCCAAGGTTCTTTTGATAATCTTTCAGCAAGTTTTTATTAATGGACTCAACTCGTCTATTTGCATGGGGATTGTAATTGGAGATCATATGTCAAATTGATCCCATATTCTTTGCGCATTGCCACCAAGGGTATAGCTCTGAAGCTCATGGCATTATTAGCAATAATTTTGACTGGCACCCCAAACCTGTAGATGATATGGTTCAACATAATAGTCCATGACAATTTGGTGTGTTGACTCTTTTGGTGGGGATTGCCTCCAACCAACTTAGTGAAGTAATTAGTGGCTACAAGAATCCACTTATGGCCAACACTTGAAGGGTCTGCAATCTCACCAATAAAGTCTATTCCCCATTTCTTGAATGGGGCTTCAAATGATACAGGTTGCAAAGGCAGGGAGCCTAAAGCTTTCAGTCTTCCAGAGAGGTGCTGACAACTCTCACATCTCCTAACCAAAAGAGTTGTATCCTATGAAGAAATTTGGCCATTAATAACCAAGCCCTCAAGATCTTGTGTGTTGTGACTCTTCCAGCAAAATTCCCACCACCAACTCCTCCATGGAGACTTCAACAATTATCTTGGGGGCTTCATCTTCAGTAATGCACCTTAAGAGAACTCCCTTGGGGTTCTTCCAAGCTAACCCATAATCAGTAATGACATATTTTTGGGAAGCCAACTTAAGGGCCCTTTTTTGGTTCTTACTCAAATGCTTAGGGCAGTATAGATGTCTGAGATAAAAAATTACATCTTTGTACTACTTAGAACTCATCAATTTTTTCAAAAACATCTACCCTACCTTCTTCTACCTCATTTACATGAATAGTTTCACCAAGTTACTCTCATCCATAAGCTTAGCCAAGCCCAAACCTCTCACCAACTTCATGGTTTGGATATCCATGTCATATTCTTACAACTTGTTCACCCTATCTGCATATTTTTCTTGAGACTTCCATCTCTGATAAGATGTCTTTCACCATAGTGTGGGGAACATAACTAACAATTTTAAAGTGTAAAATGTAAGGTTCATCATAGTAAGTTAAGAATAGTCGATCACTAACATGGTATATTTTGTTGGTACCCAAATTGATTCTCCCTCAAAAGCTTAGAAGCATCATAGGTTTGGTAGGAAGCTTGGAGACAAGAAGAGCATGTAGTGTTTCGTTTTATAGCTGGGGATGAAATGCAACTTGCTCTTTGTCACTCAGATGTCGAGAAATGGGTAGCACCCTATAGAGGATTTGACCTATCCTCACTACTTTATGGTTGTGCCTTTCAATCAGGGTGAGAGGACCCTTTTTGTATCCTGTTGTTTGTAGAGGAGATGTAGATATCCTTCCTTGTGAAATTATTAAAAAGACCTTGAAGAATATATGATCAATGCAACAAAACCTAACTCTCATGAGTTGTCACTCTAGATAATCGAGATATTTTCTAAGCAAGGTTCATGCCGCTAAAGACAATGAAAACTTGATTGTTTTTGCATGTTTTGGTAGTGAAAATTATGCATTTGTATACACAAGACAAACAGGGGTAGTATGGGTCTAATTGGTTGTTTTCAAATGAATTTTCATGGGAGGTGATGCAAAAATGAACTCGATTCACCAGATCCTTGAGAATATTTACAAAAATTGAGAGCTTGAACAACAGAATGCGTCAGGATAGCTAGGATGTTCCTTTAACCAGAATATGTGCTTCAATGGAGGCCCAGATCCACACTTTTCACACAAAGTTCAAGGATCCAAAATGAAGGTTCAAATTGGAAAACTTAACTAAACATTATCAACCTCGGTTTCATCACTCCTAAAATACCCTCAAAGGATAACAAACAATCTTATAGTCATGCTAGGAGTCGCAAATATTTTAAAATTTTTTATTTCACTAGCAAATGAAAGCTCTTATGATAAATGAAATTACAAATGCCACCAAACTATCACAAGGATAAGATCTTGTATGATTCACAAAGATTTCAATGTAAGATTATAATAGGAATAAGAAAACTACTTTCCGACATTCAGGAATGAAGCAAACACAAATTTTGCCTAAAAATAACACAGATTAACTCAAGATTGATTAACTTTATCAGCAAGGGAAAGTTTCTAGAATAATCTCAGAGTTTGTCAATGGCTGTACACTCACAACCACCTTGACATGATCAAATTTAAGACAAAGGAGATAAACAAGTTTCTTCAGATGATTTCTAAGAAGGACAGGTTCTATCAAGCTTTTCTATTAGAAAAATTGGTCCCGACCTCTAACACTCCAACCATTTGCACGACAAAGTCATGCAATTTATAATACTTCATTTACAAGAAAATTTTCCCCCAAAACCAGGGACAATCAAAGCACCATTGCGCCTTGAGACTCGCAAAATCATATTTGCAAACAAGTTGTCATGTTTGCAGAGGGAAAATCTTTCCAAATATTTCCTGCATTCAATTCTTCACCTGGTAGGTTGTTCATCATCTTGCACACAAACTACTTCCTCCTCCAATTTTTTAAATTTGGTTCTTTCCATGCCAAGGAAAAGAAAACTAAAAATACAATTGAAACTAATGATCAGATCACGTCTTGATTGCAAAAGATGTCTTCATATTTTTCCTACCCAACCAAGATACCAAATTAATGTTCCTCTTCACTTTTCATGCAGTAGACTCTAAGAAATGCTAAAAAACTGTAAAAAATTTCATCCCTAGGAGCTTTGGAGTAGAAATGGCAGAAAATTAGATACAAATGCATAGTTTTTGTTGATCTCTCTTTTGAGTATGGACCATCCCTGTGGGAGATCCAAGTTAAGACAGGCCTGGGGTTCCTTTTTACCTTTTACACCTTTTGGAAAAAATGTAAAATTTCTCAATTTTCTCCACCCCTCTGCCTTTGAAAAATTGGCATGACAACTGTCCCAATGTGGGTCCCAAAGAAAACGCGGCTAAATTATGCTATTTCACCTCTTTTTTGGAAAAGGGAAAATTTTCCAATTTTTCCCCGTAGCTCCACCCTTCTACTTTGAGTTTCTTATGTGGGTCCTAGGGGAACCACGCTTCCTTTTCTACTTTTAACTCCTTTCTCCCAAAAGGAAAATTTTCCAAATTTCCATCAAGATTGTGCATCTTTGTCATTGACTGGAGAAACTTTTGACTATTCTCTATTGGCCCCATGGGTCATTTTTATGATTTTAATCTTTTGAATAATAAGTGACAAAAAATCCAAGTTGCCCTTGATGGCCTACCTCCTCACCTCTTTACTTTTCAAACTGCCACATGTCTGAATGGTGTATCTTGAGATGGTCCCCAAAAGTAGTGACCCTAAATGAGCATGGGCTTGCCACATGTCTTGGGCCTTTTACGAAGTTACTAAAAAAACTAAGGGAAGAAAACCCAGCAGAAATCACCACGTGTCTTTATGGTGCAACTTCAAGAACCTTATAAGGCTTCAATATGATTTGGTAGGGGCGTGCTTCCATTTTAGAATTTTTACTCCATTTTTCCAATAGTGAAAAATATCCAACTTGCCTCTGAAGGCCACATCTCTGTTTTTAACTTTTCCACGTGTCCTTTTGCGGGGTCAAAGTAAGACTTTTTCCCTGTTGCTTATATTTTTCTCTAATCAAAGCCTGACAGGGCTGCAGGGATGGTTAAATTTTTTTGCCAAAGTAGCCAAAAAGAACAAGTTAAAAAAACAAATTTTTCGTGCCCCATCATATTAGAAGAAGCCACGTAAGTACCAAAAGAACCAATCAGAATTGAGCGGAGCTATTGGACCAAATTTGTGATTTTTCCAAAAAAGAAAAAACTGACAAGTTAAAACATTTATCCGCCATCCCTTGACCAACCAAAAGAATCCACGTGACTACCGAATTTTGAGGAATAATTTTGAAAAGAAAAATACACCCACCAGACCGTCAAAAACACATAAATTCACCATTCACGCCTTGAATCTGATTTTTCATTAAGGATGATTTTTTTTGAAACAAAACCAAGTGAATCATGGTTCAAATCATCTTTCAACCATGAATTTGGATTTTCAAAGACATACAAATATAAATTGATCATTCTTGAGTTTCCATGGTCGGAAAAAAATAGGAAAAATGGCAAAGCCCGCGGATTTTGAAGAAATTAGGGAAAAAATGGGGCAAACTCGAAGATTCCTTAAAAAAATGGCATGACAATGGATTATGCAAACCATTTGAGGAATTTAAATGGATTTAAAAGCTTCAAAAAATCCACATCGAGAGAAAAAATGTTTCATAACATGCAGATTAGAGGAAAAACAGAGCAAATGGTGCAAGATCGAAATGAGCACCAACAGGTTCCAAGATCAAATGATCATGATAGGGGAATCAAAAAGTTTATAATAATGAGTCCAAATATGTAAGTGATTCAAGTACAACATAATGGATAAGGGAGGAATTTGGAAGACAGGATCAAGAAATAAACTTACATAAATAAAGCATCTTTTCTAGTTTTACATTGTTCCAGGAAAAATCTTTTTATTGCAAATGTTAATTTCAAAATTACTTTTGAGATACATCCATCAAATTTCAAGTCTGAAATGCAAGATTGTACAAGAAATGAAAATTACCTGTTCATTTAAGTAACTTCTGGCAATTTATAAAATAATCATATAGTTTTTTTAAAACAGAAAGTACATAGTAGCAGGTGAAATTTCAAAATGCACTTGAAATGAGAAGCACATTCCTGTAAACGGATATAAATAACAACTTGCACAACAAAAGTATCAAACGAAAAATCTCATAGAAGAACAATGTACAACAATGGGTTATCAGGTGTATTCATTAACAACTTAAAATGTTCATAGGCAGCAGTGCCCTAATAAGTAAAATGATTACAGTTTCCAAGAATACAAAATCAAAGAGGGTCGAGCAGAAGAAATGGGTGAAACCTTAGGGAACTGCAACATTACATAGAATCAAATATGCAACACCAAAATCATGGTGGCCTAAGTCACGCTCCCATTTCTTTAATGTATCTAGGGAGGATATCAATAATAACTAGGTAACAGAGGTCTGAGTGTACAATAATGACCGCTTAGGAAAATGCACATCAAAGCACAAATTTGAAACACTATTGTATCAAATTAGATTACGTGTACAGAACATAATCAAATCACAGTCATAAGATAGAGCTCAATAGTTAGAAATAATGGTGACTTGAGAAAATTAGAACTCAAATATGGGTAATCTATAAAATCCAAGCTTGAAAATGAACACACAAAAATAAAGAAATCTAAATACCCATATCTTACAATATGAAGATCTATAGTTTTAAGATATCATATACAACTCGAAATGGCTTTTAGAAAAGGAAGAATGGGATTTTTAAGGAGTATGAATTCAAAAAGAAAAATATTAAAAAAAATAAAGTGCTAAATCAATGCGATTTCAAAGGAAAATATTATTACCCACGTCTCAGAAAGCACAAATTCTAGCAAATAAACAAAGACCCATTAATGGGTAGAAAGGAAACTGAGTAAGAAAAGAACTCACCGACCAAATTGGCTCTATCAAAACCCTTGAAGAGTCATCAAATTCAGAGAAAGAAGATCAAGCTAAGAACAAGTTTCAACTCTAAACAACCAAGGCCTAACCATGAAATCAAAGAAAATGCATAGAAAGAACAGATTATTAGTATTTCTCGAAGGAAAAAGTGGCGAAGACGAAGTAATAGTAATATCCAAGGAATTCAAGACTTACCTTCCTCTCCAAACAATGTGATAGCTACATGGTCCCGAGCTCAAGAGAAAACAACAATGGAGGCCAAGAGACAACTCGCAGAGCTCAGAAAATAGTCCAATGTTTAGCCAAAACAACCTCCAAGACTGAGATCTAACTCACTGAAGTGGCGGCTGTTTTGAAAAACTCCCACAGAGATAAAAATATGATACATAATGGATCTTAAATCTTTCAAACAATGGCGGAAATCAAAAGAAACAACATAGAAATGAGTTTTAAAGATCAAACAATGGCGTAAAAAAATATTTGCTAGGGCTTTGCCGCTCTCTGTGAGCAAAAATGAAATGACCAAAATGATGGAGCTTGAACATTTTAACTAACTCGATGAACACATCTTAACCTAAATAACCTGGAGTTAGTGATCAAACGGTCCAAATTCAACAGGTATAAATATCAAAGGATGAGGATCAATCTCCATTCTCAATGCAAATTATCATGGTCACTTACCACTGACAAAATTCAATGCAAGGTTAAAAGCCCTAACCCAAGTTTCAGATCAACGGCATCAAATCAGACAATATAGAGATCAATGGTCTACATCAAAGACCTAACTCAACCTGAGTTATATAGGTGACCGAAAAGAACATAACAAGGGTTGAGTCATCATTGCTAAGGGGGCCGACCTAATTATTTACTTTTTTGAATTACTCACTATATTCCAAACTTTAAATAATGCAAGCCGACCATACATTCTAACTATAATCATTAGGCCCTTTTCAAATGCAAAATTTGTTAAGTAAATGTTATAGCATGTGGTGGCCGAGTATGACACTATTATCATTAACCTTGTATAACGTCCAAACTATATAATACAACACCCAAACCAATGATAAAAGAACACTTACCTTAAGAATAACAAGAGTTACCTCATAAAAACCAAATGGATATTAGTGATCAAGTGCAAGGGTGGCCCCACATACTACAAAGAGAAAAGGGAGCATGTACACATAAAGGAGGTCCCCACAAAATGGATGTATGGATGTTTATTTTTGTAAATATTGCAAGTATTGCATTTTTTTTACTCACAAACAGGGATTTTATGTTTTCATGCCTTCATGAGAGGATAGAACAAACAAGAAGATGAATTTGCATGCTCAAGGAAGAAGGCTTGCACAACAAGCAAGATTTATTGTTAGCAAATTATTCACCTTTATTTTCTTGAAAATAGAACAATCAACTTCAGTTTAACTATAATGTAATCAAGGCTATTAATGCCTATTTGTAATTACATGTTCTATTTTATTCCTTTATCTATTATTATATAAAGGATAAAAATAGGATTCATGGGTGAGTATAAGCCTTAAACTATTTTTAGGAAAGGGGTGAAAATTATTTTGCTATATATTGTGTGCCTTGGCGAAGCACGGTGAGAGGACTTTTGGATATAGGAGTATTGAAGAATTTTTTTCCATTTTTTCCTTTTCCATTTTTTCCTTCTAAGTGTGAATTATTTTCAACCTTTCCAATTATTTGCATCCTTGTGTATGTTTCTATTAGTATTGTGAATGTAAATTCCGTGAAAAATCATCTTACCCTACTATAAAATTCAGTATTTTAAGCATAATTTTAATGTGCATGTTAACTTATCATTGTTGTTGTGATATTTTCCCTTGGTACAACAAAGTGTTAGCCCTTAAATATTATGTATAAAACTATCGGTTTGTGCATCAAGAATCCTTCCCATATCAATTGTGTAGATACTTATTGAAATCCCTCATATAAATTTTGTGTATCACCTCAGTTTTATTATTTTTTACAACCATCTTCTATCCTTAACCACAGAAAATCAATTTAGGATACATCAACAAGGAACCAACCTTTATATCGGAGACTCACCTCAAAATAGGTATACCCACATACCTAAGGTGTTTCCATTGTATCTACGAAAGAGACAGATCAAATTTTGCAAGCTTATAAAACCTGCAGCCATCTCTCTACAGGGTGCACTTTCGCGAGATAAGGTAAACATAAACCTTATTCTCTTCAAAATGAAAAAGCTGACAAGTAATTACATGGTCATATGTTAATCAAAGGTGGCCAAGTATGGCATGGTGGCCTTTTACAAAGTGCCCACATATATATTTTTAAAACCATGGAAATATCCCAAATCTACAAGAAGACCAAACTCAACAAAGACATGTGCAACTATCTATATTGGTCCCCACATGGAGTTAGCATAGAACAAAAGTATTTTATTTTGCAAATGATATATTTAAAAGATAGTAAAAGAAATCATGTTACCACACTAGGGGACAAATGGAATGTCAATATCAAATAATGAACTTAAAAGTGGTCCCCATCAAGATGTATACTTGAGTGACTTATTTTTGTAAAGTATTGTAAATAATGGATTATCTTTACTCACACACAGAGATTAAATTTTGCATGTGCACCCATGGGGACAAGTGGATCAGAATTTCAGATGTCACATCAACAACAAGAATACAAATTTGCATTCACCTACAAGGAGACTTCCTCTTCAAAAAATGTTTATTTTTAGCATTATTCACCCATGACTTTTCTTAAAATTAAGACAATCAACTGCAGTTTGACTGTGATGTTATAAAAGGCTATTAATGCCTCTTTTTTATTAGTTTGATTTATTTTATTCCTTTATTTATCAATAGATAAAGGATAAAAATACGATGCAGTGGCGAGTACAACCTTAGTCTATTTTTAGCAAGGGTGGGTCAATCAATTTCGCTATATATTGTGTGCCTTGGCAAAGCACAAAAGAGGACCCTTTTTAGATACAGGGGTGCTGAAGCAATTTTCAGCCAATTTTACCCTTTGAATGTAAAGTATTTTCTACCTTTCCAATTATTTATAGTCTTGTGTATGTTTCCATTAATCTTGAAAATGTCAAATTCCCTAATTAATCATCTTACCCTGTTGCAAGTTCAATATTGTAAATGATATTAATGTGTATGTGTAACTTAGCAGTATTGTTGTGATTTTATCCCTCAATACATCAAAGGGTTTATCCTTAATTATCTTGAGAAACATGTTGGCCTATGTATCAGAAATTCATTTCATATCAATTGTGCATGTACTCAGTCAAAAAACTCATACAAGATTGGTGTATCATCTCATTTTTTAATTTCATTTTATAGTCATCTTTTACGCTTAAACCCCATAAAATTAGTTTGGGATACATTAATAAGGAACCAACCTTGATACCGGAGACTCACCTCAAAATAGGTATACCCACATACGTAAGGTGTTTCCATTGTATCTATGAAAGAGAGAGATAAAATTTGCAAGCTTAGAACACCTGTATCCATCTCTCTACAGGGTGCACTTTCGAGAGATAACATTGACTTATCTAATTCAAGGTGAGATATGAACTATTTAGAAGTGATGACAATATAAATAGAGAGGGAGAGGGGTCGCACAAATCCTTGGAAAATTGTGTGATATGATGATGATCTTATACTCGGGCACCTGGAGAGGGAAAGGGGAACTTGGAGAGTGATAAGGGTAATTTCATGCACCCTCGATCTATTATTTCCGTGTAAATACTCAAAATCCCTCCTATAAGTTTTCGTGAGGTATTCATTATTATTCTCCTTTTATCTCTATGATGCCGCAGGATGATCACTTAAGTCGTTGGAATTGTCAAATGAACTAATGACCTAGAAAACCCTTGATGATACATCAAGTCCTAAGAAAGAACAATGCAAAATGAGGGGTTGGAATTTCATCATGTGTCACAATGGTTATCTTATGAATGAGCACTACACTACATCTTATACCTAATGTATTTCTATGTGTGTGTGTGCATAATAGTGCACTAGGTTACCCATGATTACCCATCACCTTTTCAATCTTATCTTTAATATGAGTACCACAAATCTACTCATGGCACAATTCTCATAGATACTTTTCATCTTTTTCAAATATGGAATCTCATGGTAGTTCATCACTTAAAACCATCTCTTTCATAGTTAACCTCTTTCTGTTATGATTTTTTCTTCTAAACAAGAACCTAATTTTCATCTATAGTTTGGTCCATGACTTAAAAGTCTACAAACAAAATGGTATTCAACTCCTTGAGTCAAACTTCCAAAAAAAAATGACTCCCTCAAAAGGGACATTTCTTCTCTCTATTTCGCCGCTATATATAGCCTTCTCTCTCGAAGGACATCTATACACAGTCATTCCAAACATAAAATAAAATATATAGAAGATTTTTGAAACTATGACATTCCATGATCATGTGACTTTCTTCACTCTTAGAATAGTCCATTATGCAACGCCTTTAGGATTTCACGTTCATAAGCCAATATTTTGTATGATCAAACTCCTTAGGGTTCTTATCAATTAAGCAGCTCTTTTACCACCTCTTACCATTCACCTTAATCATTACTTGTTGATTACCCTATATAGGAACAAACCATTGACACCTACATTTTAAAAATATTTCCTCTTTCACCTAAACTCAACCATCCCTAAACCAACCTGAATCCACCATGCCTATGACTTAGACTCAATCATGCCTGAAATATACCAACACATTCCTCTACCTCATTATATTCTTCCTTACCTTATAGGAGAACTACATCAGCTTGTGGCCCCTTTTAATTGGGGCTATGAAGGTAGCATTTCGAGGGCATGGGGCCCGTAGAGGATAGCTTGACCACACTAACCCTAAAAAAAATTCCAAAAATATTGTCTATCAACATTGTACCGTAATTAATTTCCATTTTTATAGATATAACAATTGGAAAGTTACCATGCATACATATCTACCATGTTATCACATCATAAAAACATCGAATCAATCATTTCACATTTCCATAATATCAAATAGTTTTTAAATTTACACCATAACATTTATATAACTCATCATTTATTTCATATGTTACCAATAACTTGGAAATTAAATCAAAATTAAAAACAAGAATCCATCATGCCTAAACCGACCTGACTTTACCATGCCTAACCAACCTAACTCAACCATTCCTATACCTAACTCAACCATGCCTATACCTGACTCAACCATGCCTATATTTACTAATGCACAGCCTTTAGTTTGGTGGATGTAATCTAGAAACAAAACAACAAACATAACACAAGAATACCATCGACTATGATAAGACGGAATGATGACAAATCTGAAATATCAAAGTAAATTATAATATTAACATGAAATTGTTACAATCTCACCCATGAGGTACTTCAAGTGTTATTGACTTCACTTTCCTTCCACCAATACTATGGGAGAAACTTTACAATTACACCTCTTAATGACTTCTTCAACACACCTTTAAACTGATGGCTTCCTTTACACACTTCATACAATATTTCTCACTACTTCTTTCTATGCTAAATGAGGGGGGTGGCCTCTCTATTTATAGAACTTCCAGGCTTATCCATCTTATCTCTAAGATAGGATAAGAAATCCACTCTGACGAATCATATTCCATACCTTAACTCTTATCTGTACATGTAAGCTTATCTTTTAAGATAAGATAAACCTTATCATTTTACATGGGTTCCACATTTTTAGACTTTTTACAAATAAAATACACAAAATATTTATGACCTCACTCCTTGTCCTTATTACCAATATAATATTTCTAATTCCTAATCATGTAGACCCTACTTCTCTAATTACCCAAACTTTGACATTTTAACATTACCGGACCACTTACGACAAATATTTACTTTTTACCACAACATTCCTATTGTACTTTTGACTATTACCGTACTATACATTATTGGTGGCGTCGTACTGGCAGCGCCGTTATCTTCTATCAGATGCTACTACTAATTATACTTAACAACATCCTATTCCTAATACATACATTAATGAAATAGAAATTACGGAGGAAAATTTTAGTGTCGACATCTTCCCCCTTCCTAGCTTCTACTCCATCCTCGGAGTAGACTATTCTGGTGCTTGGAAAATCTTCAACTTGTCGTGGTTGACCCATTTCGTAATGGGAGTGCCATCCAATTCCTCCAGTCGGTACGTACCATTTTCATGCACAGCTGCTATTTTGTAGGGCCCCATCCATTTTGGAAGAAATTTTCTCTGTCTTCTTTTTTTGTATCTGGAATCATATACTAGAACCAAGTCATTCACATGAAATGGAGACCACCGGATCTTTTGATCAAAGTATTCCTTCTACTTCATTTTATTCTTATAGCTTGTATCCTTAGCTATTTCCCTCATTTCCTCTAACAAATGAAGATGTACCAACCTTTCTTTTACTGAATCACTTTCATCCATTCTTTCATTTTTCATTACTCTGACCGTGGGAATATCAAACTCAATAGGAAGAACTAGATCAATGCCATAAGCCAACTGAAATGGGGAGTATCCTGTTGCTGACTTTGATGTTGCCCTATATGCCCACAATGCTGCATGAATCCTTTTATCCCATTTATGTACCTGCAAGGCTGCATCTTTTGCTAGAATTTGACACAACACAAAATTTGTTCGTTCCACCTGTCCATTTGTGCTTGGCTTGTATGTTGTTGCCTTCCTGTGCTTAATAGAAAACTTATTGACTAGGGCTTCTACCACCTCATTAATGAAGTGGCTTCCTTGATCTGTTACAATTTCTAATGGACAACCAAATCTGGTGACAATGCGTTCATATATGAACCTTGCCACTTCATCCATGGAAGTTGTTTTCAATGGCCTAGCTTCAACCCACTTGGTTAAATAATCTGTGGCAACTACAATATACTTATTTTGGTGTGAGGTAGTTGGAAGTGGACCTACAATGTCTATTCCCCACTTTTCAAAGGGACCAAGTGGAAGAATAGGACATAATGGAGCTGATGAAGTCTTACGGTTACCATGTGTTTGAAAAATATCACATGTCTTACAATAATTATAACAATCTTTAAAAAGAGTGGGCCAGTGATAACCTGCATCCAAGATCCTTCTTGCTGTAAGTTGTCCAGAGAAGTGCCCTCCACATGTACCATTGTGGAATTCTTCTAGCAGTTCCTTCCCTTGATCACGTCCAACTGCCCTCTTGTACTGTCCATCAGGTCCTATTCGAAATAATACTCCATGCAGAATAGAATATGGACGACTGGCTTGAGTAATCTTTCTCTTAGTCTTTGCATTGGCACCATCAGGAAACTTGAATTCATTCAGATAATTCCAAATATCTATGTATTCACTAGGGATTGTGTCAAGGGATAACAATGCTGCATCGGGGAAATCATCATCATCACAAGATGATCCTAAACCATCATAGGCTCGAGAGAGTGCATCTGCATTGACATGCTTCTTTCCTGGCCTATCTATAATATCAAATTCAAATTCTTGTAGCAAAATTATCCATCTTGCTATCCTCCCTGATGGGTTAGGCTTATTTACAATATATTTTAGAGCCTGATGATCTGTTACAACTAGAAATTTTTTCCCTAGCAAGTAATTCCTAAACTTCTTTACAGCAAAAATGATAGCCAGAGCCTCTTTTTCAGTTACAGTATAATTTACCTCAGCACTGCTCATTTGTCTGCTCCCAAAGTAAATTGGATGTTCATTCCCATTTTCATCCTTTTGGCTCAAAGTACTTCCTAGTGCTGCATCTGAGGCATCAGTGTACACAATGAATGGCTTGCTCCAATCTGGATTCTTTAAAACAGGTGAAGACACCAGGGCTTCCTTCAGTTGTCCAAAAGCTTCATGCGCCTTATTTCCTGGTTCATAAGTAACATCCTTCTTCAAGAACTGGGTTAGTGGCTGTGCAATCTTTGAGAAATTCTTAATGAACCTTCTATAGTACCCCACATGGCCTAAAAATGATCTCAACTTACTTCTATTCATAGGAAATGGTAACTCTTTGATTTTTGAAACTTTATCAGGATCAGTACCAATACCATCTCTGGATACAACATGCCCTAACAAAACACCTTTAGAACATCCAAAGACACACTTTGTAGGGTTTAGTGAGGCTTGTGCTTCATCTAACCTTTGAAATGTTGTCTCCATTTGGTGCAGGTGGTCCAACTTGCTCCCATAGATGCAAAAATCATCCAGAAATACTCTGATGAAGGTCCCAATGTAGGGTTCGAACACCCTATTCATCAAACGCTGGAATGTTGCCGGAGCATTACACAATCCAAAAGGCATAACTCTATAAGCAAACGTTCCCCAAGGAGTGGTGAACGTGGTCTTCAGCTGATCTTTCTCTGCTATACGAACTTGGTTGTAGCCGCTATATCCATCAGCAAAACTATAGCACTCCTGGCCAGCTACTTCGTCCAAGATCTGATCTGAAAATGGAAGAGGGTAATGATCCTTCTTTGTTGCCTTATTGAGCTTCCTGTAATCAACACAAATGCGTAGCTTCCCATTCTTTTTTATTGAGATCACAATGGGAGAAACCCATTCTGAATTCTCCACAGCAAATATGAATCCTGCATCAAGCAACTTATCTATTTCTTCTTTTACAGTCTTGGAAAAATTAGGATTCATTCTATATGGCATTTGCTTTATGGGCTTAGCACCATCTACCAGCTCAATAGAATGTTCTACCCAACTTACTTGACGGAGTTCCTTGTAATCAAAAGTGAATATGTGTATGTACCTTCGAAAGAGCTGGAGGTAGGATTCCTTCTCACTCTCCATCACAGCATCACCAATCTTTATTTGTTGGAGACGATCATCAACTTCTTCTTCAGATAATTTTATGGGGTCATGAGTTGGTGTGACTGGAAGGATATCCATGACTGAAACATCCACCTCACTTTCTTCATCTTCAGTGTCCACTTCACTGGTACTAGAGTAATCAGAGGATGTCCAATCATCAGTTTCATCACTTGAATCCATAGGTTCTACTTTATGATGTCGAGGGATCACGTTTATCTTCACCCTCTCTCTACCACGTCCAAGTGTCATGAAACCTTCATTCCAGTAGTTTCTTGCATGAACTCTCCTTAGCCATGGTCTTCCCAGCAGCATTGGGTACGCAACAGTACCATTTTTCATCACCTGAAAGTCTACCACACATACAACACCCATAACAGATATTGCCACATTTGAAACTACACCTTCTGGTTTAGTTTTTCCCTTATTTAATGACCTTAACATAAGTGTTGAAGGGCGATCAATTTTTAACCCCAACATATTCATTACAGACTCGGTCATTACATTAACTGCAGCACCTCCATCAACTAAGACATCATGAATTGAAATACCATTACATAATACCTCAGCTTGTGGAGCATAGGGATCCGCCTCTGCCTCCAAAACAGGGACCTCAACCTCCTTCCTTCGTCGAGCATTGAGTCCACTTCGCAGCTCCCGCCTCTTCTCAGAAGACATAGCCAAGAGTTGACCATATGTAATATTTGCAGGCCTTTTGGACAGATCTTCCAAGATGGAGTATGGTCCTTGCCCCTGTGAAATCAGAAAATCCTGCACACCCAACTTTCTTCTCCTATGTTTCTTACTAGTTTCTCCTTTCATCTTCTTAGGATCATTTCCATCTTGATTATCTTTTTCTTTCTTTCTTTTTGTTACAAACACATCTACTTCATTATTTCTGCTCTTATCTACTACATCAAAAGAATTCACAGGTGCTTTTCCTTTATCATTATCTCCTTTACCAGATGTAGAAGCTCTATCTGGACAATTATACTTATAATGACCCTTTTTATAACAACCATAACATACAACTTCAGAAATATTTCTTTTTGGACCTCTATCTCCTCCCTGAGAACTAAATTCTTTTCCTTGAAGAAGATTAATAGTTAACTGACCCATCTTTTTGAGTAGATCTTCATACTCAGTAGATGTACTAGGAGAAATATTTGTGCTCACCGGGAGTGGTTGTGGATTCTGGACCAAAGGTGCTGGTGTAGGCTCTACTTTAGCAACAATTTCTTTGGGCTCCTCTTCCATGCTTTCTTCTTGCCTTCTTGCAATCTCCTTTGCTTGTTCAATGGTAGTTGGGTGGTCATACTTCACTCGTTGTCTGATCTCTGGCTTCATCCCAAGAATGAAGTGCTTACATAGGAGATTATCCACGCCATTCATCAACCCATCCGCTAATCCTTCCTTCCGGATCTGGGCATCGAGCTTCCTCCTTAGCTCTAGGACACGAGCATGATAATCCCTTATCTTCTCCTTCTCTCCTTGGGATAGCTTTGTGATATCGATCATGAGATCTGCATATTTCTGTTGTTCACCAAATTCTTCAAGAAAACTTTCAGTTAATAAATCCCATGAATTTTTCACATTATCACCTAGTGTTTCAAACCACCTAAGTGCTGAACCATCCAAAAAGGTAGGAAAAAATTCAGTCCATTGTTCCCTTCTTATGAGGCCATTACAAATACAAGATCGTTTAAACTCTTGAATGAAAGAAGAAGCATCTTCATTAGATTGAGCTGAAAAAATAGGAATCTTTCCCATTTTCAAAAGTAACCACCGTGAAATACCAACCCACAAGTACAATCAACAAGACTTATGTGCACAAATAATTGGAATCACTATACTAGAAAGTGACTTTACACCTTTCTACAGTAAAATAGAAATGACCACGGTAAACTATGGTAAAACTTGACTTACTGCGGTAAAAACTGACTTTACTGTGGTAAACACTATTCACGGTAAAAAGTGAAGTTACTGCGGTAAATACTATTCACGGTAAAAAGTGACTTTACTGTGGCAAATACTATTCACAGCAAAAATGACTTTACCATGGTAACTACTATTCATGGCAAAAATGACTTTACCATGGTAACTACTATGCACAGTAAAAACAAGGTTACCCTCCAATTGATTTTTGACTAAGTGGGAATATCTCTCCAGAAAATCCACCAACGAGGAATGGTCCCGGCAACGGAACCAAAATGTCATCACCAATCCGGCACTATGATAATTCTTCACCGGGAACTCCTCGTGCTATGATTATTTACTAATGCACAGCCTTTAGTTTGGTGGATGTAATCTGGAAACAAAACAACAAACATAACACAAGAATACCATCGACTATGATAAGACGGAATGATGACAAATCTGAAATATCAAAGTAAATTATAATATTAACATGAAATTGTTACAATCTCACCCATGAGGTACTTCAAGTGTTATTGACTTCACTTGCCTTCCACCAATACTATGGGAGAAACTTTACAATTACACCTCTTAATGACTTCTTCAACACACCTTTAAACTGATGGCTTCCTTTACACACTTCATACAATATTTCTCACTACTTCTTTCTATGCTAAATGAGGGGGGTGGCCTCTCTATTTATAGAACTTCCAAGCTTATCCATCTTATCTCTAAGATAGGATAAGAAATCCACTCTGACGAATCATATTCCATACCTTAACTCTTATCTGTACATGTAAGCTTATCTTTTAAGATAAGATAAACCTTATCATTTTACATGGGTTCCACATTTTTAGACTTTTTACAAATAAAATACACAAAATATTTATGACCTCACTCCTTGTCCTTATTACCAATATAATATTTCTAATTCCTAATCATGTAGACCCTACTTCTCTAATTACCCAAACTTTGACATTTTAACATTACCGGACCACTTACGAAAAATATTTACTTTTTACCACAACATTCCTATTGTACTTTTGACTATTACCGTACTATACATTATTGGTGGCATCGTACTGGCAGCACCGTTATCTTCTATCGGATGCTACTCCTATTCCTAATACATACATTAATGAAATAGAAATTACAGAGGAAAATTTTAGTGTCGACATGACCCAAGTCAACCATGCCTTATTGACCTAACTCAACCATGCCTATACCTAACTCCATCATGCCTAAACTAACCTGAATCCACTATGCCTAATCAACCTAGTTTCCATCCATATACAATTAATAATGGAAATTTTACAACACAAATACAACATCCATGCCATCATGAATGTCATGGTATATATATAAATCATCAGTTATGTGTATAAATTAAATATCCAATGATACAACATAAGTATCTATAAAAATATCATGAGCATCATTGCTATCTTCAACACACAGGCTGATACATATAAAGAAAGATACAAAAATTTGATACACTGATCATAGCCAGTGATTAATTGTCACCCCACCTAATGTCCATCCCATTCTAATCTTTCTCCTCCTCTCCCCCTCTAGTAGATCTCCCTTCTAACATCCCTTTACCTCACCTGGGTCTCGTCTCCACCTGATCCATAGCTGGGTCTGGCCTCTACAAGCTCATGGCCTCACCCTGAGCCTTTCCATGGGCACACCAACCCCTTGTACTCTCTGTGGTGTGAATGTGAGACCTAGTCCTCTCACTTGATTCCTACTGGGCCATGTACTCTACATAAAATGGAACATCTATCCTGACACTCTTTAGATGATCGTCATAGTACCTTGGTTCGTTCAGGG
This sequence comes from Taxus chinensis, assembly GCA_019776745.2. Classification (NCBI taxonomy): domain Eukaryota; kingdom Viridiplantae; phylum Streptophyta; class Pinopsida; order Cupressales; family Taxaceae; genus Taxus; species Taxus chinensis. Next base: position 581,893,806 of record CM034153.1, read on the forward strand.
AATCCCTAAACATAGCCATCTGCACTATCTATGGTGGTGCCACAAGCCTCACAACAACCTGTGATATTTTTCCTACTACTGATGGCCTCCACCCCTATACCTATGAACCCTACCCTCCCCCTTGTATCATGGGATCATGTCTCGTTGTTGCCTTTAAAATGGGACCCTATCCTTGAGCCTATAGTGGTAAATGTGCCATAACCTGGGCTTTTAAGGAAACAATTTGAGCTTGTGCAGTGGCCAACTAGCCCTGTAAACTTGCTACCTATGCATGTAGGGAAGCTACATGCCCTCCATCACCATCCCCACATTGTGCTTGAGCACTTGTCCCTCTATTATCTGGGCCTATAGGGCCTCCACCTGTGCCTGTAATGTGGCCACCTATGCCTCTAAACATGTCTATTGCCCCTGTAATACTACGATATGGGCATGTAAAGTAGCCACCTGCCCCTGTAATGTGTCACTCTGAACCGTAATGGTGGCTAAGTCATGCTGCCCTTGCCTCGGTGGTTCTACCTCTAGCCACATTTCCCACCACTTCATGTCTCTGTCTATAACTCCAATGTCATCAATCCACTGGTCCATCACCTACTCCTCCTGCCTTGTCGGTATTGTCGGCTATGGTAGAGGTATAGGCTTCTCTACATCATCTCTCCTATACTATGTGAATTGTGCGGGCATATCCTGGGGCAGCCCAAACTATCGTCTAACCCTATCCATGGGTATCATCTCGTGCTCTCCAGCACGATGTCCCTCTATCCATCTGAGTAGTTGTAGCTCATCCAACTCCACTGCCATCTTCTTGTATTGCATGAGATTCGAAAAAACAATCACTTGTTTCATTATGTACTGTAGAAGCAAATTATATTAAAGAAAATTTAATTTCATGTCAAATGATTTGGTTAAGAAGAATCCTCTTAGATTTTCATGAAGAGAAACCAGGAGGTTCTATTTTTTTTGATAATATGTCTTTAATTAAATTGTCAAAGAACCCAATATTTCATAGGAGAAACAATTATATAGCTATTAGGTACAATTTTATTCACGAACCGTTAAGAAAATAGAAAATCCGTGCAATACAGAAAAAGCTGCCTAACGTAGATAATATTTTTTACAAAGGACAATCTACAAATGCAAAGGAGTCCACTCCACATGGGTCGAGGGAAATTAAAATTGAAGAACCCACCAAAATGAATATTGATTTTGGGTCAATGCCATAGGTCAACGTACTTTTGGCAACTCACAGTTATATATACATATGTGGTTTTCAAATCAAAATAGAAAGAGAGCATCAATATCTCGAGCAGATAAAAGTAGAAGAAAATAGAAGACACGTGCAACAACACACAAAGTAAAAAGTAGAAAGAGAAAGAGAATATTCAAAGGAATTTATAGATTAGTAGGTCATGAGAATATTGTAAAAGAAACAAATAGAATGTACAGTTTATAAGAATTCTTTAAATATAAAATAATAGTTATATTTTTGTGTGCCTTTTTGTTTTCACTTTTCCTTTCCTTATGTTGGTTGCGGTCGACACCATATTTTGTAAACATTATCCTTCCTTCTATTGATTAAATTTGTTACTAATTCACACATCTTCAATGCAATAACTTATCCCACATGTCATTCTTCTGAGTATCCAAATCATATCATTGGTTGAACTCATGATCTCCTAAGTTTTTTTTCTCCCTAATCCAATAATCCTATGATTCAAATATTTAAGAACATGATTGGTGAGTGGTTTCAAATATATTTTGGGCTATGTGTCTCTTCAGTGATTAGTTTTTCTTAATTTATTTCATAATACTTATTTTAACTCTTGGAAACCCACATGAAATGTCCACATTATCATAGATGAGATTTGCATTATAAAATGTGATTGATACTAATATGGTAGCATATGGGATCAAAAACATAGAAGGTTAATAGAAGTGTTAAACCTGTGAAATATCCTTGATTTTCAAATAAGCAATGTACTCCAAAGAGATTGATCTCAAACTGATAGTGCACTCTAAATTGTAAATAAATTATTCCCATATTAGAATTGTCTTCTAATTAACACATGGACACTAATTCATATTGAGTGTTAGCATTAACTAGAATATGTTTGAAAAATTTACCACGAACCTGGGTTTAGAAAGGGTTGACCATATTGTGGAGATTTATGAGGGAAACTAGGGTAAATTGGAGGTTTCCAATAAACTAGAACCCTTGAAAATTTTGACAATGTTTAAGAAATCCAGTAATTAGTAGTAACAGGAAAAATACACTAATGTTCACATATTGATAATGTGTTATTCATGAGAGTGATTACCTATTGGACATGCCCTTTGTTGACATGCCAAAAAGAAAGGAATTATAGGCATGACATAGTTTTTAAACGATGTTAAATACCCTGACGTGGAATTAGTTATGGAAACTCTTACTTACCAGGACATCGTATTTCCAATAGACACTACAAGGTCCCCATGATAGTAAGAACATCCATTATGTATTACCAATCGATATTTTAAGAGAAAAATAAATTTGATTTCATGTCCAGGGACATTGATAAATATTCTTTTTGTCATGAAAAAGGTTTGATATAAATGTTGAGGGACTTAGTTGTAAGCTCAAAATGAGTCGTTGGATCTCTACAAGCCCTCTTCACTTATAAATGTGTATTTATATATGAAAAAACTATGGGAATTTTGATATAGTGTTAAGATCAATAAATGTTCTTCAAGCTAAAATATATACAAACAATAACTTAATCTTTATTGGATGGATCAATATGAATTGTAGAACTCGCATGAGGACAGGTTTTTAAATAAGAGACTTAAGCAACATATCTTAGTTGCAAAGGAAATAAAGTGTATATTAGATTTGGTTAAGAAATTTGTGAAGGATGCAACATTATGCAAAGGTTTATAACTTGATTTATAAAAACATTATGGATATTAAGCAACTTGTGTCAAAACATGAGAAGGGTAAATCAAACCTACAAGATGTTATAAATATGTATCAGACAACTATATATCAATTCCTTTTATTTTTATTGTTTCAAATGATAACTTGAAATATTATTATATGGACGAAGAATTTAAATTTTAAAGGTAAAACTTAAATTACAAATATTGAGAACGTTAAGTTATCTACATTTCCACAAACGATTCACTTGTTTCTGGATGCTATCTCATTAGATGAAAATGATTTCAACTATTTTTGGGTACATGTTCCTTCTTTGTTCCAAGAAAATAATCCATTATGGGCATAAGCTAAGGAAGTTCCATAATGTTGCATAGTATATGGCTTAAAAACGTGTAATATACATTCTCTTGAATTCCTAAAAGTCACGGGTTTTATGGAAACTTTTAAATGATTACATTCTATGAGCTGCAACATTCTTTGGGGATTTTTGTCAACCATTCATTGCATGTTATATATGTTTCACACATATATTCACATACACCATTGTATTCAATTTTCAATAACTTTGAAGCTTCCATGTTAACACGGGTTGAGAAATTTGATTATAGGGTTATGGACTATGAGTTAGAAACTAACAGATTTCACTACGTGACTACCTTCAAGGGAATTTCAATAAAAATGGTTTGTACAGATATTCTAATCATAACAATCGATGAGAGGGAACGGGGTGCTTATGAATGCAGAGCTAAGAAGGATTTTTTTCGACGAATCGTTTGAGTTGGATTCAACATCCAAGAAACAGGGCACAACAACAGCTAATCCGACGGTGTTGGAGACATGACGGTAGAAAAATCATTTTCTTGGGTTAACAGAGTCTATGGGGGACGAACGGAGACGTCTCAACTGAATCTATACCATTCTTGGGAGTGGGAAGAACTATCATTTTCTATTCCTTATGTGGTAGTTGAAAAATAGATAAAGGTATGGGTTGAGTTTATTTTGAAAGTTTTCTGGTATTAGACCAAATATTGATCATGTAATGGCCCGGTTTAAGAGAAATTGGAATCAACGTGACTTAGGGCGCCCTAGTTTTTGGGTGGACAATCCTAATCTCTCTAAATGGAACCCTGGTGCTACTGTGGAGGACATGTTTCCTTTCTAGACTAACTGGAAGAGATTTTTTGCTCTTCCTTTATAATATTGGTATCACGATGTGCTCTTAAGATTAAAAAAATCTTTGGACAGTTCATATACTTCGATTCCCCTGCTCCGGATATAAGGTCTATGTTATGTGCGAGGTTCTATTTCAATCTGGATCAGGGTAAGACCCTTGCAACTTCTGTCCACTTGATCTCTAAATTTGGGACCAATATTTAAAGTGCTGTCTTTGAAGGTTCCTCTCTTTTTCTAGAAATGTTGTGTTACTGGTCATGGGGAGGCTAGTTGTAGGCATCTTCTTCAAAAGTTGAAATTAAGAAAAAATGTTGAAATGTCTTTCTCGTTTGACTGGAACTGTGCGTTGAGTGTTATGGCAATGAATGCCTCTGCATGTCCCTTCCCTTTTATCAGTAAATATGTTTGTGTCATTACACCTTTCCCATCCTTAGGGTATTCTCAAGATGTTCTAGTCGAGGTTGTTGCTGAGGGAGCCATATGGGAGATGAATGATCAACAGAGAGTGAAGTATTCGTAGCACATCCCTAGTTGCTTTGATGGTTAATGCAGGTCAGCAGTTTCAAAGGAAGAAAATATGTCTCCAAATTTGGAAGGAGCAGATGTTGAAAGAGAGAGAAATGTGAATTGGAAAGGAATAAATACTTGTGAAATTCATGATAGAGAGACGCTCTCTCCTCTGACAACGAGTACTTAAACAAAGAAGAACAATATAATGGCTTATAATCTAATGTTAATAAAGGTGTGGAAAGTATGGTTGTCAATGGCAGATCTGTCGCAGGTAATATTGAAATCTATGAAGAGTGATCATTGTAGGCTTAAAATTCTTGATTATTGGGACGGTTTTGGGCTGTAAGGAATATGTATTTAAAGCATATGGTATCAGGGATAATGAATCAATTGTTTGGAATGTCAAAGAGGAAGATGTATGGAAGAAAGTTAAAATAAGGAATTCAAGAACGATGACTAGAGGAAAATAATTTTGTGGTTGTTTTTATTTCAAATGTTTTGATTTTTTTTTTTTGTTTGCATATCTTTCATTGTGTAACAGGTTATTGGATTCATTAAAAATCCACAATTTATCAATTAAAAATATCAAAATCCATGAGACAACCTATTTTATACGTATCTTACCCAAATATAACTCAAATTATGTGTATGTTTGGACTCTAAACACCCATGGGGAACACTAAACACTAATGTGACACACTAAACACGCATGTGACACCTTACTACCCCATTAGACATAGTAAAAACATAATTTACACATATAACACAATAAACACTAATATGATACACTAAACACCCATGAGACACTTTGAACCTTGCTGACATCATATACAACCAAGTTATGACACTCTAAACACCCATGTGACAACATAAACATGCATTTGACACACATGACAACCGTTGATGCCCTAAACACCTATGAAGTTAAAAAAACCTATCTCACATATGTAATTGCCATGTTACATAGTAAACACCCATGAAATAACTGAAGTACTCATGATACACTTTAAAAACCCAACAAAATGGAAAACATCTAGGCATCACGCTAAACATATTTTAGCCATATGTAACACACTTAACACTCAACGAACACTCTCAACACCCACGTGACACAATAAACGACTTAAACACTCATACCACATTTGAAAAAATAATTTTCCACCTAAAACCAATTTGACACTCATCACACCCATTTTATAACTTGTTAAACACTCATATAACACTCTAAACACCCAGGCGACACACATAACACCCAAACAAAGTGTAAACACCCATCTAACACACCTAAAATCCATGCAATGCCCTAAGAACCCATTGAAATCATTAAATGACTATTGGAAACAACTAACATCCTATAATTCAACACACTAAGCACCACATACAATGCATGAACCACCAAAGTGATACCCTAAACACCCAAATTATGACGCACAATACACCAATGTGTCACCCTATACATTGATTTGATGTACTAAACAAGCCTATGAGACCTTAAACACCGATATGGCATAATAAACACCCATATGACACAATTAACATATATTATACATAAACCAAACCCATACAATACATTAAAATGCATTCAACACATTAAACACACATACGACAACTTGAACATTCATCTAACAAAGTGAAATCTTTTATGATACACTAAATAACTATGTGACACTAAAAAACATAAAGGGCACACCTTAAACACCCATGTGATAGGTTAAACACTGTAAACAACATTTTTACACCTTAAAAATGCACTTGAAACCCTTAAGAACCATTTCATACACTAAGACTAAACACCCATGTTGTGACACTATTGGTATCCAAATTCGTTCTCCTTTTCAAGCCAAGCAGCAACACAAATTCAACAAGGAGCTTAGAGGCAGATAGATCATAGTGTGTGTCATTTTGTAGCAGGGGATGAGATCCAACTGGCCCTTTGTTACTCATATTTGTGGAGATATGGATCACACCTTTAAGAGGATTTGACCTGTCCTCACTACTTTAGGTCATGCCTCTTAGACCAGAGTGAGAGGACCCTTAGTGTAACCTTTGTTTGGTGAAGGAGATGGAGATATCCTTCTTTTGCACAAATTCTATGAAGAGAACCTTGGGAAAATGCATTCAATACTCCATGATTTAACTCTAAAGAGTTTTCACTTCTGAATGATGGAGATACTTTCAACACAAGGCTAAGGTTACTGAAGACATTAAGAAATCATGATTGTTCTGCATATTTTTGCAAGTCGATTTTGTTCCTTTGTTGATACACAAGGCAAACAAGGGTATTTCAGGGTGGATAAATGGTTTTTTAAATGAGTTTGGTGGGAGATGAAGCAAGATAAAGTTGATTATACCCGATCTTTGGAGGGACTTCAAAACAATGAACAACTTCAACAATAGAAAGGTTCATAATAGTTAAGATTTTCCTTCAACCAGAAGGTGTGCTTTAATGGAGGCCCAGATCAGCACATTTTCACATAATTTTTGAGACTCCAACACGAAGTCTTGAATTGAAAGACTCAATTAAACACCATAGTTTCTAATTAATCATGCTGAAGGTACACCTGAAGACTTACAAACAATATTTATCAACAAATGATAGTGAATTGATTTTAAATTTGTCTATCTCATCCAAGATGAAGGCTCTTCTTGAAATGAAATTGAAAATATCATTAGACTATCACAGGGACAAGATTTTGTGTGATTTCAAAAAAAATTCAATGTAATATTACAATAGGAATGAAAGATACTATTTGCAGACATTTTGAAACAAAGAAAACATAAATTTCTAGAGATTTGACACACATTAATCTCAAAATTGCTTAGATTCATCAGTAGGGGAAAGCTTCCAGAGTAATCGCAGTACTTGTCAATGGCTATACATATGCAACCAACTTGACATGATGGGAAATCTAACACAAAAGAAAATAATAGGTTATCTTGGCTTTGGTCTCTCATGAAGATGACTTTCTCAAATTTTCTCTCAAGGATTCAAACTTTGACCATTTGTAAGAGTATTCTCATTCCATTTATAAATTTTTCTCACTCAATTTTCCCCCCAAAAGAGAAGAATATTCGAGGGACCTTTTCTTGTTACCAATTTGTTTCAGACAATGACGTTTAACAAATTCAGTTCTAAAATCTACCAAGTGGACCAATTGTGAACTGATCATGTTTCTTGGGCCCTCGAATAATGACTAGGATGTCATGCCACAACTTTTTCAAGAGTCTTTTTAATCATTCTGATTCTGTCATGTGATAAATCCCCTTTTTAATCATTTTTCAGAGCCTCTGCATAGATGGACTTGACAGGTCATCCCTTTTTGCTCTTAAGGAAATGCATTTTTCACCTTTTGTGCCTACACTTTCATCATTTTATCCCTTTTCCCTCTCTTTCATCTGCAATTCTGCCCTGCATCCATCTCCTCTGGTAATTCCCATTTTTGCAAGTGCCTGAGAAAATCCACCTTAAAAATATTGATGTTAACAATCCTTGGACTCAAAATTTAATTTTCAAATCCATTCAAAGGCACCTTACAGATAGAGACGATAAAGAATTTCATACAAGAACGATGAAAAATAGTGCATATTCGTGTCTCCAAGAGTAGTGGAGAAAAAATGGCGGAAAAACAGGTGAAATGCATAGAAACCATTGATCCTTCCCCTTTTCCACTTTATATCACAGTCGTCCATGTGTTTCCTTTGCACAACTGCAAAGGAGAAGCACAAAGTAAAGTCCCAAACAAGCGCAAGCCTTCTAAGTACCCTGGGCCCAAGAAAAATTCCTTTTGCCCTTTGAAAAGTCTCGGTGAAAAAAGGAACCAATGGAAGCCTCCATGTGTCTCAATGGTGCATTTTGAGATGGTCCCCAAAATCAGAGACCCCTAACAAGTATGGGCTCAACATGTGTCTTAGTCCGACAGAGTCTGTTGAAAGGGTTTAAGGTTTAGCAGAAGGTGCCATGTGTCTAGGGTCCGAGACAGTTTCCTTTGGCCATTGAAAAGTCCAAGAAAAGGACAGAGTGAGTGGAAGCCTCCAAGTGTCCTCCTGGTGCTTATTCAAAATAAAACTTAGGGGCCAGTTCCAAAACAGGTGCGGTCCCTCCATGTGTCCTAGGCCTTTAGAAAGTTGCTTGAAAATTCTAAGTATGGGAAGACCCGGCGGAAGCCTCCATGTGTCTTCATGGTGCAACTTCGAGATGGTGCCCAAGAGCGGAGACCCTAAAAAAGCATGGACTCACCACGTGTTTGAGTCCTTAGAAAATTGCTTTGAAATTTTTTATTACAAAGCGGAGCCGGCAGAAGCCTCCACATGTCTCCCTGTCACAATTGTTAAGGTGGGACCCTAAGGTGGATCCTTCAATGAGTTCCAGCCCACCATGTCTCCATGGTCTACCAAAACTATACCGGTTGCAGGAAAAAATTGTCTAAGTCTAGGAAAAGGAGTGGAAACCTCCACATGTCCCCCCGATGTAACTCCAAGGCCAAACCAAAAGGTGAATTTTAAAATCAGCGTCGTTCCTCCACATGGACAAGTTTTGGGTTGAAGCAAGCCTTATATTTTTAAAGTGCCCCCCCTAAGCTGCATCCAACCAAAAAGGGCCACATTTTCACTAATGTTGAGATGTAAATTTTACTGGAAAAAATACACCCATCAAACCGTAAAATGCAGGAGAATCGCCATTTGATCCCAGAAATGAATTTTTCATCAAGGACAGAGAAATTGGAAATGTTATAAGGCTCAAATAGGATCCTCGGAGTTATATCCAATCACGTTTCTATAGGTATTTGGGACAAAAATTACAAGAACAACAAAACATGACAGTGGAAAATAGAAGGAAAGGAAAAACCCAAGTTTTTCATGTAACACCCTTGACAATTTTTATATTCCTCATTTGCATTTCAAGTGTTGACATGTGATTTTCTTAATAAAGATGTGTTCTTTTGACTGCTGAAGATCATGCTTGATATGGATAAATCATTTCTACTCTTTGATTGTAGGGTTGGTATGTTGTTGCTTGCAACAATCTATTTCACTTCTTATGAGTAAGTTGTAATCTGGTTTGAATGGTTGCAAAATTGTCCTTTGCAATTGGACTCATCCTTGGATCAATTCCATTGATCCAAGGTATGTTTTAAATATTCTTATCTAAATTGAATGAAAAACTAACATTCATTGATTAAGAGACTTAACGGACTAAACTTGTGTTTGTTGCAAATTATTTACTATCTCAAAAGACTGTGCTTGCATTTTGTCTTGTGTTGTGCTCAACTCTTCTTGATTGAACCTTGCAGGGTGCTTAATGGCATTAAGGGAAAGGGAAACCTGCTTCAGGATTATGTAGAAAGAGAGATTTTAGTGTCCTACATCTATAAGGTCTATTCTAATAGATTCAAGAGTCAGGTAAATTCATCCTAACTCTTCCTATGCCACTCTACGTGGGATGACAACCTAATCTAAGTTGTAATATTAAGATAGCATGAGGGGAAATAACCTAAGGGATGCGAAGTTATTTCTAACCTATTGTATTTGGATGAACTAAAACCTAACCTAAGGTGACAATCTATTGTTTTAAGATTATATCCCAAGGTTATATATTGTAATTAACCTCAGATCTAACCTAAGAAAATTCTATCTCTCCTAAACTAATGGATATGAAAGGGAACCTATGGGTCGATTGGCAAGTGGGAGGTAAGCGGTGGTTCCTAAGCTTTTAATGAGATTTAATTTTGATTTTGATTTGGTTTTAATGCATGTAAGTACTTCCAATTTGGCAGGGGCTAGTGAAATTTGGAGGAACCTATGTGGAGGTATCACTAAGTTTGGAATTGCAAGTGGAAGTTAAACTTAGTCTCGCCAACTTTGGATGGTGGTGGCAAGGAGAGATAGGCAGGAATATGCAATTTAACGGCATTAATTTTCTTTAGTTTTGGTGAGAAAGTTGTCTTTGAAGGCATGCTAGTGGATTTTTTGGAGTTGTTTTATTTTGCATGCATCCCGATTTTTGCTCTGCATGGAGCTAGTTGGTTTTTCGAACCAGCAGTTTAATCTCCACTTAGTGGCTATTTTTGAATTATTAGATCTATTTTCGGTTCGATGAATGTATAAGAGGAATTTTGGAAAAAGATTATGGTTGTTTGATCTTTCTTGGAGAAGAAGGAGTGTTGGAAACTTGGCTTGAAGTCTTCTTCGAATCGACAGAGTCACTATCAGGCATGATAGGCTTTACCCATTAAGATTTCTTGCTTTCTTTTAAATGATTCATTAAAAAAATTATGCTCACTCGAAATATTTATTTACATGATGTATCTAGTTATTTACTTACATGTATTCATGAAATCTATTTGGGTTTTGGAATGTGAATCCTTTGTTGTTATTAGCAGTTTTTAGGAACTTTCTCTATACTAGTTGTTAGAGGTTTTCATGCGAATTGTATTGAAACTCTGTAACTTGTACTTGAAGTCTAAATTTGTATTGAATATTTGTTTCTATCATTTGAGACTAATGTTGATTGAACGGGCTTGTTGCTTGTTCGGTTCTGAATCTCTGTTTAGTCTTATGTTTCGAGAGCTTGAAGTGGAGCTCCATAGTGATTCTAAAATTGTATTGAAGCTCGAAATTTGTTTTAGCTTTATTGGGACCTTGTGTTTGTTTTGGACTGTGTTGGAACTTACTGAAGTTTTTAACCTTGGTTGAATCTTCGTATTCAACAATTGTACAGGTATACAGTTCTTATGAATACTGAACTTCCTATTGAGTTGTTGCGTTGTGCCCTGTAGTTAAGCTCTGAACTGAAATTTTATTCTTCCTTAGGGAAGTAGAAGGCTTGAACCTGTAATAAAGGGTTGGTGTTTATTCTCATCTTTTATTAGGGCCATGGGTTTCGTTATAAACTCATTTTTTGCTTATGTTGTTAGAACTTACATGTTTGAAGCTCGTATTTCATACAGTGCAAGTATTCCATTGTTGGTTGTTTTGATTATGTATTTGGAATCAACGTGTTGAATATTTATAGGTATTATAAGTTGGATTTTAGGGGGTATTATGGATTGTAAAACTTCAGTCTCATTTAATACTATCTGATGGAAGGGGGTCTCTTGATTTTTGTTTGGTTGGAGTAGACCATGTAACTTCTTTTGAGGTCTCCTTTGTTTTGTTTTTGAGAAGGAATGGTTATATTACTTCTACCTTTTAGACTACACTGTGTTTTCAAACTTGATGGGGCATGTGAATTCAAGAGTGTATTCTATTCATCTCTGCTCTGAGCGTACCCATGTCTTATGGGAAAACATGTTTGTTTGGTTCATAGAAATAAATGGTACTGGGACTACTTTCTATTATGGGATAGTAGTATTAGTTGTAGAGGTTTATGGAATGAATTACTTACTTCCTTTCTGTCTTTGATGTTGAGAAAATTCTTACTTGTCATAAGCTTTTAATGGAACTCAAGAATCTTGTGGTGATTATGTTTAGTCACATTGGAAGAATTTGGGACAGTATTTGTCTTTAACGAATAGTTTAGTCCCTTACTCCCTTCTGACCTTTCATCTGATTCATGGGTTTCATCTGAATGTTGAATTTAAACCCTGGATACTAGTGTAGTATGAAGGGATATTGTATCCCTGTTCGGAATGCTTGGAAATTCAGTCCTTGGCTCTGTGATTTTTATTGACCCTTGTCTATCTTGCACTATTGCGTATTTCTCTTCCTCGTTGGTCTCTTTGAATGAATCTCCAAGTTTTAGTCAGAGAAGTCAATAGGATCTCTTGGGGATATTATGTTGTTTAGAGATAGTGCTGTGAATTTTGTTTTAAGAATCGAATCTGAACTTGAGCTTGGCAAATGGAAATAGGTAATCAGTTTGTAAATTTTAAGTGGAGATTGGAAATATCCATGCTTTGACAGTGCATTCGGTTTTGAGTTCTCTTTTGGGAACTAGCTTAAGAATTTCTAAGTTTGTATTAGATAATGGATTTCATTTCATACTATAAATGAAATGAAATATGGTTTGGGTCCTTGTTGGTTTGAGATCCTTTTTCTATTGACTGATAAGTTCATTGAGTGAACTTAATGTTATTTGATTCTCTTATTTGTCTGTATGGAAAGATGAAACATACTAATATGAGATATGGTGTAACTAAATCCTTTGTAGATTGGAAAAAGTTAAATGTGTCTTTCTATCCTTATGAATTTATGAAATAATTTAATGACAAGACTTGTTGACTGTTTAAAGTGATTGATAGGATTAATCAAGTCTTGTGATATAATTCCAATGCTGTAGATTATAATATGTTCTTTCCTTAAAAGTAAATTCAGATCTTCTTAATTGTACTTCTTTCTAGATGTTATTACTTATGATTATTTATATGGTGTTTATTAATTGTTTCATTAAGTCAGAGTTGTTTAATGAAACAATTAGTGAAATGCACTTTACTTTAATGCTTAGTCCTTATCATGCTCAGTTCATTGAACTGACCCGTGCTAGCAATTTTACAGATGGACATCATAAGTGATTAAAGAAGACAAGAACTTTCATGTTGTATTGGGCTTATTTAATTATGAACCTTATGTAAAGAGTTTCGATTCATTCTTAAATTGTATTGAAAAATAAAAGTTGTATTCTTTTTGGAATGGAGGTTGTTTGTTATACAACATGCTTGAAATATATAGTCTTGTAAATGAATAAGTTTATAATGATGGATTGAAAGTTGGGATTTACTTGTATTCGTTGTGTAAATTATCTTGTATTTATGAAGAAGATAGAAATCTTATCTGGATGATATTTTTCCTATCTGTTATATGCTTAATTTGGATAAACTTGATCAGTTGGTTAAAAGGGAAATATATTGGATTCCCTTACTAAGATGCAGCTTGTTAAGTTGCATTAAGATAACAATCTTATCTAAACAATTCTAACATATCAATGGAATGTGTATTGAATATGTAGTAAAACTATAGAGAAGGTGATAGATATGAAGGGTTTGACAAACCCTAACACATAATCATGTAGAGGAAGAATCTTCCTCGCTCAAAGTAATGTAATCTAAAGAATGGTGATGTGATTATAAATCACTAGACTTCATTTCCTTATAAAGTCTATTATAGCTGAACCTATTTGTTTGCTACACCTTTGAATGGTTAAGTTACATTGAATGGAACTTATGATATTGCTGTCCTGTTTTGGTTAACTGCTTGTTAAACTAAGTAAACAAACATTAAAATAAATCATGAGTTAAAGGAATTTCTTTAAAGCTTAATTGATTCAAGTATAGAACAAGAACTTATGGAGTGTTGGATTAGGGTTTAGCAGTGTTGTTGTAATCAGTGTAATAATCCAAATTAATAATGTATTAATAACCTCCTTGGGGTATGTACATGATGATGAGGTAGTTTCTGTAGGATGCTATCACACTCAACTGTAGGGCTATACCCTTGAGAAGACAGGGGTCTTCTCGAGAATACAACAATCCACTTGACATGTGGCAACACCCTTCTGCATTGATCATCTAGATCTACACACAAATAAGGAATCGAACTTAGTTTCTCTCTAGGTCAAGTTAGTGGCATATTTAGGATAAGTAGTAGCTTTCAATGGCTTAGGGTACCTTGGCACATCCGGTTGACTTAGGTCAACTGAGTATGCCCATATACCCTAAGTCATTGTGAGTGTCTTCCTATAATAAATTATGTTTCTAACCAGGGCTAGGGTTAAACATGGGACAAGTGGACCGACGGTAGTCAGTAAAGACCATTCTTGATAATAGAGGAGTGAGGTGAAGGATGTATTCTAAAATGACGAGTATGTCATCTAGGAATAGTGACATAAATAGTATGCTGAAAATCTTTGGCCAAAGTATCGCAAGCTGTTGGTTGCATTGTCCTATGTCACCTAGTTTAAACCAACATGATATTAGATGAATATTGGTAACAAATATTCAAATATGTTCTTTAAACAGATCACTCACTACCCGGTTTAGGGTAGGAAAACCAAGTATACGAAGTATACGATAAGTATTCAATACTTAAAGTTAACATAAATAGATCGATAGATCACTGAGTTATGGAATAAATGGATCGCTAGATTACCGAGTTATGAAATAAATAAATCAGTAGATTACTGAGTTATGAAATGAATAAATCGGTGGATCACCGAGTAATTTATAGCTGCATATGGTTATCTATTTGAGATTGATTGGCATGGAATGTTTGTTCTAAATAATGCTTTATTTAGAACAGAGAACATTATGTTAAAAAAAAATTTAAAAAAATTCCCTTGTTTCTAAAGTCTTAAAATGGGAATGTTACATTACACCCAATTTACAGACTCTTTTAGATGGACAAAGAAATGAAAAACAAATTATGGACCTTTAAGTGATCCTCGACCAAGGAAGGGACTAATCATGGCAGCCAAATGGAGGACAGGGTCTTCAGGGACCAATACGGGGAGACAGAAAACATAACAGAGGCCGCAAACTGAGGAATTTCAATGACAAATGAGACGAGTCTAATTTGAGCACCAACATTGGCTTGGACTCGGGGATGGGCACTCCTTGTGAGTGCCACAATAAAAAATAGCAGACCAAGTGCAAAAAACAAACCATTGGGCAATGGAGTCAAAGAATAAACTTGCAGAGCAGAACAACCATAACCATCCTCCAAAAAAATGAACTGAGAAACTAGTAAAACTAGGTCACCAAGGACCAAAATGAATAAAAAACACAAAATCAGAAAAGAACAAAGAACTATACACTATACAAATGGAGTATACCTTGATTCTAAGAAATCAATCAAGGAAATGTTTCAAATTCCTGCCATTAACATGAAATTCATGTAGTTCCACGTCTAAGTCTTTTAGGAAGAAGGTATTTTCACTAATTCAAATATCAATTGAATAAGGGCCAATCCACAATGCATCAAATTTACCATTCTTACCATTATATTCATGCCTGCTATCCCATAAAAGCACAAGATCCCCAATGTTAAAAGATCTGAGAGTCGCCTTTTTTTCAAATAACTTCTTCAACTTTTCTTTGAACTTCACATGTCGTTGATGGGATGCCCTTCTTTCTTCATCAAACTCAATAATCTGATTTATTTGAGCATCATATGGACTAACTTCTTGGTCTTCAATTTGTTAAAAAAACTGAAATGAAGACAATTGCAAATGAAGGGGCAGCAAAGCTTGAGTTCCATATACCAATTCAAACGGGATTTTACCAGTATCTCTTTTGACAGTGATTCTGTCAGCCTAAACCAAATACTTCAGTTTCTCACCCCAATTTATTTTTTTGATCTCCAAGGTTCTTATAATGATCTTCAACAAGTTTTTATTGCTAGACTTAGCTTGTCCATTTTCTGGGGAATTGTAGTTAGAAGCATATGTCAAATTGATTCCATATTCTTTGCACATTTACACTAAAGGTTTGGCTTTGAAACTCATGGCATTATCAACAACAATTTTAACTGGCATTCCAAATCAGAAACAATTTAATTGGTGTGTTGCCTTCTTGGTGAGGATTGCTTCCACCCACTTAGTGAAATAATAAGTGGCTATAAGAATCCATTTATGACCGGCACAAGAAGGATCAGAAATTTCCCCAATGAAATCCATTCCCCATATTCTGAATGGGGCTTCAACTAACACAGGTTGTAAAGGAAGGGATCTTGAAGCCTTCATTCTTCCTTAGAAACACTGGAAACTTTCACATTTCCTAACCAATAGAGTTGTATCCTTGAAGAGAGTAGGCCACCAGTAACAAGCCCTCAAGATTTTATGTGTTGTAAATCTTCCAACAAAATGTCCCCTAAAGACTCCTCCATGGAGATCAGCAATTATTTTGGGGTCCTCATCTTCAGTTATGCATCTCAAGAGAACTCCCTTGGGGTTCTTCCAAGATAACCCAAAATCAATAATGACTTATTTTTAAGAGAATAACTTAAGAGCTCTTTTCTAATTTTTACCCAAATATTCAGGGCAACATAGATGTCTGAGATAAAATATTAAATATTTGTACCATTCAGAACATGCTAAATTTTCAAGAACATCCACCCTTTCTCCTTCTACTTCGTTCACCTCAATAGTTTGTAGGTTTCTCTTAGCCATAAGCTTAGCTAGGCCCAAACCTCTTACCATTTTCATGGTTTTTATATCCATGTCATACTCCTGCAAGTTATTCACCCATCTGCATCTTTTACTTGAGACCTCCATCTCTGATAAGATGTCTTTCACCATGGTGTGGGGAACATAAGTAACAAGTTTAGAACTCAAGATGTAGGGTTTGAAAACCTTTGTTGCTTTTACAAGGGAAAATGCTTGTTTCTCCATGATGTTGTATTTCAACTCAGCTCCTTGCAATGCCTTACTGAAAAAGGAAATTGGTCTCTCTACCCCTTCATCATCCTTTTGTAACAAAATAAAAGCAATGGTATTTTCTGAAGCAAAAAAAAAAACGAGTTTGAAAAGGCTTGTTGTAATTTGGGGCTACCAAAACAGGGGCATGCTTTAGTGCTTCTTTGATCCCATTGAAATCTTGAATGGAAACTTCTTCCCATTTGATAACTTGGTCCTTCTTCGGCATGCTAGTAATGTGGATGGTCATCTTAGCAAAGTTAGAAACAAAACTTCTGATAAAGTTTATTTTTCCAAAGAAGGATTGAATTCCCTTCTTAGTTCTTGGAATTGGAACCTTGCTGATGGCTTCCACTCTCTCTGGATCTACCATGACCCCCTCTTTTGATACAATGTGACCAAGAAGCTTTGCCTTTTGCACTCCAAAGTGTCCCTTCTTGGGATTCACTGATATTCCATTCTCTCTACACCTTATCAACATTCTCTCCAAGTGTTACAAGTGATCATTTCTATTTCTGTAAAACACAGTTACAACATCTTGATAAAAAACAATGAAATCATTGATATAACCAACAAATGCTACATCCATTTCTCTTTGGAAAGTTTCTCTAGCATTCATTATGCCAAAAGGCATCCTGACATAGACATAAGTTCCCCAAGGAGTAGTAATGGTAGTCTTTATTCTTTCTGACTCCTTCACAACAACTTGATTATAGCCAGAGAAACCATCCAGAGTAGATAACAATTCAAAACTAGTTATCAGTTGTAGCATATTCTCCATGTTTGGAAGAGGGTAATTTTCTTTCAGTGATGCTTTATTCAGCTTCCTTAAGTCTATGCATAGCCTTATGTCACCATTCTTCTTTCTGACAGGAACTTGGTTTACAACCCAAGAAGAGTACCTTCTGGGCTGAATGATCCCTCCATCCCTCAACTTCTTCAGTTCTTTTTTCATTTTCAAAGAAAGGAGTTGATTGATGGGCCTCTGTTTTTTCCTTAAAGGTTTGGTATTATATTCAAGAGGAATCTCATGTTGGAGCAAATCTTATTTGTATGCCTTCAACTTAGAGTAAGACCAAGCTAGGCAGTCTTGATATTTCTTCAGCAATTGAATATAGGACTGCTTCTCTTCCTTCCTGAGATTGCTTCCTAATTAGATTTTACGTAGCTTTTCCTTTGTCCTCAGGTCATGCTCTTCCACATCTCTTAAAACTTACATACTTCTTTTAATAATGCAATCAACATTATCAAATTTTGATTCCACTGCCACCAAACCTCTGGGAATTGTGTTTGCGTTTAGTTGGATGATGTTTTTGCTAAATAAAGTTTCCTTTCCTTCAACAACACACAACATTGGTTCCCAAACTATATTTTGGTCAGCAAACTTTCCTTGGTTCTATTTCACCTAGGCATCATTATCAAACACTTTCCTATTTTTAACATTAATAGGGACAAATGGCCTTGTTAGTATTTCAACATCATACTCACAAAATGGAGACACTGTATAATTCCCAAATCTGGATACTAGCACTGCTAGCTTGTCTGCATCAACATTAAATTTTCTATCATGGTGAAAAATATTAAAAGAGTCAAACATTTCAATCAAATCCCAAACTGCATGCTTGTATTGTTTCATTCTCTGATTTTTAGTAGCATACACTTTCCTAATTTTCTTGACAATCAATTCTGAATCCCCTTTGTCAATGACATTCTTTATACCATATTTCCATGCAATTATCAAACCTAATAACAATGCTTCATATTCAGCAATGTTGTTAGTGCATTCAAAGTTATGTTTGAAATAAAATACAAACTCTTTTTGGCCTGGGGAAATTGGAACAATGCCAACACCATTTCCAAACATGGAACAAGCTCCATCAAATAACAAGGTCCATGGAAAACCTACCTGCTGAAGACATTTACAATAATTAATCTTATGATCTTTGCCATCATCAAACCCAATAAATTTATCGGTATCTACATCAGCGTACAATACTTCATATGAAGCAATGTTGGGATCTTCAATTAAGGTGCAACATATTTTTCTGTCCATACAACTTTACAAGGATGCCTTCAATTTGAATGGTGGCAAAATACATATCCATCTGAACACTTCCACCAACACTTACAACCCACTTTCTTGACAACAACATGCCCCATTTGGTACGGAAATCAACAATGACAACATCAAGTTTTAGGTTCTTACCTTGATAAGTTGAAATTTTTACCACCAAACCCTTCACAAACCCTACAACTGGGACCTATATAGAATCCATTATAGTACACTTGCCATAAGTTTTTGTCACTTTATTGTTCAATTCATTCATGACTTCCAAAGGCATAACATTGCAAGATGCTCTAGAATCAAACATACAATTGTACAGTAGTCTATCTTTAATAATCAGTGTTGTAAAAAATGGATCAAAAGTTAACTGAGAGTCAACTAAAGATGTCCCCAAGTAAAATTCAAGTAGTTCACCTATCTCCTCTAATGCTGGTGGGTTTTCTAGGTCTGCAGTGGTTAGAGGAGGAGTATTAACATTATTTATATTTCTACGTTGGGCACTCCTATCTTCCCTCAATCCCAAATACTCAAAATCTATCTTCTTATGCTTAGGAATCCTAAGCAGTTCCACAATTGAGACATAAATCTTGATCTGACTCAAGACTTGAGAAATGTCATAGGGAATGTATTTGGGAAAAGCAGCATTTAGAGAAAGGTTGAAAAACTCATTAGATGACACAAGGTTTTTAACATTTTGGGCATGGATGGGAACACCAGTTCTACTTGAGACAACAGGTCCTTTGCTAGATGCATCTTTATTTGGGATATCTTTTGGGTCATTGGTGAGAACTGGGGTGTTTGGTTTGGTTTGAGGCCTTTCCCCTTTGAAAACTTTACTTATTGTGTTACACTCTTTTTCTTAGGTCACAACAACATTCATTAGTAGTTTTTTATCCTCTTTTGATGGGATTCCTCCATCATAATTCTTAATCATTAGAGATCTTAGGTACTCAAAATAATTATTAGGAAGTTTAAATCCTTGTACCATATCTATTTCTAAAGCATGAGAGGGAGGAATAAGAGGTACTTGGTGAATGCAGTCCCAAAAACTTGGGGCCATTCTTGCACTTATTACCTCAGTTGAAGTTACTCCTTCCTAAGAGCTTGTAGAGCCATCCACCATCATCATCATCAACTTCTTCAAATTGCTAATCTATTTCACATGGTAGGTGGAGTAAGAAGCATTTTTCACACCAATCCATTTGATTTATCTCTTCAACAACAACTTTGGCATTTAGAGGATCAGTCACTACTCTATTCTCCCTAGCTTGGGGTTGTCTAGCTCCCATAGGTCCTTTACCTCTGTCATCAGACCTCTAATCATTTCTAGGATGATTTGCAAGTCTACCTGATCCTTGTTGCCTATGCTGACCCTGAGAACCTTGTTCAATTCCTTTCTCTACCCTGGCTAGCTTGTAAGAGATTTCTTTTATAGCCCTAGACAGATTCCTTACAACTTCCTCAAGATCCACAACCTTACTTTATCGAGGATTCTCAGGGTCGCTCTGTTTAACACCCTCACTCTTAGGAGGTTTTCCAACTGCTTTAATCTTATTCTCAATTTGCATAGCCATGGTAAAGGCTTGCCTCAAATTCCTAGGGTTCTTATCCCTCAAATAGTAAGAAGCTTTCTTATCAAATGCATCTGAATAATTTATCAAACATGGTTCATCACATGGCCTCAAATTAAAAGACAATATTCTCAATGTTTTGTTAAATCTAGTTTTGAAATCATGCATTGATTCATTAGGATTATTTTTTATGTTTTCAAACTCTGACAAAAGAAACCTAGGGTCTTTTTTATCACCGTACTACATTCTAAAAGCATTCTTCATCTCTATCCAAGAGTCAATGGAATTATCTGGTAGAGATTTATACCAGTCCCTTGCATCTTCTAGAGAATGGATAAATAATTTAATGTTTACATCCTCAAACTCTATTTCAAAGTCCTCCATCATATTGACAAAGAGTTTCAAGTGTTGATCACCAGTTATTGAATTATTTCCTTGAAACTTAGGCAATATTTTTATTACATCTTGTAGCACATCATTTGGATAGCCAGCCATACCTCTAAAACTAATGGGACCAAACATATTAATGAAAAATTGAGGTTTGAATGATCCTTCGAGCCATATTATTTTGAGGAGGTGATCTTAAAAGAGAAATAGAATGATGAGGAGTTAGGGGTGTGTGTGGTACTGGGATGCAATTTTTAGAATGAATTCCCTCTAAAGGCTCTATCTTATGGAAAACTCTATTAGATTTTGAAAATAGAGGGGGAGATTGAGAAGTAATTGTTTCAAATATAGATGAAGGACCCTCTCTAGATGGAGAATTCAATTCAACAAAGAGACTACCTAATTTATAAGCACTTGAGGAAGTACTACAATATTCAATCACTGATCAATTTCAACAATGGAGACCTCTTTTCTTGCTGCTTGATCTCAAACAACCTTCCAAATTCTTCTTCCTTTTGAATTATACTTTCCTAGCTCTTGAAACAACCTTCTACTAGGGTTCTTGGAAAAGAAAGAGTAGATATTAATGAAAAATATCACTTGATATTTGTTAAGACACTCATATTTATAAATAATTTAAACAACATGGAGTCACCACTAAGGTTTTTCACCTTAGCTTGCATAAATGCACTATGAAATACCTCAAATGTCCGTCAATACCAAATTCATGCACATCTTACAAGATCTACTCTTCTTTTACCTAAATTTATCAATGATGATATAAATCTTAGTGTAATAACTATATAAGGGGGAAATATTACACTCAAATATCACAACTTTGAACAATTCTTACATATTTGAAAAAATAATGATGTTTCAGCAGTGTATTTACACTTTAAAATATGTAAAAAGCATTACCAAGTTCTGTATGCGTACACATTTGATCAAATGCTTCAAAGAGTCCCCATCAATGGCGCCATGAGTGTTGTTGATGGGCCAAATGGATATGAACTGAAAACAAATCAAAAAATCAGTCTCAGCAATGCAAATCAGTTCCCAACAACATAAATCAATTCCCCCGCAATGGCACCATGAGTGTTCGTATCCAAATTCATTCTCCTTTTCAAGTTGAGTAGCAACAAAGATTTGACAGGGAGCTTATATGCAGATAGATCATAGTGTGTGTCATTTTGTAGCCAGGGATGAGATCTAATTGGCCCATAGTTACTCAGATTTGTGGAGAGATGGATAACACCTTTAACAGGATTTGACGTGTCTGCACTACTTTAGGTCATGCCTCTTCAACTAGGGTGAAAGGACCCTTAGTGTAACCTTTGTTTGGTGAAGGAGATGGAGATATCCTTCTTTTGCACAAATTCTATGAAGATAACCTTGGGAAAGTACGGTCAATACTCCATGATTTAACTCTTAATAGTTTTCACTTCTAAATGATGGAGATACTTTCAAGACAAAGCTAAGGTTACTGAAGACATTAAGAAATCATGATTTTTACGCATATTTTTACAGGTAGATTTTGTTCCTTTGTTGATACATAGGGCATATAGGGGTAGTTTAGGGTGGATCAATGGGTTTTAAATGATTTTGGTGGGAGATGAAACAGGATAATGTTGATTATACCAGATCTTCAGAGGGACTTCACAACAATGAACAACTTCAAAAACAAAAAGGTTCAGAACAGTTAAGATGTTCCTTCAACTAGAAGGTGTGCTTTAATGGAGGCCCAGATTAGAACATTTTCACATAATATTTGAGACTCCAACACGAAGGCTCAAATTGAAAGACTCAATTAAACACTACAGTTTCTGATTAATCACGCTTAAGGTACACCCAAAGACTTACATACAATATTTATCAACAAATGATAGTGAATTGATTTTAAATTTGTTTATCTCATCCAAGATGAAGGATCTTCTTGAAATGAAATTGAAAATACCATTAGACTGTCATAGGGATGAGATCTTGTGTGATTTCACCAATATTTCAATGTAAGATTGTAATAGGAATGAAAGAAACTATTTGCGCAGATTCTGAAACAAACCAGACACAAATTGCTAGAGGTTGGACATAAATTAATCATAAAAATTACTTAGATTCATCAGTAGGGGAAAGTTTCTAGAGAAATTTTAGTGCTCGTCAATGGCTATACATATGCAATCAACTTGACATGATAGAAAATCTAACACAAAAGAAAATAACAGGTTATCTCGGCTTTGGTCTCTCACAAAGATGAATTTATCAAATTTTCTCTTTGGGATTCAAAGTCTGCCCATTTGCAAGAGTATTCTCATTGCATTTATACATTTTACTAAATCAATTTCCCCCCAAAAGAGAAGAATATTCGAGGGACCTTTTGTTATTACCAATTTGTTTCAGACAACAATGTTTAACAAATTTAGATCTAAAATTTGCCAGGTGGACCAATTGTGAACTGATCACATTTCTTATACCCTCGAATAAAGACTAGGATGTGAAACAACAACTTTTTAGGATTCATTTTAATCATTCTGATTCTGTCATGCGAGAAATCCCCTTTTTAATCATTTTTCGGAGACTCTGCATAACTGGACTTGATAGGTCATCCATTTTTGCTCTTGAGGAAACACCTTTTTCAACTTTTGCACCTACCCTTTCATCATTTTATCCCTTTTCCCTCTCTTTCATCTGAAATTCTGCCTTGCATTCATCTCCTCTGGTAATTCCCATTTTTACAAGTTCCTGAGCAACTCCAACTTCAAAATATCAACCTTAATAATCCTTGGACTCATAATTTCAGTTTCAAATCCATTCAAATTCACCTTACGGATAGAGACAACAAATAAATTAATCAAATAATGATGAAAAACAATGTGTATTCATGTCTCTAGGCGTCTTGGAACAAAAATGGTGGAAAAAAGGTGAAATGCATAGCAACCGTTGATCTTGCCCATTTTCCAATTTATCTCACATCCGTCCACATGTTTCCTTGGTGCAAATGCAAAGGAGAAGCATAAAGGCAAGTCCCAAACAAGCGAAAGCCTTCCACGTACCCTGGGTGAAAGAAAAATACCTTTTGGCCTTTGAAAATTATCGGTGAAAAAAGGAGCCAGCGAAAGCCTCCACGTGTCTCAACGGTACATTTTGAGATGGTCCCCAAAAGTAGAGACCTAAAACAAGTGCGGGCTCAACACGTGTCTCAATCTAGTAGAGTCTTCTAAAAAATTTGAAGGTTCAGTAGAAGGCGGCATGTGTCTAGGGTCCCAGATAGTTTCCTTTGGCTGTTGAAAATTCCAAGCAAAGCACAAAGTGAGTGGAAGCCTCCAAGTGTCCTCCTGACGCTTCTTCAAAATAAAACCAAAATAAAACTTAGGGGCCAGTACCTAAATAGGCGCAGTCCGTCCACGTGTCCTTGGAATTTAGAAAGTTTCTTGAAAATTATAAGTATGGGAAGACCCAACGGAATTCTCCACATGTATTCATGGTGCAACTTTGAAATGGTGCCCAAGAGTGGAGACCCTAAACAAGCGCAGTCTCACCATGTGTCCCAGGCATTAGAAAATTGCTTTGAAAAGTTTTAGTACAAAGTGCAGCTGACAGAAGCCTCCACATGTATCCCTGTCATAATTGTTAAGCTGGGAGCATGAGATAGGTCCTCAAATGAGCGCCAGACCACCATGTGTACATGGTCTACCAAAACTATACTGGCTACATGAAAAATGTGTCTAAATCTGGGAAAAGTAGTGGAAACCTCAATGTGTCACCCCGGTGCAACTCTAAGGCCAAACCAAAAGTTGTATTTTCAAATGAGTGTCATTCCTCCACGTGGACAAGTTTTTGGTTGAAGTGAGCCTTAGATTTTTAAAGTTCCCCCCTGAGCTGCATCAAACCAAAAAGGGCCACATTTCCATCGATGTTGAGATGTAAATTTGACCGGGAAAAATACACCCAAAAAACCGTAAAATGCAGGAGAATCACCATTTGAGCCTAAAAATGAATTTTTCATCAAGGATAGAGAAATTAGAAATGTTATAAGGCTCAAATATGATCCTCTAAGCTACATCCAATCATGTTTCCTTAGGTATTTGGTACAAAAATGATAGTGACAACAAAACATGACTGTGGAAAATGGAAATAAAGGAAAAACCTGAGTTTTATGCCCAATTTACAGACTCTTTCAGATGGATAAAGGAACGAAAAACAAATCCTGGACCTTTAAGTGTTCCTTGACTAAGGAAGGGACTGATCATGGAAACCAAAAGGAGGACAGAGTCTTCAAGCACCAATACGAGGAGATAGAAAACATAACAGAGGCCGCAAATTGAGGAATTTCAATGACAAATGGGGTGAGACTAATTTGAGCACCAACAAACACCATAAAAATGTGAATGACATTCTACACACCAATTTCACACATTCAACACATAATGGAAACACTATGAATCCATTCAACGCTCTAAAAATCAATTTTATATACTAAACACCTATGAAACTCCCTAAGAACACAATCGACAATGTAAATATATAGTTTACACACTTATCACCATAAACATCATTTTGACCCATGTTAAATATGTAACACACAATTGAAATACATGACATACTGAACATACATGTGGAATATCAAATAACCATTCGACACAATAAAATTCCATGTGACACAAAAAACACCAATACAATGTAATAAACAATTGTGGGACACATTAAACACACATATGAAACCCTAAACACTAATACAATTCACTATCAACAATGTGATATGATAAACATATATGTGAAATGTTATACCTCTATACGAAACATTAGACACGCATAAAACCCAAGGGACATCCTAAACACCCAAACAACACAATAAAGACATTTAACATCTATGTGGTAGCATTAAAAATCTTCAACCATAAAAAAATATTTGTGAAAACTAACACCAAATGTGCAACAAATTAAATACACATACAACATTGCAATCACCTATGTTACACACGTAACATCTAATGGAAATCATAAACACCCATGTAACAAATAACACAAATTTATGATATATAGGAATCTATACCACACCTGAAACGTAAAATTGACATCATAAATAACTATTCAACACACAAAAATAACTTATACATTGATATGACAAACTTAACACCCATATAAAACATGCAAAAACAAAGGGACACCCTAAATATCTAAGTTATGACATACTATACACCCATGTGACACACTAAACACCCATTTGACACACTAAACACCCATCTTCCACCCTAAACAAATATGTAAGACATTAAACATAGGTGGGACATACTTAGCACACATGGAACACATTATACACCAATGTGAGATGATAAACACCCATGTGACAAAGGAAACACTATTTTTTAACCCTAAACAACTTTAACACTAACGTGATAAACATAAAATGTATGTGATACTTTAAAAATGATACAATGTGCTTAACACATAAAGAAACCCCTAAATACCCATGTAACACACTTTATACTATAAGACACCTCAAACAATTTTTTAACACACTTAACACCCATGTTGTCAAAGAGTGAACACCCACATGACACTCTAAAAATTCATATGACACATTAAACATCCAAGGCTCACCCTAAACAACCATTTAACACTGTAAACGTCCTTGTGATACATTGAACACCCATGGGACACTGCAAACACCCATTTGGCATAACAAAAAAAATACTTAGAACACCTAACACCCCAAAAATCAATAAGGCACACTAATTAGCCATGTGTCACATTTAGAAATCAAGTGATATCCTATATATGTGATTCATAACAAATTAAACACCCATATCAAAATGTAAAACATTATTTTAATGTATACATGAAATACCCATGATGTTACGTTGTACAACATATGTGATAATTTATACACCCATGGGGCGTAGTAAATATAAATTTGATTTAAGAATCACTTTTGTGACACACTATACATGAATATGACACCCTTAAAAAAAGGGACACCCTTAAGGCCCATCTATCACTCTAAAAAGCATGTGACACACATAACACTAACTCGACACCCGTAACATCCATGTTTCACTTTACAATAACATGTTCCACACTTGAAAACTTAAAGAAACATGTGATATTAGAGAGACTCATAAAATAAACTAATAACCAATATGACAACCTAAAAACCATTTAAACCCATTTAGACAACAGTTTTATCAAATTAATAGCTTAAAAACTAGTTTAACACACTTAACATCCATGAGATGCACTAGAAAACAATGTTAAACAATAAAAACCATTAGAAACACTAGATACCTATGTGATGCAATTAAATCCCATTTGAAATACTACACAATCCATAATTAAGATAATTGTGGAAATATAGGCCCAATCTTAATGATATTGCAAAAGAAAATAAATATAACAATTAAGTATGTTGGTATCCAAATTGATTCTCCTTTGCAACCTAAGCATCATCACAAATTTAAAAAGAAGCTTAGAGATAGATAAATCATCATGTATGTTGTTTTATATCTGGGGAAGTGATTTAGCTGGCTCTTTGTCACTTAGAAGTTGGAGAAATGGATAGCACTTTCAAAAGGATTTTATCTATCTTCACTAGTTTAGGTTATTCCTTTCAACTAGGGTGAGTGGACCAATTTTGTAACATTTTTTGGTGAAGGAGAATGAATATATCCTTCTTTTCACAAATTTGAAAGAAAACCTTGAGAAAATATGATCAATGCACCACAATTTAACTCTCATGAGTTGTCACTTCTAAAGAATGGTGATATTTTCTAAACAAGCTTAAGGTTATAAAAGACATTATGGAATCCTAATTGCTTCTACATATTTTGGTAGTAGAATTTATTCATTTGTGGACATACAAGGAAAAAAAGGGTAGTTCAGGTAGGATTCATTGTTTTTTAATAAGATTTGGTGGGAGATTAAGTAGGATAAACTTGATTTTTCTAGATCTTTGAGAACCTTCACAACAATTGGAAAAATAAATGACAAAATGGTTTAGAATAGCTAAAATATTCCTTCAACCAGAAGGTGTGCATCAATGCACGCCTAGATTTGCACGGTTTCACACAATATCCAAGAATTTCACACGAAGGATCGAGTTAAAAGGTTCAATTAAACATTATCAATCTCTGGTTCATCACGTCTAAGATACACTCAAAAACTTACAAACAACCTCTGTCAACAAATTAGAGTAAAGTGATTTTAAACTGTTTATTTCATTATCAGATGAAGGCTCTTCTCATAGTGAAATTGAAAATTCCACTAAACCATCAAAGGGATGAGATCTTGTGAGATTCAGAGAGATTATAATATAAGATTGTAATAGGAACAAGAAATACTATTTATAGATATTCTAAAATAAAGCCGACACAATTATTCCCAAGATTAACATAGATTAATTCGAAGTTGATTAGATTCATCAGTGGGGAAGTTTTTTTGAACAATATCAGATCCTGTCAATGGAAAAAAACTTGCAACCAACTTGACATGATCAAATCTAAAACATAAGAGATTAATAGGTTTCTCAGAAAGATAGGGTTTCTTAAATTTTCTCATAAGAATTCCACCCCTAAGCATTTGCATGATGAACTCATGCCCTTTATAGCACTCATTTACATTAATTCTTCCCCCCAAACAAAGAATATTTGAGGAAACTTTGTTTGTTACATATTTGATCATGATTTCGAGAAAGTGATGTTTAACATATTTATAACAAAAAGTTACCAGGTGTTCAAAAGGTGAATCATTTCAAATATTTCCAACATTGTTTTAATTAGGGCATCCTGTCATCTCCTCTAGTAACATGTTTTTCATCCTTTGCACCTATAGCTTCATTCTCCTCATTCTTTCCTTTGTAATTTGATATGTTGGATCTGGTAATTCATTTTCTGCAAGTGCGCGAATAACTCTGTTTCAAAATATCAACTCTTGCACTTCCTCATATTCACAAATTCAAGCTCCACAAAACTCAAATTGCACTTTGCTGATAGAAACAATAAGAAATAATTCATATTCTCCATGATAAACGATGCGTATTTACATCCCCTGAAGTCATGGAATGTTAATAGCGGAAAACATGGATGCATTGTGTCATAACCGTTGATTATGCCCTTTCACAACTTTAAATTAGAGCCGTACACATGGAATATTATATCCGAATCGGGCCTAGGGGAGCCTTTTTCATTGTATGACTTTTTGGAGAAAATTCTCAATTTTCACATTTTTCCTTGCCCCTCTGGCTTTGAAATACGGACTTGACACGTGGCTTAATTCGGGCTTTTGATGGAGTCATGGGTCATTTATGCAATTTTACCCTTTTTAACAAAAAGGTAAAAATTCCAATTATCATCCAACAACTCACTTCCCTGCCTTTGAATTTTCAATGCAGACTTCATTTGTTTCCTGATGGGGCCGTGCTTCACTTTTATACTTTATCCCTTTTTCATAATAAATAAAAAAGTTCCAAATTTTTCTCAGCGTTCCGCCCTCCCAATTTGACTTTTCAAACGATGACTGAAACATGTGACATCACTCTGTACCATGCGAGGTTGCAGATCAATATATAACTTTGCTCCTTTTTCACAAAAAGGAAAAAAATATTCAAAATGTTCCGACGATGTGCCTCTTTGCCTCTAATTTTTGATGTCATCCCCAGTGGAGTTGTGGGTTATTTGATAACTTTTCTCCCTTGTACAAAGAGGTAAAAAACTTGAAAATGTTCCACCGACCTGCCTTCCTACTTATAACTTGAAAAATTTTCACGTGTCCATCTTCGGGGTCAAACTAAGACTTTTTCCCTACCGTTTCATATCTTTTGAATTGCCAATTAGATGCTATCGGGTCCATGGGGCCAATTTGGTATTTTTTACAAATATGAAAAAAGTGACAAATTTCACCAAAAAGACCTGTCAGGCTGCATCCAATAAAAAAGGACCACATTTCCATAGATGTTAGGATAAAAATTGAAAGGGAAAACATGACTATGGAAAAACAGAAGGAAGGGAAAAAACCCTAGTTTACACCCAAATTATAAATTATTTCTCATGGACATAGGAACAAAAGACAATATCTAGACTCAATTTGATCCTTAACCAAATGAAAAGATTGATCATGACAACCATAAGAACGAACAAGCTTTCATTCATTAATACAAGGAGACAAAAAAAAAAAATCAAACCATAGGAACTGATACGTATTTGAAAAAATAGGGAGAGATTAAATTGAGCAACAACAAAGTACATACATTAACCTAAGAAAAATAACCTATAAAATATAAAACCCTAGCTACTAAGAAAGAGCAAGTTGACTTATCTAATTCACAGTGAGATATGAACTATTTAGAAGTGATGAAAATATGAATAGTGAGGGAGAGGTGTCACAAAAATCCATAGATAATTGTACGAGATCATGATCATCCTATACTAGGGCACCTGAAGGTGGATAGGGGAACCTGGCAAGTGATACGGGTAATTGCGAGCACCCTAGATCTATTATGTTTGAGGAAATACTCAAAAAAACTCTTATAAGTGGTCAAGATGTATTCAGTGTTAATCTCCTTTGGTCTCTATGAGACCACAAGATGATCGCTTAAGTCAATGGAATTTTCAAATGAACTAATGTCCCAAAAAACCCTTGATGAGACATCAAATCCTAAAAAAGAAAGCTGTAAAATGAGGGGTTGGAATTTCCTCATCTATCATAATGGTTATCTTATGAATGACCACTGCACTACATCTTATACCCAATGCATTTCTATGTGTGTGTGCATAATAGTTCACTATGTGGCTCTTGTGAATACCACACTTGATAGCAAGAAATTAAGCTAGATTTAAAGAAATGTAATAGATGTGTGAATGGAATAGAAAATACATTACCTCCTATGAATTGTATGCAAAATAACCAACCCTTGAGTCCCTTATATGACACTAGATATATTCCATGGTGTTTTTATATGATTGATGAATGAAACCCTAGGTGGAGATAACCAATGGTTAGTGTTTGGTCCTTTATTATGATCACATAACTTTATATCTATATGATTTTCTTGCTTGAATTTTTTAATTAACTCTGGAAAGGTTTACTATAAAAAATATTAGATACTCAAACATATAGAAAGGAATCAAAATGTGTGAACAAAATATGCATTCTGGTTGGGTGGTGGGATCCTTGATGATAAATTCTGAGGTATAAAAAAAGGCAGATTCATAAATTAAGGGTGCATGGAAAAATAATTAAAAGAAAGGTGGCCTAAGACATGGGTTTATTAGGTATTTTCTTACTTAGGAATCATATGAATAGTAGTATGTAATTAGGGCTAAATGGATACCCAAAGTGCATGATTTTGTGTGTATATTTTCCCCCACTTTATGTTGTTGATCGAATACTTGATAACATAAAGTACATAAGAGATGCACACCTAATAACCATGTAGATCGATGAAAAATGTGTCCCGAGGGACTAGAAAAATAATGGAGTGATAAAAGTTTGAAGCATCGATCCTAAGGAGAAAAAAGTATATAAAGTGATGATGAAAATGACCCTAGGGAAGAAATGCATGTGTACATATCGGGATGTGCCTATTGTCAATCTTGATTTTTTTTACATTATGATGATGTGGATGTGACGTGACTACAAATTCCCATAAATAAAGACCTGGAAAAGAGAAAAATGAACAAGTAGTCAAATACACATGTATATGATTGAAATGTATAAAATGTATGTAAGGAAAGTATGTAAAATGGAGGATCCACAAACCCTAAAATCTTTGGAATATGCGGAAACTAAATTTTCTCCCCCTGTGCATGGAAACGAAGGTTACAAAAATAATGGTTCGAAGAATGGAAGCTTGATCTGTACACACATCACCAAATTTTCTCTTTCAAACATTAAACATGGAGACAACGGCCAGAGAAAAGAATACAAGTAGGGTTATGGAAAATAAATGGTGATCCTTCTCTCACCTTCAATCTTGCCAAAATGGATCCTATGTAGGGATGTAATGGGGAAAATGAATTTTCCTAGATCTACCTTTCCTTGTTAGATAACATGAGGAATTGCACCAGGTATTTCTGAGAAAAAATTCAATGGGGACTTTAGACACAAAATTTGGGTCAAACTCCTCATTTACCCTACATTTATATTAATTTAATTACCTACAATTGAAATATTGCCTATTCTCACAATATTCACTATTTAATTACCTTAACGGAACTAATTTCCACCTCACCTAGATACCTCACCCCACCACATCACCTAGACACTTCATCATAGACCTATTCATAACATGTTTCCTTTCAACTAAGACTTAGTTCTACCCTAAAATCACATGCCTATTACTCCTCTAACCGCATGCATTTTTATCTAAGTGTAACATCCCATTTTGATTTGGACAATGGACAGAACTGGTGAAAAATATTTCCAAGATCTGTCATTTTGGCAACCTAGGATATCTTGCCTTAACTGATGCTGGTCAACTCAAAACTGATGCCAGTCACACTAAACCATCATTAGTTACCATATATTCACTTTGGTAACCTTGTTCCAGAGGTTGGAAGAATAATTCATGTTTTGGAGAAGAGATATCTCCATACAAACACACACTAGAGCCCTCTCAGACACATCTAGATAGCCATAGCCAACACCAAGACTGATCAAAATATCTTGCATTCATGGTAGCACTCCGGGAAGCTCTACAATGGCACTAACAATTGTTTCACAGATCAAGCATCACCATCATCCAACCATCAGACCTGTAGGCACAAGTAAGTGTGTTTTTGACCTGCATCATTCCATATTTATTTAAACTATCATCTTTGTGTCTCTATTTGTTACAATCCATTCTCACTTGTATCCCACCATTCTCATCTTCATGATATTCCATTCATCTCACCACCGAAAACGTCATAACTCGTCAATATTCTACCATAGATACCTCTAAGAAATACCAACACCACCCTTACTAACCTAAATATTCTCCTCCTATTCTCTGTGTCATCATGGAGAACCCACAGAAAAACATTCTATTGAGTTTCTATCATCCCAACTCTATCAACATTTTTCATCGCTAAATGTAGTTGGTACCATCTAAACCATCATCAGTCATAGCCACACCGACGTCAGTCTCTATGACTGATAATTCTTCCAATAATAGAAACCTAAGAAATTTCATCCATATAACTCAAACCACCCATAATATTACCCTACCATATTCCCACATTTTGATCAACTACCCAGCATCTAGATCTTATCATAACCTAGCATGTTAGATTAAATTTTCTTATTGTACTTTTATGAGATGCCTAAATCATGAAAACTACCATTTTATTTTTTAACATTATCTCTTGCATTAAATTGTGTTAAACAATGGGTTGACATTCATCAAGGAAGTATCACACATCTTGGATCTAGCACATGCTAGACAGTCAATTAGCATATATTGTTTAGCTCTCTCTTGTGGTCTTGTTTGGTATTTATCATAGTTCTTGGTAGCCAAAAGGAAGCTCTGACAATCAGCATTAGATCAAGAAATCAAAACACACACACTCTACCTTCCACCTTCATTCATAGGTATTCCTCCTCAACCTTACCCTATCTGTTTTTCTCATACATACGTAACTTGTCAGTGAAATTTTTTGGAATGCTCAGTGGGAACCTCTCTTGGATTCATTAAATTTCTTCATTTCAAGAAACTTTTTGTGTGTTTCTTTCCTTTCAAAAAATACACATTTAATCTTCTCCTTGGTAATTTTTTTTCTTCTAATTGTCTAAAATGACATTTTTCATTTGGTGCTTAAAACGAACCAATTCTTTCTTCTTGCATTTGCATAGTAGTGAAAGAGCACATTCTTGACCTATTCATCATTTGCTTCATCAAATATAATTGTTTATTTGGGTTATACATTTTTTTATATTTCATCCTTGTATGCAAGATTATTAGCTCACATTTAAAAATGAGGGCAACCTATATGTTGGAAGTCATGTTCAGCTCATGGTTGACAAAATTGAACCGTAGAAAGAACTTTCTTCTCTCTCTCATTGAAAAACTACAAAGAGTTGAATTTACACATCTTAAACAACATTACACATATAAGAATTTTTCAAAAATCACACGATCAGAGGATTGAAATTCAACACCCACCTGGTTATCTATATCTAGTCATTACCTCAGACAAAGGACCGCCCCCGTCATAACATAACCTAAAACCACCATTTTAGAATTTCCTTCTTCATAGGATGCCCACCCAATGAAATACCTATTCTAAATTCACAAGCCAGTCTTAAATAGCATAAGCTAAAACAAATATAAATTCACTTTTAGGATTACATGTTTCTTTTAGGTTTCTTCTTGACTTGTGTTTTGAGGTGTGAGGTTACGATTCTTCTTTTTTCTTATTCCTTTCACACTCTTTCATCATAATTGGAGTATTTTGACTATTTCTAAGTGTTTCAAGACCTCATATTATCATTCTCATATTTTTGGGTCGATCGTTCATTTAGTTTAATTCACGAAAATCCATGTTTCTTCATTTCTTCTAATTTCACAGTCAGCGGGGTCAGTCCAGTGACCGTCATTGGTTTACCCAACCAGTGTCGGTGTTTGGCGCTTTTGATTATTTTACCTGAAGCAACCTTAATCACCTATTCTTTTCTATTTTTGGTCCTTACGAAACCATCATATACCCCAAATTCTTATATCTCTATCAGATAAAGTATCCCAGTTCATATTCACCAATCCTATTTCATTTTTCTGAAACTGGTATTTCCCACAATGACCGGTATCATTTATCATAACCATTATCCATTACCCTTTAACCTTTATTGGGCATACTAACTATCGTTGGCTACTATGTTTGATTTTTAATCAAAACATTGACCCGATTAACCCCTAGACTTTATCCTTCTCTGCTTCTACTATTTTCTATGCCATTTACAGAATACAGATTTACCATGTCAGCACTAATTCTCATGGTGTTGACTCACAACCAAACTAAATCACTTGTATTTCACGTCAACCACCAACCACTCCCATCTATTCTGTCACTGCCATCCATCCTATCACCTATGGATCCAACTCAACTTATCACCATTTCTGCTGGTGACGAGGAGTTTGTAAGACTCCTTCATCACAATCTTGTGGCCTTACAATTCTATCTTGCTACATCATCTACTTGAGACTCCCTATGATAACTACTATATGACATGCATGTATCTATCCCTCTTACCCTCTCTCCCACTTCCACATTAGCTACTACAAGCTTGGCGTTATCCTCATCTACATTACCTCATGTGGTATCACAGTTAGGTCCCACCTCTTCCATAGCTTCTACCCCAATGACGTCTATTGCGCAAAATGTTTCAAATATTCCTTCACCAACCACTTTAAACATGGCCCCATCTACCCCCTTTTCATCATATATACTAGCTACATCACAACAACTTCTAGTGTCAGCAACCGACACCCCGTTCCAAAACCTACTTCTTTCTATCTCTCAGTCTCTACCACCCATTACCACAAGATTCGTTGCCACCACCCCACCATTTATATATATATATATATATATATATATAACAATTGGAAAATTACCATGCATACATATCTACCATGTCATCACATCAAAAAAACATCCAATCATTCATTTCACATTTCCATAATATCAAAGAGTTTTGAAATTTACACCATAACATATATATATAACTCATCATTTATTTCCTATGTTACCAATAACTTGGAAATTGTATCAAAATTAAAAACAAGACTCCATCATGCCTAAACAAACCTGACTCAACCATGCCTAACAAACCTAACTTAACCATGCATATGCCTGACTCAACCATGCCTAACCAACCTAACTCAACCATGCCTATACCTAACTCAACCATTCCTAACCAACCTAACTCCACCATGCCTACCTAACCTAACTCAAACATGCCTAATTAAATTAACTCAACCATGCCTCATCGACCTAAATCAACCATGGCTATACCTGAATCCATAATGCCTAAAATGATCTGAATCCACTATGCCTTATCAACCTAGTTTCCATCCATAGAAAAATAATAATGGAAATTTTACAACACAAGTATAACATCCATGCCATCATGAATATCATGGTATATATATAAATCTTTAGGTATGTGTACCAATTAAATATACAGTGATACAACATAAGTATCTATAAAAATCTCATGTGCATCCTCACTATCTTTGGCACGCAGGCTGATATATATATAAAAGATACAAAAATCTGATACATTGATCATATCTGGTGATTAATCGTCACCCCACCTGATGTCCATCCAAGTATCATCTCTCTCCTCCTCTTCCCCTCCTGTAGGGTACCCTGCTAACATCCCTCTACCACACGTGGGTCTCATCTCCACCTGACCCGCAGCTAGGTCCAGCCTCCATGCGCTTGTGGCCTCACCATGAGCCTTTCCATGGGCACGCCAACCCCTATACTCTTTTTGGTGTGAATGTGGGACCTAGTACTCTCACTCGATTCCTATTTGGCCTTGAAATCTACATAAGTAGGAACATCTATCCTAATGGTCTTTATATGATCGTCATAGTACCATGCCTCGTTAAGGGCATCCTTGAACCTAGCCATCCACACCATCTGTGGTGGTGCCATAGGCCTCACAACAACCTGTGAGATTTTTATTGCAATTGATGGCCTTAGCCCCTATACCTGTGAATCCTACCCTCTTCCCTATATCATGGGACCCTATTGTTTCACCTGATTCTTTGAGTGTTTCTTTGAATATTAATGAAATAGATAAGGGTAAATGGGATAGGAGGAATACCTATTAAAGTTGGTTGAAGTTTTTTATATGTGTATGACTTCTTGATCCACAACTGGTCGTGATAGCTTCCTTTTGGCTAGGAGGAACTACTTGAAATAAAAAACAAGACCACCAAATGAAAGTTAAACAGTATATGTAGTGGATTGCCTTGCGTATGCTAGATCTAGGAAGTGTGATACTCCCTAGATGGTTGTTAATCCACTGTTTAAAACAATTCAATGTTAATAATAAACTAAATCCTACTATAGTTAAATTGATTTGGGTATCTCATTCGACTACAATAAGCAAATTTGTTCAAAACAGGCTAAGCTATGATTGAATCTAAAGGGCAAGGTCTCTGTTAGAGTATTGGTACTGGTCAGCGTCTAGTTTTGGGTTGTTTTGGGTATTTGGTGGGGATTTTAGGCTCTGTTCTTGGTTAGAAGGTAAAACAAAGAGACCGACATCGGTCTAGTGTAACCGATGATGATTCAGGATATAGCAATGATGGTCATGGGTAACCGACGTTGGTAATATCAGGTGACAAAAAATTATTGGGATCTATTTCGGAAGGTTGATCTAAGGCTAAACGAGAATGGAAAATGTAATGAAGAGGTCTGTGTAGGTCTTAGGTATACTCAGGGGTAGTTATTAGTAGGGTATGGGAAGTTTTAATGTTGTGGGAGAAGAAATGGTCAAACTTGCATTGAGGTAAATGGTGGGAAAATGGGAGTGCAAGTAGAAAATGATAATAGAGGTAAAATAACCTATCAAAATGAAAGTAGATCAATGC
The DNA here is from genome assembly GCA_019776745.2 of Taxus chinensis. Classification (NCBI taxonomy): domain Eukaryota; kingdom Viridiplantae; phylum Streptophyta; class Pinopsida; order Cupressales; family Taxaceae; genus Taxus; species Taxus chinensis. The sequence goes on from CM034153.1 coordinate 581,931,336, forward strand.
TGGTTAACAAAATACTTACTATGGTATGAGCTTGATATCTGTATGGAAATGGCAGTTGATTAGATAGATGGATTTTGGTGTGGTGATGGTGCTTTCTAAGATGCTCCCGTGAATGCAAATGGTTCAATGATTGCTTCTGATACTGGCTGTGGATGCTTTGAAGCGTGTACAATATATGGTTTTGCTTGCATGTAGCTCTGGTTTCATCTCTTGCTCTTTGAAATGTACCAACCTTGAAATAAGGTTGTTTTGGGGAATAAATGGTAACTGACGATAGTTCAGGGTTGATCGACAGTGGTTTATGGTGACCAATGTTGGTTAGGGTAGGATTTCCTAGGTTTACTAAACTAGGCAGATCCACTTGATTTCTTGGATCTTGTTTATTTTTCTCCATAGATTAGAATGGAAGCTTCCTTTCTAATAGGTGGGAATGTGGTTAGAGGGAATGTAGTCTTTGATTTTTAGGGTTTAGGTAGGTCTTTGTTAGTTATGGCAACATAATAACAATAGGTTTGGGGTGAAGTGGCTAGGTGAGGAGTATAGGTGAGTTGGTGGTGTGAGAATTATCTCAATTAGGATATTTAAATAATAAATATTATGAGATCATGAACTAATTTAATTTAATTAATTAAATTAATATTAGAGTGGGGTTAAAGGGGCCATGGTTAGGTGAGTGTGTTCAAGGTGATTATTTGACGAGGGACCAAGGGGAGTGTGACCCAATTTTGGTATCTACATTTTGCCTCTTTTTGCTGTGTATCTTGTATTGGTAAGCGACGCTAACAAAAATAAGATGTGGTTACCCCATGTGTGGGTGAAGGTGATCCCCCTCAAACTAGGAACTGGTGAGGTAGAAGGTAGAATTAGTGAGTGGTTTGATAAAAGGTGAATTTGATGAAAAGTAAGGTGGGCGATGGGGGTAAAGGGGTGAAAGGTCCAATCGGGTAATCCAGGTAATGGGTCAGGATCAAAGGTAGTAACAGGAAAATGCACACACACATATAAACTACAACATGGTACCAAGTTGAAGAGCATGCAAAATCTACATTGTCTAAGGTCAATAGATTTATCCAAATAAGGTTGAGGTGATTCCGGTATCCAAGGTATAGGATATGGTAAGTAAATATTACGTAGGTTAGGTGTAAGAACGTTTAGGTATGTTCTGGAACACCAAAGGTTGCATCAAGATAAACAGTCAAGGTAAGAGGCAAGGTAAGTAAATTACATCAAATAACATGGGTAATAGTGTCGTAAGGTATAACGAGTGCATGAGGTCCTAGGTCCAAGTAACTAGGTCACGACATGGGTAGGGTAAATGTATGGGTAAAGTAATGAATCCCCAAATGGGGATGAGGTTAGGAGGGTAAAGTGGAGTGTCCAAGTCAGGTGTGGGTGAGGGAGAAAAAGGATTCAGGTTAGAAAATTAGGTGTAGGGGGTAGGAAAATACTACGTAGGATAACCAACAATAGTTATAAGGAACTAATGCTAGTCACTATGGATCGACCATGGTAGACTAGGGCATAGGACCGATGTCGGTCAAGATAAAATTGTTGCCAGTCAAATCAGGTAGGCTATACAAAGAAAAAGTGCCACATTTTTAAAAGCAGTTATCATTTACCAAATTGGAGAAAATGAAAAGAGAGGAAGAATGAGGTAGAAAGTGACCAAACGACACATAGAGCTGAGTTGGTGAGCAGCAGAGTGAGTGATTGTTGGTCAATAGGTGGGTCTACGAGTGCGGTGATTGGATTGGGTGATCAATTGGATTGGATTGAGATGGTGGATGATCAGTGATGGAAGAGCCAAGAGAGGGATCGGATGGACCTACGCAGTGGCCCGAGGTGCCACCACATAGACGATAGCGTGATGAGGTAAGAGGATATTCCTATTTTTTTGTTTTTTGTGAGTAAGTGGAGGGTAAGAATTGGGTAAGAGGGAAAATGGGGTTTTGTTTGGGGGGAAACATTTAAAATTTGAATGTGGGTGTTTAATGAGAAAAGGGGAATAAGGGAGGGTAGATTTAGGTAAATAAGGGGTGGGAATAGGTAATTTGGTAGGTATGGGTAGGGGAAATGGTTAAAAAGGAGGAATGTGGGAGAAAAATGGGAGGGAGTCACGGGCTTGTTGTTGTGACAGTGACTGAAATCGGTTTACTCTTAGCTGATGTCAGTGGGTAGGACCGGTATTGGTCACAAGATGTGATGAATAATGCCCTCTATGGTAGACTGTGGTCAGTTTAGGCTGACTAATGCTGGTCAGCAGAATAAAGAGGCAAGCCCTCAAGGAGTGAAAAGGGATGGATGACAGACATATAGGTAGGGGTAGGGAGAGTTCGGTAGGGGGGAATGTTTGGGTTTCGGTAGGTGGGTGAAATGAAGAAAAATTGGTGCGAGGGGAAAAAATGAAAATAGGTAAGGTTTCACGGTATGGGTAGATAGGTGGTGTTGATTGAGGGCATAGCCATAAGTGAAAGGTTGAGTTAGTTAGGGTAAGTGGTAAAGTGGGGGTGGCAAGGTGGCATGCAGGTATTGTCAAGTTTGATTAATATGATTGGTTGTATGCAAGCCAGGGACCAACTACAGATGAAGGATAGAGTAACTCCCCTACTTGTGGAGATACAGGGTGAGGTGACACGTGAGGAGTGGATCCATATTGCAGATGTGGGAGTGATTGGTGTCAGACACTACTGGCACATAGCCTGGGATGTGAGATTGATGGTTTCCCTCATTGATAGATGGGATTCGACAACCAATACATTTCATTTGTCAATGGGTGATATCACGATCACCTTAGAGGATGTTTCCAGGATCCTGTACCTACCTATAGGAGGTACATAGGTGTACTCGATCTTCTGAGAGGCATCCAAGGAGTTACTATTACAAGTTATTTGAGAGGGGCTAGCCTTGTTAGGATTCCACAGTGCCAACATGAGCTACAAAGGCATGTACCAAGCCTACCCTAAGGAGATGAGGCTGGTAGTGTTGTTGATGGAGGCAGTCTATTTTTTTACACTACTAGATGCAAAGGGTGGGAGATTCCCATGGTCACTGATGGGGGTTCTACATGACATGGTCGAGAGTAGGACTCAGTTTGCATGGGGGCCAATGTTCTTGGTAGATCTATATAGGGAGCTATGGGTGTATGGGAGACTATGGTGGTTCATCTTGTGCTACACATTCATGTTACATTGTTGGGCCTATGAGCACATTATGTGTGTGCACCCAATTGGTATGCCCCATGCCAATGCATTTGAGCTTGGTTTTGTTCAAGTGGGCTACAGGTGATGGGTGCCAGTTATAGAAGAACACAGAGCTGCTAGAGTGGCACATGATGTAGCCTATTACAAGCAATTACTAGAGGGGTTGTCCAGTGTGGACATTATCAGGAGGAAATATATAGGCTATCCTTCATATAGGCAGATGGCGGAAATGCTGGATGGGCTATAGACTTATAGGTGGATAGAGGGGTGGCGGGTCAGGAAGCATGAGATGATACCCGTAAACCGGGTCAGATGGAATTTGGGTTGCCACAGGATATACCATCATCCTTCCCTCAGTATAGTAGAGATAATGTGGAGAGACCTATGTCTCCACAATGACCTATAGTGCCAACTAGGTACGAGGAGCAGCCAGTTAACCGACAGATAGATGATGCCAAGGTGACAAACAAGTACAGACAGTGGTGGGATGTACATCTATGAGTAGTACCTCTGAGGCCAGGGCAGCAAGATTTGGCTACCATCATAGTGCAGAGAGACACCCTGCAGGGGCAGGTAACTACCCTAGTGACCCAGTTTTGTATAGTATAGGGACATCTGACAGGGGCCGAGGCACATGTTGTAACCCTATAGGAACATGTGGCCACTTTTTAGGCATAGGGAGTACAGGAACAAACACATGGACTAGAGGGAGAGGGAGAGGGTGGAGATGGAGATGGGGTGTACGTAGCCGACCTACAGGCACATGTGATAGGTTTACAGGGCTAGTTGGCCATGGTGAAGGGACAGGTTACGAGTTTGCAGGGCCAGTTGGCCACTGCATAGGCACAGATAGTGGCCATTCAGGCCCAGGTATAGGAATAGGCTCCGGGGTCGATGGCACCACCACAGGGGCAAGGACAGGGTCTTGTTATTTAGGTGGGAGCAAGGAAGGGTCAGGAAGCAATGGCACCACCGTAGAAAGTACCCACTGCTAGATTAAGAGATGTCATGGGCAAGGTGAGATACTACCAGGATCATTTAATGGAAGTGGGTATATATGTCTTATCATATGCCAAGTACAGACTATAACAGGCATTGACTGAGAGGAGAAGATCCTTCACACATAGTGTCAAGAGTAGAGGGGGACAGTGAGCCTAGGGGCTAGTTCAAGGTGAGGCCACTAGTGCACGGAGGCTAGTTCCAGAGGCAGGACCATTAGGGGCCAGATCAAGGTGAGGCAGAAGGAGGTCATTCGGATGCCAGGCTAGAGGTGCAGGGGAGGAGATAAAGAAGATAGGTTTGGATATTAGATGGGGTGATGATTGAGCTCCATACATGATCATTTTATTGGTGATATCATATTTTTCACATATATACCGGCCTGCGTGCCGAAGATAGTGAGGATGTACATGTGAGAGTTTTTGAGATTTTTTTATATATGTCGGCCTACATGCCGAAGATATTTGAGAGTCATGTATATGGATACACATGTTTATATGATTGATCTATAGAGATGATGGTGATTATGGTCGTTATTTGTATATGGTTGTGTTTAACTTGCTATTTCGATTTTTATATGTGATGGACACTCAGTAGTGTAAGCATGATAGAGACAAATCATGGGGATGGATCGAGTTAGGTCATAGGTATGGATTGAGTTAGGTTGTTGATTTGGGCATGGATGGAGTCAGGTTAGGCATGGATTGAGTCAGGTCATAGGCATGGATGGAGTCAGGTTGTGGTTTAGGCATGGATGGAGTCAGGCTAGGCATGGATAGAGTCAAGTTGACTTAGGTATGATGAATTTTAAGTTTGGTTTAGGTATGGTTAAATTGAGATTGGTTGTGTTTGTAATTCATTAATTTGTGCAATTAATGATGATTTGGTTCACGTTGAGATGTTTTATAGTAACATGCACGATAATGGTAAAGAAATGGTAGATATAATGGTAATGTACCGAATGATGATGATAAAGCTGTGAAGTACTTATTGTTTTGTTTGGTTTAATTTCCAATTATTGATATATAAAAAAGGAAATTAACTAAGGTAGAATGTGATTAGGAAAGGGAAAAGGGGAATTGGTTAGGGTAGAGAGTGGAAGAGCTAACCTCCAAGGGCCCCATGCCCTCGAAATGCTGCCTACTTAGTCCCAGTGAAAAGGGACCTCAGGCCAATGTAGTTCTCCCATATGCTAGGGAAAATATAAGGAGGTATGAGAATGGGTTGGTAGGTTATAGGAATGATTGAGTCTACATATTTTAGGTATGGTTGAAATGTGGGCACATTAGTATGGGAGATTTTAAGTTGATTGTGGTGACAGAGGAAAATTACCCAAAGATAAGTGTCGAGGATCTAGTCCTATATAAGATGATCAATACATAATGATGAAGGTTAAAAGATAAGAGGAGGTAACAAAGCCACCTGATTGGTAATGATGGTAATGGGTGGGCCATACCTTGGATAGGTTGATGAATGTAATACCTTAAATAAATTACATGATTGATTATTCTAAAGGTGGAGAGTAGTCACATGATCACCAAATGTCACAGTTCCAATAGGACCGTTGAAGTGGTAGAAAATGAAATTGTGAATGGTGAGAAGGTTAACAGTGGTTATTTTATATAGTATTTAGTAGCATGCATTTTTACAAGAGATCCAAGATCACAATGAGCAAGTCCATGATGGAAAAGTTTTCTGATTTGACATATATTTGAGATAGACTGATCGATGCGGGAAGTCTATATGGGACAAGGAAAATAACTCCTTGAGGTCTTTGCAAAACTGATTGATGCGAGAAGCTTCAGATTCTCTCTCTTTTTTTAAAGCAAGATTTACATAGTTGTCCTTCGAGGAAGCATTCTATTTATAGCAACGATGTAGAGAGAAGGATTTCCTTCTTGATGGAGTCATCTTTTTATAAGAAGTTTGAATCAAATTTTTGGATCCCATGTGAGGTCTTTTAACTCATGGAAAAAACTACGATGAAGAATTGTATTCTTGTTCATAAAGAAAGGTGAAATGACCATGGGATCTCATCTGAAAGTAGACGAAAAGTATCCATGAGAATCATGCCATGTGTAGAGCCGTGGTATACATAGTTAAGAGAGGGTAAAAGAGTAACGTGTATGCACATGATTCTTGTTTAATAGTTGGGGATGGCATAGTTAAAGGAGGGAAGTGAATGGTGCTCAAGGGAAAAGCATGAAAAGAGGAAAAAGGTGAGGTAGGACTAAAATTAAATAGTAGAATGGTCAAAGATGCAAGGTATTAAGGGGCTCAGGTTCTGGTTTACCATCTAGTGATGATACATGATAAGCATGTTATCCATAAGTATGAGTCATGATGTATGGTCCAAGCCAATTAGGAGAAAATTTACCCTGTTTACTTTTTTTTGCTTTGGTTACATGTCTATTTTCCTTCAGGACAAGGTCACCGAATTGGAAAGTTTGTTCATGGACACGTTTTTCATAGGCATGTTTGATACATTTTTGGAAAATTTGAAGATGGTCAAGAGCATTAAGATGACATTCATCTAATAACTCAAGTTGTATTACATTGTCCTGGTGAAAGTCATCATCATTGAGAATGTCATGGAGAGAAATACAAAGGGATGGAATCTGGAATTTGAGAGGCAAAATAGCCTCTGTACTGTAGACTAGAGAAAAAGGTCTAGAAGCAGTGGAAGTGTGAATACTAGTGTGGTACGCCCACAGGGTGAAAGGAATGTGTGTATGCAAGTCCTTCCTAGTATCGTTAACAAATTTCATGAGAATTTTGTTCAAGGTTTTATTAGTGGATTTGGCTTGGCCGTTGGTTTGTGGGTGATATGGTGATGAGAAACTTAGTTGAATATCGAAGGCGTCACAAAGTTTTTGTAAGGTTTTCTTTTTGAATTTTTTTCCGTTATCAGTGATGAGGCAAGGAGGGACACCAAAGTGACAAATAATGTGATGATTACTAAACTCACATATTTTCTCATCTTTTGTGGAGATGAGAGGTATGGCTTCAAACCATTTGGTGTAATATTCGGTAGTGGTGATTATCCATTAATGTCACTGGGGAGAATGGGGATTGATCTCTTTGATAAGATCCAAACCCCATTGAGAGAAGGGCCAAAGGTCATGGGTGACCTATAAGGCATGACTGGGTGTATGATGAAGATTGGCATGTTGTTATCAGTTTCCGCAACTCTTAACGTTATTGCAAAAATCATCGTGAAGGGTTTGCCAGTAATATCCTGGGTGAAGAATACACTTAGCAATAACAATGCCACTGAAGTGACCTCCACATATGCCATCATGAACTTCCTTAATGGTATAAGGAATTTCAGAACTCGTAACGCACCGTAAGAGAATACCATGGAAGTTGCACTTATAGAGGAGGCCACTAATGATGACGTAATCAGATACCCTTTTAAGAAAGACGCGTTGTCCATTACGAGTGAGGTTGGGAGGTAAGATGGAGAGTGAAATATATTTTGTGTATGGTTTATAGCAAACGTAACTCATGTCGGGAGCATCGGTTCCAATAAAGTAAAATTTGAGAGGTAAATAAGAGGTTGATTGGAGTATTTGTACGATGAAAAAGATTTTAGAATTGGAGGGTGAAGCAGGTATTTAAGAGGCCAAGTAGGTCATGGTATCTACAAATTTTTTGGTAGAACATGGGATGGTTTGAAGGGAATAACATTTGAAGGTGGTCAAAAGTATGTGTTATCCATATTTCGATCCCGAGCTAAATATTGGATCGAATCACAACCCGGCATAGGAGGAACCTAAGAAAATTCATTCAAATCCTACAAATTGGTTGTAAAAGGATTCAACAAAGAGGTAACAGAGGCCAAGAGAGATCAAAGGATCCTATATAGAAAGAAATTACTATGTCAGGTCGTTTCTATGCCTTAAATCCATTCTCCAAGATACAGGCAGTCAAAACTGTAAGATAGCAGGGTCAGACGAGAGGAGGAGATGCTGTAGAAGAAACCAAAAACTAGAAAAATAAGAACAACGAAGATTAGAAGTCCTCGAGCTTGAAATGGTTTAGAAAAAGGGAAAAATTGACTAAGTATGGAGGATACGGCTGAAGAGACCACATGTTTGAATGACGCTTCTGTAAAAGTAAATACAAAAAGGTAGCTCAAACTTATGCTAGCCCTCCACATGTCCTCAAAGGGAGCAGAGTTGTTTGGATAGTCAATGCACAAACAAGCTAGCAGAGGCTGCCAAGTTTCGTAATGGTGTTGATTCAAAGATTGAATGAAGAGGAGGTTTCCAAATGAGTGCCAGACTGACGCATGCCCTAGGTGAAAGAGGGCAGTCGGGGAAAATTTTATTTTTTCCCCTTGTTACCTCAAAAGGGAGTAAAATTTGCAAATGGCCCGTGACTCCGCCAAGGAAAAAGTTAACATATAGACCCGAGTTAAAGCCAAGGCAGGAATTTGGGGAAAGAAGTGAAAGTTTTCCCTTTCGTTCAAAAGGGATAAAGGAAAAAATTGGGAGCACATCTCCCTGGCCAACCAAAAGGGTGCCACGTGTCCCATATTAAATAGGGGGACCCATTTTCCCAACTTTTTTCCTCATCCATTCGTACGGATTCGAGTACAAACTTCGAAGGGGCATCTCTTTCGACTCAGGGCTTGAAATATTGTGAATCTGACACCATTGGAAGATCTCAGTCTCACCCATGTAATGGAGGTTAGGTAAAGGAAATGGAGGAAAAATCTTTGAGCCTTCAATTTAGGATCCATTTGTCTCAACAACCAAATCGGATTCAATCTGTTTCCTCTTCCTTCAAAGTGTCAAATCGAGGATCGACAAGGAAAAGATGGATATGGGGAAAAATTTTATCAAAAGCATTAATAGCAATGGTTGAGCTTCAACCCGCTTTTCTGTCTTCTCTCTCTCTTTCTTCTCTCTAATCAAATCTACAAATATAAGGGTAGGATTCATTGTAAAATTTGTTGTTCATTCTTCTTCTCTATCTCCCCTCTTATTTTCTTCCCCAAGGTTGAAATGGAGTTTGAATCTCCTCCCCTACTCTCTAAAATGGCATTTTGGCCTCTTGCTCGTGTATGATGCTCTGTGAAAATTTCTACAGCAATAAAAATCATTTTTTGTGATGTGTTTGTCCTTCCTTCGCTTGTTTTCATTGCATCTTCTTGCCTCTCATCATTCTGGAGTATTCTGTGCATGTTTTTGGATGTTTCATTTGCAGATCTAGGAGCTTTGTTCGTGGGGATCAGAAATCGAGTGCTATGTCAATCTGACATATGGTCTGTGATGTTGGGCTACCCATCCTCTCCTTTTCTCACCTCAACCTCCCTTGATTTCATGGCCATGTTTGATAGATGATCAAAGACTTCCCCTTTCTTGGTGATATCGACCTTCGTTAGTGTAGGATTTCCCTCTTTATTACCACTTTCTCTCTCTCCTATCTCTTTGGAATTGTTAGATTAGGAGTAGATAGTCACATTTTATTCCTTCGAAGTAGTTTAGCATTAGGATCAAGAAGAAGAAGTCCGGACTTTCTTCGGAGGGCAATCTTAAGTCCACAAGTCCCACACGCTTAAGAGATGGTCCCATGTTATGCAAATCACACCAAATGACCCTTCCCTAGAAAAGAATATCCATAACTCATTTGGGGGTGCTGTGATTTTGTATTAATAGTATGTTCACATGATCGTTTATACTTTTTTAAGTATCTCATTATGAAACTGGTATATACCATTGACTTGGTTTACTGACCAATTGAGAATCACCAAATATGTTGATTGACTTAACATCTAAGGCATAGGTAGCCTAGAGACCCAATACGAGTGCTTTGTATTCATCAATACTATTTGTAAAATCAAAATCGAGTTTGAAAGAAAAAGGCATGGGTTCACCATCAAGTAGAATGAGGATAACACCAACCTCACCCCCACTACTGACACTTGGAACCATCAAAGGAGAGTGTCATTTGGTAAGCAGGCTCATCCAAGGAAAGGGTAGCAATAGTCATGAGCTTCCAGAACAGGTGCATGCTTTAATTGCCTCCTTAATCCCATTGAAAGCTTGGATGGAATATTCCTCCCACTTGATGACCTGGTCCTTCTTTAAAATGGAAGTGATTTGAATGCTCAAACTCATAAAATTTTGATATGAATCTCCTGATGAAGTTTATCTGCCTAAAGAAGGACTGAATTCCTTTCTTGGTTCTTGGAATTGGGACCTTCCTGATGGCCTCTACCCTTTCTAGATCAATCATCACCCCTTTTTGTGACATAATGTGACCAAGAAAATTTTTCTTCTACACTACAAAATGGCACTTCTTTGGATTGAGTGAGATGCCATATTCGCTACATCTTATCAGTATCTTCTCCAAGTGCAGCAGGTGATCACTTCTCTTCCTGGAAAATACAGTCACATCATCTTGATAAACTACAATAAACTCATTGATGTAGCCATACAAAAAAAACATCCATTTCTCTTTAAAAGGTGGCTCCAGCATTCATCAAACCAAATGGCATCTTGACATACACATATGTTCCCCAAGGAATAGTAAAGGTTGTCTTGATCCTTTCTGATTCCTTCACCACAACTTGATTATAACAAGAGAAACCATCCAAGGTAGAGAGCAATTCAGAACCATTCACTAACTACAACATGTTTTCCATGTTTGGCAAAGGATAATTATCCTTCATTAATGCTTTGTTCAGATTCCTGAAGTCCACACATAACTTCTAATATCACCATTCTACTAGGTTTGCAACCCAAGAAGAATACCTAGTAGGCTAAATAATCCCTCCATCCCTTAGTTTCTTCAGTTCTTCTTGAATTTTAAGAGATAGGAGTGGATTCATTGGTCTCAGTTTCTACCTAAATGGTTTGTATTAGACTCCAAAAGGAATCTCATGTTGAAACAAATCCTCTCTGTATGCTTTTAATTTAGAATAGGTCCAAGCCATGCAATCTTGGTATTTTTTCAACAATTGGATGTATGATTGCTTTTCCTCCTTGCTGAGATTGCTTCCTAACCAAATCTTCCTTGGTTTCTCCCTTAGTATAAATATCATGCTCCTCAACATCCCTTGAGGATACCATATGTCTATTGATAATGCAATCAACATTATCAAATTTTGATTCAAGAGCAAACAACCCTCTACAAATGGTATTATTATTTTAGTTGGATGATGCCCCTACCAAACAAGGTTTCTTTTCCCTCTACTACACACACCATTGGATCCGAATCAATACTATTGATCAGTAAACTCTCCCTTGTTCTACAAAAATCTTCTAAACAGAGCATCATCATGAAAAACATGCCAATGTTTAATATTGTCAGGGATAGAAGGCCTTGTCAATACTTCAACATCATATTCACAATATTGGGTACATTACACAATTATCAAAACTGAGATCCCAATACTGCAAGTTTTTCTGTACCAAATTATTGAACTTCCTATCATGATTCACAATATTGAATGAATCAAACATCTCAATGAGATCCCAAACTACCATGCTTATACTGTTTCATTCACTGATTCTTTGTGAGCATAAAGTTTCTCTGACTTGTTTGACAATTAAGTCTGAATCCCATTTGACAATAATCTCCTTGACACCATATTTCCAAGCAATTCTTAAAGCTAACAATAGTGCCTCATACTTAGCAATGTTGTTAGTGCACTAAAAATTGAGTTTGAAAGAAAATACAAACTTTTCCTCGGTCTGGAGAAAGCAGAACAACACCATTACCATTTCAAAATTTTGAGAAAGCTCCATCAAACAATAAAGTCCAATGAGAGCCTGCACTTGTTCAAGAAACTTAAATTCTTCAATCCTGTGCTCCTTTCCATTAGAAAATCCTACAAAGTTTATCAACATCAACACTTGTATACAATACCTCATAGGATGCATTGTTGGGATCCTCAATAAGGTGCAACATCTTCTTTTCCCCATATAACCTGACAAGGCTTCCCTCAATTGGGATGGTAACATAAGACATGTCCATTTGGACACTCCAACCAACACTTCATAGCCTAATTTGTAGATAACAACATGTCACCACTTGGCTGGGAAGTCAATAATAACAACATCAAGCTCTAAGTTTTCACCTGCGTAACCTGTAAGTTGCACTACCAGACCTTTCACACATTACACCACTGGCACTTGTTTGGATTCAATGGTAGTGCACTTTCCATATGCTGTTGTTACTTTAATATTCAGCTCATTCATGACTTCCAGAGGCATGGCATTACATGATGCCTCTGAGTCAAACATACAGTTATGGAGTAGTCTATCCTTTATGATCAAAGTGGTGAAGAATGGATCCACATTTAACTGAGAGTCCACCAAGTATGTCCCCAAATCGACCTCAGGTGGTTCACCTAGTTCCTCCAATACTTATGGTGTCTCTAACTCTTCAATGATTGGAGGAGTCTCCACAATGTTTACATTTCTTCCTAGGGAAATCTTCTCCTCTTTCTAGCCCCACAGTATTCAAAAGCCCTTTTCTTGTGCTTAGGGATTCTGAGAAACTCAAAAATTGGAACAAAGACTTTTATTTGACTTAGAAACTTGTGGCAATGTCATATGGGACATTCTTTGGGAAGGTAGTACATTGGAAGGTAGATTAGCTAAAACTCATCTAGATGACATAGGTTTCTTGATAGTTTGGGCATGAGGAGAAACATGATTTTTAATAGGGACTGCAGGCTTTTGGAAGATGTGCATCCTTCTTAGGGGCTTCTTTAGCAATATTTGAAAGTCAATGGTATATTTTTTCTTAGCTTGAGGCCTTGCCCCGTTGACAACCCTACTTCTTGTGTTGTGTTCATTTTCTTAAGCTACAATAGCATTAATCAATAACTGCCTATCATCCTCAGATGGGATTCCTCCATCATACTTTTTTATCATTAAAGCCCTCAAGTATTAAAAGTCATTTTTGGGCAATTCAAAATCTTGTACAATATATACTTCTAAAGTATGAGAGGGAGGAAGAATAGGTACCCGGTGGATGCAATCCCAAAAAGTCAGCAACATTTCTGGGCACTTATCACCTGAGTTGAAGTTACCCCTTGTTGTGAGCTCGTGGAGACAACCCACCATGCAGAACATCATCATCATTATCATCATCATCTTGTTCTTCTTCTTGATGATATTTTTCAAAAGGGGCATGGGGCATGAAACATTTGTCACACTAATCAATGAAATCTTGTTTCTTCCACAACAACAACTCTGATAGCCAAAGGATCAGGCACCATTCTATGTTCTCCCTTCTTTGGGGCTACCTATTTCCAAATTCAACCATTATGTTCTCCATTGCCTGTTCTCCCCTATGCACATGACATGGTTTATCAACAATTGTTTTTTTTGCTTAACATGACATTGTGAGACACAAATTTGGGACTAAATTCCTATGAATCAGCCATATGGTTAGCTTGTAGCAAATTTCTTTGGCATCCCCTGCCAAAGTCATCAACAAATTTTACCAAATCAACATTAGCTGTCTACTTGTTGGAAATGTGATCTAAAATAATCAACTTCACACCATTTTTTTTATTAGGTATTCCAATTAACTAAGCACTATTATTATTGGATCTTTAACTCAGCCAAAATGAAGGTCTCCTCAAATTAGCAAAGTTTTTTATCCATAAAGCTAGTATTTAGACTTTGGCATCAGAAGAATACATTTGAATATTATGATCAAACATGATTGATGTCACATGTACTAAGTCATCCTAACAGGAAATGTCCTCAAGGTCTTGAACAAACAATTAAATCTTAAGCCATATACTTACCTTCATAAAGATTATTATTTAAGACATTGTTCATGTTGCTAATAAAAAAAATGTAATTAGACCTTGTAAGATGGACTTAATCATCTCAGTTTAAGAATCAATAGATGTTAACTCGGAAAATGTATAATGCATCTTTAAGTTAACAATCCCTTAAATCCTCTTCCTTAGAGTTTTGACTAAACAATTTCGATATATACATGTCATGTTCAATCTTAAAATATGTCCATCATTATTGATAAGAACCTTGAAGGCAAATGATCACAACTTATAGCATTGTTTCCTTTTGCAAATGGTAATCTTTTAGTCACATTTTGACGAACTTATGTTCGACATAGCCAACTCGTCTCCCACAAGGGCTTAATGGCTAACTTAAATTAGTTAAAATATTAAAATGGTTGTCAATTTGTCAGTACAATTAGGTCCAAGCATTGTAAAATAAGGATTTAAGAGTGTTGCGAGGAGAAATTCAAACTGATAAGGCATTCATTTTACTTGGAATTGTGGATTGTATAACTTCTCAAATATTGCATTACCCCCTAAGAGTGTTCCTTGTTGATATTGTACAATAATTGTTATGTTCTTTCGAGCCTATTTTCATGTTAGAGTGTGAAGTACACCTTCCATGAAAATACACTCGAATGGTATTCTCCAATTGAAGAATTTAATTCCAAAAAGAGGCTAATTGATTCAGAAGCCCTCGAATTGCAATCTTTGATAATAGGCCTATCACATTCATCAATGGATATCCCTCTTCTTGTTTGCTGATCTCCCATAATTCTCCAGGATTTTCTTCCTTCTGATTTTGCTTTTCCTAACTCTAGAAATAATGTCCTAACAGGATCCTTAGCAAATAAATATCTCCTTCCTCCCATCTTTGCAAATATTGGTAATAAATCTCACTTGAAAGAGGCTAGGACATTGGTACTCATCAATAATGCTAGATCAACAGGGAGTCGCCACTAAGGATTTCCACCTTAGTTATGAAAATGAACTAAATATGACAAGGTCCTGAATGTGAATTGTAACCACTATGTCCCCGGAAATGGAGCCAAAAATGTTGTTGATGGGATAATTAGATATAAACTGGTAGTGAATCAATAAATAGTCTCAGCAAATCAAATACGTCCTTGACAATGACGCCAGAAGGATTTTAGTACTCAAATTTAATCTCCTTCAAAGACCAAGCAACATCATTGATTTAACAGGAAACTCAAAGGCAGATAGATGATTATGTATGTCGTTTTGTCCCCATGGGGAAGCAATCTATCTTACTTTTTAGCACTCGGGCTTTTAAAAGGAATGGGTAGCACCTTAAGAGGATTTGACCTATCCACACTATTTTAGGTTGTGCCTTATAACAATCGGTAATAGGACCCTTTTGTAACATATTGTTTATGGAGGGTATGGGGATATCCTTCCTAATGAAGTTGTTAAAGAGACCTTGGAGAAAATATGATCAATGTAATAAAATCTAACTCTCATGAGTTGTCACTCTAGATAGTGGAGATATTTTCTGGGCAAGGTTCAGGCTACTAAAGACATTTGAAATCTGATTGTTTCTACCATGCTTTGGTAATGGAAATTATTATTTTGTGCACACATAGGAAAAATAGGGGTAGTATGGGTAGGATTAATTGTTTTAAAATGAATTTTAGGTGGACATACTTGAGGCAGAATGAACTTGATTTGCCATATCTATGATAATTTTTACAAAATGGAAAGTCTAATCAACAAAATGCTTTAGAATAGCTAAAATGTTCCTTTAACGAGAATATGTGCTTCAATGGAGGAAATGCCAGATTAGCACCTTTTCACACAATCTATGAGATTTTAACGGACTGAAGGCTCGATTTAGAAAACCCAACAAAGAATTTAGATCCAAAACCAATCATGCCTAAGGTACAGCCAAGGCTTACAGAACAGTCTATGTACACAAATGAAAGAAAAGTGATTTTAAATTGTTTATTTCATCCCCAGGTGAAGGCTCTTCCAGGAAATGAAATTACAGATTCCACTAAACTATCACAAGGATTGAGACTCATGTGATTAAGATATATTTTTATACAAGATTGCAACAGGAACAAGGAAAAACTATTTACATACATTCAGAAATAAAACAAACATATTTGGCTTAAGATCAACACATAATAACTTGAGTTTGATGAAATTTATCAGTAGGGGAAAATGTCTAGAACAATCTCAGACCTTGTCAATGGTTGTACACTTGGAACCACCTTGACACACTCAAACTTAATATAAAAAACATAATCAGGTCTCTCAGATGGCTTCTCAAAGAAAGGCTTTGTCAAATTTTCCTCTTAGGAATTTTCTTTGACCTCTAACACTCCTACCTCCATCCATTTACATGAAAAATTTGTGGCATTTATAACATTTAAAACATATCCCCTTTCCCCCCCAAAAATCATTGAGTGATACCAGTGCTCGTCATGATCATGATCGCGATTCCCATAGTCAGATGCGTAAAACGTTATCAGGTACTTGTTATCAGTTGGGAATCACAACACCCCTGTGCATATACCTGAACTCACAATGTGATTGGATAACATGGGTACTATCTCTAAGTTGTGGGACTTGCTACTTGAGATAGACCTCCAGAGAAAGCTGGTTCTTATCTCCTAAACTACCTGCCACAATCTACTCTAATGAAGGATAAGCTAACTGTTCTAATCTAAGTTTCCAAGGGGACCAGGGAAAGAGAATAAACATAAAATGAAATCCTACACTAAAGCGGTGATACACCAGAAAAGGAGGATGTGAGAGTAGTCTCCAAATGTGTGAAATACAAAGGAAAAGTGCACACTAGAAGAGGTGATGACATAGTTCTCCATGATCTAGAGAAAATGCATTCACAGCAGTATTCCAAGCACACACAATGATAATGAATTCCTGCAAGAACATAATAATAGACACAATATTCTTGTGGAAAGATAAAAGGGCAAGAAGAATGCAAGAAAACATAGCAGGAGAAGATACATCCACAAACTTGTATTTTTTTGCTTCCTGGTATGCACAATTCAGTCTATTACAAGATAAGGGCCTAGATCACCATGCAAGGAGTCCACTACAAGGGCCTGCAACACATTGGCTTCACAAAGCAATTTTTGCAGAGCTTTGCTACCCAAAAACTCTCTGTTTTACTTGATCCCAACACTCCAATTTATAGAAAAATGAGAAGGAAAAGAGAAGGGAAAATGGAAAATCCTGAAATTGTGCTTCAACCACTTGTAAGAGGCATTAAATTGAGTGAAATGGTTATACATTAATGCAAAAGGCTCCCCATACTGTCCCATGTGCTGCAGCAGAGAAAGAATGATGACCATGCCTCTTAATTGACACTCCCAGCTACCAAATAAAACACTAGTTCTGAACCCGGCCACGTTTTCTTAAAAATAGCACAATCAATTTATAATCAAATCCCAAATTTCTTGATTGTGTGCATCGAGCTCAGAGCCACGATTCCAACGGTACCAATTTTGTGTGATTTTGTTGAGAAATGCAAAAGTTATGCAAGCCTTCTGAGTGTGGGCAGCTATTTTGGGTCTGGTAGGCGTTTTCTGTCATTTGACGGGAATGAGCATTGACATGATTGGAGCCGAATATGTTTCTATTATTTAAATATATCTATCCTCATTAAAAATAAGGAAATCCAGGTTTTGTGGCGTAGAGGATGTCGTGCTCGTTCCAGAAAGTCCAATTTTGTGAAAATCGGAGCTCGGAGTCAAAAGTTATGGCCATTTGAAGTTTCCGGACCAAGTGTTGACTGTTCTGCTTCTCCTTCGGCCGCTTCGGCTTTTCGCGTCCCACGTGTCCCTTTGTCCCATTTGTCCCAAATGCTGCACAGGACAAATCCTTCCGAACCGCCCGAAATGGGCTTCCATGTCCCCTTTTTGCCGGTGACACGTGGCGTGATACGATTGGCTTTCGGCTCCTTCGGCTATCCGCGTCCCACACCTCCCTTTGTCCCATTTGACCCAGTGCTGAAATTTCCCATTTTGGCCGAACCGGCCGGTTCGCGTACTCGCGGCCCAGATGTCCCATTTGCTTTCAGACTGTTTGGGACAAATTTTCCCGATTCTCCCGGTTCACGTCCTTTTGTCCCAACGCGTCCCTGACTGAAAGTTCTCATTTCGGCCGATCCGGCCGGTTCGCGTACTTTTGGCCCTGTTCCGGGCGCGTCCCGGACTTCCTCCGCGTACTTTCATGTCCCAGTTAGTCAAATTTTTCAATTTTTTTCAAATTTTCAGCCAGTTCGGATTTCCGCGTCCCGCGCGTCCCTTTGGCTTCCCAATGTCCCCAATGTTGCGCGTAGACTGCCTGGCAGCCTTTCGGCTGGTTCGCGTCCAGATGTCCCTCATGTCCCGACTATTGCAAGGACCAGGACTTAGCCATTTTTCATGATTTTTTCTTGCCCGAGCTTATTTTTTGCAATTTTTTCACATTTCCTCAGAACTTGCTCTCTTCTTCTTGGACAGGGGAGTTAGAAAAAATATGAGGGGACCCTAGAAACATGACTTTTTGTCCGGACTCAATATAATTGCTTGGGACTAAAGAATTTGATGCATGTTATCAAAATTACCTTGAGGGGTGAATTTTGGATAACAGTACTCATGGGGAAGATCTCTTCAAAAATCTTAGCATTCAACTCCTTCATCTAGTAAAACACTCCTCCTTCAATTCACCAACCACTTCCACCCCTAATCTATCAAATCTAGTTTCTTGCATTGTTGGGAGAGAAAAATGGAAAATCAGATTGAGCCCAAAAGTTAGACCATTTTAATGGAAAAATATTTCTCCAGATCTCTCCCACCAAACTTAGATATCAAAATTAACTCCCCTCTCTATTTTGCATGTAGTAAATACCAGAAAATCATGAAGACTCACACTTTTAGGCATGTTTCAGTAAAAATGAGAAGAAAATCAGATTCAAACTCACAATTTCCATTGATCTTTAGTTTGAATTTGGGTCATCCACATGGGAGATCTAATTTTAGAGCGGGTCAGCAGGTTCCTTTTTTCCTTTTACAACTTTTTAAAAATTGTAAAATTTTCACATTTTGTTTCATGCCTCTGCCCTTGAGGAGATGAGCATGATACGTGTCCTAAGGTGGGTCCTAAAGCAACTATGGCCAAATTCTACCATTTCACCTCTTTTTTGGAAAAGGGAATTTTTTTCAAATTACCCCCCGCAGCTCTACCTTTGAGAAATGGGCCTAACATGTGTCCCAATGTGGGTCCCAGTGGAACTGCGCTTCCGTTTTCACTTTTAACTCTTTTCTCCCAAAAGGAAAAATTTTCCAAATTTCCCCCGAGAGTTCGCACCTCTGCCCATTGAATGGAGCAAGCTTTGACCTTTCCTCTATCGGGCTTGCAGGCCATTTTGATGTTTTAATCTTTAGGATATCAGGGAAAAAAAATGCAAGTTACCCCTGATGGTCCGCCTCCCTGACCTTTTGACTTGAAACAAAATTTTATTGATCCTTTATTGGGCTTGTGGGCCACTTTTTGATAGTTTAACCCCTTTGAGAAAAAGAGGCAAAAAATCTAATTTGCCCCCGATGGTCTGCTTCTTTGCCCTTTCTAACTTTTCAAACTACCATGCATCACAATGGTGCATCTTGAGATGGTCCCCAAAATTTAAGACTTTCAATGAGCAAGGGCTTGCCACATATCGTTATGGCACAACTTCAAAAAATTTAAGGTTTCAAAATGATTTGATGGGGACGTGCTTCAATTTCATAATTTTATTGCATTTTTCCAAAAGGGAAAAACATTCAACTTACCTCTGAAGGCCTATATCTTCACCATTAGCTTAGTCACGTGTCCTCCTGTGGATTCAAGGAAAGAATTTTTCCCTGCCACTTAAAATTTTCTTTAATTAGAGTCGGTGGGGCCGTGGGGTGAGTTCAAAAATTTACCAAAGTAGTGAAAAGGAACAAGTTCAAAAACAAACCTGCTGCACCTCATCCAATTAGAATAAGCCACGTAAGCACCAAAATAACAAATTAGAAATGAGCAAAGCCACGGGACCAAATTTTCCCTTTTGCCAAAAAGGCAAAAAGCGATAAGTTAAAGCATTTTCCTGCCATCCTCTGACCAACCAAAATAAACCATGTGACTGCTGAACGCAAGGATGGAAATTTGACCAAGGGGAATGCCCATCAAACCGTAAAATGAAAACAAATGACCGTTTGACCCCCGAGATGAAATTTTTTCCAACGATAGAGGACTTAGAAATGCTGGAAGGCTCAAATATTCTCTTCATAGCTAAATCCATTCATTTTTCATTAAGTATTTGGGGAAAAATGACAAGGGTAGCAAATCCCGACTATAAAAAATGGAAAGAATGGGAAAGCCTGAGTTTTTGAATGAATAGAGGATGGGAGACCCAATTTTAGACCCCTTCGGAAAAATAAAGAAACAAGGACACAAATATATATCCATACGTGATCTTTGGTCCAAGGAAAGGTTAATTATGACAACAAAAGAAAGTAGAGACTTCCCAGGCACATCACGGGGGGATAAAATGTGACAGATGCTGTAAATCAATCAATTTTCAAAGGCAAAATGGGGCAAGACTATTTTTGAGCACCAACATGTTGGAGAAATGGATAAAACCTTCAAAATAATTTTATATATTCTCACTACTTTTGGTTGTGCCTTTAAACTAGGGTGAGAGGACCCATTTTGTAACCTCTGTTGGTGAAGGAGAATGAAGATATCTTTCTTTGCACAAATTTGAAAGCAAACCTTGAGAAAATATGATCAATGCATCACAATTTAACTCTCACAAGTTTTTCACTTCTAAATAATGGTGATATTTTCTAAACAAGGTTAAGGTTACTAAAGACATTATGGAATCCTGATTGCTTCTGCATATTTTTGGCGAGTAGCATTTATTCATTTGTTGACATACAAGGAAAACAAGGGTAGTTCAGGTAGGATTCATTGTTTTGGAATAATGTTTAGTGGGAGATTAAATACGATAAACTTGATTTTTCTAGATCTTTGAGAACCTTCACAACAATTGGAAAAATAAATGAAAAAATGCTTCAGAATATCAAAAATATTCCTTCAACCAGAAGGTGTGCATCAATGGAGGCCCAAATTTACACGGTTTCACACAATCTCCAAGATTCTCTCATGAAGGATCGAGTTAAAAGGCTCAATTAAACATTATCAATCTCTGGTATCTTGAAAAATATCAGAGCTTCTTAATGGAAAAAAACTTGTAACCAACTTGACATGATCAAATCTAAAACATAAGAGATTAACAGGTTTCTCAGATGGTCTCTCAGAAAGATGGGATTTCTCAAATTTTCTCATAAGAATTCAACCCCCCGACCATTTGCATGACCAAATCATGCCCTTTATAGCACTCATTTACATTAACACATCCCCCCCAAAAAAATAATATTTGAGGAACCTTTGTTTGTTAAATATTTGATCATGATTTTGAGAAATTTATGTTTAACAAATTTAGAACAAAAAGTTGCGAGGTGTTCAAATGGTGAATCATTTCAAATATTTCCATCATTGTTTTAACTGGGGAATCCAGTCATCTCCTCTAACAACATGGTTTTCATCCTTTACGCCTATAGCTTCATTCTCCTCATTTTTTCCTCTACAATTCTCTATGCTGGATCTGGAAAATCATTTTCTGCAAGCGCACGAGTAACTCTATTTCAAAATATCAACTCTTGCACTTTCCTTAGATTCATAAATTTGAGCTCCAAAACACTTCAATTAAAATTTTCTGATAGAAACGACAAGAAATCATTCATATTATCCATGAAAAATGATGTGTATTTTCATCCCTTGAAGTCGTGGAATGTTAATGGCAAAAAAAATAGATGCATCATGTCATAACCATCAATTCTTACCTTTCACAACTTTAAATTAAATCTATCCACATGGAAGATTAGATCTGAAACAGGCCTGGGGGTGCCTTTTGCATTTTATGACTTTTGGAAAAAATGCACAATTTTCACATTTTTCCCCACCCCTCCACCTTTGAAATACAGGCTTAACACATGGCTTAATCTAGGATTTAGATGGAGTCACGGTTCATATATGCAATTTCACCCTTTTAACAAAAAGTCAAAATTTCCAATTATCATTTGGTGACCCACTTCCTCGCCTTTGATTTTTAAATACAGACTTCATTTCTTTACTGGACATGGCCACGCTTGACTTTTATACTTTATCCCATTATCATAATAAAGAAAATGCTTCCCACTTTCACTCAGCATTCTGCCCTCCCGATTTGACTTTTCAAATGCTAACTCAAACATGTGACATCACTCTATCCCCTACGGGGTTGCAGATCAATATATAACTTTGATCCTTTTTCACAGAAAGGAAAAAAATCTTAAAAATGTTTCAACGATCTACCTCTCTGCCTGTAACATTTAATGTGGTCCCCAACAGAATTGTGGGTTATTTCATAACTGTGCCCCTCGTACAAAGAGACAAAAAAATTGAAAATGATCCGCCAACCCACCTTCCTGATTGTAATTTAAAAAAATGCCACGTGTCCATCTTTGGGGTCAAAGTAATACTTTTTCCCTGCCGCTTCATATCTGTTGAATGGCCAATTCGATGCTATCGGGGTTGTGGGCATATTTGGTATTTTTTACAATTGTGATAAAAGTGGCAAATTTCACCAAAAAGATCCTCCAGGCCGCATCCAATAAAAAAGGACCACATTTCCACACATGTTAGGATAAAAATTGATAGGTAAAACATGACTGTCGAAAAAAATAAGGAAGGGGGAGAAACCCAAGTTTACCCCCAAATTACAAATCTTTCTCATGGGTAGAGGAATGGAAGACAATATCTAGACTCAATGTGATCCTCGACCAAAGGAAAGGACTGATCATGACAACTAAAAGAATGAACAAGCTTTCACACATTAATACAGGGAGACAAAAAACACTTCAAACCACGTGGAATGATACGTATTTGAAAAAAACATGGTGTGAGATTAAATTTAGCAACAACAAAGTACATACATTAACCCAAAAAAAACTAACCTATAAAATATGAAAACTCTAGTTAGTAAGAAAGAGCAAGTTGAATTTTCTAATTCACGGTGAGATATTAAACTATTTAGAAGTGAAAAAAAATATGAATAGTGAGGGAGAGGTGTCACACAAATCCGTAGATAATTGTGCAAGATGACGATCATCCTATACTAGGGCACCTAGAGAGGGATAGGGGAACCTGGAGAGTGATATGGGTAATTGCGGGGAACCCTAAATCTATTATGTCTACAGAAATACTCAAAAAAAATCTTATAAGTTGTCATGACATATTAATATTTATTCTCCTTTGGTCTCTATGAGGCCACAGGATGATCACTTAAGTCATTGGAATTTTTGAAATGAACTAATGACCCAAAAAACCCTTGACGAGACATCAAATCCTAAAAAAGAAAGATGCAAAATGAGGGGTTGGAATGTCCTCATCTGTCACAATGGTTATCTTATGAATGAGCATTTGCACTACATCTTATACCCAATGTATTTCTATGTGTGTGTGCATTATGGTGCACTATGTGGCTCTTGTGAATGTCACACTTGATAGCCAAAAATTAATCTAGATTTCAACAAATGTAATAGATGTGTGAATGAAATAGAAAAGAAATTACCTCCTATGAATTGTATGCAGAATAACCAACCCTTGAGTCCCTTGGATAACACTAGATAGATGCCATGGAGTTCTTAGATGATTGATGGATGAAATCCTATGTGGAGATAACTAATGCTTAGTATTTTTTTCCTTTATTATGATCACATTACTTTATGTCTATATGATTTGATTACTTGAGGTTTTTAATTAACTCTGGAAAGGTTTACTAGAAAAAATATAATATGCTCAAACAGATAGAAAGGAATCAAAATGTGTTAACAAAGTATATTGAGGTCAGGGGCACCAAGAGGGGAAAAACGTGCCTAACGGTAGCATTCTGGTTGGGTGGGTGGGATCCTAGATGAGAAATTTTGAGGGTATAAAAAAGGAAGATTCGGAAATTAAGGGTGCAAGGAAAAAGAAAGAAAAGAAAGGTGGCCTAAGACATGGGTTTATTGGGTATTTTCTTACTTAGGAATCATATGAATAGTAGTAATGTAATTAGGACTAAATAGATATCCAAAGTGCATGATTTTGTGTGTCTATTTTCCACCACTTTATGTTTTTGATGGAAATACTTGATAACATAAAGTAGATAAGAGATGCAGACCTGATAACATGTAGATCGATGAAAAGTGTGTGCTGAGGGACTAGAAAAATAATGGAGTGATAAAAGTGTGAAGCATAGATCGTAAGGAGAAAAAAAGTATTATAAAGTGATGACGAAAATGACCCTAGGGAAGAAACACATGTGTACATATTGGGATGTGCCTATTGTCGATCTCAATTTTTTTTACATTGTGATGATGTTGATGTGATGTGACTACAAATTCCCATAAATACGGACCTGAAAAAAGAGAAAAATGAACAAGTAGTCAAATACACGTGTATATGATTGAAATGTATAAAATGTATGTAAGGAAAGTATGTAAAATGGAGGATCCACAAAACCATAAAAGCTTTGGAATATGTAAAAAATAAATTTTCTCCCCATGTGCATGGAAATAGAGGTTACAACAGAAATGGTTTTAGGAATGGAAGCTCGATCTGTACACACATCACGCAAATATTCTCCTTCAAACACTAAACATGGAGACAACGGCTAGAGAAAACAATACATGTAGGGTTTAGGGAAAAGAAATGAAGATCCTTCTCTCACCTTAAATCCTATCACAAAGGATCGTACGTAGGGATCCAATGGGGAAAATGAGTTTTCCTAGATCTACCTTTCCTTCTTAAGTAACATGAGGAATTACACCAGGTATTTCTGAGAAAAAATTCAATGGGGTTCTTTAGACATAAAAATTTTTGTCACACTCCCCATTTAACCTACTTGTATATTAATATAATTACCTACAAATAAAATTAATGCCCATTCTCACAATATTCATTATTTAATTACCTTAATGGAACTAATTTCCACCTCACCTAGATACCTCACCCCACCACATCACCTAGACACTTCATCATAGACCTATTCATAACATATTTCCTTTCAACTAAGACTTAGTCCTATCTTACCTTAATTAAATAGGAATTAGTTCTACCCTAAAATCACATGCCTATTCCTCCTCTAACTGCATACTCATTTATCCAAGTGCAACATCCCATTTTGATCTGGAAAATGGATAGAACTGGCCAAAAATATTGCCAAGATCTGTCATTTTGGCAACCTAGGATATCTTTCCTTAACCGACACCAGTCACTCTAAACCTTCATTAGTTGCCATATATTCAATTTGGTAACCTTGTTCTAGAGGTTGGAATAATAATTCAAGTTTTGGAGAAGAGATATCTCCATGCAAGAATGTACTAGAGCCCTCTCAGATGTATCCAGAAAACCATAGCAAAGACCAAGACTGATCAGAAGATCTTTCATTCATGGTAGTATTCTGGGAAGCTATACAACGGTACTAACAACTATTTCAAAGATCAAGCATCACCATCATCCAACCATCAGACCTACAGGGCACAAGTAAGTGTGTTTTTGACTTGCATCACTCCATATTTATTTAAACTATCAACTTTGTGTCTCTATTTGTTAGAATCCATTCTCATTTTTATCCCACCATTATCATATTCCTGATAATCCATTCATCTCGCCACCCACAACCTCATAAATCCTGAATATTCTACCATAGATACCTCTGAGAATTCTCAACACCCTTACTAACCTAAATACTCTCCTCCTATTCTCTATGTCGTCATGGAGAACCCACAGAACCCAGTTCTATTGAGTTTCTAGCATCCTAACTCTTCTAATGTTTGTCATACCTAACTGTAGTCTATACCATCTAAACCATCATCAGTCACACTCACACCGACGTTAGTCTCTGTGACTGATAATTCTTCCAATAACAGAAACCTAAGAACTTTCATATATATAGCCCAAACTGCCCAGAATCTAACCCTAACATGTTCCCACATTTTGATCAACTACCCAGCTTCTAGATCTTATCATAACCTAGCATGTTAGATTAAATTTTCTTATTGTAATTTTATGAGATGCCTCAATCATAGAAACTACAATAGGAATTTTTTTTAACGTTATCTCTTGCATTAGATTATATTAAATAGTGGGTTGATATTCATCAAGGAAGTATCACACATCCTGGATCTAGCACATTTTAGGTAGCCCATTAGCATATATTGTTTAACTCTCTCTTGTGGTCTTGTTTGGTATTTAACATAATTCTTGCTATCCAAAAGGAAGCTCTGGAAATCAACATTAGATCAAGAAATCAGAACACACTCACTCTACCTTCCACCTTCATTCATAGGTATTCCTCCTAAACCTTACCCTATCTATTTTTTCTCATGCGTACGCAACTTTTCAGCGAAACATTTTGGCATGCCTGGTGGGACACTCTCTTAGGTTCACTAAATTTTCTTCACTTCTAGAATTTTTTTGTGTGTTTCTTTCCTTGTGAAAACTGCACATTTAATCTTCTCCTTGGAAATTTTCTTTTTTCCTAATTGTCTAAAATGAAAATTTTCATTTGGTGCTTAAAAAGAACCAACTCTTTCTTCTTGCATTTGCATAGTAGTTGAAAGTGCACATTCTTGACCTATTCTTCATTTGCTTCATCAAATATAATTGTTTATTTGGGTTATAATTTTTTTTGTATTTCATCCTTATATGCAGAATTATTAGCTCACATTAAAAAATAAGGGAAATTAATTTGTAAACTCTTCAACTTTGGAATTATTCACAAATCAAAAATTAATCACTGTTGTTTACTTTTTATTAGAAAATAACGGAGGTAGATAGTGAATGAATTACTATTGTGCTTAGAATAAACCATTGTAGTAAAGGAAAGAATATAAGTTCATAACACCAAAAATTTTTATCCTGGAAAACCTCCAATGGAGGAAAAAACCAGTAGGGAAGGGAAATTACTCTTTCTCCCCCACTTTTAATGGCCAATTCATGTCAACAGGTATAAAATTTATAATAAGAAATGGAAGTAGATAATATCTCAACACTTCCTTTCAGTTACTTTCTTGCTCTGTCCAACACTCCTTTCTTCTACAAAAAATACAATTCCCAACACCAAGACTTCTTGCTAATTTGCTCCCATAATTCGATGATCTTCTACACTTATAAAATCATGTATTTATATCCTTTCTCATGTCCTCCCATGCACTAGAGAATGGGAAAGGTCATGAAGGAGAAGAGAAATGAACATCCTTACAAATTTAGAGGTTGTTCATTTCAAATTTAGTTTTCTATCCGTAATGGCCAAGATTGCCGCCTTGTGCAGACTGGCGGTTCTGAGACTACCACCTTGTGTAGACTAGTGGTTCTGGGACATCTGCCCTAGCTAGGTGGAGGTTCTGTAACCACCGCCCTATGGAGGGAAGTGGTTCTATTAATTAAAATATATAACCTTCATTTCAATTTTTTCCTTCTTTGTGCTGACTATTTCTGATGAAGTAGAGTTATTTCGGATCCCCATGGATCACACCACCCCTTCTTAGGAGGATTTTGGTCCCACAAAATCTTAGTGGGGGAGTAGATGAGGGAAAAATTCCCTTGCTTTATCCTTTGAGTACCACCGAGCCTGCCTTAGTGTCTTTCCTTTCACTCCAATCTTCCAAGACTCTTGCGGACCACTTCTAGTCTCTCTGACTTTCTACTGTAGCACTACATCCTCCTCTAATTCACCTCATGAGTCTAAGATGCAATCCTCAATGGAAGGTAACAGCTTTAGTTCTTCATCTTCATCTAGCATGGATGTTTCATATAATTGCAAGTTTTCACAGTTTACTACATAGTACATCCTCATAAATGATGGCAAATCAAGTTAAAAAGCATTTTCCCCAACCTACTCCAATATGGTGAAGGGTGTCCATATCATAGTGGCTTGAGCTTTTGTGCTTGACCTTGTAGTCTCTCCTTGCTCAAGTAAAGAAAAAATTTGTCTTCAAAAATGAAGCTTGTGTTGCCTCCTATACTGATCTTGCCTAGCTTTGTACTTTTCTTGAGATTTTTCTAGCTGTTATTTGACCTTTAGATGGATTTTCCAGATCCTCTCAATGATCTTGTTGGCTCTAGTCACTTTTGTGTCTCGTGTATTGTCCTCATCCTGTTGTCCAACTGCTATGTCCAGTGGATTTATAGGTAGATATCCCAAGCATGTTTAAAATGGTGACTTCATAGTGGATGTGTGTATTGCGTAGTTATAGGAATGTTGAATGTAGGCTAAGGACTCATCCCAAGTCCTTGGGTACTTACTGTTATACCCTCTGATAAACTGTACCAAAGTCATGTTTACCACCTCTATTTGTCCATCTGTCTGTGGATGGAAAGTTTTTCTCCTCTGTAACCTGGTATCCATCTTGTCCCAAAAATTAGTCCAAATATTCCCCAAGAACCTGTAATACCTTTCAGAGACAATAGAATTTGGAAAACCAAAATGCACCCATATATTAGAAAAGAAACGATTTGCTACCTCATGTGCATTTACTGTCTTTTTAGATGTTATAAGAATACACATTTTACTGAATTTATCCACAACAACATAGAGATAGTCATGGCCATGTTTATACATAGGTAATCCTCCTACAAAATCCATAGAAATGTCCTCCCACGGATGAGTAGGTATTGGTAAAGGCATATATAAAACCATCCTTCATAGTTTTAGGCTTTCTAGTACAACAAATTTTACATCCATGAATGAATTTTGATACTTCTTCTTACATGTTGGGCTAATATACATACCTTTGCAAGTGGGCTAGGGTCCTTACCAACATTGAAATGTCCCACTACTTTTGAGGTATGTGCTTCAATCATCAGTAGATGTCTTTCTTCTTTAGGCACACAAAGTTTCCCCCATTAGTAGAGCAGCCCGTCCTTGAGATAACAGTCTTCAATCCCTGTATTTTCAGCCCCTTGGGACTATAACTTCTGAAATGTTACCCCAGAGTCTTTGTCTTAAGCATATTCTTCTCCATACGCTTCCTTCATGAAGGGCTCGATCTGAGAGATAGTGGCCAAAAGGGAGAAATTTTCCTATGTGGGTGGCCTAGACAACATGTCTGCCAATTTGTACTACCTTTCTTGTATTTGATCACTAGATGGAACTGTTGAAGAAACCCCATCCATTTGTAGTGCCTTTCTTGTTATAATTTAGACTGTGCTTGCAAATACTAGAGAGGTTTGTGGTCAGTGTGCACAATAGTTTCTTTATCCAAAAAATAATGTTTCCATTTTTTCATTGCTTAAACTAGTGCATACATTTATTTATCATATACTGAATATCATTTAACTACTGAAGTGAAGGTTTCAGAATGATAACATATGGGTTTACCTCCTTGAATCAACACTGCACCCATAACATAATCAACTGTTTCTGTCTCTACTTCAAAAGGCTACTGCAAACTAGGAAGAGCAAGTACTGGATCATGACTAATCTTGTATTTCAATAACTCAAAGGATTTTTCTTATTCCTTACCTCAATCAAAACCCTTAATCTTTGTGGCCACTGTGTGCAGAGGTGCTACAATCACCAAGAAACACAGAATGAATTTCTGCATGTATGGTACTTCCCCCACGAAACTTCTAGTCTTTGTGGCTCCTACTGGTGTTGGCCAATTTATGATGGCTTCAACCTTCTTTGGTTCCACTCGTAGCTCTCCTCCTCCAACCACATGCCCAAGATAGACAAGTGATTGTTTAGAAAATTCACATTTATTCATATTACAAAGCAGTTGTTTCTCCCTGAGAACTTGCAAGACTTGCTACAAATGTGCTAGATGTTCTTCCCATGTGGCTCTAAAAATCAGGATATCATCTAGATATACAATGACACATGAATATATTGAAATAACGCAATACATAAATCTCATAAATGTAGCGGGTGCATTGCATAATCCAAAAGGAAGTACTAACCATTCATACAAACCTTATTTTTTTTTTGAAGGAAGTCTTCCATATATCCTCCTCCTTCATCTTGACTTGGTGATAACCTGACTTGAGATCCAACTTCGTGAAAAATTTGGCATGCTGAAGCTGGTCCACAAGATTATCTATATAGGGAAGTGGATATCAGTTCTTTATGGTGATCTTGTTCAAAGTGTGGTATTCAATGCACATTCTCTAAGAACCATCCTTCTTTGGCACCATCACAATATGCGAACTGCACGATGAGGTGCTCAGACGGATCGCCCCTTGGTCTATTAGTTCCTAGAGTTGTTTCTTTACTTCAGTACTCTTAAGAAAGGATTGCCTATACAATTCTATGTTTGGTAGAGGTGACTCTGGAAATAGCGGAATCTCATGCTCTACTTCCTATTTTTTGTGGTAATCCACTTGGAGCCTGGAATACTTCTTGAAATGACTGAATAATACTACCCAAATCTTGTTTTCCTTGGTTAGAAATATTTGAAACTTCTACCCCCATCTTGTTTATCTTTTAACAAAATCAAACAAAAATGATTATGATTTAAATAAATAATTTGTTTTACTTGGTTAGCACTTACCATAGTAACCTGTGTCTTATGCTGGTGTGCACAAATGTTGTAGCTGATCCCATCCTTGACCCCTCTATACCAGTTTTCCCCTTCTCATAAAAATAACATCCCTAACATAAAAGTAATGAATTCTGAATACCCCATCAAAAGCATCAAGTGGAATAATGTTAGCTTCAAAAACATCTATATATTGGGAATTTATCCCAAAATTTACCTTACGTCTTCTTGTTACCTAAATTTCTACACCCTTCTTCACCCAACCCAAAGGATATGGGTGTATATGCTCATAAGTCTCAAGATCAAGCTTCTTTACAACTGCCTCAGAAATAAAGTTAGATTGAGAACCTGTATCAACCAAAGCATTTACCTTAGTCCTCTTGATCTGGAATAGTCTACTCATCTCCTCTTTGCTGTCAATGTTGGTGGCCGTGCATCCAAGATTTTCATCTACATCAGATTCATCTTCGATTTCTACCTCCCCTTCTATCTTTACAGCTGTCATGGACTTCTTGGAGTCCTTGGTTAAGCTCTCTGGATGTAACTTCAGATGTAACTTCCAACATGTAGCATCAGTATGACCATTAATATCATAATTCTTGCAAAAATTATTCAGATCTTTACAAGTATTTAAAGTAGTGGCAGCTTTTTTAACTTTCCCTTTCCACTTACTCTTGTTACTTTTTTCTCATAATCCTTTTTCTGCTAATTTTTTGACTGCTTTACCCTCGGCTCTGCTTCTCCTTGCTTTTTCTCATCATCTATGTAGTAAGCCTTTACACATGCTTCATTGAGATCCTTGGGATTTGTGGAGATGACTATTCTTCGAAGGTGAGTGTGAATTCCTCCCAAGTATTTGGTCAAAATATCCTCATCCTCCAAATACATGTTTCAACAACATGGCTTTCCTCTGAAACTCCGTAGTATAGTCCTACACACTTCGACCACTACCTTGTCTAAAATACTGCCATTTAATCATTTGGTCAGTTTTATGGCCAATAGGATAGAAGTTAGCTCTAAGTAATTCCTTAAATTCTTGCCAAGATTTCACAAGTAGTTAGACGAGTTTCCCACCAAGCTAGAGCATGTCCTTCCATTTTGAGACGTACAAAGGTAATATTTTGTGCCTTAGTGACATTATGGATGCTAAAATAGACTTCTAATTGTTTCAACCATTTATCTAGTAATTCAATATCTACTTGTCCTTTAAAGCTTTTGATTTCAACTTTAGTCTCAACTTTAAAAGGAGTATGTTCAGATTTTACCTTTTCTCTTGTTTTAGGAGTCTCTTCTTCATGCTCTTCCCCATAATATTCCTCATGGTGACTCTAGCCTATACCAAATTTTTTGGCTAAGCCTCGAACCACAATCCCA
Source organism: Taxus chinensis (assembly GCA_019776745.2). Lineage (NCBI taxonomy): Eukaryota > Viridiplantae > Streptophyta > Pinopsida > Cupressales > Taxaceae > Taxus > Taxus chinensis. The sequence continues at coordinate 581,963,309 of CM034153.1, forward strand.
TGGAGTCTTGCTTGACGAAAGTTGTCTTCTACAAATCTGCAAGTTCCTCTTGCCTTCTAAACATCTTATCCATCATGGTCTCTAGCATCTCGACTCTATGGACCAAGTTATCTTCCTCCATTTCTCCCCGATTTCTATGTTTCTACTTCTTTGTATAAATGTCTAGATCCCAAGGTAAAGCTTCTTTGCCTTTAGATCTCTAAATTTTCATACAAATTCAAGAATGAAATACCACAGTGCTAGATACTTGTTAGCTCTGATACCAAAATGATCTATAAACTCTTCAAATTTTGAATTATTCACAAATCACAAATTAATCACTGTTATTTACTTTCTATTAGAAAATAACAGAGGTAGCTAGTGAATGAATTACTATAATGCTTAGAATCAAAAATTGTAGTAAAGGAAAGAATATAAGTTTATAACACCAACAATTTTATCCTAGAAAACCTCCAATGGAGGAAAAACTAGTTGGGAAGGGAAATTTCTCTTTCTTCCCACTTTTATTGGTCAATTCAAATCAACAGGCACAAAATTTACAATAAGTAAGAAAGGGAAGTAGATAATATCTTAACACTTCCTTTCAGTTACTTTCTTTCTCTTTCCAACAATCCTTTCTTCTACAAAAATACAATTCCCAGTACCAAGACTTATTGGTCACTTGCTCCCATGCTTCGATGATCTTCTACACTTCTAAAATCATGTATTTATAGCCTTTCTCATGTCCTCCCGTCAAATGGAGAATGGGAAAGGTCATGAAGGAGAAGATAAATGAATATCCTTTCAAATTCAGAGGCTATTCATTTTGAATTTAGTTTTCTGTCCGTAGTGGCTAGGACCGCAGCCCTATGCAGACGAGCAGTTTTGTAACCACCACCTTGCACAGGGTGGTGGTCATATTCCTCAAAATACAGAACCTTCGTTTCATTGTTTTCCTTCTTTGTGCTGACTATTTTTGATGAAGTAGTGTTATTTCGGATCCCTATGGATTAGCAACCTATATGTTGTAGGTCATGCTCAGTTCATGGTTGACACAATTGAACCGTAGAAAGCACTTTCTTCTCTCTCTCATTGAAAAACTACACAAAGTTGAATTTACACATCTTCTTAAATAACATCCCAACTGGAAGAAGATGTAAACGATCACACAATCTGTGGATTGAATTTCAACACCCAGCTAGTTATCTATGTCCAGTCATCAACTCAGAGAAAGGACCACCCCCCAGCATAACATAACTTAAAACCACCATTTTAGAATTTCCTTCTTCAGAGGATGCCTACCCAACAAAAAACCTGTTCTAAATTCACAAGTCAGTCTTAAATAGCATAATCTAAAAAAAACATAAATTCACTTTTAGGATTACATGTTTCTTTAAGGTTTCTTCTTGACTTGTGTTTTGAGGTGTGAGGTTACGGTTCTTCTTTTTTCTTATTACTTTCACACTCTTTCATCATAATTGGAGTATTTTGAGAGTTTATAAGTGTTTCAATACCTCATCTTATCATTCTCATATTTTTAGATCGATCGTTCATCTATTTTAATTCACGAAAATCCATTTTTTTTTCATTTCTTCTAATTTCACAGTGAGCAAGTGTCAGTCCAATGACCGTCGTCGGTTTACCCGATTAGTGTCAGCGTCTGGAACTTTTGATTATTTTACCTGAAACAACCTTCATCACCTTTTTTTTTCTATTTTTTGGTCCTCAGGACAACATCATATACCCCAAATTTTGATATCTCTGTCAGATAAAATTTCCTAGTTCATATTCAGCAATCCTATTTCATTTTCTGAAACTGGTATTTCCCACATTGACTGGTATCAGTTATCACAACCATTATTCATGCCCCTTTAACCTTCATTTGTCATACTAACCATCATTAGTTAAAGTGTTTGATTTTTAATCAAAATAGTGACCAAATTTACCCCCCAGACTTCATCCTTCTCTACTTCTGCTATTTTTTGTGCCATTTACAGAATACAGTTTTACCAGATTAGCACTAATTCACTTGTTGTTGACTCAAAGAAAAACTAACTCCCTTGTGTTTCACGTCAGCCACCAACCACTCCCATCTATTCCATTGCTGCCATCCATCCTGTCACCTATGGATCCAACTCATCTTATCACAATTTCTACTGGTGACGAGGAGTTCGTAAGACTCCTTCATCACAATATTGTGGCCTTAGAATACTATCTTGCCACATCATCTACCTGAGACTACTTAGGACAACTACTGTATGACATGCTTGTATCTATCCCTCTTGCCCTATCTCCCACTTCCGCATCAGCTACTACTAGCTTGGCGTTGTCCTCATCCACATTACCTCATGTGGGTATCACAGTTAGGTCCCACCTCTGCCATAGCTTTTTTCCCCAACGACGTCTAATGTGATAAATGTTTCAACTCTTCTTTCACAAACCAATTTGAACATGGCCCCATCTTCCCCCCTTTTCATCATATATACCAACTACATCACAACCACGTCTAGTGTTGGTAACCCACATCCCATTCTAAAACCTACTTCTTTCTATCCCTCAGTCTTTACCACCCATTACCACCAGATTCGTTACAACCACCCCAACATTTATATATTTAACAATTGGAAAATTACCATGCATACATATCTACCATGTTATCACATCATACAAACATCCAATCAATCATTTCACATTTCCATAATATCAAAGAGTTTTGAAATTTACACCATAACATATATATAACTCATCATTTATTTCATATGTTACCAATAACTTCTAAATATAATCAAAATTAAAAACAAGACTCATCACCCCTAAACCGACCTGACTCAACCATGTCAAACCAACCTAACTTTACCATGCATATACCTGACTCAACCATGCCTAACCAACCTAACTCAACCATTCCTATACCTAACTCAACCATGCCTAACCAACTTAATTCCACCATGCCTACCTAACCTAACTCAAACATGCCTAACTAACTTAACTCAACCGTGCCACATTGACCTAACTCAACCAACTGTACCTTAATCCATCATATGTAAACTGATCTGAATCCACCATGCCTAATCAACCTAGTTTCCATCCATATTCAAATAATAATGGAAATTTCACAACACAAGTACAACATCCATGCCATCATGAATATCATGGTATACATATAAATCATCATATCTATGTACCAATTAAATATACACTGATATAAAGTATCTATAAAAATCTCATGTGCATCCTCACTATCTTTGGCATGCAGGACAATATATATCAAAAAGATACAAAACTATGATACACTACTCATATCTAGTGACTAATCATCACCCCACCTGATGTCCATCCAAGTCTCATCTTTCTCCTCCTCCCCTCTAGTAGGGCACCCTACTAACATCCCTCTACCTCACCTGGGTCTCTTCTCCACCTGACCCATAGATGGGTCTTGCCTCCATGAGCTAGTGGCATCACCCTAAGCCTTCCCATGGGCACACCAACCCCTTATACTCTCTGTGGTGTGAATGCAGGTCCTTGTACTCTCACTCGTTTCCTATTAGACCTTGAAGTCTACATAAGAGGGAAAATCTATCCCGATGGTTTTCAGATGATTGTCATAGTACCACACCTCATTCAGGGCATCCCTGAACCTAGTCATCTGCACCATCTGCAGTGGTGCCATAAGCCTCATAATAACCTGTGAGCTTTTTCCTGCTACTAATGGCCTCGGCCCCTGTACCTGTGAATCCTACCCTCTTCCCTATATCATGCGACCCTATTGTTTCACCTGATTCTTAGAGCATTTATTTGAATATTGACAAAACAGATAAGGGTAAATGGGTTAGGAGGAATACCTGTTAAAGTTAGTTGAAGGTTGTTTCCCACATATGACTTCTTGATCCACAACTGATCGTGAGAGTTTCCTTTTGGCTATGAGGAACTACCTAAAATAAACAACAAGACCACCAAATGATAGTTAAACAGTATACTCCTAGCGTATGCTAGATCTGGGAAGTGTGATACTCCCTAGACGGCTATCAATCCACTGTTTAAAACAATTCAATGTTAACCATAAATGACATCCTACTCTAGTTAAAATGATTTAGGTATCTCATTTGACTATAATAAATAAATTTATTCAAAATAGGCTAAGCTATGATTGAATCCAAAGGGCAAGGTCTTTCTCAGAGTACTGGTATTGGTCAGGGTCTGGTTTTAGGTTGTTTTTGGTATTTGGTGGGGACTTTAGGCTTTATTCTATGTCAGAGGGTAAAACACGGAGACCAATGTCGGTTTAGTGTAACCAATGACGGTTCAGGATATACCGACAATGGTCATGGGTAACCGACATCAGTACTATCAAGTGACAGAAACTTCTTGGGATCTATTTGGGAAGGTTGATATGAGGCCAGACGAGAATGGAGAATGCAATGCAGAGGTTTGTGTAGGTCTTAGGTATACTTAGGGGTAGTTATTAGTACGGAATGGGAATTTTTAATGGTGTGGGTGAAGGAATGGTCAAACCTGCATGTAGGTAAATGGTATGAAAATGGGAATGCAAGTAGAAATTTATAATAGAGGTAAAATAACCTATCAAAATGAAAGTAGATGAATGCTGGTTAACAAAATACTTATTGTGGTATGAGCTTGATGGTTGGATGGAAATGGCAGTTTATCAGATAGATGGAGTTTGGTGTGGTGATGGCACTTCCCAAGATTATCCCATGGATGTAAATGGCTCAGTGATTGCTTTTGATGTTGGCTTTAGATGCTCTGACGCGTGTCCGAATGCTTGTTCTGCTTGCATGTACCTCGAGTTTCATCCCTTGCTCTCAGAAATCTGCCAACCTTGAAATGAGGTTTTTTTGGGAAATAAATTGTAACCGACGACTGTTCCAAGCTAACTAGTGGTAGTTTAGGTTGACCAACATCTATTAGGGAGGGATTTCCTAGGTTTATTAAATTAGGCAGATCCACTTGATTTCTTGGATCTTGTTCGTTTTTCTCCACGGATTAGAATGGAAGCTTCCTTTCTAATGGGTGTGAATGTGGTTAGAGGGAATGTAGGATTTGATTTTTAGGGTTTAGGTAGGTCTTAGTTAGTTATGGCAATATAATAAGAATATGTTTGGGGTGAGGTGGTGGTGTGAGAATTATCTCAATTAGGATATTTAAATAATAAATATTATGAGATCATGAATTAATTAATTTAATTTAATTAATTAAATTAATATTAGAGTGGGGTGAAAGTGGGCATCGTTAGGTGAGTGTGTTCAAGGTGATTATTTGACGAGGGACCAAGGGGAGTGTGACCCAATTTTGGTGTCTACATTTTTCCTTTTTTTGTTGTGTAGCTTGTATTGGTAAGTGGCGCTGACAAAAATAAGATGTTGTTGCCCCATGTGTGGGTGAAGGTGATCCCCCTCAAACTAGGAACTGATGAGGCATAAGGCAGAATTAGTGAGTGGTTTGATAAAAGGTGAATGTGATGAAAAAGAAGGTGGGAAACGGGGATAAAGGGGTAAGAGGTCTAATTGGATAATCCAGGGAATGGGTCAGGGTTAAAGGTAGTAACAGGAAAATGCACACACACATATAAACTGTAGCACAGTACTAGGTTGAAGAGCATGAAAAATATACATTGTCTAAGGTCGATAGGTTTATCTAAACAAGGTTGAGGTGATTCTGGTATCTAAGGTATATGATATGGTCAGGAAACACAACACAAATCAGGTGTAGGAACATTTAGGTATGTTCCAAAACACCAAACGTTTGATCAGGATAAATGGTGATGGCAAGAGGCAAGGTAAGGTCATTACATCAAACAAAACGGGTAATAGTGCCTCAAGGTATAGCGATCACATGAGGTCACAAGTCACTAGCACTATTCCAGGTCCAAGTAACTAGGCCATGGCACGGGTAGGGCCGAGGTATGCGTAGAATAAAGAATCCCCAAATGAGGATGAGGTTAGGTAGTAAATGATGAGGTTAGGAGGGTAAAGTAGAGTGTCCAAGTTAGGTGTGGGTGAGGGATAAAAATGATTCAGGTCAAAAAATAAGGGGGAGTGGGTAGGAAAAATACTAAGTAGGATAACCGACAACAGTTATAAGGAACCGGTGTCATTCGATATGGACCAACCATAATAGGCTAGGGCACAAGACTAATGTCGGTCAAGATAAAACCGTCGCTGGTCAAGTCGGGTAGGCTTATAAAAGAAAAAGTGCCAAATTTTTAAAATCATTTATCATTTACCAAATTGGAGAAAATGACAAGAGAGGAAGAATGAGGTTGAAAGTGACTAAACGACATAGAGAACTGAGTTGGCAAGCCACATAATGAGTGCTCGTTGGTCAATAGGTGGGTCTACGAGTGTAGTGATTAGATCGGGTGATTGATTAGATTGGATTGAGCTACCAGATGATTGGTGATGGCAGAGGTAGGAGAGGGATCAGGTGGACTAGGTAGTGGCTCGAGGTGTCACCACATAGACGACAGCGTGATGAGGTAAGAGGCTATTCTGATTTTTTTGTTTGTTGTGAGTAGGTGGAGGGTAAGAATTGGGTACGAGGGAAAATGTGGTTTGTTTTGGGGGTAATCTTTTAAAATTTGAATGTGAGGGTTTAATGAGAAAAGGAGAAAAAGGGAGGGTAGATTTAGGTAAATAAGGGGAGGGAATAGGTAATTGGGTAGGTATGGGTAGGGGAAATGGGTTGAAAGGAGGAATGTGGGAGAAAAATGGGAGGGTGTCACAGTTTTTTTGTCGTGATAGTGACCGACGCCAGTTTACTCGTAGCCGGTGTCGATGGGTAAGGACTAGTATAGGTCACAAGATGTGACGATCGATGCCAGCTATGGTAAACCATGGTCAGTTTAGGTTGACTGATGTTGGTCAATAGGATAAAGAGGTAATCCCTCAAGGAGTGAAAAGGAATGGATGACGAACATATAGGTAGGGGTAGGGAGAGTTTGTTAGGGGAGAAATGTTTAGGTATGGGTAGGTGGGTGAAATAAGGAAAAATTGTTGCGAGGGGTAAAATGAAAATAGGTAAGGGTCTGAGGAATGAGTAGATATGTTGTTTTGATTGAGGGCATAGAAATAGGTGAAAGATTGAGTTAGTTAGGGTAAGTGTCATAGTGGGGGTGGCAAGGTGACATGCAAGTATTGTTAAGTTTGATCGATATGATTGGTTGTATGCAGGCCAGGGACCAGCGACGGATGAGGGATAGAGTACCTCCCCTACTTGTGGAGATATGAGGCGAGATGACACGTGAGGAGTGGATCCATGTTGAAGATGTGGGTCTAATTTGAGTCAAATGCTACCGGCATGTAGTCCAGGAGGTGAGCTTGATGGTTTCCCTCATTGATAGATGGGATTCGACAACCAATACATTTCATTTTCCAATGGGTGAGATCACAATCACCTTAGAGGATGTTTACAAGATCCTACAAATATGTATAGGAGGTATATAGGTGTACTCGATCTCCTGATAGGCATTTGAGGAGTTATTGTTACCAGTTTTTGGAGAGGGGCTGGCCTTGTAAGGATTCCACAATGCCAACATGAGCTACGAGGTAATGTATCAAGCCTACCTTAAAGAGATGAGGTTGGTAGTGCTATTGATAGAGGTAATCTATTGTTTTATAGTACCAAATGTAGAGGGTGGGAAATTCCCATGGTCACTGATGGGGGTTCTACACAACATGGTGGAGAGAAAGACCCAGTTTGCATGGGGGCCTACGTTCTTGGTACATCTATATAGGGAGCTATGGGCATATGGGTGACTACAATGGTTCAACTTATGTTGCACATTCTTGTTACATTGTTGGGCCTATGAGCATATTGTGTGTGTGCACCCAGTTGGTATGCCCTGGGCCGACGCATTTGAGCCTGGTTTTGTTCGGGTGGGCTATAGGCGATAAGTGCCAGTTATGGGAGAGCACTGAGTGGCTAGAGTGACACATTATGTATCCTATTACAAGTGATTAATGGAGGGGTTGTATGGTGTGGACATTATTTAGAGGCCATATATAGGTTATCCTTCATATAGGTAGATGGCAGAAGAGCTGGACGGGCTACAGATCTACCATTGGATAGAGGAGCGATGAGCCAGGGAGCATTAGATGATACCCATAGAACGGGTCAAATGGAATTTTGGGTTACCACAGGATATACCCCCATCCTTCCCTCATTATAGGAGAGATGATGTGGAGAGGCCTATGTCCCCACCATGACTTACAGTGCCAATCAGGTAGGAGGTGCAACTAGTCGACCAATAGATAGATGATGTCGAGGTAACAGACAGGTACAGATAGTGGTGGGCTACACATCTATGAGTAGTACCGCAGAGGCTGGGGTAGCCGGATTTGGCTACCATCATAGTGCAAAGAGATGCCCTATATGTGTAGGTGACTACCCTAGTGACCTAGTTTGGCATAGTACAGGGACATTTGACAGGGGACGAGGCATAGGTTGCGACCCTGTAGGCACATGTGGCCACTTTTCAAGCACATGAAGTACATGGACCATCACCCGCACCAGAGGGAGAGGGAGAGAGTGGAGATGGAGATGGGGGTGAAGGTAGCCAACATATAGGCACAGGTGATAGGTTTACAGGGCTAGTTGGCCACGATGCAAGGAGAGGTTACAGGTTTGCAGGGCCAGTTGGCCGCTGCATAGGCATAGATAGTGGCTCTTCAGGCCCAGGTATAGGCATAGGATTCGGGGCTGATGGCACCAGCACAAGGGCAGGGACATGGTCCCATTATTTAGGTGGGAGTAGGGTAGGGTCAGGGGCTGATGGCATCACCACAGACAGTACCCGATTTTATATTAGGAGACACCATGGGTGATGTGAGATACTACCAGGATCATTTGATGGAAATAGGTATATATGTCTTACCATATGCCGAGTACAGAGCAAAACAGGCCTCGACTGAGAGAAGAAGATCCCAAAAACATAGTGTGGAGAGTATAGGGGGCCAACAAGCTGAGGGGCAGGTTTAGGGTGAGGCCACTAGTGCATGGAGGCCAGCTCCAAAGGTAGGACCATCAAGGGCAAGACCAGGGTGAGGTGGAAGGAGGTCAGCCGGATGCTAGGCTAGAGGTGCGGGGGAGGAAATAGATGAGACAGGTTTGGACATTAGATGGGGTGATGATTGAGCTCTATGTATTATCATTTTATTAGTGATATCATATTTTTGACATATATACCGGCCTGCATGCCACAGATAGTGAGGATGTATATGAGAGTTATTGAGATTTTGTTATATATGTTGGCCTGCATGCCGAAGATATTTGAGCATCATGTATATGGATACACATGTTTAGATGACTGCTTTATAGATATGATGGTGATTTTGGTCATTATTTTTATATGGTTATGTTTAAATTCCTATTTTGATTTATATATATGATGGAAACTAAGTAGTGTAGGCATGATAGAGGCAGGTCATAGGCATGGATTGATTCAGGTCATAGGTATGGATCGAGTCAAGTTGTTGATTTAGGCATGGATGGAGTCAAGTCATAGGCATGGATGGAGTCAAGTTGTGGTTTAGACATGGATGGAGTTAGGTTAGGCATGGATTGAGTGAATTTGACTTAGGTATGATGAAGTTTAAGTTTGGTTTAGGTATGGTTAAATTGAGATTGGTTGCATTTGTAATTCATTAATTTGTGCAATTAATGATGATGTGGTTCACATTGAGATGTTTTGTAGTAACATGCATGGTAATTGTAAAGAAATGGTAGACATAATGGTAATGTATGAATGATGATGATAAATCAGTGAAGCAATTATTGTTTTGTTTGGTTTAATTTCCAATTATTGATGTATAAAAAAGCAAATTAACTAGGGTAGAATGTGATTAGGAAAGGGAAAAGGGGAATTGGTTAGGGTAGAGAGTGACTGAGCTAACCTGTATGGACCCCATGCCCTTAGAGTGTTTCCTACATAGTCCCAACAAAAAGTGACTTCAACCCAATGTAGTTCTCACATAAGCTAGGGAAAATATAAGGAGGTATGAGAATGGGTTGGCAGGTTATAGGCATGATTGAGTCTATGTCTTTTAGGTATGGTTGAATTGTGGGCACATTGGTATGGGAGATTTTAAGTTGATTGTGGTGATAGAGGAAAACTACCCAAAGATAAGTGTCGAGGATCCAGTCCTATATAGGATGCTCAATACGTAATGAAGAAGGTTAAAAGATAAGAGGAGTTAACGAAGCCACCTAATTGGTAAGGATCATAATGGGTGGGTCATACCTTGGATAGGTTGATGAACGTAACACCCTGAAGACATTACATGATTGGTTATTCTAAAGGTGAAGAGTAGTCACATGATCACAAAATTTCAGGGTTCTAGCAAATCCCTTAAGGTGGTAGGAAATTAATGTATAAATGGTGAGAAGGTGAATAGTGGTTAGCTTATATGGTATTTGGTAACATGCCTTTTGGCAAGAGATCCAAGATCATAATGAGCAAGTCCATGATGATTTTTTTTTCTGATTTGACTTATATTTGAGATAGACTGATCGATGCGGGAAGTCTATATGGAATGAGAAAATTAACTCCTTGAGGTCTTTGCAAAAATAATTGATGCAGGAAGCTTCAGATTCTATCTCTTTTTTTTTTAAAGCAAGCTTTACATAGCTGTCCTTTGAGGGAGCAGTCTATTTATAATAGCGATGTAGAGAGAAATATGTCCTTCTTGAGGGAGTCCTCATTTTATTGGATGTTTGACTCAAGGAGTTGGATCCCATGTGAGGGATTTCAAGTCATGGAAAAGAATAAGGTGATGAATCAGATTCTTGTTCAGAAAAGAAGGTGAAACATCCATGGGATCTCATGTAAAAGAAGACAAAAAGTATCCATAAGAATCATGCCATGTGTAGAGCTATGGTACACATGTTTAAGAGAGGGTAAAAGAGTAACGAGTACGCACATGATTATTGTTTAATCGTTGGGGATGGCATAATGAAAGGAGGGAAGTGAATGGTGCTCAAGGGATGAACATGGAAAGAGAAAAAAGGTGAGGTAGGAAAAAAATTCAACAGTAGAATGTTCGAAGATGCAAGGCATTAAGGGGCTCAGGTTCAGGTTTACTGTATAGTTATGATAAACGATAAGCACATGATCCATAAGTATGAGTCATGATGTATGGTCCAATCCAATTAGAATTAAATTTACCCCGTTTAATTTTTTCTGCTTTGGTATCATGTTGATTTTCCTTCAGGACAAGGTCACCAACTTGGAAAGTTTTTTCATGGACATGTTTTTCATAGGCACATTTGATACGTTTTTTGGTAAATTTGAAGATGGTCAAGAGCGTTAAGATGACATTCATCTAATAACTCAAGTTGTGTTAAATGGTCCTAGAGAAATTCATCATCATTGAGCATGTCATGGAGAGAAATACGAAGAGATGGAATCTGGACTTCAAGAGGCAAAACAACATCTATACCATAGACTAGAGAAAAAGGTGTGGCAGAAATGGAAGTATGAGTACTAGTGTGGTATGCCCATAGGGTGAAAGGAATGTGCGTATGTGAGTCCTTCCCAGTATCGTTAACCAATTTCATAAGAATTTTGTTCAGGGGTTTATTAGTGGATTCGGCTTGGTCGTTGGTTTGTGGGTAATATGGTGATGAGAAACTTAGTTTAATATCAAAGGAATCACAAAGTTTCTGTAAGGTTTTATTTTTTAATTGTTTGGCATTACTAGTGATGAGGTGATGTGGGAAACCAAAGTAACAAATAATTTGATGATTGATGAACTCACATATTTTCTTAGCTTTTGTGGAGATGAGAGGTATGGCTTCAACCCATTTGGTGTAATATTCGCTAGCGGTGATTAACCATTTCGCTGGGAAAAATGGGGATTGATCTCTTCGACCAAATCAAAACCCCATTGAGAGAAGGGTCAAAGGTCCCGAGTGACCTATAAGGCATGACTGGGTGTATGATGAAGATTGGCATGTTGTTGGCATTTTACACAACGCTTAATGTGATTGCAAAAATCATGGGTAAGATTCAGCCAGTAATATCCTAGGCAAAAAATATACTTAACAACATCAAGGCCATTGAAGTGACCTCCACATATGCCATCATGAACATCCTTAATGGTATAAGGAATTTCAGAACTCGTATGACACCATCAGAGAATACCATCGAAGCTTCATTTATAGAGGAGGCCCCCCATGATGACGTAACAAGATACCCTTTTAAGAAAGGTGCATTTTCCATTACAAATGAGGTCGGGAGGTAAGATGGAGAGGGAAAGATATTTTGAGTATTATTTATACTAAAGGTCACTCGGGTCGGGAGTAGCGGTTACGATAGAATAAACTTCGAGAGGTAAATAAGAGGCTGATTGGAATATTTTTATAGTGAAAAAGATTTTAGAATCAGCAGGCGAAGTGGGTATTTGAGAAGCCAAGCAAGCCATGGTATCTCCAATTTTGTTGATAGAACGTGGGATGGTTTGAAGGGCGTAATAGTTGAAGGTGGTCAAAAGTATGTCCACATGATGTTTATACTTTCGAAGTATCTCATTACGACACTGGTATATACCATTGACTTGGTTTATGACCAATTGAGAATCACCAAAGATATTGATTGACTTAAAATTTAAGGCATAGGAAGCCTGGAGACCCAATACGAGTGCTTTGTATTCAACAATATTGTTTGTACAATAAAAATTGAGTTTGAAAGAAAAAGGCATGGGTTCACCATTAAGTGGAATGAGGATAACACCAGCCCCACTCCCATGCTGACACTTAGAACCATCGCAGAAGAGTGTGATTTGGTAAGAAGGTTCGTCCAAGAAAAGGGTAGCAATAGACTCATTTGGGAAGTCAAAATTAGAGGGTTAATCCCCAAAAATAGGTGCGTCAGCCAATTGGTCGGCGATAACTTGGCCCTTGATGGACTTTTGATGGATGAATTTGAGGTCGAGGTCATCTAGAAGCATAAGCCAGCATGCAACCTTTTGATTTTGGTAAGGATTGTCATACATGAAGTGTAAGGGGTCAGTGTTGGTCACAAAATAGGTTTTGTGGTTGAGTAGGTAATGGAAAAGTTTTGTGGCAAAAAAAACTAAGTCTAAGAAAATTTTATCTACATGGGTTTATCGGGTTTCGTAGTCCAAAAGAATACGACTTATGTAATAAACTACCTCCTACCTATGTTGTTCATCGTGATGAGCGAGCATGGCCCCTAAGGAGTGATCAGTAGCAGAGATGTATATGTAGAAGGGTTGATTGTATTTAGGTGGAATGAGTATGGGTTGTTGGAGAAGGTATTATTTTAAGGCGTCAAAATATTTGCGACAATCATCATCCCATTTAAAAGAGACATCCTTTTTGAGAAGATGATGAAAGGACTGACATCGATCAAAAAGTTGTGAAATGAAATGACGAATAGATTGTAACTTACCTTATATGCTACAGAGCTTCGACAGATTAGTGGGTGGAGGCATTTCAATAATGGCCTTGAGTTTAGCAGGGTCAACCTCTATACCACATAAGGAAATGATAAATCCAAAGAGCTGTCCCGAAAGAATTATGAAGACACACTTCTTGGGATGAAGGAAGACACAATACTTAATGAGGTGGTCAAAGATGATTTTTAGGATGGTTAGGTGCTCAGATCGGCATTTAGATTTGGCAAGGAGATCATCTACGTAATCTTCCAATATACTGTGCATGATGTCATGGGAAATGTAATTCATAGCCTGCTGATATGTGGCACCAATATTTTTAAGGCCAAAAGGCATGACTCGATAACAGAAGGTCCCCTAAGGGGTGATGAATGTGGTTTTGTGTTGATCCTCTGGGCAAGAAAGATTTGGTTATAACCTGAGAAACCATCCATGAGTGATAGCATCTCATGACTAGTGGCACGGTCAAACAGTTGGTGAATAGTGGGTAAAGTAAATTGGTCTTTTGGGAAAGCTAGGTTGAGGTCATAGAAATATGTGTAAACGTGAAGTCCCCCTATCGCCTTAGTCACTCGGAAAATGTTAGAAATCCATTGAGGGTAATCAATGGTAAAGATGAAGGAAACAGAAAGAAGGTGCTAAAGTTCTTCTTTGACTAGAAGAGCAATGTGAGGGTGCATTTTTCTCAGCGTTTATTTTACAGGTTTTACATCGGGAATGGTTACAATATTGGGGACCACTATGGTGGGGTCAATACTAGGCATGTCTATGTAAGACTAAGAAAAAGCATGGTTATGATTTTTGAGAAAAGAAGTAATGGCTTCCTGTTAAACTGTATTTAAAGATTGGCCAACCCTTAGAATGTGTGGATGTTGATTTTGATATTCGATTCATTCAACATGGTTTGCGTCTCATATGGTAATGATAGATGTTATTTTGCACCAATGTAGGTGAGTATAGATTCATCATCCTGACATTGAACGAAATTAATAGAAGGTGTATTGTCATTGATCATTTTAGGTTACAGGGAGGAAAGAGAAGAGGGAGCCTCGCCCTCATGTTGATAAGTCAGAGGCCCAAAGGAAATGGTGTTTATGAATTTTTTTAGGAGGGATGGATTCTGGATCCATCGACTCTATCGGTGAAGGTGGTGAAGAAGGGTCAATATCCTCAATGAGTTTGATGCAAGCCTTCTTGATAGGTAGTTAAGTAGAGCTAATACCACTATGGTTGTTATGTATATGGTTAGTACATGGAATAACAGTGTGACGCCCTTGCTCATAAAATTCAAAACCAAAACCCTTCCACGCACATTCATGCAAAAAGGTGCTGGCGAAATGGCGATTGGTGAGTGACTGGAGGTCGGTAAAAAATGGGCGGGTTTGTGATTGTGGTTCAGGTTTATAAGTGGTAGTATTAGGTCCCCCATAGGTGAGATTAGTGCGAAGGTGGGGAGGACCATAAAGGAGATGCTCTCCTATGCGGTGATCATAGTGAGGGTGTTGGTGAAGGCTTCCATACTCTTGTGGAGTAAGGAATGTGTTGACATTATATAGGCAATACTTCCCAGAGTGAGACATTGAAAAATGATTTCTAAGGGATCGGTGGTTGATATGTGGGTAGCTGGGATAGACGATGTGTTAGAGATTGGATCGGATGTGGAGCCAGCTAATTGGGAGGTTGATGGGTCAGCAGTTGAAGTCGTGGCGGTGGTAGGGATGGAGGAGTTAGGTGCAGTTGAGGTAGTGGCGACACTGGTGGGTAGAAGTTTAGGTGAAGAGGAAGTGGCCATGGATGAAGACACCTTGATGGGTATAAGCACGTTATTATGTCGGTAAAGCATATTGCGGTTTTTGAAAGGTGATGGGTCATCCAGAATGGTAGAGGTGTGCCCTTCATGCTCAAACTTCACAAAATGATGCAAAGTGGAAGGAACACAACCCATAACATGAATCTAGGGTCTACCAAGTAACGATTTATATTGAAATTCCCCCTCTAAGATGTAAAATAACTCTAGAACAATGCGGGGCCCCATAAAAACATGGGGGATGATGGTGTCAAGTGTAGAGGTGATAACATCATTAAATGAATGCAACATGATGTGATGTTTGTGCATGTAATTTTTCAGGTATGCACATTTGGTCGAACGCATGAGAGGATATGATGTTAATGATAGAACCCCCATCGATCATAGCACGTTGTACATGTATATTATCAATATGGACAAAGATGAAAAGGGATGGATCAGGGTCATCAGTTTGGTGCAGTGTGATCTCTTCATCTGAGAAGTTGAGGGTGGCTACTTGGTGATTAGGTAGAGGTGTAGAAGAAGATGGTTATTTGGTAAGAGAGGCCACATGATGAGGTGTAATAATAGAGGCTATGGGTATAGGGTCATTGGGTAAGACCTCAATAGACTGAAGAACCTCCGTGAGATCTTAGCGATGGGATTTAGAGGTTTGGATGAGGTCATATAGGGACATTATGAGGGAGGATTGATGTAATTGTTTGAGTATCGTGTGATGTGAAACCCCATTGGAAATAGGATCTTTGGGGCCGCAGATAGTGACTTTAGGTTAGGGTACAGATGGTATGTTGGGTATAGGGATGGTTGGTGGGCTGGTTTCCTTTTCTTTTCCATTTTTCCTTCTTTGCATAGGTAGCAACATGGATCATGTTTATTTGAGGCGGGGAGGTAGCTGAAGTAGGTGAACCATGAAAGGTATAGTGATAGGAAGTGTAGAAGCCAAGATCTTGGAAGGAACCTTCTGAAATGAGTTGGGCACACTGAAATTTAGGTGGAGGTTTGGTGAGTTCTCTAATGCACACCATGTTAATTTAAAATCTTGGAGGTGGCTCTAAGAGTTGTGGGGGTAGAGGTCTTGGTCATTGAGTAGGAAATGAGGGTAGAACTTTGGAAACTGGTGTTAGCGAATAGGGTCCTCATCGTCAAAGTTTTCTTTAGGAGGACACAACTGGTTAAGAACAATTTTCAAAGCCTTACAGTTGTCTACATCATGTCTTGGCACATGATGGTAGGTGTAAATTTTTGTTTTGTCAAACCATTTTGGTTTGGGTTTGCGTGGGTCATAAGGTCTTAGAGGCAGTAATGTGATGACAGAAGTTTCGAGGAGGTTGGTCAAGATTTTGGCATAGGATCCTACTAGTGGATCACAATGGGAAGTGAATATGGGTTTGGGTGTAGGTGCGGTTTACTATATAGGAAGGTTATTTGCAAGAGGGGGAGTGGGTTGAGCCATGGTATTAGGTGTTAGTCGTGTTTTCTTGGGTAAGGGCATGGTATATGAACTGGCAATAGAGTGTGTGGTTGGTGTAACTACCTTATTGGAAGGTAGTATATTTTTACCTTTAGGATGCACCTTCCTAGGTAAAGGTGATATCGGCACACAAGATTTAGAGGGGAAAGAAGATGGTGGAAGAGGGCCGGTTACTCATGGGGATAACCGAGTAACTTTGGAGGTAGATGGCATAGGCTGTGCAGGAGGTGTAGGGAAAGGGAATGAAGTGTTGTGGGTAGTGAAGAATTTATCAATGGTATTGGAGGTATGGGTGGTAAAAATGTTGCAAGTGTGGGCAAAGGTTGTGTGTAGCGCTTGGGTATATTAGAGTTCTACGAGGGAGAAATGGGTTACTATGTTCTGGTTTTACCAGTGGGTGGAGGTTTCTTAACCAAGGTCAAGGGGTGAGGTTCTAGTATGGATGAAAGTGGTGAAGGTGATGAAGGTGTGATCGATGAGGTTGGGGTACAAGATCTAGGGGATTGGTTTTTCTATTTGAGGGCTGGATTAAGTTTGGTGTTGGCTTTGGAGGATGTAGCTAAATCTAATTTGAAGGGTGGATGAGTAAGGCTAGCCGTTGGGATGACCCCTAAAGTAGTGATAGGTTTAGGCACGGAAGATGATGTAAGTTGGGGTTTAGATGTGGGTGCATGTTGGGTTATGGGTAGAGCTGTAAGTTGATCCATGAGTGGTATCGTGGGACAATTTGTGATAGTTGTGGTTGTGTTTGGTTTGTTCAGCCAAAATATTTTTGGATAGATAGTGGAGGTGTCAGTGAGTGACATCTGCATTTGTGTTGAGACAAGAAGTAGAAGACGCCCCCAAAGTAGGGCTCTATTTGCATAATCCAGGCGGTCGGATAAGCGTGAGAATGAAACTGCAGTGGGTGGGGTTGATGTGGATCCAATGGCGATTCACATTAAATGTGTTTTAGAAATGGGGAATTCGCTAGCTTCAGCATCTGTGGGTAAAAGAGCTGAAAATAAGTCAACAGGATCTTGGCTGGTTGATGGAGAATGGTCACCTAGAGGTAACATCATCTCTACTAGATCTTTGATAGGTGAAGGAGATGACAGATGCTCCTCTATGGGTGGAGGAGGTACTACTGGTGACGAATCTCTAGGTGGAGAAGCCAAAGGTGAAATGGTCTTGATGTTAACAAAAAGACTCCTTCACAGGTGAGGGAGGAGATGAAGGGTGTTCCTCTGTGGGTGGAGGAATAGGTGAAATGGGTTCATGTGTAGGTGGAGGAATTTGGTCCATGATTTCATCTATGGAAGGAATATAAGGTAATTGGGAAGTAACTGGTACATCACTGAAAATAGCATGGACCTTACGGGTATGGCTATCATTATTTAAGGTCTCTCCAGTTTGATCAGAAGAAGGGGCGTGATTAGGAAATGGTTTCTTGAAGATGTGTATGTTTTGATTGGTAGGAACGTTAGGATTATCCAAGACTAACTCATCGTTCTCAAGCATTTCTTGGACAATATTCATGAAAGTGATGCAATTGCCATCACTATGACCTTTTACCCGATGATAGTTATAGAAGTCATGCTCTTTGTACCACGTGGGTGTGGGGAAAGAAGGATCATTACCAGTATGTGGTTTTATAGGAGGAAGTGTAATGGCTCCAGCTTTAGTGAGCTTTTCTAGGACAAAAGAATAAGGCTCCCCAATTGGGGTGTATTTCTGTTGTTCTCGTCTGAATTGAAAGGTCTAGACAGGAGAAAGATTCGATGAGGGCTTAGCCTGATTTGATGGATGAGCTAGGTTAGCCTTGAGTACCACTCTGTTAGTGGTTCCCTTGGATTTTAAATTATTATTTTGTGGTTTTGGAGAAGAATAGGTATCATTTGACTTAAATTCCAAGTTCTTATTGTGTAATTGAATTTTATTTTCTTTTATGGCTCAGATCTCTAGCTTTCGTGCCATGGTGAATGCCTCGTCAAAGGTTCGGAAAGTCTACAACTGCAGGGTCGGTGAGATATGTCTAGCACAAGCCCGAGTGCAGAGCTCTATGAGTTTGATTTTTGGTAATTGGAATGTGAGATGATTGATTAGGCTATGCCAACGAGCGTCAAAATCTGCGATAGACTCATCGTCATATTGAAGTGTAGAGTAGAGGTTAGTCATGGTTAACAACGTTGATGGAGAAGTGATCCAAGAAGGCTTGGGATACCTTATTAAATGAGAAGATATAATGTCTAGGTAAACCACCATACCATTCTAATGCGGGCCTGGTCAGAGACATGGGATGTCCTTAGAAGAAAAGCGTCATCATGGGTTATCAGATAACACCAAAGTTTAAAATACTGAAAATGTTGTTGCGGGTCCTCTTTGCTATTGAAATGGGTAAATTTAGGCATCTCACAATGTACAGGATATGGATGAATAGGAATGGATGGGTGTATGGGCTCATTACAAATCTCATCGTAAGTGAGAGTTGCATGAGATAGAAACTGATGCCTTCAGTGTCTACATTTTGTCCATCGTTAACTTGATTAGGTCATTAGTAGGTGGTGATGGGTGGGTATCTCTTGTAGCGTAAGAGGGTTGGTGTTGGACATATGATGGAGGTGGCATTCCAATATATGGTGATGCCACATAGGTAGGTTGGGAATGAGGGATTGAGATATGGGGGACATACCCCAAAGGAATGATGGATGAAACGGGAAGCTACTGATAGTACATATATAGAGGTGAAAGGTTGGAGGTAACCCTAGTAGTGATGGGGGCTAAGGTCTATGGAATAGAAAGGAAAATGTTTTGAAATTGGGTGGGGGTTGTCGACACCGGGGGTGGTTGTGTAGCTATGGGTATATGTGAGACAATAGGTGCAGATAAGGTTATGTTCTGGGTGGTTGGTGAAGTTATAGTGGATGTTGCAAGTGTGATAGATGTGGCAAATGCAATGATCATAGCAGGTACAGGGCCTAGCTATGAAATGAATGGGGGTAAGGCAGATGCGGATAATGCGGAGCTAGAAGGGACTAACATTGAAGTAGGAACGAGAGTTGGGGGGATAGATACAACAATGTCATATATCAACTGACCTGAGGCATTTCAAGTGGACGAGTGGGAAAGATAGAAATTCAAGGCGGAAGGGTTCTGGTCAAGGAGTCATGTGAACTCCTCGTCCACTATGGCGATAGGGATAGGTTGGTTAGGTTCCATGGGTGATAGAATGGAAGGTGGCGAAGGAATAGGTGGGAGAAGTTGACAACTACTATGGAATATGAGGCCATTTTCTTGGCTATGATTCAGCACCATTTGAATGAGTACTGATGTGGTAGGATTGCGTTCTATAAATGACACAAAAATATAACAGAAATATGAAAATCATTCAGTGCTAGGTGGATTAGGTACAAAATGTGAGATAGAAATTTGAATAGGCTAACTGATGCTGGTTAGAGTAAACTGATGTCAGTCACAGGTAACCGTGGTCGTTCTTTGTGAAAAATGGACAGTTTGTCAAAATAAGGCAAAAGGCTAATAATCTACTAGGTAGATATGATGTAGATGGATTTTATCAAGAAAGAGAAGATGATGAGAGTTATAGAGACTCTGAATAACAAAGAATATGAAATAGGTCTCCTTTTGGGTAGGTTAACCAAAAATAACAGTAACCGACACCGGTTGGGTAAAATCGGTGACAGTTAGAGGGTAACTGATGATGGTTGCTGGATCAACACTAGTTACTATGAAATTGAAATAGAGATGAAGAAAAGGTGGTTGTGATTTAAAATCAACGATGGAATCAAAACCAAAATTCTGAGAATGATGAAAATATGGTCAAGGTGCACTTAGATGAAGTTGGAATACACCAACTATGATAAGGAGCATGCAAGGAGAAATAAAATGATGAAGAACGTGTCCTCTCACTTCAAGATGCAAGCCAAGCAGAAACAATAAGAAAAATATGATCATAAGAGTTCTCTTTCTATTACGTTTGTTCAGCTTATGTTATTTAAAAGACTGACCCATGAACTTTAGAATAGAGTTTTTGGTGAGGACGGCTTCCTATGAAGAAAGATATCTAAAGGGAGAGGTTTCAGGTATGTTATGGTGGGGGCTGGCCATCCTTTGAGATAATGACTCGACAGAAGTAACGAGCTACGTGCCCACTATGTCATGATCGTGTGATCACCTACATCTTTTTCTGGGTGAAATGTTGTTTAAGAATGAGTATTATTTTCAATTTTGTGACATTTGGGTAAGACTTAGAGAGATAATAAGAGAAAAGAAGTACTTTTCTATGATTTGTTTGTCAACCATAAACCGGGCATGACTTCCAACATATAGGATGCCCTCATTTAATGTGAGAAAATGTAGTAAAGCAGAATGAAATGCAGTTGATTTTAAGTCCAAATAAAAATATTGAATTCGATGACACAAAAAGATGAATAGGAGAGAGTATGAACTTTCACTAATGTAGTACATATGAAAGAGAAGAAGAGTTCTTTTTATAACACCAAAATATGATTGATTTGATACAAATAGAAAGAAGAGAAGATTCCAGGGAAGAAATTTTAATGTGAGAACATATAAAAAAGGAAACAAACACACAAAGTTTCACCTAGAAATAAATAAATGCAAGGAACCTCAAATGGGTCCCACCAGGCGTGCCAAAAATTTTCATCCGATTCTTGGAGCATTTCTTTGGATATTGAGGAAATAGATAAGGGTAAATGGGCTAGGAGGAATACCTGTTAAGGCTGGTTGAAGGTTGTTACGCGTGTATGACTTATTGATCCACATCTGATCGTGAGAGCTTCCTTTTGGCTAGGAGGAACTACCTGAAATAAACAACAAGACAATTAAATGAAAGTTAAATAGTATATGCAGTGGACTACCTAGCATATGCTAGATTCAAGAAGGGTGATACTCCCTAGATGGCTATCAATCAACTGTTTAAAACAATTCAATTTTAACAATAAATGAAATCCTACTGTAGTTAAAATAATTTAGGTATCTCATTCGACTACAATAAGAAAATTTGTTCGCAACAGGCTAATCTATGATTGAATCTAAAGGGCAAGGTCTCTGTCAGAGTACTGGTACTGGTCACGGTCTATTTTTGGGCTGTTTTGGGTATTTGGTGAGGATTTTAGGCTTTGTTATTGGTATGAGGGTAAAACACAGAGACCAACATTGGTCTAGTGTAACCGATGACAGTTCAGGATAGACCAATGATGGTCATGGGTAATCGGAATCAGTACTATCGGGTGACATAAACTTATTGGGATTTGTTTAGGAAGGTTGATCTAAGGCTAGACAAGAATGGATAATGCAATGAAGAGGTCTGTGTAGGTATTAGGTATACTCAGGGGTAGTTATCAATAGGGTATGGGAAGTTATAATGGTCTGGGTGAGGAATGGTCAAACGTGCATGAAGGTAAATGGTGGGAAAATGGGAGTACAAGTAGAAATTTATAATAGAGGTAAAAGAACCTATCAAAATGAAAGTAGATGACTGTTGGTTACCAAAATACTTACTATGGAATGAGCTTCATGGTTGGATGTTAATGACAGTTGATCAGATAGATGGAGTTTTGTGTGGTGATGGCACTTCCTAAGATGCTCCCGTGAATGCAAATGGCTCAGTGATTACTTCTGATGCTAGCTGTGGATGCTCTGATGTGTGTGTAAATGCTGGTTTTGCTTGCATGCTTCTCTTGTTTCGTCTCTTTCTCTCAGAAATGTGCCAACCTCGAAATAAGGTTGTTTTGGGGAACAAATGGTAACCAACGATGGTTATGGGATGACCAGTGGCAGTTTAGGGTGACCGGCATTGGTTAGGGTGGGATTTCCTAGGTTTACTAAAATGAGAAGATCCACTTGATTTCTTGGATCTTGTTTGTTTTTCTCCACGGATTAGAATGGAAGCTTCCTTTCTAATAGAAGAGAATGTGGTTAGAGGGAATGTAGGATTTTTTTTTAGTGTTTAGGTAGGTCTTAGTTAGTTATGGAAACATACTAAGAATAGGTTTGGGGTGAGGTGGCTAGGTTAGGTGTATATGTGAGGTGGTGGTGTGAGAATTATCTCAATTAGGATATTTAAATAATAAATATGATGAGATCATGAATTAATTTAATTAATATTAGAGTGGGGTGAAAGGGGTCATGGTTAGGTGAGTGTATTTAAGATGATTATTTGATGAGGTACCAAGCAGAGTCTGACCCAATTTTGGTGTCTACACCTATCTCAATACTTCCTTTAAAGTGGGACCCTTTCCCTAAGCTTGTAGTGGTGCTTGTGCCGTAGTGCGGGCTTGTAAGGACAATATCTGAGCCTATGAAGTGGCCGAATTGCCATGTAAACCTACTACCTATGCCTGTAGGGTAGCTACTTTCCCTCCATCACCATCCCCACCCTTTGTGAGCACCTGTCACTCTATTAGCTGGGCCTATAGGGTCACCACATGTGCCTATAATGTGGTCATCTATGCCTCTGACCCTATCTATTGCCTCTGTAATACTGTGATCTGGGCTTGTAAAGTAGCCACCTACCCCTGTAATGTGTCCCTCTGAACCGTAATGGTGGTTAAGTCAGGTTGCCCTTGTGTCAATGGTGCTACCTGTAGCTGCATTGCCCACCACTTCTTGAATTTATACGTAACCCCAATGTTATCAATGCACTGGTCCACCACCTAATCCTCCTACCTTGTCGGTACCATCAATTGTGGTAGAGGTATATTCCTCTCCACATCGTCTCTCCTATACTATGGGAATGGTGGACGCACATCCTGGGGTAGCCCAAACTACCATCTAACCCTATCAATAGGTATCATCTCGTGCTTGCTGGCATGATGTTCCTCTATCCATCTAATTAGTTGTAGCTCATCAAACTCCATTTTCATCTTCCTGTATGAAGGGAAGAAAACATATGGCTAGGAATGATGTCAACTCCTAACAACCCATCTATTACACTCTTGTAATATGCTACATTGTGTATAGCTCTAGTAGTCCTATGCTCTCCTCTAGCAGGAACTAAACACTTGTAGCCAACTAGGACCAAGATCACATCTAATGCATCAAGATGGGGCATACAGATTGGACTCACACATATGATGTGATCATATGCCCAACAGTGAAAAAGAAAGGTATAACACAAACTAAACCTTCGTAGCCTCCCATAGGCCCATAACTCTCTGTATAACTGCACCAAGAATGTTGGCACCCAAGAAAATTGGGTCATGTCATCTATCATGCCATAGGGAACCCCTATCATGGCTAATGGGAACCTCCAACCCTCCACATCTAGAAATGAAAATAAGCACATTGTATCCATGATCAAGAAAACCAACCTCATCTCCCGAGGGTGAGCCGCGTACATGTACCCATCTCAAGATTACGTTATGATAGCTCATCTCCTAAATCCTCTCCCTAAACACCACCAACATCAACTCCTCTAATGGCTTGGAGGAAATATAATAAACCTTATCTCCCACTATAGGTAGCTTTAGGATCACGTATACGTCCTCTAGGTTGATTGGGATCCCACCCATTGGCAAATGAAATGTATTATTTGTTGAATCTCGTCTATCGATGAGTGCAACAATCAAGCTCAACTCTCAAACTATATGCCTGTAGCGTCAGATCCCAATTAGGCCAACATCCATGACATGCCTCCATTCCTCTATGGTCACACTCAAATGTACCGCTAGCAACAAAGATGGTACTCTATCTCTCATCTGCACCAGGTCCCTAGCCTGCATCCAACAAACCACAACATTGTTAAGCCTTGACCATACCCAACATATCTCTTAACATACCAATATTGTTAAGCCTTGACCATACCAAAAAAATATCCTATCTTAATTACTACCCCTATTTATGCCATATTTTACCTTCCCCCCCATTTCATTTAATTTTACCCACGATTTCAAAATTACATTCCAACCAAAATTTTAAACAAACAATTTCAACAAAACTATTTTCAATAAAATGAAGGATCAGGATTGTTTCCTACTTTATCCTGATGTTGTCTTCATGGTGGTAAATCTAGTCACCAAACTAGTGGCCAACCCAATCCCTCTCCTGCCTTTGCCATGCCCAAATCAACACCTCACCACCAAATAAATGAAATTACTTGAAAAAATCTCATAAACCCACCAATAAAATGCTAATCACACGCAATGTATCTCCCCACCTAAGCTTCACACATCATCTTATTGTTTTCCAATTTTCATCTTCTCCTCGGTCATTTTCCACAAATAGCTACAAGATAAATGATTCCATAAAAATTTGAAATTGATTTTTTTATCCCCAAATCGATATGACCGACATCGGTCATATTCATGCCCTAGCCAACAAACGTCGGTCACCATATAACTGGAATCAGTCAACCCTTATAGTTGTTTGGTAATACTAGGTTTCTTTTTCCAGAACCCATTATTTCTCAAACACCTTTTATCATTGTGAACACCTATTGAACCTTACCCACACATTTACTTAATTGCATTTAGGGATTTGTCATTTTCCTTACACCTAGGCCTTACCCGATCCCTGACCTATATACCCTTATCTGAACCTGATTTTGGGACCTTTGAACTTGTGTGATTGTTATACCTTGTGTTTCCCTTACCTGTTTTAATCAGCCTAAGAAATTTACCTTTCCTATTGGCATGTTGTTTATCTTGACCAAACCTTTGGTGTACCGGAACATACCTAAATGTTCTTGCACCTAACCTACATTGTGTTTCCAGACCATATGCTATGCCTTGGATACAATAATCACTTCAACCTTGTTTGCATAAACCTATCAACCTTAGATAATATACAGTTTGCAATCTCTTCAACCTAGTGTTGCTTTGTAATCTATACATGTGTGTGTTTGATTTCCATTACCCATTACCCGATTTTGACCCTTTCCTATTACCTATTACCTGAGTTGACCATCAACCTTTCCGATAATACTCATACCCTTCTCCACCTAGCTTCACTTCCACCAACTACACATTTATCAACCCATTCACCAATTCTGTATTCCACCTCAACAGCTCCTGGTTTGAGGGGGATCACCTTCACCCACACATGGGGCAATCACTTCCGGTTTTTGTCAACATTTCTTACCAATACAAGATACGCAAAAAAAAGGGTTAAATGTAGACACCAAATTTGGGTCACAGTCCCCCTTTACACTACATGTATATTAATTTAATTACCTACGATTAAATTAATTCTTATTCTCACAATATTCATTATTTTACTACCTTAATGGAACAAATTTCCACGTCACCTAGACACATCATCATATATCTATTCATATAATGTTTCCTTTCAACAAAGGCTTAGTCCTACTTACGTTAATTAACTAAGACTTAGTTCAACCATAAAATCATATGCCCATTCTTCCTCTAACTTCATGCCCGTTTATCTAAGAACAACATCCCATTTGGATTCGGACAATGGATAGAACTGGTAAAAAATCTTGCCAAGATCTGTCATTTTGGCAACCTTAACTAATTTCGGTCAACCCAAAACTAATACTGATCACCCTAAACCATCCTCGATTACAATTTATTAACTTTGGTAACCTTGTTCCAGAGGTTGGAAGAATTAGTCAAGTTTAGGAGAAGAGATATATGTATGCAAGCACACACTAGAGCCCACTTAGATGCATCCAGACAACTATAGTAAACATTGAGACTAATCATAAGATCTTACATTCATGGTAGCATTCCAAAATGCATTACTATGCCACTAACCACCATTTTGTATATAAAGCATCACCATCATCCATCCATAAGACATGCAAGTATAAGTAACTATGTTTTTTACCTACATCATTCCATATTTATTTAAACTATCATCTCTGTGTCTCCATTTGTTAGAATACATTATCATTTGTATCCCACCATTTTCATCTTCCTGATAACCCATTCATATCACCACCCACAACCTCCTAGCTCCTCAATATTCTACCCTAGATACCTCTAAGCATTCCCAAAACCCTTACTAATCTAAATATTCTCCTCCTATTCTCTATGTCATCATGGAAAATCCCCCAGAACCCAGTTTTTTTGATTTTTTATCATCCCGCCTATACTAACATCGGTCATAACTAACCATCATTGGTTCCCTCTAAATATTCATTGGTCACACCCACACTGATGTTGGTCTCTGTGACTAATAATTCTTCCAATAACAGAAACCTAATAAATTTCATGCATATAACCCAAATTGCCTAGAATCTGACCTTGACATGTTCCAAAATTCTTACCAACTACCTAGCTTCTAGATCTAATCATAACCTAACCTGTTAGATTATATTTTCTTATTGTACTTGAATGAGATGCCTAAATCATATCAACTATAGTAAGATTTTATTTTTTACATTATCTCTTACAATAGATTGTATTAAATAGTGGGTTGACAACCGTTAAGGAAGTATCACACTTCTCGGATCTAGCACATGCTAGGTAGCCCACTGCCATATATTGTTTAACTCTCTCTTATGGTGTTGTTTTGTATTTTAGGTATTTCCTCCTAGTCAAAAGGAATCTCTTGCAATCAGCATTGGATCAATAAGTTAGAACACGCATATTATACCTTCCACCTTCATTCACAAGTAATCCTCCTCAACCTTACCCTATCTACTTTTCTCATACGTAAAAAACTTGTTGCTGAAACAATGACAGAAAATGCGAATCCTGATCCTAGGCTTTGAGGATTCACTAATTTGGGGAATGACAGGTAAAAGGTTATGGCTATAGAGGAGTGCTCTCCCTCTAGACAGGGTAAACAGGGCAGTGAAGTAAATAATCTTGGAAATGGAGGTTTCTCCATATCTTTCGATATAGCATTCTCCTACAAAAAATATATTACAAGACATGGTGAAAAAATGAAAATAGCAGCCCAGAAAATTGGAGTACATAAAATAGAGGAGTATCTATTGAAAACAGTCCTAAAGGAGAAGGATAATCTTCCACAACTTGGCCTCATCTACAAATTTCACAAATTCTGGCCTAGTCTAACACAGCTCCACCACTGGATCTCACATAGTTGGAGGCAAGTGATTAAGAGTAAGATTGAAGTATACCCCTGTGGTAAAGCCTATTTTGTTTTTATTTTTGAAATCTTTGAGGATACGGAACTAATATTTCATAAATATTGGGTTTAGCATAAACATGGTCTCATGATCAAGCCATGATACCCATCCTTTGATCCCCTTAAAGATTCCTTATATTTCCACCCAGTCTGGATTCGATTACTTGGTCTCCCCATTACAACTTTTGAATCAAACTTGTAATTTTGTTATTGGAGATACCCTAGGATCATGTTTGAAAGAAGATGATAAAAATACGGGTCAAAATAATACTCCTTACACCAGGATCCGGGTTGAGATTGATACTTCCCAATCACTTCTAGCAGAAATCAACTTACAGATAGGTGAAAAAAATTGATCTGGAGGATTGATTATGAGGGGTTTAGCCTTCAGATTCTGTAGGTGCTATTAAAATGAGCATATCTTGAATGACTATGCACATTCTAAATGCAACGAAAAACTAGCTTGGTGGAAAGATTCATTACCAGAACATCTTACAGTTATCCCCCATTCGGACCTGGTTATAGACTTTTCATATCCATCAAACGATCTTGCACAAAAAGAGTAAGAACCCAATCTGCCAGGTTCGGCAGGAATAACTCAAAATTTATCTACCTAGGCAGTTATTTCTAAATTAAAGAAGATTGGACCACTCGACGAGGGAAACATTCCAATCATGGACCTTGAATTTGTTCTTCTGATCTTAGAGGAAGCTGGTAATGAGGACTTGACAGTGGTGGAATGAAGGAAGAAAGGACACGATAAACAAAACCACTTTGGTGCCTCTAGAAAGGCTTGAGTCTTGTCTTGTCTTTTTCATTTATTGTTGTATCTGGGATGTAGGGCTTCTGCTTTTTAGTTTGTATTTTTTTTTGAGAAGGCTGTTGTCTGGCTGAAGACATGCTGTGTGTTTTTTGTATTTGTAGGTCTTTGTTGAACATCTTGGTAGTTAGACTTTTATTTTCTGATCTCCATTGTTAATTCATGGTTTTGAACCTCTTTATTTTGGGGGTATGGTCCCTCCCAAAAAACCATTTACCAATAATAAAAAAAGTATGTAAAATATGAAAAAAGTGAAAAAATAACTCGCGCACTTAATCCATAATGAGAAAAAGGGTGTATAAAGGATCTTGTAGATGTTGTAGATGAGTGTGTTTTTGGGTTAAACACTTGTTTCACCAAATCTATACATATTCCTGTGAATCAAGACTCCAATATTACAAGTATTGGAAGAAATCCATCTCCATTTACACTTATATTAGATTCCATTATTTACTATATTGGACTCTATTATTACTGTTACTGGATTCCATTAGTAGAAATATTGGATTTCAATATTGACAATATTGGACTTATTCGAGTTCCAATTTCACTATTATTGGATTCCAATTTCCCTTCTATTGGACTTCGATTTTTCTATTAATGGATTCCAGTAAAGTAGTTAATGGATTCTAATTTCACAACTAATGGAATCTAATTTATAAATCCCGATTTTTTTATTTCAGTTTCTCTATTTTAGGATTTATATTTTGTTATTATTTGGTTTCCCCACATAAGCCTCATGGCTGCCAAATTACATAATTCAAGCGGTTACTAACTTACATAATCTTAGAGGCAGCCATCTTACATGATGAAAGCGCATACCCAGTGAAATATACCTAGTGGAGTCAAAGATACATATTCCCTTCCTCCACTAAGTTACTTTTTCCTTGTAGCCAATAAGCTACATAACCCTAGCAGTTGCTAAGTTACATAATCCTTGTGGTTGTTAAGTTACATATGTTTTCGATAAGCTACACAAACTTTGTGGTCGATAAGACACATAAAAATAACATCCACTAAGATACATATTTTTAACACTAATGATTAGTTTGTAATATGGAAATCGTTGAGATGGAAATTAGCTATCGCTAGGGATATAAAAATAGAAAATAATCAAAATAATGTGAACTAATTTTATTCTTTTCTAGTCTATAAATAATATTGAACAAGAAAGAGTTAAGAATTACATTAAACATATTTTTTTGTTCCTACCCATGACAAGTTACTATACCTTTCATCACAACCTATTAGTTCTTTTCATATCCTCCAATCAAAAACATTTATTTCTTCTAGTGTCTATATTTAGGATTTTGTAATATAAATTAAACAATTTCATATTTTTAAAAAATCAATAAAACTGATTTCATTGATTTTATATTGGTTACTTTTTCATGATAAGACACATTATGGATCATATTCAAGTACATATTTTTCAATAATATTTAAAGGAAAAATATTCAATTAACATGTGACATAACAATTATGACAACTTTAACATCAACATTTTTTAAGTGTATAAATGAATTGTTGTTCATTTTCAAAATAAAATATTGATACGTACATCCCACCTATTCAGGAATGCATGGTCTCATTATATTTTTATTTTGGTTATCAAGAAGGTCACACTCAATATTTTTCTAAATCATTTATCATAACTTTATTACATTTTAATTTTATTAATATTGTTAATTACAATTTCCCACTTTGATATATATAGATATATATATTATTAAAGACTTCAAACATTGAATATAATTGTAACTAATTTATAAAAAAATTTGTAAAATTTCTCTCGAACAACATTTTAGACAATTTAATAGATTTATTATTACAATTGGGAATAGAGTATGTGTCACAAAGAATTATTATTAAGCTCTGTGCAATCATCACATTTGACGAATAAGTTGTTGGTGATTAAACTATTGGAAATATGTCCCAATTGATGAGATATGTGTGGCAATATATCAAAAATTCTCCCCACAATTATGGATATAAATCCAATAGTTGTGACATTTCTTGGCAGTTGTTTCTATTTTCTTGTATTTCTGTTTTTTCCCTTTATGTTTTCATGTATTTTCATTTACTTCCCTCCTCTCGGCATTCATCCAAGATTGTTTTTATCCATAATGGGTGTTCTTCAGGATTCAATGAAATCAATACAATTATCCCTTTTTTCACTTTCTTTAAGGATTTCACAACCATTAATTGTGTATGCAAGTCTTACTCAACCATTGAATACAATACTTATTTTGACAACGAATAAGATAGACTCCATTTATCTATACAATGGAGTGTAATTCTGGATGGATATACTAGTCCCTCTGCAATTATCACACACCATTGGAGGGTAAATTCAAATATGCTTCTCCTTCATATATAGAGTTAATTTTCAACTATATCCACACATAAAAAGAGAAAATTAGTAGCATGGCAACTTAAATCTTAAACCTAGTATATATAAATTAAAAATGAGAAACATCAACAACAATTCCAACATTAAATAAATTGCTTGAAGTCACACAAAAAAATTAAAAATAAACATCTCTGAAATGTCCTTCAGTCTAAATTTTTGACAAATGTCGAATTCGGGCAGCATTCAAGATAATGCGTAAGTTATTGTCATCATACATATAAGAATATTTAAGCATACCTTATTCAAATTAATAAATGTTGATGTTTAAAATCCTATCCAAATTATACTCTATGATAGATGTCATCTATTTTACAACTTAACATCCTTGAATGGTGTTAAATTTGATGGTTGTTTAGAAGTTTTTCATGATTTTAGATGTAACATACTTTCAAATATTTTATAGAAATGTCACATGTGGCTCGCATGTTCAAAAGGTGAGAGTCAATTTTTTATAATACATTTATATAAAAAAAATATTTGTATATATTAAGCCTAGTAAAAAAATATGGATTTGTCATTTTATAAATTTTGTAAGTGGTGTATAAGTGCGAGTGATCATACTTACAAGTGCGACTAGTTGCACTTCTAAGTACGAGCCTTGAGTCGCACTTCTCTTGACTCAAACCTTTCAACTGAGAGTAATCTCAGTTCTAAGATCAAGTACTCACACTTCTAAATGCCAGTCTCGACTTGTAGTTCTAAGTGCAAGTCTTGATTTGCACATCTAATTTCGACTCTTGATTCACACAATTAAGTACGATAACTCACCTATCAAAAAATATTTAGGTAACGGTAAATTTTGAAAACTACCCTTGAAAAATACAAGATAGTGTTATTTATACTAATTATTTTGTATAAATTTCAGTATTTTTAATATATATTGCTACATATTTTTATAATTTTAATAATTTAGATATAAATCTATATTAAAAATTGACTGTCAAATACTAAATATGAAAGTCATGTGTGATGTTTATTACAAATATTTACAAATATTTTATGACTACAATTACCAAAAATGTCTAAACGCGTGTCAATAGTCACATGCTGAAGTGTAAGCACTTGAATTAATGGCTTTATTTTACCTGAATTATATAAGTGAGTTTATCTATGGTACGAAATTTATAATACTAAATTATTACATTAATTATTTACAATACCAAATGTAATATTAATGATAACCATTATGTAAGGAAAAAGAATAACTAATGTTGGGGTGGCATTAACATTAATTATCCATTCAAATGAACTATGTAAAATTTACCATTTAAAAGTACATGCGTCATTCAAAATATGTGCGCCTTTTGGAGGATGTAACTTTTGTCATTTATTAATTATCCATTTAATGTTAAACAATGTAAAATCATATTTGTGACGTCATAAATTTGTGCACCAATGAAATTAGTGGTTGGATTTGTTAGTTACATAAAAAAACAAATAGAATAATTTTGATTTAATATTTTTAACAATTTCCTTTTTGTTCTCTTTGTCAATGCATAAGTGAGACACTTTATTTATTAATAGAAATATATCACCATGGAAAGCATCGAAAATTTTGTGCTTTATTTCTTGAATTTTTTTGATTTCCTCTCTATATTAAAAAATTGTATGCATTCTCACCTTCAGCCCCTCAAAAATTATGAAATTTTGTAAATGTAAAATTTTCCATAACTGAATAGGGCTTATATCCATGTAGGAATTTTGTAAATAATTAAATGGAATGAAGTTTTTTATTCAATATTTCATATAAGATAGTTTTTTTTATCAAATAAATAATTTTGTAATATAGTAAACATTTGTTAGAGAATTGAAAGATGAAGGAATGGAACACATCTTGAATAATAAACAATACAGATTAAATTGTAGTAACAAGATAGGATAATTTGTAGAATTTTTACAAACCTATAACACCTGTTAAGAACTTGTTTTGTTGTGTTTTGAAAAATAATCCTAGTGTTATGGATGGAGGATTAATTTGCATGGTAAAAAAATGCATATCTGAATAGATTTATGGTCATACTGGTGCGTAGGAATCGATGAGACTATGTATTTGATAAATGTGATATTATTTTCTTTGCATTATTGTTATCTATTGATAGTCATGTGTTGCACATACTTAGTATAGTTCAATGGCTACGACATCATTAACATTGTCAATGACAATAGTTTAGAAGATATTCCTATTAAGAATGAGTTTCCATTCGATGTGTTGGTAATGGATTACAGTGACCTATTTATGAGAAAATATGGTAATGCGAGAGTAGGTGAACCAAATAGATTTTTGAGGATAAAAGAACGGATATAAATTTGTAAAAGCATATTTTGAGTAACAAGGAAAATCTAAGGAAGAAGCTAATCTCAAAACACCTGATTTTATTAGCTCCTGCCTCCTCCAAGAATTATATACCTTTAATTCAAACAAATAATTTATCCTCAATCCACCAATAAACATATTTTTTTCCACCAATAAACATATTTTTTTTATAAATTTTCAACTTTCTAATGTTTATATTTTTTATAAATAATTTATAAATGTACAAAACTTATTTATATTTTTCTTTATTTGCTAGTAACTTCTTATTTGACAAATATGAGGCCTTCTTGCAACATTGAATTATTATATTTAGTAAAAATCAAAATTCTAAGAAATAACTTTGTCCAATATTTACATAAGATATGATATTTAGAAAAAATTAAATGTCAACAAAATAATCACCGCATTTAATGTTTTTCCAAAAAGGAAGATTTATTTGCATGCTTGGACAAGTGACACATAAAAAATAGTACACTATTCATAAAAAATAATAAACTTTATTCAACAAATCACATTATAAACATTTCTAAATTAAATCCTATCCCACTCCTTATATAATTTTTACTATTTTAATTTTTCTAATCAAATTGTTTAATCTTTGTTTTATCCCCGTTTTCAATAAAAATTAGATTTGTAAGTTCAATTTTATAAAACACAATTTTTTCTATGTTTGTATTTAATTTTTTTACAATAATTTTTTTATATGGATTATATTTTTTTAAAGACAAGAAAAACCATACTTTTATTAGTTACTGCTATTGTGATAAATCTTTAAATTGATTTATTTCGGCTATTCCATTTAATATCAAAGTTTAATTATTTATGTAGGCATCATGAGGAGTTCATCATCTATAAGGCAATATCCTAGCACGTGAGTTCATATTGACCTAATTAAAATTTAAAAAAGTAAAGTAAATATACCGGTAGATATAAGGGGGTGAAAGGGTTTAATTTATTAATATTTCGAATTAGGTATATGGGTAGGTTAGAGAAGTGGGCCAAAGGAAAGGGATGTTTAATTTTAACATAAAACTAAAAAATTTGAACCCTATTTTTAAAAACTAAATACTTTAAAATTTCAATTTAAGGAGTGTGGTCATAAAGTTAAACTATAATCTCTTTCTCAATAAACAAATCTCAATTACGAGATTCTTAACCATAAATAATAAGATGGTAGAAAACTAGAATTGAGTATGTTTTTCAACACAAGAGATATTATTTCACCATCTTAATTATTTGAAGAACTATTTGTAAATGATTAAAGCTTAACATTTATACGGTAATTTTTAATAGGTCTTGAATGGATTCAATCTATCTTTCAAGAGAAAATGCATATTAAAAATCAATGATTGAGAAATAAAATATATTTTCTAGCTAATATATTAGGGCAGAAATAAAAAGGGGTAAATAAAATTGTCATGGAAAAATGGGTAAGCTACATGGAAAAAATAGGGGGTGTTTCATTCTAATAATATTACGGGAGGGGGTATTATTATTTGAATGATTAGAGGTAAAAACTATAATTAAGATTATTCTTTAATACCCTTCAAATGAACGTGTTATACCATACTTTTACTAAGTGAATCCCCTATGGTAGGCATGTTCAACTTCTAAAATCATGGTGTTTTTTTATTACACATGAAAAACCTAGCATATTATATATTTCAAAATGCCACCTATATTGTTGTGTTATTTTCAAGCATAATCTTATTCTAGATCGCTCTATGTTTTTCCAAAGAATTATATATTTGATACATAATTTTAATTTTGTTTTGTCGTGTATCTAAAATTTAACGTGGGTATTTACATTATGTGTAACATTTAAATTGGGTATTTATAGTATACACATATTTTATGCATTTAAAACCATTACATAAGGGCATTCTATTTTTTAGTAGTCTTTGGATGTAGGCATACCATATGTGCATATTTTATGCATTAAATATTTCTACATTCTACTTTCTAGAAAAATTTGTATGTGGTTATTCTTGACAATAAAATGCACCTAATGCAAAAAATTATTAAAAAACTTTTAAAACAATCACACAACTAGCATATCTCCCAACCCTTAGACATGAACATGTCACTCTATATTGTTTAATTTACAATGTCAGTAACAAAATTACTATTAACAAGGTTTATTAAATATACATGAACATAATGATTGGAGACTTTATACAGGGATTAAGGCTCCCAGAATCCTTACAATAGAATGCATCATGAGCATCACTAAGAAGGTAAAAAAAAAAATGGGAAAAAAGGAGTAAAATTTATTATCCCAAAATACAGTCCAACCGATCAATACAAGAAACATTTGTAAAACATGGATGGGAAAAAATCCTAAATGGAAAAATCTTGAAATAGTAAAAAAAAATCTCCAAGATCTAAGGGAGTAGTTGTTATTCAAACAGTTGTACTCCTTTGGTTGACACTCATCCTTTCCTTTCATATGATCATCCTGTTTCCTTGTTATATGGATGTCATCTTCAACCTACTCTTCCTCATCAGAACTACCAAGGTGGAGATTACACTTGCAAACATTGTGTCTCTACTACAACTTAACCACACACCCCTGTAACTCCATTTTTTTTATCTCTACCATACCTACGTAGATATAATTTTGGGTGATGAAATTTTTATTAAAGGTGTCGATGCAATGCATGACACTGTTTCCCATATCCATTCCAACATCCCCTAACACCTCCATATCCCTTTCCACCTGACTCACCGTTAGAGAAATTTTATCAAAATACATATTCCAGCCTGACTCCGCTCTCTCTTTCCATTTCAAAAGCTTCCATTTTGTATGCATAAAATAACCTACTACCCCAATACAAATATTTCCCTTTCCCTGACATGTCATACTCTTCTTTATCCTTAGTTTGGTCATACATTCATCAAGAGTAAAATTGACATCTGAATCTGAGGATTTTCCCTCTAATTCCTTTCCCACCACTAGTTTACCATTCTTAAAAAGAAAAAGATTTAGAACATGGTGTAATCGGGTATGAATATTTCCTTATCGAAAATAATTCACCAACAAAGAGAGAGACACAAACAAGAAAAAGGGAAGGCTCATGAAATCTTATGCCTAAACATATGAAACATAGTAAGATGGTGAGTAAATATATTTCTATTATTTCCTTCAAGAGTAATGTACCTAATAAGGTGGAGGAAAACTATAATCCAAATATCATAGATGCAAAATCTAGTTATACCATCTACCAGCAAGTAAACCATTTCTTTATAGCAGAAAAAAGTCTCAATTTCATGTTTGTGTCTAGTGTGGTGTTTGAATATCTGTAAGCCCTTTGTCTCTATTATAATCACTTGCGTTATTAAATCCTCAAAAACCTAAATTTCTATGTTGTGGATCACCATACTTCCATTATTCCATTTCCGACCAAACTAAATCGCAAGATAAGGATCAGACCATGTGATG
Organism: Taxus chinensis; assembly: GCA_019776745.2. Classification (NCBI taxonomy): domain Eukaryota; kingdom Viridiplantae; phylum Streptophyta; class Pinopsida; order Cupressales; family Taxaceae; genus Taxus; species Taxus chinensis. The sequence goes on from CM034153.1 coordinate 582,000,061, forward strand.
TTTTACAGGAAATTCCTAAACCCCCAAATATTTCAGTATGCTCCACAAGGAGGGGTTTTCATTTAGGACACCATAGCTTGTGTTATTTGTTCTCAAATGACCACCTCCCAATTTTTTATTTGAATGAGATTGAAAATTTAAGAAACAATCTTCAAAGTGAATCATAAGATTTGAAAAATTAATACAAATCTCACCTTATATCCTACACATGCGAAGGGTCCTGCTAACCACAAGAATAAGGATGACATCCCAACAAGAGAAAATATCTACTACAACATTAGTACATAATGTTTTAATGAGATTAATAACATTGGTGACATCATCTCCCCTCTCTCACACTTCAAAACTACTACCTTTAGCCCCAAGATTTGCAAGATGATCCACACATTTATTACTATTTCTAAGGGTATGAATAATTGCATTTATCAAACTCTTTCAAAAAAATTTCTTTAGTATATTTAAGGATATAGCTTAACGTCTAGTTATTAATTGTATTAATTCTCATATTCTCAAGTTTTTCAATCCTTGTTTGGAACAACTAACTAGAAAAACATGTTGACTGCGGGGAGTAAATCCTTAATCCAATATTTCCTCCATAAATCATATGCAAGGCAACATATGTTCTGAAAATGAATATGTTTTATCCAATAAATTATATTTCAGGTGTTATACTTAAACATTGTAGTCATTTATCTCCATGAATGCATATAGGATTAAAAATGTTTTTGTGAAAACAATTGATCTAGGACATTTAAAAGACAAAAATATTTTAGAAACTTGTTTAATATTTTTTCATTCAAACAAAATCATATTATAAGTACAACATAAAATTAATTTTGTAGTAATTCTAAAAATATTTCAAATAAATACAATTTAGCTCCTCCAATATTTAGAATTAAACTCAAATTAAGGTAGGAAGACTTAAACTTCTTAAACTTTGGGAGTAAATCTCTTATCAAAATTTTCCTCAATAATTCCTTTAGAAGAAAACACATGTTCTAATAATGAATATTTTTTTCCAATAACTGATATGTCAGTTGTATATTTATGCATTGTAGTCATTTGTAATGCCTGATAATTTCAATGTGGGAATTAAATTAATAATTAAATATTATTAATTTATTCGACAAATTAATTAACGGTTTAAAGGTATCCCATTATGTTCATTTACTTTCCTACAGTATTTTTCAATTATTTAATAGTTATAATGCATTAAATTTATTTAACAACCCCTTACTAATATTTATTTTTTAAAAAATCTCATTTTTTGTTTATTATTTAGTTACCATGGACCAAGTTGGATTTACTTCCTACAAAAAAAATAACTTGGGCTAACCACTAAGTGGCATCCATTCAACCAATTACCCATAGCATTTTTATTTAATCTCATTACCACAAAATCTCCATCACTTAAGTGATGTAGGGTTTATTTTCAACCATTTTATTAGATATATTTGGGCCATTGGATCTAGATTTCCCTAAATTTCCTTATGAGCTGCTTTTATTTCTATTTTTCCTAATTTTATCTCCTTTTTGAATTTTTTGTTTTTTTGAGGAGGAGAGGTAGCCATCCGAAGTCATTGAAGAGCTATGGAGGGTTTACACAACCTCATTACTTCTGAATTTTGTATTATTTTTGTATGAAAATGGAGATCTTCCCCATTTCTCTTATGGTGGGTACTATTATATTCCATGCTTTCTTTTCTTTTCCTACAAAATTATTTTGTAGGTTTAAATGAATATACATTATGGATATTCTATTTTTGGTGAAGATATATATATATATATATATATATATATATATATATATATATATATATATATTATCGTTATTTAATTACTGGCATTGGTAGTTTGGCCAATACAAAAAAATAATGCAAAGTTCAAATAGAGGGTGTGGCCAACATTGTGCACAGGGAATTAATTACTTTAGTAGATTATAATACAAAATGTTAATTTTAATGTGTATGTGGGGTCGGGGGCGCGGTCCACCACCCCACTTTGTTTTATGTTTTCAAACATACCACAATGGCCATACGGCCCACACGTATACGATAGACACCAATTTAATATAATTCTAATTTCAATTAAAAAATATATAATTAAAGAAGTCGGTTTGATCTTTTATAAGGTTTTAGATTATTATTAGTTTTTTTTTATTAGTACCTGTTGGGGAGGATACTATTGTTTTCGCTGTCCCTGATTAAATGCAAACCAGTGAGGCTGCGGATTTCTATTGGCTGTTTTTTTTGATATACCGAAGCCAATTGTAATGTCTAAAATAAATATTTCAAAAAATTATCACATTTGGAGCTAGTGTTTTTGAGAATATTTATTTTCCAATCGTTGTGATTGGTCTTGGCTAATGCCTCGTTAAATAGAATCAGATAGATTGTGAAGATAACACCTATCTGGGTAAAGTTTTCTGGATTTATTAAAAACAACCTCGTGGATTTCTTTATGTCGCTAGGTAGAGGGAGGTGCATGTGGCCGAGACAGGTGCTTTTTTGTATGAAACTAGAGTAGAGGGTGGTGCATGTGGAGAGCAACAAAACAAAATTGTAGTAGTAATTTTCATTTGTCTCCTGACCATGGCAACTGCAACAACATGGTCTAAGCATTTAGAATCCTGAATAATTGCAGCAAAGAGGTAAAAATTTATAATTTATAGATCAATTCGCTAAAAAAAACTTAAAAGTTTAACTCAAAACTTTGGTCTCCCCTCTCCATCTGATCATTGCCTTATTTTAGACATTTTTTATACATTCTCATTTGGCATTACCTATTTCTAGCTATTGGAAATGAAGAAGCCAATGCATGTGTAGAAAACCCATGGATAACTCATGGATAGCTATGGAGTCAAATTTACATATTTTGGTAATTTTTCAGAAGTAGTTTTTTTTGGATGAATACTGTTTTGTTAATAACTTGTGAACTATATTTGCTAACACTTTTTACATTTCTTAGTAGAAGTATAATTACAATATGACTCTGTCAAGCAGCCTGCAAGGTGGTTGGGGCTGAGTTTTTAATTTTCTGTGTTGAGCATCAGTTTAGAGTTATTTTCTAGTGAAATGGTAACATGAAATATGAATATTTCTACGTCTGCTGCTACCGCATACAACAAACAACATAAAATAAATAAACAAAATACTTAAATAACTTGCATAAATAGATGAATATTCAAACCAACACTACTGTGCATAATCTCCATTAATAAAAGCTTCATCATACTCAGAGCTTCAGCTCTTTACAATCAGAAGCTGTGCATGTAGCTATGTGCTTTCAATGCACATCCTTTCTTGCTTGTGAAGATTTCACACCTTTGTGTGTGCATACAAAACAATTACAATTGCTGTTATTTAAATAGAATAACTCACCCACTAACAGCTCTTGAAGTGAGCATTCTAAATCTAAACTCATGCTTTAAAATAGTTGCATGCTATGCATGAATTAAAAAAAATTTATTTGAATTAAATCTAATCATAAAAATAAGATAAAGCTAACTTAACTAAAGCAAACTAAAACAAGACTAAAGATAAAATTAGCTTTCCTAAAAAGCTACGGTTGGAATTAAATATGCAACACATGCATATTTCCAACACTCCCCCTTAATTTCAAACTGTAGCTTTCAGTCTTCTAGAGTTGGGTTTGGTTTTTCAGATCTACCATGTGTAGGATCAAAACTCCCAAACAATCTCTCAAATATATGAAAACTTCTTTTGCTAAAGCCTTATTAAAAATGTCTGCAAACTGATCTTCGGATCTGCAAAACTCAAGATGAATTTCCTTGTTATTTACCAGCTCCCTGATGAAATGATACCTCATATCAATATGCTTGCTCCTCTTATGAAAAACATGATTTTTGGACAACGCTATGGCTAAGTCGTTGTCACAAAAAATCTGTGTAGCTTCCTCTTTTTTCTGTTGTAAATCTGCCAACACTCTTCTCATCCAAACAGTTTGACATGATGCTCCTGTTGCTGCTACATACTCTGCTTCTGCTGAAGATAACGTGACAATGGGCTGCTTCTTTGATGCCCATGAAACCACTCCTGTTCCAAAGTGAAAAGTATAGCTGAATGTGCTTTTCCGATCATCTATACTTCCAACACTGTCACTATCTGTATAACCAATGAGTTTAAACTCATCTGAACTTGAATAAAGAATTCCATGATTTCTTATTTCACGTACATACCTCAAAATTCTTTTTCCATCTTGCCAATGTGAATCTTTTGGAGATTCCATGAACCTTGATATGAGACTCACACCATACATGATATCAGGCCTTGTGGCCACCAAATACATAAGACTTCCAACCAAATTTTTAAAAAATGTTGGATCCACAAACGATCCTTCATGCTCTTTTCTCAACTTCAAACCTACCGCAACTGGTGTTGGTGCTAGCTTACAATTCAACATGTTAAACCTTTTCAAAACATCACTTGCATACTTTGCTTGTGAGATAAAAACTTCACCTTCTGATTGTTGAACTTCAATACCCAAAAAATAATGCATAAGACCAAGATCTGTCATCTCAAACTCCTTCTTCATGGCTGATTTGAATGACTCTATAGATAGATTTCCAGTATTGATCAAATCATCTACATATAAACAAACAATTAAAATTTTACCTTGCTCATTTATCTTAGTGTATAAGGTAGGCTCACTGCTTCTCCTACTGAAACCATTCTCAATCAAATAAGAATTTATTCTGTTGTACCAAGCTCTAGGTGCTTGCTTGAGACCATAAAGCACTTTCTTCAATCTATATACTTTTCCTTCATGACCTTCAATATCATAACCTTCTGGCTGATTTACATAAACTTCCTCTTCAAGGAAACCATTTAAGAACGTTGATTTAACATTCATATGATAAATAGGCCATTTGTTTTGAGCTGCAATTGCTAAAACCATTCTTACCATGTCTAAACGTGCTACTGGTGTAAATGTTTCATTGTAGTCAACTCCATATTGCTGTGTAAAACCTCTTGCAACCAGCCTTGGTTTGTGCTTTTGTACTTTTCCATCAGCATTGTATTTTGTCTTGTAGACCCACTTGACTCCTATCACGTCCTTTCCTTTTGGAAGATCCATTAGCTCCCATGTCTGATTCTTCTTTATAGCATCAATCTCATCATCCATGGATTTTTCCCAAACTTCATTCTTTATAGCCTCTTCGTAATCTACTAGATCTGCAGCTTGAGAAAATAATGCAAAAACTAAAAATGAATCAGTTGTATCAACATTATAAATCTCACTTAGACTTATTTTTTTCCGCTGCGCAGGAGTATTTGATGCAGGACTGCTTTTTGGTGATGGAGTATCTTTTGGTGTTCCTTGTGGTGTCTCTTGCATGGCTGAAATCTTGGTGACCTCTTGACTATAAATGGAGGTGTAGCTTGTGCTACAACTTGTGGTGCATGTTCAAGATTTGTAGATACAGTAGCTTGTTGCTCTAAAGTTTCATTTGTCATATCATCATGTGGAATAGATGTTTCTATACTCACTGTTTTCTCTATGCTTCCATCCCATGCTTCATTCTCAATAAACAGTACATCCCTTCTGATCACAACCTTTCTAGTAACTGGATTGTAGAACTTGTATGCTTTTGTATTCTCTGAATACCCAAAAAAAATACACTTTTCTCCTTTTTTGTCTAACTTCTTCCTTAGCTCATCAGGTACATGTGCATATGCTACACAACTAAAAACTCTGAAATGTGAAACACTGTGTTTCCTATTAGTCCATGCTTGTTGAGGAACCATGTTCCTAACAAGTTTCGTTAGACACCTGTTCAAAATATAAACAGAAGTTGCTACTGCTTCTGCGCAATACTCATTTGGAAGATGTTTTGCCTTCAACATGATTCCCGCCATCTCCATGATGGTTCTATTTTTCCTCTCTGCCACACCATTCTGTTGTGGTGTATATCTGGTAGTAAACTGCTTGTGTATACCATGATATCTGTAAAAATTCATAAACTCATTACAAACATACTCACCTCCTCTGTTCGTTCTAAGAACTTTGATGTAGTATCCACTTTGTTTCTCCACTAATGCCTTGAACTGCTGAAATGTATCAAAGAAATTTGATTTATTTCTCATAAAATAAACCCATGTCTTCCTTGTGTAATCATCAATGAATGTCATAAAATAAATACAACCTCCAATAGAAGTTGTTTGCATAGATCCACATAAATCTGAATGTACAATCTCAAGTGGTGCACTTGCTCTTATTGTTTTGCCAACTGGGAATGAATCTCTATGTTGCTTTCCCAAAATACAACCTTCACATACCCTTTCCGATTTCTGAATCAATGGAAAACCTTTCAGCATATTTTTCTATACAATAAATTCAAACCTCCAAAATTCAAATCTCCATATCTTAAATGCCAAAGCGATGTTTCATCCTTCATGACTGAATGAAAAGCTGATTGTGTTCCTTTAGCGCAGGACTCAACTATATTTATGCAAGAATTAGCGCAGGACTCGCTTGCTGTAGTGCAAACCTGATTTTCATTGGTGCATGACTCATCTGTTTGAGCGCAAGACTCAACAAAAGACTGATTTGGCTTAACGCAAGATTTTACTGTAAACTAAGCTGCTAATTTTACTGTAAACAGATCCGATTTCTTCTTTTTTCTCGGTTTCAAAATCAATGAAAACATCCTATTACTGGTCATCTTCGCTTTTGCAATCAATTGAGTGCTAGGAGCTTTGTCTATAATCACGCACTCATTGTCTTCCATATAGACTCGGTATCCTTTCTGTACCAGTTATCCAATACTCATAAGGTTATGTTTCAAACCTGCAACATAGTAATCATCTTGCATAATTGTTTTCTCCCCCTATCTTGTTAGAATACTAATTGTGCCTTTTCCTTTCACAGACACAATATTGTTATTTCCAAGAGTTACATCACTCTTAATTGAATCATCCAAACTAGAAAACAAATCTAGATTACATGTCATGTGATTACTGCAACCTGAATCCAAATACCATACATCACATGGACTCTCTTTTGATAAATTACATTCAATAGGGGATAAAGAAGGTATTGCTTCGGCAATGCTTGTGCATGCAATAAACATAGGTTTAGAAATAGAACTTCCAACCTGATTTTGATTTTGTCTCTCCTGATCATATTGCTTTTTCTTGCAATCATAAGCATAGTGCCCATACTTCTTGCAATAATGACACTGAACATGACACTTATCTTGTGTCTTACCATAACTTTGTTCTTGATTCTATCCTCTTCCACCCGAGTTTGATGAACCGCTGCCACGTCCTCTAGATGGACTTCTTCCTCTGCCTCTTGGGCTCAAAATTCCTCTTCTTTTGCCATGACTACCTGCTGTCTAAGTTGCAAAAGCCTGATCTACACTTGCATGTGATCTATTCATCCTCTGTTCATGATTGATTAGTGATATATGCAACTCATCAATAGAAAACTGACTCAGATCCTTAGTTTCTTCAATAGCAACAACTAAAGGATCAAATTTCGTAGGCAAACTTCTAAGCAATTTTTCAATAATATTTCTGTCCTCAAGAGTCTCACCATGAGATTTGATTTGATTGACTAAGCCAACTACATAAGTAAAAAATGATTCTACAGAATCTGAATCTTTCATTACTAAATTCTCAAAATCTCTATGAAGTAACTGTAGCTTGGCAGTTTTTACTTTCTCCTTACCTTGATATGCAACTTGTAAAGTATCCCATGCAGTCTTTGCTTGACTGGATGCTACCACTCTTGGAAGAATGCTTTCATGCATTGCCTGATGAATATAGAAAAGAGATTTGCCGTCCTTCTTTTGTAACTCCTTCAAAGTATCTTTCTCTTCTTGAGAAAGTGCAGTATACACTGCTGCATTTGTGGGCTCTGTGTACCCATCTTCAACGATCTCCCACACGTCTTGAGATCTGAATAGTGCCTTCATGGTTAATGACCAGTATTCATAATTCTTTCCATTAAATTGTGGTGTCTGCATACCAGATGTAGAAGCCATAGCTTGCTACCAATTTAATAAGCTGATGGAATAACCTCGCTCGGATACCAATTTGTAGAAAATTTGTTTTCTTATACAACAAACAACATAAAAGAAATAAACATAATACTTAAATAACTTGCATAAATAGATGAATATTTGAACCAGCACTGCTGTGCATAATCTCCATTAATAAAAGCTTCATCATACTCAGAGCTTCAGCTCTTTACAATCAAGCTGTGCGTGCAACTGTGTGCTTTCAGTGCGCATCCTTCCTTGCTTGTGCAGATTTCACACCTTTGTGTGTGCATACAAAGCAATTACAATTGCTGTTATTTAAATAGAATAACTCACCCACTAACAGCTCTTCAACTGAGCATTCTAAATCTAAACTCATGCTTTAAAATAGTTGCATGCTATGCATGAATTAAAATAGATTTATTTGAATTAAATCTAATGATAAAAATAAGATAAAGCTAACTTAACTAAATCAAACTAAAACAAGACTAAAGCTAAAATTAGCTTTCCTAAAAATCTAGCTAATATGGCATGTATCTTTCATTATGATTTTACACCTGTAATTTACATTTTTTCAAATAATTGACATGTATGGTTCCATGAGGGAGTTTGCAGCTAGTACAACTCACAAAAGAATCTCAAGTTTGCCAGAATACGATGGGAGTTAATTGGAAAAGGTGAAGTGATAGGGATTGACACCTTATTGTTGCATTTGGGGTCCATGCCTCGTGAGATTACTCAAGTCTTCTGTAAGCTGCAATAACGATATTACATGACACGAGATCTCGTTCTATCATTTTGTCAAACATTTTAAGGCACTTGACATTTAGTTGGAAACAATGTCCCAGTACAAAATGTGCATTCTTACAAATGCAGGTCTGCAATAGCTGGAGTTGTGTAGACGAATTTGCAAAATGTGTAGTGCAGTGCTTCCTCTCTACATAACATTCAGAGATTGAGAGTTGCGTTGCCACGGTTTAATATTTTAAAAAATGGTTTTATGGGCATTCATTAGTTATCCCATGCCTCGTTGATTTTTATGTCTCAAAGTTTAGAGTGTTGGAAAGTCCTCTATTCAAGTGGTTGAGATGTTTCTAGACAAAGTTGGAGAGCATGTCAGAGGAAGAAGTAAAGAAGATGTGGTTTATATTATGATTAGCATTTTAACAAAGTATTGGATTCTGTCTTTTGAAATATTTATGCTGGAGTCTATGAGGTAAATATAATTACAGAGCACATTAGCTAAACCATCTCCATGTCCGGAATGGGCTCGTCAAGTTACTATTTTCCAGACTAAGGTCATGGCAGGATGGATATATTTAATTCAGATTGTGGCATCTTTATGTCAATCTGTTAATTTCTTTCTTTCTTTCTTTCTTTCTTTCTTTGGTTAAGCTTGTTTCGGTGACCAAGCTACATGATGTCATCTTAAGACATGTAATATATCTACAAAACGTTACAATTGCTGAAATAACAACATCTGTGAGATTGTGGCAGCAGGTGAGGTCCATGATTTTCAAGTCTCTGTAACCGGCCACAAGTACAGAGATTCTTTCATCCATTACACTGCTACACTTACTTAAGCTTAGTTTCTCTAAAGACTTGTAGCTCTTTCCAATAGACTCCAGCCATGAGCTAGAAATTTCACAGCCATCAAATTTAATCAACCGTAGACTTTCAAATTTTTGCTATTCTGTATCAGTTACAAAATTAGATTAAAAAATGTGCAAAAAAAAAACCCCACTACCATCAGCGTTCATAGCTATTGCATTATCCAACCTGTTATTCTAAGTTCATTTGGTATCCTTTAAAATCCAATAGAAAAATCGTTGCATACAATTTGTGAGTTTCTGGAATGTAAAGCAGACACTTCTAATATCAAGTCAATAACTTCCTATGTACCTGCAATGATTTGCAGCGATCTCTAAGAATGTCAAGGCCTTCATCATCCACCCAACCAGTATCAAGGTCTCTAGGTAGACGAGCTGTGTTATAGAAGCTATACATCTGTTTGTTATTTGCAACACATTGCACTAGATTCAGAGTATCCCTGAAATGACCAAAAACTTGAGGAGTGATGTTCTGCCACCTCAAACTACAATGTCAATGTATCCTCCATATCGATCATTTATAGATGCATGCTCACTAATCATAAGAACCTCGATCTATTTGATCAAACAAGAGAAATTGTTATAATTTATGATGGAAGGAAAATGCGTCAAGATGGTGAAACTTGCCATCTCCTATGACTGGCCTTGTTTATCATACATATGAGAACGATTTATAACTTGTGTTTTAATACATTAGTTTTACAAAATCAATTATTCCATTTGATTGTAATAAGCTAGCAGATTAATGGATTACTTATATTTGGTTATCTAATTACCATAAAAATATTCAACCATGTTTTGTAGCAGATGAGGATATCAGAAAAATGACCTTGAAAAATAAAAGGTTGTTATTTAACTGGCCTCCATGAAGAAATATAAAGACTGTAAAGAAATGCAAATACCTTTAAGTAAGAAATATCGAGAAACCAAAGTTCTCTACACTTGACAACAACGAGCTCAATGCCCAAATCAGAAATCTCAACACACCATTTGAGATTCAATCATTCAAGTGATTTAGTTTACTGCACCTCTCCGCAATGCAAACCAAACCCAAGTCAGAAATTAGCTAGCACTTCATCATTTTTAGTGACTGCATATTCTTTGCCTCAGAAATAGCATCAGCCTATTCATCCCCAATTCTGGTACAATTAGAAAGATCAACTTCCACTAAGTTCTCACAATTGTTTTTTGGCCAGTATATGCAAGCCAATGTGACTAAAACAACCCTGTTTCGAAAGATCTATAGAACGTAAATGTTGCCCTATTAACTTGGCCACCTTTTCTAGGCATTTATCAGTGATATGAGAGTACAAAGAAAAATCTAAGTGCTGGAGGTTCCCATATCTCTACAGAATCCTAGCTAACCATTTCCCTCTCAAGAGTTGTAATCTCTCCTAGAAAAGGGCATCCAGATAAAAAAACTACTTGCAAACCATTGACCATGACTTCCTGTCTATTGAGATCCTCAGATTCCCTAGAATCTTGAGGAGAATGTCATCTCTTAGGAGGTTCAAATCATCCTCCTACTTCTTCATAGCTTCTACTACAAATAAAATAAAGAACCCATATAAAGTGGGTTGTGTAAGCTTAAATAAACGCAGTGACATCCTAGCACATGAAATATTAACTCAAGAAAATTAACCAAAACTACAAGGGTTTATGTTAGAACATGATACCTGTGCAAAGAATCATCTAATATGGCTTCATATTAAAAATAAAACCCACCTTCCTCTGCCAAAAATAGAGATGAAAACCCAGCTATTGCCAAATATTTAGTTGCTTAGTATGGTAGCTGTGATGACCTGGTACATGAAATCTTAATTCAAGTGGAGAAAATGCCTTGTTCTTTAAATACGAGATTAAGTCGGTAAAACAAAGTTAAGAAATTTTATTTTCGAACCTAAACAACCATATAAACACTAATTTCTACTTTAAGAAAATTAAAAAGAAACCTAACGAGGATCAGTGAGGACTTATTTGGGGTACATAAAATCTTCAATTCAAGATAATGAATCAAGGTTCAAACAATTTACAGTACAAAGAATAATGATTTAGTTGGAAACAATAGCTCAATCTTTGAGCATAGACGAAAAATTAGAAATTCTAGGTTTGGGATCCAGCTAGTCAATGGAAATTTAACACATTTACACATTTTAAAAAAGAGAACCTTGTGCCAAAAAAATCAATAAAAACTTGTGGAAATAACTTTAATGGTGAACACTAGCACTAATAAGAACAATCATTTAAAAAATGTCATCTCTGAACAGTAGCACTATACAAGTACAGTTTCAAGCAAAACATCAATTTGGTGTATGAGACAGTGCTATACAAGCACACAAAGGATTGTTTGTACAACTACCTTATTCATTGTAAAAAGATATTTCTAATGATTTTTTAAGTTTTCTGGTTTTGTTTACTAGAAGATTTAGAGTTCAATACATATTGTAAGAAATTTCAGCAATTATTTATGCTTTTTTCGTTTGAAACAACAATAAGATATACACTTATATTTATACTTTTCAAAGGAATTTTTTTTAATATGGATGGATTGACAAAATTTTACATTGCATCCTAGATATAAATACTATTGTTTTTTGACTTCAGCAGTTACTTTGAAATACCCTTTACAAATTCAATTGCTTGGTTAAAACTACTCATTCATCTTTTCCTATGTCTAGTAATATCATAGTAGGCAAGTTCTTGCATTGTGTGTTGAGTTATTGAAACGGAATAAATTTTGAGTAGAATAGTCCAAGATAAGTAAACTATTGAGTTGTAAGTTTAGCCATGGAGAGTGACTAAGAGAGGATTTTTTATTGAGGAAGGGTGCCTTGTTGCACGTAGTCCAAATATTAGTACTAGAGAGTTTCATCAACTAGTATGGCCAAACTGATTCAAAATTTGGTTGCTTTCTTTGCATGTGGTTTTCTGTATCAACTTAACCATAATGACCAATGCAAATCTCTTTTGATGTAGAGGATGAACAATTTCAAGCCAACATATCCATAGTTAGTTTCATGATCATCAAAGAATGCAATTCTTCTTTAACCTCACCATGTAAATCTATGCCAAAGGGTCAAATTCATGAAAATACTGATTCAAAGGCTACTTCCCTCGTTCACACTCCATTTTATGGTATAAAATCACCCAAGAAACTTCATTAGTGCAACAAGAATCCATTTGTTCCATTTCACCCTTAACCTAAAGATAAGGCTACTAGCCCTCAATTTACTCAAAACTTATTGTCCTACACTATCTACAATGCCTCAAAAAATGTAAACACAATTTTTAGTACCCTTTATGGGCCTTCTGCTTCACTCAAAGTCCTTCAATCTTCATAAGACTATTTCCAATTAGGCCTATTCTTGTAGCCTGGTTTACATGCAAACCTTATTGTTTAGAACAATTGACCCCCCTTCATATGAAACTAATCACATATTTGGACAACCTTTATTGAGTTTTTACTTCTTGTCAAATTTTACGCTCTAACTCTGAAGATAATTAATCTAACCAAACTATTACCATTTCCAATTAGCCCTTCTCGGTCTTAAAACTTAGTTTCTCAAGTTTATAATGCCTTCCTTTTAGTCATAGAGTTCTACAATATCTTAAATATCTTATATCAATTCCAAATCAATATCCTTCAAGTCTTAAAATTTGTACATGCTCCCAAACTTAATATTTCACTTTATTGTCGTCTCTTCCATCATTCACTCTTGTAAGGGTTTGATTGTGTTTTCTTCATTTTAGGTCAAAAAAATCGTGCTACCTTTTAAGCCTTGCTTCTCACCTTCTTTAGTCTGTATCTAACTTGTACATGACTTATTTTCCCAAGTTTTCTACTAGCACTTTTTATTTTCCCTCACATCCATGGCTAATTATTATTAAGGTTTGTTTTCACCTAATATTAAGTCTTAAATAGGTTTCAAAGTCTTGTTTTAAGTATTTGTTTCAAGTGAAATTCTTTGTCCAAACCCTCCAAACTGTGTTTCCCATGCACAGTCAGTCTGAAATATTTTTGTTTGACATATTAAAAGTTAATCATTTGCCTTGAATTTTTTTAAGACTCTTCCTTGAACCTATCTCCACCTTTCCACCAAATTTCAACATTTTCTATTGGATAAAATGTAATTTATTATTGTTTTTCAACTTCTCCAAACCCTAGATAGGGTACAGTGGCCAAGGGCTAGAATAAACCATATCTTATACAAATTGTAACTTCAAGACTCCAAGTTAACTTATGTAGCTTTGTGTTGACCTTGTCCACATTTCTCCTTTAGGTTATTCTTCTTGAAACCATACAATTTATGCCCAACAACAAACTCTGCATGTATCCTTCTCTAAGAGGACTCTATTTCAAGAAAGTTTACTAATTTTCAAAAAAAATATTCTTTATCTATAGCTCATCTTTGACTTCATACCTTCTACAGGGTTTTAGAAACCTTCACATCAACTGTTCCAATGCTCTTCAATGATCCTTTTTCCAATGTGACAAAATTTATGGCCTCTAAAGATTACATTACCAATCCTAAATAACCTCTAAACCTTATATTAATGAAAGTTAATAAGCTACTAATTTTGTACTTGATGATATGTTCATTCCTGTTTAATTTCCAATTCTTTATAATTTCTCAAAGGTTGTAGAAAAGGGTACATACTCACTAGCTTCATTTTCTATTCAAAATGGCAATTGAATCGCTAAGATCATCTATAATGTTACCCTTACTGGACCTTCCTACTAAGCATTCATTCATTACACAAGAATTGGATTCTAAGGAGAGTAATATAACCAACTGCTTGAGTGTTAACAGTGCCCATTGTTATTTTATTATGAACCCTTGTACCTGTTTCTTCATTTCCAGGATTCTTACATTACATCACAGATCTCCTTACTGACTCTACGATTAGAGCGACCCATTGATCTGATATTGCTGGTGACTCTTTGTGGTAATTATATAGGTATTTTATTTCTTCCATGAGCTAGGACAGTTTCATTTTCTTTTGCAGCTCCAATATCACATGCCATAATGCTATCCTACATTTTTTTATTCACACCTCTTTCATTACAAAAACCAATGCATTGCATTCTCATTATTGATAGTTTCCCTAGCTTCAACAACTAGACTCGATGTTTCAATAGTTAGGCATGGTCATTACAATGGTGAAGCCATCTACCGAAATTTCCTTCATTTTTGTTGTGTTGCCATGGAATCAAGTAGAAAGGATGAAGTTAATAAGTAATTAGAATATTAGTATGGGTTAAAATAGCCAATCACCAAAGTGATAAAATAAAAATCTATTAATTATTTACAAAGTTACGATGGAAGAAACCCCATTTAGACATATTTATCCTAAGATGCACACACAACCATATCTTTAATGCTCAACAAAGCCCTCCACCTTTCCTAAAAACAATGCTATAATGCTCGCGAACCTCAACAAACTAACCCTGCATCTATTCTCTACATGCCACAAGCTTTCGTGGTAGGTACTCGTCCTGCACTGCAGCCCTTGTTATCCATGCAAACTTTTCTTTTAATAAAATCAGTCAACCTGTTGCACTATATAATATTTCAATGTTAATAACATTTAACAATATATAAATATATATGTATATAGGTAGCTATATATATAAATATATATATTTAATTAAAAGAATATAATTATAACTTATAAAAGTATATAAAGTTTATATATTATGAATGTATATATATTTTTTTGTGTTTATTTTTGTTTTAAGCATTCTATTGATTGAGGTTTATTTATATATATAATAAAATGTAAAGCATGAGTAGTTTGTATAATTTATATATATTTAAATATGTGGGATTGTTGGTAATGCTCCTTTCATACAACTAAGTGCAAGTAAATGAGATAATATATTTCTTTGGTTTGGTAAAGACTATTTAAATATCTCAGTTGATTTTTTTTGTTTTTTGTTTTTTTTTCAATAAAGATATATATGTAGAAAACTTAGTGACACCCTAACATTTTAATGTACCCCTAAAAGAGGAAGATCAAAATTAAGAAACTCAACAAATTCCAAACTTCTTCTCTTATAAAATTCAAGTTGCCAACCATACAAAAGAAAACAAAATTCACTTCCCACATAAGAATACCATTCTTTACAATTGATTACATAATATAACCCTGGATAAAATTCAGATTTGGAGAGTTTTCTTTCTAACAAAATACAACTTTGAAATTACTCCTTTCAACTATGACATTAAAAATTTGACAAATGAAATTTACAACAACATTCTTTTGTAATACAATAATTATAATCCATTTCTTACAATGAAATAGTCATTTCCATCAAAGTATACAACTAATTTTTTTCTCCATTCAACTATATCACTACAAATTTGGAATAAATGAAATATACAAAGGCTTCTTTCAAACAAAAGAAATTTAAAATATTCCACTCTAAGTGGGAAAAATAATAAAAAATTCAACAGAGAGGATTCTTCCAGCAATATCCAAACACAAGTCTTCTTTTAAAATCATCTCCCAACTTCATAGATTTCATTTTCCACTTCTTCATTTCTACAAAAATTGAATCACCATACAAAGAAAGGGGTATAGGAGATGCCTCTCTGCCAAAACTATAATCCAGTAAGAGGAGAATCCCATCATCCACACAAAAATCAATTCCACAAAGCAACTCAACACTCATACAATCAATCAAAACTAAAGTTTTTAAACACCAAACACAGCACATAAAACAAAACCCAACACATAGAATTCCATTAAAGCATAGGGAGAATAGAAAAATTGGACCACCTCCTTATAGCTCCTAATTAGGAAGGAGTTCCACCCAAAATACCTCCATGTGCACGTAAAAACTACATAATTAAACCTTTTTCCTTCCCTATGCTTAATAAACAAAGTATAGCAATTTTATCATTTTCAATCCCCATAGGTGGAAATCGCAACTCATTGCTCCCTCCACAAGCCTAAAAAATTTCCCTTTTCCCTCCCCAAAAATCCCATGCTTCCATCTCCCACACATCATAGGGCCATACTATACCCATCCCACTAACAACACGCACGCACGCACGCACACACACACACACATGCGTGTGCACACACACACACACACACACACACACACACACACACACACACACACACACACACACACACACACACACACACACATTTACACACATTTACAAAAAAAATTAAGAATAAGGTATGGATCCTACCTTTTCATACTAGCTTTCACAATCTCGAATTCATAAGCTATAATTATTTCCAAAACCAAGCAAGCACCAAACCAATCCTTCAAGATCCATGCCAGAATTCCCAAGACCAAAATTCCAAAATATAAATCAAGAAAATGAGACAAGTAACCCCCATTCCTCCAAATTCACACTAATAAATAGAAAATAGGTGAGGATGATGTGGTGGCCCCATCTTAGAAAACACATGTTCTAATCCTTTGGGAGTCAATGTTTAATAAAAAATTTCCTCAATAAATCCTTTTGAAGATAACACATGTTCTAATAATGAATATGTTTTTTTCCAATAAATGATATTTCAGTTGTATATTTAAGCATTGTAGTCATTGATATCCATCAATTCATGTAAGATAAGCATTTTTATGAACATATTTGATCTAGGACATTTATAAGAGATCAAACTATTTTAGAAACATGTTCAATGTCTTTCATTCAAAAATCAGCATATTATAAGTACAACATAACATATTTTTTTTAGTAATTTTAACATCCATGAGGCTAGTCGCACTTCTGTTTGAGTAGTAACAAATTTAAAAAATAGGTTAAATTTTTTATTTCGATCCCCAACTACTATACCTTTTTTGTTATAATCAGTTCAATCCTCCAACTTGGTGGAAGTTCATCACAAGATTAACACTGGATATACTAGCGAGAAACTAATATCAACATGTATTTATTTATTTTGTTAAATTATAGTGATTCTTTATCTCAAAATATTATATTCTTCAAATACATAGCGACTACTAAGCTCAAACTATGTTGATTTAATTTGTTAAATACCATTGACCGCTAAGATCCCAAATAATATATTAATTTCTATTATTGAAACCTAGGGACAACTAAGATCCAAATATTATGTTGTGTCATAATCTAGAGGACGCTAAATTCAAAATATCATTCAGTAAGTTGATAAATGATAGATACCACTAAGCTCAAAATAATATAAACAACCAATTGTTGACACTACTTGGAATAATTTTTTTGATTCAAACTAATATATATACCCGCACAATTATAAAGTCATGTAAGAGTTCAATATAATAAGAAATTTTAACATCCATGAGGCTAGTTAAAAATATTAATATTGGGCCTATATTATTTATTTTCAAAATAGGTGGTAGTTAATCACAACATAAATACTTGTCCTCCATTTTTGATTTTTCATGTCAACATGACCTGGGATATCGCATGCATAACATTTAATAAGGACACAAACCCAATAAGAATATTATTATTCAGATGTACCTATAATTGTATCTACATTTAAGTTTATTTTATTCTGAACTACATACACTACTCTTCGAAAAACGTAGGAAAATTTAGATCATCATGACCTTTCTTCAACTCTTTTTCTTTGTGGAACCTTATACATTTAGAGTAGGCAATAACATAAGAGTGTATTACTACTAGTATCACTAGTGGATTGATTTTTTTTAGAAAAATATTCCTCTTGGAAAACTGGAAAAGGGACAAAATATCCAAAAGATAATTTTGTCCTTTAACAAAAATTCGGGTAAATGTTTATCTATTTTATGGGTTCTGAGTGGAATAAAATAACAAAACAAATATGGGTAGTTAAAGGAAGAACTAGTCACTGTTTACTTCAAAATTGGCTTATCCATTAAGAAATGAAGACCCTGGGATAAAGAGGACCTATTGGTATCCAAATTGATTCTCCCTTAGAGGCTGAGCAACATCAAATATTTAACAAAGTACTTAAAGATAGAAGAATCATAAGTCATTTTGTAGTCAGGAAAGGGATTCAACTAGCTCTTTGTCACTTGAGCATTCGAGAAATAGATAACACCATATAAAAAGATTTGATCTATCCTAACTACTTTGGGTCATGCCTTTCAACCAGAATGAGAGGACCCGTTTTGTAAACATCTGTCAGTGAAGGACATGAAGAGATCCTTCTTTGCACAATTTTTAGGGGAACCTTGAGAAAATATGATCAATACGCCACAATTTAACTCTCACAAGTTGTCACTTCTAAAGAATGGGGATATTTTTTGGGAAAGGTTCAGGTTACTAAAGACACTTAAAACCTTCTTGCTTCTATATATTTTTGTAGTAGATTTAGTTCATTTGTGGATACCGTACAAATAGGGGTACTTCAGGTAGGATTCATGGTTATTTGAAATTTTTTGGTGGGGGATTAAGCAAGATGAAGTTGATTTCACCAGATATTTGAGAACCTTTACAACAATTGGAACACTTAACAACAAAAATTTTCAAAATAGCAAAAATACTCTTTCAAAAAGAAGGTTTGCATCAATAGGGCCCCAAATCTTCATGGTTTCACACAATCTTTGAGAATTCAACATAAAGCCTCGAGCTAAAGACTCAATTAAACATTAACAACCCCCTAGTTCCTCATGCCTAAGATACACTCAAAGGCTTACAGATAATTTTTATCAACAAAATGATAGTAAAGTGATTGTAAATTGTTTATCTCATTAGAGGATGAAGGCTTTTCTCATAATGAAATTGCAAATGGCACTAAACTATCATCAGGATGAGATCTTGTGTGATTTGAAGGGATTTTAACTTAAGATTGTAATAGAAACATAAAAACAATTTGAAAACATTCTAAAGTAAAAGTAGACACAATTTTTGCCAAGATCAACATAGATTAATTCGAGATCTATTATATTTATCAGCAAGGGAAAGTTTCTTGAATAATGTCTGAGCTTGTCAATGGTTGTACACTTGCAACCATCTTGATGTGATCAAATCTAAAATAAAAGAGATTAACAGGTTTCTTAGATGGTCTCTCAGGAAAATGGGCTTTATCAAATTTTCTCGTAAGAATTAAACCCCTGACCATTTGCAAGAGTATCCTCATTACATTTATACTATTCACTCGCTCACTCATCCCAAATTTTCCTCCTAAAAAGAAGAATATTCTAGGAATCCTTTGCTTGTTACCAATTTGTCTCAGAAAGTGGTGTTTAAGAAATTTACACCCAAAGCTTCCAGGTGGAAAAATCATGAACTAATCATGTTTCTTAGACAATCAGCCATGTCTGGGATGCCATGCCATAGCTTTTTGATATTCCTAATCATTCTTTTATTCTTTCTTGCGAGAAATCCCCTTTTTAATCATTTTTAGGTGGCTCTGTATAGCTGGATCTGACAAAAAATACTTTTCACCCTCAAGAATACTCCTTGAGAAATGAGTGCCCTCACATGGATGCTTGCATTCGTGCGCTGTGAGTTTGAGTCGGCCAAGTGCAAAGAGGAATTAGCAGAAATCTCCACGTGTTTCCTTGGCACAACTACAAAGGTGAAGTACAGAGGAAGGTACCCAAATGAGCATGGGCTCTCCTCGTGCTCATGACCCAACAAAAGTGCCTTTTCTTTTGAAATTTTTTTAGTATAGAGTGGAGCCAGTTGAAGCCTCCACGTGTCTCCTTAGCGTAACTCTAATATGGTTCCGAAAAGTGGAGACCCTAAACAACTACGGGCTCACCACATGTCTCAACCCAATAAAGTTGTTGAAAAAATTTAAGGACTAGCAGAAGGAGCCACATGCCTTGGGTCTGAGAAAGTTTCTTTAGCCGTTGAAAAGTCTAAGTTTGGGAAAATCCAATGGAAGCCTCCACGTGTCTCCTTGGCACAACTGCTAAGTTAGGAATGAGAGGTGGATCCTCAAATGAGTGCTAACCCTCCAAATGAACAAGCTTTGAGTTGAATAAAGTCTTAGAGTTTCAAAATTCCCCGACAACCCGCCTCTCCACTTCTAACGTTTGATGTGGGCCCCAACAGAGTCGCAGATTATTTCATAACTTTTCTCCCTTGTACAAAATGGTAAAAAACTCCAAAATTTTCTGGTGACCTGCCTTCTCACTTGTAACTTGATAAACTACCACATTTCCTTCTTCGGGGTCAAATTAAGAATTTTTCCCTGTCACTTCATATTTGATGAATAGGTAATCAGAGACTATCGGGCCTGTGGGGTCAATTTGGCATTTTTTACAAAATGAGACATAGTGAAAATTTTCACCAAAAATACCCGCCGGGCCGCATGCAATCAAAAAGGAACATGTTTTCACAGATGTTGGGACAAAAATTGATAGGAAAAAAATGACTGTTAAAAAATAGAAGGAAGGGGAAACCCCGAATTGACGCCCACATTACAAATTCTTCCTCATGGATAGAGAAATGGAAACCAATATTTGGAATTAATGTGATCCTTGACCAAAGGAAAGATTTGACCATGGCAACCAAATGGAGGAAAAATATTTCACACATCAATACATGGAGATAGAGAAAACTTAAAACCATGCAGACTGGGACATTTTGAATGAACACAAAGACATTAAGATGAGCACCATAATTGGCTCTGACTCGGGGATGGGCACTCCCTACGAGTGCCACAAGAACAATAGACCATGTGTAAAAAATCCATTGGGAAATAGATTCAAGAACAAGCTTGTAGAGAAGAATAACAAAATCCCTAAGGATGAACTGAGAAACCAACAAAAAATTGTCACTAGGGACCAAGACAAACCAAAACATAAAAACACGAAAGTAGAGAAAAAACAAAAGACTATACACTGTACAATGGTGCATGTCTTGATTATGAGAAATCAGTCAAGGAAATGTTTCAAGTTCTTGTTATTAATAGGAAACTCAAGCAATTCCCCATATAAGTCTTTGAGGAAAATGGTGTGCTCTCCAATCTGAAGGTTAATAGAATAAGGGCACATCCATAATGCATCAAAATTTCCATGCTTTCTCTTATCCTCATGTCTACTATCCCATAGTAGCACCGGATATCCCACACTGAAATCTCTCGGATTCACCTTTTTATCAAATAGATTCTTTAGTTTCTCATTGAACTTCAAATTTCTTTGGTGAGACTATCTTCTCTTCTCATCCAATTCCACAATTTGATTTATACGAGCATCATAGGAATTGACCTCCTGGTCCTCTAATTGTTGGAAAAATTAGTAAGAAGATAATTACACGTGCAGGGGATGTAGGGCTTGAGGTCCATATACCATTTCAAACGGGATTTTTGTAGTAGCCATTTTAATAGTGATTCTATCAGCCCAAACAAAAAAATTAAATTGCTCACCCCACTTTCATTTGTTTAACTCCAAGTTTCTCCTGATTATCTTCAACAGATTCTTATTACTTGATTCTGCTTGTCCATTTCCTTGGGGATTGTAATTGGAATCATATTCTAAATTGATCCCATATTCATGACACATGGCTACCAAAGGTTTATCTCGAAATCTCATAGCATTGTCATCAAATATCTTATCAGGTACTCCAAACCTAGAGATTATATGATTTCAAATGAAGTCCATGACAATTTGGTGAGTTTCCTTCTTGGTAGGGATTGCCTCCACCCACATGGTGAAGTAATCAATAGCCACTAATATCCACTTACGGCCTGCACTTGAAGAATCTGAAATCTCACCAATGAATTCCATTCCCCACTTCTTAAATGGGGCTTCAATTGATATAGGATGCAAAGGGAGGGAGCCTGAAGCTTTCAATATTCCTAAAAAATGATGACAACTCTCACACTTTCTTATCATTAGAGTTGTGTCTGTAAATAGAGTTGGCCACTAGTAACTAACCCTTAAGATTTTATGAGTTGTGACTCTTCCTGCAATATGCCCCCCACAAAGTCATCCATGGAAGTCATTAATTATTTTTGGGGCTTCATCTTCAATAATACATCTCAAAAGAACTCCCTTAGGGTTCTTCCAAGCTAACCCATAATCGGTGATGATGTATTTCTTGTAGGCTAACTTAAGTGCTCTTTTTTAATTCTTACTTAAATACTCAGGGCATTGTAGATGTTTGAGATAAAAAATAATATCCTTGTACCATTCATAATTTATCAAATTTTCAAGGATATTCAACCTTTCTTCTTCAAATTCATTTACCTCAACTATTTGTAGGTTGCTCTCTACTATAAGCCTTTTCAAGTTCAGACCTCTAACCAATTTTGTATTTTGGATATTCATGTCTCATCTTATAACTTATTTACTCATCGACATTATTTTCTTGAAATTTCCATCTCTGATAGGATAGCCTTAACCATGATATGGGGAACATAAGCAATGACTTTAGAACTCAAAATATAAGATTTGAAGATTTTTTTGGCTCTGACCAAAGAAAAATCTTGTTTCTCCATGATAGTATACTTCAGTTCTTCCCCTTGTAGTGCTTTACTAAAGAAAGCAATTGACCTTTCATCTCCTTCATCATCCTTCTGTAATAGGATAGATCCAATGGTATTCTCTCAAGCAAAGGAAAACATTTTGAAATCCTTTTAATAATCAGGAGTTGCTAAAACAGTGGCATTCTTCAATGACTCCTTAATCCCAATAAAGGCTTGAATAGATGCTTCTTCCCATTTAATACACTAATCCTTCTTGAACATATTAGTGATTGGGATAGTCAAGTCAAGAAATTTGGAAATAAACCTCCTAATAAAATTTATCTTCCCGAAAAAGGATTGAATTCCCTTTTTGGTTCTTAGGATAAGAACTTTGTTAGTGGCTTCCACTCTTTCATGATCGATCATGACTCCTTCTTTAGACACAATGTGTCCAAGTAGCTTTTCCTTTTGAACCTGAAAATGAAATTTCTTATGGTTCAATGAGATACCATATTCCTTACATCTTATCAACATATTTTCTAAATGTTACAGGTGGTCACTTGTCTTCCTGGAGAAAACCGTCACATCATCCTGATACACAACAATGAAGTCATTTGTATATCCTAAGAATGATGCATTCATTTCTATTTGAAAATTATCTCCCGCATTAATTAGGCCAAATGACATCCTTACATACAGATAAGTACCCTATGGGGTAGTGAAACCAGTTTTGATTCTTTCTTGTTAGTTCACAACTACCTGGTTATACCCAAAAAAACCATCCAAAGTAGATAACAATTTTGAACCTGTAACTAACTACAACATGTCATCCATATTTGGAAAGTGATATTTATCCTTGATTGATGCCTTATTTAAGTTTATAAATTCCACACACAACCGTATGTCCCCATTCTTCTTTCTAATAGGTACCCACGAGGAGTACCTTATAGGCTGTATAATCCCTCCATCCCTTAAATTTTTCAATTCTTCTTGATTTTTTGAGGAATGAGGGGACTAATTTGTCTTTGTCTTTGCTTGAATGGCTTGGAATTAGCTTCCATGGGTTTTTCATGTTGAAAAAGGTCTTCCGTATATGCTTTCATTTTAGAATATGACCAATCCAAGAAGTCCTGGTACTTTTTTAGCAACTGACCATATGACTGCTTTTCTTCTCTGTTCAAGTTGTGGCCTAGCCATATTCTAGTAGGTTTATCCTTTGTTCCCAGGTCATATTCTTCAACATATCTCAAGGATGACATGTTTCTATTGACAATGATGTCAGCATTATCAAAATTTAATTTTAGTGCAACAAACCCTCTGGGAATAGTATTAGTCTTCAACTAAATAATGTCCTTACAAAATAAATTCTCCTTTGCTTCAGCTGCACAAACCATTGGTTCCCACTCTACACTTTGATTGGAAAATTATCCTTTATTTTACAAAAACTTTTGGACCTGAGCATCATCTTCAAATACCTGTCAGTGCTTGATATTATCAGGGACAAATGGCATGGTCAATATTTCAACATCATATTCACAATAGGGAGACATTGTATAATTTTCAAACTTTGATCCCAATACTACTAATTTTTCTGCTACAATATTATAGCTCCTATCATGATGTATTATATTGAAAGATTCAAACATTTCAATGAAGTCCCAAAATACATGCTTATACTATTTCATTCTTTGATTCTTTGTAGGATACAACTTTCTAACTTGTTTGACTATCAACTTTGAATATGCTTTAACAACAATGTCTCTAATACCATATTTCCATGCAATCCTTAGACCCAAGAGTAGTGCTTCAAACTCAGCAATATTGTTTTTGCACTCAAAATTGAGTTTAAACGAAATATTAAACTCCTCTTGGCTTGGAGATATCAAGAAAATACCAGCACAATTACCAGATCTAGAACAAGCCCCATTAAACATTAGGTTCCAAGGAGAACCAAACTTCTAAGGAGACTTTCCCTAATCAATTTTATGCTTCTTACAATCAGCATAGCCCATGAAGTTACCAACATTGACATTTTTGTACAATACTTCATAAGAAACATTGTTAGGGTCCTTAATGAGATGTAAAATTTTCTTCTCACCGTACAACTTCACAAGGCTGCCCTCAATTGGTATGGTGGCATAAGACATGTCCATTTATAGACTTCCACCCACACTAGCTACCTACCTTCTGGATAATAATATTCCCCACTTAGCAGGACAATCCACAATTACTACATTCAAAGTTAAGTCCTTTCATGGGTACGCTGCCAATTGCACTACTAAACCATTGACACATCCAACTACTGGTACCTCTCTTGAATCCATGGTAGTACATTTAACATAATATGTTGTTACTTTGATATTCAACTCATTCATGACCTCAAGAGGCCTTACATTACATGAAGATCTGAAGTAAAACATGCAGTTATGTAACAACATTATTTAATAATCAGAGTAGTGAAAAATGGATCCACATTCAGCTGAGACTCAACCTCAGAAGTTCCCAAATAAACCTTAGGTGGTTCACCTAATTCCTTCAGTGCTTGTGGTTTTTCTATTTCTTTAATGGTAAGAGCAACCTCTATATTGTTTACATTTTTACCCTGAGTGACCTTTTCTTCCTTAAACCCCAAATACTAGAATGCCATCTTCTTATGCTAAGGGATTTTAAGCAATTCAACAATAGGAACAGTAATCTTAATCTAACTCAAGATTTGGGCTATGTCACAAGGAACATATCTGGGTAAGGCACTGTTAGGAGGAAGGTTTACAAATTCATCTGATGGCATGGGATTTTTCACATTTTGAGCATGGGGAGGAACAAATGTTTTACTTGGGGTGACAAATCCTTTTCCAGATGCATCTTTTTTAGGAGTTTCCTTAGGGATACTAGTAAGAATTGGAATTTTTGGTTTGGCCTGAGGCCCTACCCCTTTGGAAACCTTACTCTTGGTATTATATTCCTTTTCTTGGGTAACTGCTACATTCATTAACAAATGTATGTCCTCTTCTGAAGGAATTCTTCCTTCATAATTTTTAATCATTAATGCCCTTAAGTACTCAAAAACATTATTAGGAAACTCAAAATCTTGTACCAAATCAATTTCAAAATTATGAGTGGGAGGAAGAGGTAATACCCGATGAATGAAATACTAGAAATAAACAATAGTTCTGGCACTTATCAGCTCATTTGAGGTTTCTCCCTGCTATGAACTTATAGAGCAATTCATCATGCATGCATCATCATTTTTCTCATCATCATCAACTTCCTCAACTTCTTCATCTTCATCACATAGGGAATGGGGAAAGAAACATCTATCACACCACTCCATATCATAGACCTCTTCCTTAGTACCAACTTTGGTAGCTAAAGGATCAGGCACTAATATATTTTCCCGGGGTTGGGGTTGCCTTTTTCTTGATTCCATGGGACCTTTACCCCTATCATATGATCTATGATCACCTATGGGATGATTTGAAAATATTTCTTAACCTTGCGGCTTCTGCTGACATTGGGAATATTGTCCAATACCCTTCTCTTCTCTGGCTAGTTTATAGGATATCTCCTTAACAACTCCATCCAAAGTTTTTACCTCTTCTAGATCCATAGACTTACTCGACTAAGGCTTCTATGGACTGATCAACTTAATACATTCCCTCTCAGGAGGCTTACCAACTTCCTTGATGTTATTTTCAATATGCAAAGCCATGGTGAAGTCCTACCTCAATGTTCCTGGGTTCTTGTCCCTTAAATAATAGGAAGCCTTTTTTTCAAAAACATCATAATATTTTATCAAAAAGGAAACATCGCTTAGCCTCAGGATTACAGGTAACCTATTCAGGATCTTATTGAACTAAGTATTGAAGTCATGGACAGATTCATTAGGATTCTTCTTAATATTTTAAAATTTAGACAAAAGAAACTTTGGATCTGTCTTATTCCCATATTTTAATAAAAAATAATTTTTCATTAATGTCGACGAGTCTATTAAGTTATCTGGAAAATATTTATACGAGTCACATGCATCCTCCTCAAGAGTATGAATAAAAAAAATTTATATACACATCCTCAAGTTAAATCTCAATGTCTTCCATCATGTTGACAAATAATTTTAAATGTTGATCGCCATTGATAACATTATTGCCTTGAAATTTAGGCAATCTATTTGGATATCCATCCATACCTCTAAAATCTATAGGACCAAAAGTATTCACAAAAAAAGGAGGTTTGGGTGGGGGATAGGCCATATTTCCTTGAGAGGGTGACATTACAAGAGAAACAAAATGATGACGGATAAGGGGTCTTTGGAACAAAGGAGAATAATTTTCAAAATGAATGTCCTCTATAGACTCTGTTTCATGGAAAACCTTATCAAATTTGGAAAATATAAGTACAGACTGAGAAGCACACTTATCAGACACAAATGAAGGCCCCTCTCCAATTGGAGAATTTAATTCTATATAAATATTAGCTAATTTAGAATCACTTGAATAAGAATGGTTATTCTCAATCACAGGTTGATCACTTTCCATAATGGATAACTCCTTTCTTGATTCCTGATCTCTATCTATTTTCCGGACACTTTTTCCTTCTAAATTTGTTTTTCCTAGTTCTAGAAACAACTTTCTGGTAGAGTATTTAATGAAGAAATATCTTCTTCCTTCCATCTTTGTAAAGATTAGTGACAATTTTCACTTAATACAGGTTAAGGCACTGGTATTTATCAAAATTAAAAACAACATGGAGTCACCACTAAGGATTTTCACCTTAGTTTTGCTAATGCACTATAAATGACTTGTCAAATATCTATCAACACCTAATTCCTACAAAGCTTAGCAGATTTGACCTTCCTTTACCAGTATTTATCAGTCATGATATAAATTTAGTGTAATAACCACTAGAAATTGGAAATATTACACACAAAACTTGTAACATTGCATAATTCTTACTAATCTCAGAATATGATGACATTTAAACGATGTATTTGCACTTAGACCATGTAAGAAACATTACCAGAGAAAAATATAAGAATGCCTTTGAAGATCAACAACATTCATGCCAAAATGGTGTTGGTATCCAAATTGATTCTCCCTTAGAGGCCGAGCAACATCACATATTTAACAAAGTACTCAGAGAAAGAGGAATCATATATTGTTTTGTAGCCGAGGAAGGGATTCAGCTGGCTCTTTCTCACTCGGGCATTCAAGAAATGGATAACACCATATAAAAGGATTTGATCTATCTTCACTACTTTGGGTTGTTCCTTTCTACTAGCATGAGAGGACCTATTTTGTAACCTTTTTCGATGAAGGACATGAAGAGCTCCTTCTTTGCACAATTTTCAGGGGAACGTTGAGAAAATATGATCAATACGCCACAATTTAACTCTCACGAGTTGTCACTTCTAAATAATGGGGATATTTTCTAGGCAAGGTTTAGGTTACTAAAGACCCTTAAAACCTACTTGCTTCTGTATATTTTGGTAGTAGAATTGGTTCATTTGTAGATACACAACACAAACAGGGGTACTTCTGGTAGGATTGATTGTTATTTGAAATTTTTTGGTGGGGATTGAGAAAGATGAAGTTGATTTCACCAGATCTTTGAGAACCTTTACAACAATTGGACAATTTAACAACAGAAAGCTTCAAAATAGCCAAAATATTCCTTCAACCAGAAGGTGTACATCAATGGAGCCCCAAATCTTCATGGTTTCACACAATATTTGAGAATTCAACATGAAACTTGTAGCTAGAGAATCAATTAAACATTAACAACCCCTCGTTCCTCATGCCTAAGATACACTAAAAGGATTACAAAAAATCTTTATCAACAAAATGACAGTAAAGTGATTTTAAATTATTTATCGTATTATAGGATTAATACTCTTCTCATAATGAAATTGAAAATTCCACTAAACTATCACAAGGATGAGATCCTATGTGATTCAGAGGGATTTTCACATATGATTGTAACAGAAACATCAAAGCCATTTGAAATTTTTTTGAAATAAAAGCAGAAACAATTTTTCCCAAGAGCAACATAGATTAACTTGAGATCTATTAGATTTATAAGAAGGGGAAAGTTTCTTGAACAGTCTCAGAGATTTTCAATGGTTGTACACTTGCAACCATCTTGACGTGATCAAATCTAAAACACATGAGATTTTTTTGTTTCTCAGATGGTCTCTTAGGAAAATGGGATTTCTCAAATTTTCTCGTAAGAATTAAACCCTCGACCAGTTGCAAGAGTATCCTAATTGCATTTATACAATTCACTCACTCACTCATCCCAATTTTTCCCCCCAAAAAGTAGAATATTCATGGAATCCTTTGCATATTACCATTTTGTCTCAGAAAGCGATGTTTAACAAATTTACACCCAAAGCTACCAGGTGGACAAATCATGAACCGATCACATTTCTTAGGCACTCAACCATGACTGGGATGCCATGCCATTACTTTTTGATAGTATTTCTAATCATTCTTTTATTCTACCATGTGAGAAACCATGTTTTTAATAATTTTGAGTTGGCTCTATATAGTTGGATCTGAAAAGCAATCCTTTTCACCCTCGAGAATACACCTTGACAAATGGGTTCCCTCACATGGATTATTTCATTCGTGTGTTGTGATTCAGAGTTAGCCAAGTGTAAAGAGGAGTCAGTGGAAGCCTCCATCTGTTTCCTTGGCGCAACTAAAAAGGTGAATTACAGAGGAAGGTTCCCAAACAAGCACGGGATCTCCATGTGCCCAGGACCCAAGAAAATTTCCTTGGCATTTGAAAAATTCTTAGTATAGAGAGGAGCTAGCAGAAGTCTCCACATGTCTCATTGGTGCAACTCTAATATGGTGACCAGAAGCGGAAACCCTAAAAAAGCATGAGCTCACCAGGTGTCTCAGCCTAGAAAAGTTTTTGAAAGAATTTAAGGACCAGTGGAAGGCACCACCTGCCTAGGGTCTGAGAAAGTTTCTTCAGCTGTTAAAATGTCTAAGTATGGAAAAATCTAGTGGAAGCCTCCTCGTGTCTCCTTGGCACAACTACTAAGGTAGAACCAAGAAGAGGATCCTCAAATGAGCATCGGCCCTCCACATGGACAAGCTTTACGTTGAAGAAAGCCTTAGAGTTTCAAAATGCCTCGGTGACCCACCCCTCCTAATCTAGATTTTGATGTGGGCCCTAGCAGAGTTGTGGATTATTTCATAACTTTGCTCCCTCTTACAAAAATGTAAAAAAATAAAAAATGCTCCAGTGACTCACCTTCCCACTTTTAACTTGAAAAATTTCCACGTGTCCTTCTTCGGGGTCAAAGTAATACTTTTCCCCTTCTGCTTCATATTTGTTGAATAGCCAATCAGAGACTATCAAGGCCATGGCGTTAATTTTGTATTTTTTACAAAATGCGACAAAGTGATAAATTTCACCAAAAAGACCTATTGGGCCAAATCGAATCAGAAAGTACCACATTTCCAAGGATGTTGGGACAAAAATTTACATGGAAAACATGACTATTGAAAAATATGAGGAAGGGGAAACCCTGAATTCACGCCCAAATTACAAATTTCTTCCTCATGGATAGAGAAACAGAAAACAATATCTAGACTTAATGAGATCCTCAACCAAGGGAAAGGACTGACCATGGCAACCAAATGGAGGAAAAATTTTTGACACATCAATACAGGGAGACAGAGTAAAATTCATACCATGCGGACTGAGACGTTTTGAACAAGCATGGAAAGATTAAAATGAGAACCAAAAGAACTCGTGGGGATGTTTTTTTCTGACACAACAACATCCTAGTCTCATTCCAATAAAATAGTGTTTTTGGAATTTAACTAACCAAGTATCATAAAAAAATGCCCATAAGAATTGTTACTTGTGTTCCCTATTAAATATTTGAGCTTACCCTCTTCATTTCCATTTTCAATATGAACTACCTTAGAGAAGCTAAATGTAAGTACATATGTGTCAGTAAAGAAATTCTAATAATATCTTCCTTTCTGATTTTTTTTTCTAATATTCTATACAATATGAAATCATTTCTAGCAATGTTAGTTACATCATCTTTCTCCATTTTATTTGTAGATTCTTTCTTTATAATGTATATTTAACTAAATACGTTTAATATCACTAACATTCAAACCTTCAACTTCCAATGAATGTAGTAATAATAAGAACATTAACTAATTAATGTTGCAGTTGCCTCAACATTAAATAAGATTACAACAACATTTATTAGGTTTTGTTGAGGGAAAACCTCTTTTGGTGATGGTAAGAGGATACAACACGTGTATATTTTATGAGCATTTATGATATTGATAGATTACATTTGTGTGATGGATGAGATCAATTAATGACTATAGACATGTGATATAATATTAGTAATTAGGAAACTTTTCAATTATAACTCTTTTAGACGTGTTGAAAATTGGATTGTATGAGCTCAACATCTCTATTTAAGCATCGTCTATATCGGGCCTTTAGAAATCAAATTCACAATATCCTTGTTTACTATGGTTGAAAATATCAACTTCATTAATTCTTATTCCTATGAAGACGTGAAGGATGACTCGTAAATAAGGAATATTTTACATGATGGTGGTGTTACGTGTTTTAAGGAAAGAACATATAGTCACTTTGTTCGAGTGACTAGTAGTGAGCTAGAAACCTGGAGGAAAGAAAAATTCAAAGTGAGCAAGAAAAAAATTATTTTTTTGAGAGAGTCCATCGCAGGTGTGATGGGGTTCCCAGTGGAGGTAAAAATCTATTTTAAATGCTCACTTTAGGAAGAGATGGATGAGTTCATGTCTCCTAGCGAAAAGATGAAAATGTATCACTTGGGGGATGAATGGGACTTTCTCTCACAACCTTGAGATAGGGTTTTCGAGAAATTGAGGAGGTACTTCACACTGAAGTGATGCTAAAAATTGATCTATGGACCTCATATTTTTATTCTAGCACAACTTTGGCATGATCACAAGGAAAAATATGTGACTTTTCTATTTTAATCACTTGATAAGTCCCTTAAACTCGATAGACAAGAGGAAGGTCATTTCCTTCACCAAGGACTTTTTTTTCTCTCTTTAAAATGGAGGCTTCAAAAAAAAATATTGTGCTTCCCCTCTAAGCCAAGAAAGCATCATCACATCTCCCCTCCTCCAAAAATAACTCCATATTTCCATCACCATCAGTGCCACCTTCATCTCCCTTCGAAATTTGATTTAGACATCATTATAATTAGCCATAGAGGTATAGTGTTCTCTCCCCAATCTTTCTTTCTTTTATTTCCCTCATCTTCTCTAGAATCTCTTAACCCTTTAGAACCCTCATAGCACTCTCTTGTGGTCTTTAAACTACTTTTAGACCCTGTATCTACTTCCTCTTCATATATTTTTGATGCTTCCATGGTTTCTTGTCTTATCTCCTTAGACATTGTAACAACTACAACTGACTCAACTAACTTGATCACGGAAACATATGTAGCTGGTCCCCCTCATTTTTGTATGGTAGTTATCATGTACCTGAAAATTCCTGATGTGTTCCAGAATCTCTCCTCAGTTTACCCTGTTTATCCTCTATCGGATAAAATGGGGTCCCCCCTTGCAGCTTATGAATACCATTAGAATTTGGAGAATATATCACTTGACCCACACAAGGCCATTGAATATTTTGTTACACTCATTATCTGCTATCAAAAAATGGAAAAGTCACATGGACATGAACTGGATGGAAATCAATAAATACTTCCTAAAACACATTAAGTTAGTGGATGTGCTAGTTGAAGGAATCCCTACAGCTGATGCTAAGGATGAATCAACTAATCTCATGAACATCAATGAAATGTAACTTAGATTTGTCCGTTTGTAGACTTTTTTGGTTTTTTGTTTTTTCCGCATATGAGATTTTTCTTTTCTTGGTTTATTATAATATCTGGCTACGAGGGATGTTTTGCACCATCATGCAGATCATTTAAAAAAAACTCACTTTTGCTCTAATTCCAAATAGTGTTATGTTTTGACATATCATTGTCATGATTAAGCTCCTAATATCTTAATTTTTTTCTTACATTCTTAAGATTGCTATGCTCCAAATATTATGTCTTGGTGTAACCTAGAGGCTTCTCAGTTCACAATATCCTAAATTTATTTATAAAACATGGCAAACACTAAGCTCTAAAAATTTATGGTGTTGCATAAAGTACCATTCCCTAATATCAAAATATAATTCTATTACTACTTAGGCACTAGCAAAAACCAAGATAGTAATTTTTTTTGTGGGAGTAGCACTAGAAAAGTTATAATTATATTCCTCTAATTTTTTAAATGTTGTAAAATATTATAGTTATGAATTATTAAACCCTAGCAGATGAAATATCCAAATAACATATTGTGGAATAACCTAGCGACTGCGTAGATAAAAAATAACTTTCTTTTGTTTGTGAAATTATACTGACTTTTGAACTCAAAATAATATATTTTTTACGTACTTAACAACCGCTAATCTCAAACTATGTTGATTTAATTTTTTTATATCCTAGTGACCACTAAGATCAAAATATTATGTTTTTGTGTAAGCCACCAACTACTAAGCTAATAATATCTTATTCTTTTTTAAAACCTAGTGAGTGCTAAGCTTGAAATAATATGTTCTGCCATAAGATAACAGATGTTAAGCTCAAAATATCATTCAATAACTTGTTAAATGATAGAAACCATTAATGTCTAAAGAATATATTAGGCAAGTACCTAGTCTCTGCTTAGTTCAAAATATGTTAATTTAATTTTTTTAATCCTATCAATCCAAAGGTCCATATATTATGTCATTGTTTAAAATAGTGCACACTCCATTTAAAATATCTTCATGTAATTTTTAAATTATTGTTAAATATTGTAACTATGTATTATTGAACCCTAGAAAATAGAATCTCCAAATAATATGTTGTGGCATAAGCTAGGGCTTCTAATCTCAAAATATATTAATCCATTGGTAGTCTCCAAATATTACGTGATGGCATAGCCTTGCAAGTGCTAAGCTCTTAATATCTTAATTTGAATCCTTAAATTCATACAAAAAATTAAACTAATTTATGCTATTCTTTATTTCTATAAATATATCCAAAGTTTAATGTCATTGATTAACTTAGAGGTTGCTAAAATTAAAACAATGTAATTTAATATGTTAAAACCTAGCAACTTCTAAGATTACATCAAAATTTATTAGGTTATGTTTAAGCATAACTAAGAGGACATTGGAATCAAAATGTATTTCCTTTTTCTATTAAATACTATTGACCTTTTAGCTTGAAATATTATATTATTAAGTATCTAACACCCGCTAACCTAAAAATATGTTGATTAAAATTTGTTAAAGCACAGTGACCACTAAAATCCGAATATTATGTTGTGTCATAACCTAATGGATGATAAGTTTAAAATATCATTCAGTAACTTGATAAATCATAGCGATCAAAAAAATCTAAATATTACATTGTGGATGTACCTAGTGTCTGCTTAGCAAAAAATATGTTAATTTAATTTGTTTAATACTACCGAACGTAAGCTCCAAATTTTTTGTGGGTGGTTAACCTAGCAGAAACTAAGTTCAAAATATCTTCCTCTAATTTTTTAAATGTTGTAAAATATCATAATTGAAATTATTAAACTAAAGCTAATGAAGTCTCCAAATAATATGTTGTGCCATAACCTAATAGCCACTAAGCTCAAAATATTTTAATTTAAAATATTAAATATCATACAATAAATTCAACTAATATATACATATCTTGTTTGCAAGTTCAAACATTACAATATCATTTATTAGGATATGTTGCAACATGATGTATAGAAGACTAAACTCAATAAGTATTTCATTATTTTGTTAAATGCTAGTTACTCTTTAGCTTGGAATATTATAGTGTTTAAATATCTAGTAGCCAATAAGCATAAAACTATATTGATTTAATTTTTTAAAACCTAGAGACCACTAAGATACAAATATTAGGTTGTATCATAAGATAATGGCCGCTAATCTCAAACTAACATTCAATAACTTAATAAATGATAGTGACATCTATGCTTGAAATATTATGTTGTTAAAATTTGTTTATTACAACCAACTGTAAGCTCCTAATATTATGTTTGTGGATAACTTAATGGTTGTTAAAATCAAAAAATATTTCATTAATTAGTGAAATACTTTCCATAAATATTATGTCACCGCTTAAAATAGTTTAAATATTCTAATTTTGAGTGTTAATCTATCCTAGTGGCCACTAAGGTAAAAAGATACTAGTTTAAATTTTAAATACCAAAAAATAAATTTTACTAATGTATACAAATCTTACTTTACCTAGCTTCCATAGAATTATAAAATTCAACCTTTTATTTGTTAAACAGGTATACATATAGATTTCTCTATTTCTTAAGAGTTTTTGAAATAATAATATAGGATGTTATCTACTCGTTACATCCTAAAGGATGTTAATCCATTCTTAAAATTAAATATATCATGTTCATAAATAAGTTGTGTTATAAATCTAAATTCTTAATCTTTGTGTATAAAACAAGAGACAAATAACAATGTGATTCCTATATAAAAAACAACTGATCTGGGAGGCCTCAAAGGTAAATGAAAACTGCCTCCAAATATGAATCATATCCTAGCGGTCGCTAGGGTAGGAAACATTTTTCATGTAGAGAGTGTTCATATAGGAGTAATCATATTGAAAATCTATAAACAAGAAAAAATAAATCTAGAGTTCAAATAATAGATACATAAATATACGTTTAAAATCGTGTATTTTATGTGATATAAAAGTATAGATATATATTTCTCTGTTTCTTATGATATTTTGGAAGAATTATTTTATATTTATGATAATTAAAGAAAATTAGACATGCGACCAAGAAGTTGTAAAACAAGTTTATAGATACGACTTGATCTAATCGTTGCACCCTAACGTTCACTAAGCTACTCTTAAAGGTAAATATGTCATGTTCATAATGAAGTTAATTTATAAATCTAAGATGTTAATCATTTTGTATATAATAGGAGAAAAATGACAAAGCGATCGTTAATCCCAAAAAACAATGTGTCACATATATAAAATATAACTGATCCACAACACTACCAAACTAAACGAATGGTTTCTCTAAATAAGAAGTATCACCTATCAAGCACTAGTGTAGGAAACATTTTTAATGTAGAGTGTTTATATAGGAGAAATCATATTGAAAAGCCATAAACGATAATAAATAAATATGGAGTTTATAAAAAACATCCATAAATATACATGTATTTAATTTGAAATAAATTTATAGTTTATTGAATTGGTTGTCAAAACTAACAATTATATCATGTCAGCCATAAAGTTATGTGAATTTTACAATACGTTAGTCATCTCAGAAGGAAGTATATATTAATTATTAAAAACAAAGTCATTAAAATTATATTTAATAATATTTTAGAGTATATATAATTTGTTTAACTTCTATTCTATAGAACGTATAATTATCGAAGACATTCCATTTGGCTATATGTGCATGGAAACACATATATCAATGATTTTTTTTTTCATATATTTGAATTCTTAATATGGATTTCTAGTTTTAAAATATTTTTTTAACCTCATATATTTTTATAAAATGTCTAAGAAGAAATCATGTAAAAAATGGAATGTGAATTAATTAAAGATGTTTCTTTGCATCATCTTAGTAAAAAACATTAAAATATTTTGGTTCTCCTAATCAAAATAAAATTTAAAAAATAGTAACTATGCCACAAGCCATCATTATCTTAAAAAAACAATCACACGAATGAAAATGAAAATTTTGAAATGAAAAACACACACAGAGAGACATCGAATAGTAGAAAAGTGAAAGCGTTAAATAGAGATAAATACTAGAGCAGAAAAGGGATCAAAATTTTCTTTCATTAACTGAGAAAAAAAATTCATGAAGGACATAGTTGTTTGGAAAGGATATAAAAATGAACTAGATATCATGGCTTGACTAAGGAGAATTATTTAGTAGGCTAGATCAGTGTTGGTGTTGATCACAATTGGATTGTTGTTGAATACACAGGAACTAGTCAACTAAAAAGAAACCTATAGAGCCTGAAATAAAAAAAGGTAAACCTTGAATATAAATACTTTATTTAGTTATATATGGGATTATTTCATACTTTATAATGTTTGTGAAAATTTCATCTGCTACCTCAATCAAACAATCTGCGTGATTCTATTTGCAGCCTCACTTTCTTGACTCTTTCATGTGCATACTTTCTCTGTTTCTTTTTTGTACCTTCTCTAAAAAAAAGATTATAATCGCATGAAAAATAAAATCGGGATTCAAACATTGGGCCCTAAAATATATGACATGCTTTTTTGTGCGACCAAAAAAAAAGAAAGCTTCATTAACATTTCACTGACGTATTTAATAATTTGTTTAGCACATTCCATGAAATAAAATTCAAAAATAGAAAAATATGGGATATGAATAATTGAAATTTTCACTTTCCCCCTTATGAAATGTAAAATCTACTAAAAGACAGAGTAATTCAAAAAAAAATATTTTGATTTTTCCATGGTTTAAAAATTAAAACTAATAAAGAATTGAAAACAATACGCTTTTTCATTTTATGTAACCTGTAATAATATAAACATAATAATAAATATATTATATAACATATATTACAAAAACACAGTAAAAATATATATTATAATAAAAAAAAAGAAATAAATCATAAACATAGTTTTAAAGTTTAATACAATAATATACAAACATTTAATTTTAAATTTTTAATAAAATCACTTTTGACATTGTTAGATATAGTGCTCACTAATTTAAATTAATTATCCAACTAAAATGTGCCACGTGGCAAGTTTGAACAAGCTATTTGGGATACCTTATAGTTGACACATATTTCAAATCTGGGTATATATAGGAAATCAATTAGCAGTCGTTAAGCTCAATTTTTTACGATTTGTTATTCAAAGGAAGGATTTAAAATAATAAATATTATATATGTTAAATGTGTGTTCATAACCATATATCTAATGAGAACTCCATAATAAGGATAATGATCCGAAGTTGTTTTATGATACCAAGGTTTGTTATTTTAAGAGTATTTTACAAGTAAGAAACTTTTGAGCCTTTAGTCAGATATGTCATTTCTGTCAATAAGTAAAGTAGCTACGTGGTCAATAAGAATTTTATTTTATAAGAAACGATGTGAAATATTGTTGAAATTAATGTAACTTATGTGAACTATATAATAAGACTAGTGATCAAAGAATGTATAAATAATTTTTATAATGAGAAGAGATAAAGGTAGGAGCATATCAGCCGTTAAGATATACCATGATTTTTTATTTGATGGCTATTTTCCAAATGAGAAAATTTTGATCCTAGGGTCTGATATGTCATTTATGTCAATAAATAAACAAGCTTAGCAGTCAATAAGAATTTTATTTGATGGGGAATAATGTGAAATATGAGATTAAACCTTGTATCTCATGAGAACTACATACTAGTAATAGCGATCCAAAACTGTACAGATATTGTTTATAATGACAAGAGTTAAAGTTATAGGATAGAAACCATTAAGCTATACCATGATTTGTTATTTTATGGGTATTTTAAAAATAATAACCTTTTGAGCCTAGGGTCTAATATTGCATTTCTATCAATATGTAAAGTAGCTTAACATTAGCTAGGAATTTTCTTTGATTGGAAATGATGTGAAATATGAGTTGAAAACCATCTATGTTATTGGAACTACAAACTAAGGCTTGCGATAAAAAATTGTACGGATGGTGTTTATAATGAGAAGAGGTAAAGGTAGGATCCTAGAGGTTGCTAAGCTATACCATGATTTGTTATTTTATGGCTAGTTTCAAAATAACAAACTTTTGAGCCTATGGGAAACACATAATATGTCTCAATCCATTTCAAGGGTATGTAATGCAGGACTTTCTCTAGACCACACATAGCCTAGTGAATATGGTACACTTTAAATAAATGGATAACATTATCATTAAACAACCATACACATAGCTTATAAATAAGAAATAGTTGATCCTAGAGGTTGTTAGGTCGTTCCCTTCAATACACATAGAAGCCTACCAGTTCCTAAGAATTTTCCCTCATATGAACAAATGTGAATTATATGTTACAAAAAATATGTCTTGTGAGCAATACCTAACTCATGATTCTTCTTGATGGTTTGCATTGCAGCACTTGG
Organism: Taxus chinensis; assembly: GCA_019776745.2. Lineage (NCBI taxonomy): Eukaryota > Viridiplantae > Streptophyta > Pinopsida > Cupressales > Taxaceae > Taxus > Taxus chinensis. The sequence continues at coordinate 582,039,292 of CM034153.1, forward strand.
ATCCGTCAGGGATGACACAAATAATATGTTACACTTATATTAAATGAAAACACAGTAGTGACCCAAATATGTACACATAGTGTTGATAATGAATAATACTAATAGAAGGAGTCTATCGACTACTAAACTAGATTATGGTCATTTATTTTATCACTATGTTTTCATACAACTGTGCAATAATAAAATTCCAAATTTTTTAGCATGAAAATTAGACCCTACCCAAACGTTTTTACTCAAAGGTCATTTTTATCCCTCTTTCCTATGACCCTAACCCCAAATAAATGTTATTATAGGTGATTTAGGGTTATCAATTCATTAAATAAGCTTTTAAAGAAAGATCCATGAAGACAATCTTTTTAGCAAGCTTGGGAAATGGTTGTTCCTGAGTCTTCTCTAGGCTAGTGCATACCCCTTGGAGAAGAAAAAAAGTATCAAACTAATCTAGGAGATGTAAAAGAGGGATAGGAACAATGTTTAATAAATTTTGGAAGTTTCTAGGAAGATTCAAAAGTTTTGGAGTAATTTCACGAAATGTGAGATTTGGAGGCCTAGGCAGTGCATAATGTAAAAACAATGCCTCATCTTCAGGATGCGGTTCCTAGACCTCAAGAGGGATTCAAGAGTGAATCTATATATCATCAGAAAAGTAATTTATAGCTCTACGAGATGGTTGAATCATTCTCTTTCAAAAAACCTATGTACATTGTGTCCCTATAAAGATTTTCTCATCCATAGCCTTTAATGAAGAAAGAAAATCAAATTTTTCATGGATCAAATGGTTGAATCAATCTCTAAGAACCCCAACATTAGATTTATGAGGAATTTTTTAGTCACAATCATATAAAAATTTCATCAAAAAAAATCCTCGTGGAACTCAAGTTATGGTTCTGGTAAGTCCCTCTCCAAGGTAAAGGATCCAGTAGTTATCGATTTTTCGGTTTGGAAACCTAAAAAATGCGAAAGTGCCAAAAAATTTTCACTAAGTGTACCAAATATTTGGTGCAGGAGGTGAATGAAAATGTAACTGTACCTCATTTGGACCCCTCTACTCTTGAGATGACCAAGTTTTATTTGCTACTTGTAAAATAAGCCGCCTACGCTTCATTTCTCAACCCCTGGTCTGACACACCATGCTCCGCCACATGGCCCAATAGGTTTAGAGAAGAACAATTTTGTACCAAGTGTAAAATATATTTGTTGGAATATTTGCAAGAAAGTGTGTCCCATTTCAAAACATGAAGTTATGCAAAAAATTCTAACTCCTTTCTTGCTTCTTGTTGCTTCTGGTGCTACCTGCACACATGCCCATTAAAGTTCAACTGTCGGGATTCCACTTCTCAATTACTTGTACCTATAGAGCCTTGATGAAAACTTAAACATTATTTCTTAACTATTCCATGTTTCTACAATGAAGAAACATAATATTTGCAAGCAAAACTCAAGAGTTTGAGCTATTAGAAACCTAGGGCATGAAAACGAGAAATTGCTCATATCTCCCAAACCGTGCATAAAATCCGCATGAAATTTTTAGAAAATGTTCCTCATATAAACGCCTTGAATCTAAAAAAAAAACCTTTGATGGTTTCCCATATTTTTAATGGTAGCCATCTAATTTTTTTTTCCCTAAGTTGATTCTTCTTCATTTACCATCAATTCAGGAAATGATTTGACTTGAAAATCCGAATAAAGACTTGAGAGAAAAAACCCATAACGAATATAATTTTTTTTCATCAATTTGACACTCTAAATTTTACCTTCTAATAATTGCAAATTCTGATAATCCACACATGTCATTTTTAGTAAGTTTCTAGAAAAGGAAAATTCCTGGAGAAGATCCAAACAGTGAAAATTGTGCAAACATAAAACTAGGGCACAAGGGTCTAAGAATACATAAAAGCAATAAGAAAAAATAAAATTTCCAAAAAAGGAAAAGTACTTAAAATTGACCCAAAGAAATATTTGGAAAAACCATAACGTGAAGGGAAGACCTAAGTGTAAGAAACAAGGCGAAAAATGACACTGCCTAAAATAATAGCTCCTGGGAAATTATTTCTAAAAATAGAGCTCCAATTTCATAAAGTGGCTACCATCTCCTTAGTAACTTATGTCATTAATTTTATTCATACTTTTGGGATTGCAAGATTATTATAAGGCTCAAATAGAGCATTAGTAACTTCATATTGGTCTTGAAAACACCATCCAAAATTCAATTTTGCTCAGAAGTACTGTTCACAATTTTTGCACTTGTGCAAAAATTGGCAACTCAAAACTTCACTGTTACGATGAAATTCATGGGTGAAGAATACGTAAGCTAAGGAAGTTTTAATGTTATTAGTTACTGCTGAATTAATTGATGATTAAGAGAAATATGTAGCTGTGTGTGCTATTAAAAATTATAACAGATCATATAGTATGCCATTTCATGATACCTTTAGCAAAAGAACACAAAGACCCAGAAGGAAAAATGTGTTGTCTTAATGAAGACACCGAATTATAGAGTAGGTTAAATGTAAAGTTTTGGAACAACAAACATAAGTGCAGATTGCAGAAATCAAAGTTCATTACTGAATGTTACAGGTTCTCATTAATGTTCTTTCCTTCATGATTAAGACATTTAATTAAAATACTGAGTTGTTTAGTTCATCATACAATCCATATAGAAAGTTGAAATAAAGAAAGAAATATACAACTCATCTACAAAATTCAATGTTTTATTCATAAGGAATTTTCAAATGTTCCCCATACAAGCCGTGGGATGTAACTGGAAAGTAAAGAATAGCTACTGAAACAAAAGGTAAACATGCATGAAAGAGAAAGTAAAGGAGTATGAGTGAACCCATAATTTCCTTAGGGTTTCTTTGTTTGATTGAAAACATCTCCATTTTTAGCTTCTTCTTCATCTCCATTGTAGAAGCCACTGCACTTGAAAATAAGAAAAGGATAACCTCAGGGAGCAATTCAGATTCCTAGACTATCCTAGTTCGTGCATATGAATCTCTTAAAATAGGATATGTAATTTACTTGAATATCAGACTACATACATGCTCTACTTACAAAAAAAAGAATAAAGAGAAGAGAAAAGAAGAACATGGACATAAGAGAGGCCAAAAATCCTTATTATTTTCTAATTGTTTTCTTAAGTGTGTAGGTACAGGTTGAAGTCAAGGAAAAATAGACAAGTCATAAGTGCATGCAAGAAAAGGAAGAATGTAACTAAAATTGTCAGTAATTGTTCTAAAATGGAAGAAGTTACAGTGTAGAAGAGAAATTTGAAAATAGAAAAATACTTTTCAATTGCAGCTAAAGGAGAAGAATCAGATTTTTAGAAGCTGAAGTTAACCAGAAAAGAAAGGTTATAGTTGAAAAGGAATGAAGACAAGTTTATGGGAAATTTTGATAGGGCTTTGCCATGTAAAATGGACATTTAAAACTTTTCATCATGCCACTTTCAACTACTACATGCTTAAAAGAATTATTTAAATCAAGTAAATGATACAGAAAAGTAGTAAAGCATGTCATGATCAAGATAAATAGCTATGATGTCTCATTTTTAACCATCTTCAAATATGAAGTGTTATGTTCCAAATTTTGAATCAGAAAATACAAACCACTATAGCATAAAAAAGAATGAATATATGATTCTGGAAAAATTTTGCTAGGGCTTCACCATGAAAAATCAACATTTCAAATTTTCCACCATACATATAAAGTTGTAATGAAGCTCAAATTCAGTATTGAAGCACAAAATAAATGGAACTACATTTTTTCTGAAAAAATTGAATTGTTCAACATGTAGGAGTTTGTAAATAGAGTTTCAAGAAATAATATGTCCAATGCAGAGTTTCAAGAAATAGTGAGGAAGCAAAGTCAAGTTCATAATTTTACAATATGGAGCCATCCTATAACACTGTGAATAAGAGTTACATTATTTTCAGACAGTCAAGAACATTGTTACAGTCAAGCAGTCAATAGATAAAGTTTTCATAAACATTCAAAGCTCACCAAGTTCAAGGATGGTGCTTTCATAATAAGTAGTGCAATAAGTGAAGCCAACCGTCAAATCAAGACCATTTTTCTAGTTCTATAGGACAAGGAAAAGAAGATTATTATCAATGTCTATAGTAAAGGGGAAACACCAAGTAACCTTACAAAGCCACCAATATTGCAAAAGTTAAAGTATGAGAAAATAATTCCATTCAAACACTCATCTCATGGAGAATTCTAATGTTCAAGTGATCTCAGATTGAAAAGGATTAAAGAAAGTATTCTCAAAGGGGTGCTACAGAATTTTCAAAGAATCAAGTTGATCTTGAAAAAATGAATTATAACAAAATGGATTCTTCAGAATACAAAATTGAGCCAAAGATTTCAGAACAGAACTGAAGTAATATACAGAACCTGTATTTGTAGAAAATCATAACCATCATTTCTATAATATTCTCAACAAATGCAAATGAGATAATAGTTTTTCTGAGGTTAAAGGAAAAATAAACTCATACAGAGAGGTGGTAGAGGTGAATAATCAGAGAAGAAGAAAACTACTTTATGGCCAATACAAGAAAATGAAGAAATAAAAAGCCTCTACAGAAATAAATATCAAAACCAGGAATTGTACGTGTCATCACCAAAACTAGACTCTTTATATAACGTGAATAATTTCCAAGGTGTCTTCTAGTTTTACGACATCCTAAAAGGAGCAGAGAGGATCCGGGTGTAAAACACTTCAACATCAGAGATGAAAATGAAGATACAATAGAGAAATGGCTGAGTCATCGAATTGAGGGATTCATCACAAAATTTTAGAACTCTCATATAGGAAAATGAAGTAAATTCAAAGGCCTCTACAGCTAGAACAAATACCCAAATAAAAAATCCTCTGAGGATATCTCATTTTGGATTTTTTTTTTAAAAAAAAATCATTTCAATCAAAATATGAGTGGAGTAAAGTTTCAGATCTTATAAAATCTCAAGCAGAGGTCAATGAAAGACTCGCCAATATGAAATGATAAGTCTCAAAACAAAATACAGGTACCCAGATCTAAAAATACATAGATCTAAAAGTCACAATGAAGACTGGTTCAAGTATTTCACTCCCCTTTTATCACATGTAGTTTTGAAGTGGATTGATCATGAGAAATCTATTGAAGAACGTACATATCTAAAGAAATAATGATGCTTTGCAGAGATTGTAAAGCTTTCAATCTATGAAAACCCCTTGTAGTTTCAACATTGGTTGATGTAACATATAAACCATAAATCACTCAAAGCATGATCAAGGATCAAAGATACATGAGCTCCACTTTTGATTTTCAAGACTTTCATCGAAACCCATGTACAAACAACGGCCATGGTCTTGCTCTAAAGATCAGATGACCATAGCAACAGAAGTCAAATGCAAATAATGAAGAACCCGCAAGATGGATTTTCTCGAGAAACTAGAGCTTGAAGAAACAATAATGGCAACAACCTTCACAATCCCACATAGAGAGCTCAAGAAAGAGGAAGAATGACTACAAATATATCAAATACAAAGTCACAAAGTCCCCACAGGCTAAGGAAAATGCTAAAAGCCAAGGTCAGTGAGTTTCAAATACGACATCAAAATTTTTGCTATGGCTTTGCCCACATCACAAAAACCAAATGAAGTGATCATTATGGTCGAAGACACCCTTTACTAAGCAAACTCAAGAGGCGAGTTTTAACCTAACTCAACAACTGTAAGAAATCAATGGCTTTAGATCGAAAGGACAAAGATCAAAGGACAAGAGTGATCCTCAAAGTTCAAAGCAAACCACCGTGATCAGGATGCCACAGACCTTATTAATTACAGGGGTAAACCCAAACTTACAGTTAAGCATCAACAATCAAGCTTCAACTAAGTATGAAGATCAAAGGCCAAAGATCAAGCTCTATGACTAACACAAACCACTTGGGTAATATGCCACTGATAACATTCAATGCATACAAAAACCCTAACCACAGGTCACGAATCTATGACATCAACTACAGAGGTATAGAGCTCAAGGGCATAGGTTTCATCATCAATACCAAAGCTAAAATCAAGATAGGTTGAATTTCCACCAACACCATGATTAAAGGGTGAGTCACCGTGGAGAAGGGGCCAGCCCATGTCATCAGTTTAAAACAAAATAATTGCAATGAATTTTAAATTCTAACCATAGTGCATGCTCTAAATAATGCAAAGCCGACCAAATTATGCCACAATGATCACTGAAAAGGTGAAATATTTTAACCATATACTATTCAAACATGCAAGCCAACAAGTATTACATGGTCGTGTATGTCCAAAATATGACAGACTATATAGTGTATCCTATGTCAAATAATCAAAGGAGATTGAGCATGGTGAGTGCCCCTTATGTATCTAAACCATGGTAATGTGTTAAGTCCATAAAGGTGGCCAAAATCAAATGAAGAAAAATCCATATATCAAAGGGTGGTCCTCACATGAAGCTATCATAGAATGAAGGAGTTATTTTTTGCATGTTTCACAAGGTCAGAACACAGAAGAAGATGAAATTGCATGCCCATGGAGAGAGACTTTCCTAGCAAGCAATCTTATTTTTAGTAAATTATTCACCCTTCTTTGTTAAAAATAGAATAGTCAATATCAGTTTGACTGTATTGTAATTAAGGCTAATAATGCCTATTTGTAATTGCATGCTCTATTTTTAATTCCTTTATCTATTATTAAGTAAAGGATAAAAATAAGATGCATGTGTGAGTACAAGCCTTAGGCTACTTTTAGGAAGGGTGGGTAAATTAATTTTTCTATATATAGTGTGCTTTTGCAAAGCATAGGGAGAACTTCTGAAGGACTTTTTAGAGATAAGAGTACTGAAGCAATTTTTACCAGTTTTTCCTTTTGAGTGTGAAGAACTTTTTCCTTCCCAATTATTTGCAGTCTTGTGTATGTTTGTATTAGTATTTTGAATGTAAATTCTCTGATTACTCATCTTACCCTATTGCAAAATTCATTAGTTTCTGCATGATATTAATGTGCATGTTTAACTTAGCATTATTGTTGTGATAATATCCCTCAATACCTCCTCGAAGTGTTTTTCCCTTAATATTATGTAGAAGAACTGTTGGTTCATGTACCAAAAATCCTTCACACATCAATTGTGTATATACTCAGTTAAAGTCCTCATACAAGTTTGGTTTATCACGTTAGTTTTAATTATTTTACAATCATCTTTTACCCCTAAACCCCAGAATCAATTTAGGATAGATTAACAAGGAATCGGCCTTGATACCAAAGACTCACCTCAAAATAGGTATATGCACAGACCTAAGTTTTTTCCATTGTATCTACGAAAGAGAGAGATCAATTTTTCAAGCTTAAAAAACTTGCATCCATCTCTCTATAAGGTGCACTTTTGAGAGAATAGTTTTTGGCATGCTTGGTGGGACCACGAATCAGATCTGTATGCAAGTTACAAATTCTACAGGAGATCTACAACAAATTTACAATAGTTACAAAGTCATTTTCAGGAGCAAGCTATAGTAATTTATTCTAAATATTTTAAAATCTTTTGGCAACTCTGCTGAACTAATATCAGACCAGTATTACAGCATGTTCCATGCCTAAAGTGACTACAAGATCATTGGTAAGAGGAATTCCTCCTGATTTTGTTTCTTTACCCTTGAATTCTACTAGAAGGAGAAGAGTTGGTAATACTTTACCTTATAATCTACCTGGTTTTGATAACACTCCTCCTGATATTCCTTCACCACGTATCAATTTCTCTATTAACATCCCAGTTTTTCAAATGGTTATTCAACCACCAAGGAATTTTTTGACCTTTACTAATGGCAATCCATTAGTAATCCCAGTTTACCATGAATTTCCTAAAGATGCCATGAAAATTTTTCCATCCTTCATGGGTGAAAATCAAGTTACACCTATTGAACATATCAAAGATGTTGCAGCCCTATGTGCAGTCCATAATATCACTCATGAAGACATAGCCTTAAGACTTTTACCTACATATTTTAAAGGATAGGCCTTGCAATGGTATAGAAACCTAGAAATTAGAAGCATAAGAACTTGGAATAACTTAGGTGAAAAATTGGTGAAACAGTTTCAAGATAATTCAAATCATTTGTCTCTCATTGAATAGTTGTCTACTATCAAAAGAGCTCCCAATGAGTTTATGTCTAATTTCAATATCAATTTTTCTAGGACTTGGGGAAGAATCCCAACAAGTGTTAAGCCTCAAGTTGACCACGCTTTTCTTTATTATCTTCAAAGGTTTGAATAGTGATATCTCAACTATGATTTAGTCAATGGGGGGAGAGACACTCCCAGTAGCCTACGATATGATTTCCGAGCTGAAAATAGTCTTATTCAAGATGGAAAATTGGCACCAAGGCATTCAACGTCATTTTTGGTAGATCTAGTACCTATTCCTCATCCTATTACAATATGAGAACCTACTGTTGTAGCCCCATCAGATGATGTATTTAAAGCTTTGAAAACTATGGGAAATAAATTGACTTCAATTGAGAAGATAATTACAATACCTAGCAGACCCTATCAGGCTCCTTATCAACAAAATCAAAAGAATCAACAAAACATGCAACCTTATCAATAGAATCATAATTATAGGCAGCCTTACTAGCAAAGGCAGTTTGACCCAAAGGCTCCTAGTTCATATAATGCTTTAGTCCCAATTAATATGGCTACGAAAGAGTGGTATCAACCTTACAATCAACCTCATACAACTACAAGTTGGCCAAATGCTTTTCTGAATCTTAATCTTGTTGCACAACCTCAATCTGAAACATTGTTCATGCCTCAAATGGAGGGTGGGCAGCAAGAAACTCATGTTCAAAAAGACCTAGATAGAATTTAGTTAGTTGTAATGAGGAATATTTCATTGCAGTCACTACTGAGGGCTTAAGGGAAAGCTGCTGAAAGTCAAAAACAACAAAATAGGCCTATCTTACCTATTATCACTGATAAGCTAACATGTACAGTTCCAAAGTCAACCAACAACCCTATTGTTCCTCAAAAAACAACAAGTGTTCTAGTTGATAAAGGCCATCAAAAATAGCTACATCCTGATCCAAGAAGACTGTTTATACCTCAAATATCCAAGGCAAATGAAGCAAAATCAGTTTTCACTAAGGCCTACTCTAAGATAGTTGAATCCATCTCTAAAATAGTTGCTTCTTTCAACATTGTTAATGTAATGAAAAAGCATAACATTAACATCTCAATGTGGGATGTTCTAAGTATTCCTGGACAACAAGATTTACTTTCTCATGAACTAGCTAAGTTGTATATTTCTTTAAATACAATAGAAAAGGAAGTTCAGAAGGAAGACATGGTCCTTGGAACGTTTGAACAAATACTGCATTAAAGAAGTTAAGTGGATGGTTCAGAAAGTTCTGAATTCTCATGACATCAAGAAACCACCACCATTTTATTTATCACTGATTATTGGGGAACATCTAGTTCATAATTGCATGGTGGACAGTGGTACAAGTAACACAGTTATGCCAAAAGTGATTGCAGAAAAATTGGGTTTACAGTATGAGCCTACAAGAAAGGAGTGTCTTACAGCTTGATGGAACTGTAACTAATACAGTTGGTATAATCAAAAATTTAGAAGTGACGTTACATGCTTTTCCAAATGTTTCTATTCTGCAAGATGTTATTGTTGTGGATTTACCTCCATACTTTTCTTTATACGTTTATCTAGAGACTTCACAGAAAAAATAGGAGGTTATCTCTCTTTATATTGGTCCTTATTTTTTACTACTCATTATGGAAACAAAGTTACTATCAATTTAGAGCCATTGGCTAGATTTCATATTGAGCCTCACTCTCAAAATGTGGTGGCTAATTATTCAGCCTTAGATCAGTCTGACTTTGATGAGGTAGCTTAAGTTTCAGCATTAGATGGTGTTTTCTAACATGTTCATGGATGAAACGACAGTGGAAGAACATGCTCATGATCCTTTTATTGAAGTTGAAGAACACCTGTTTGGTGTGTATTGTATGCATGAAGAAAATACACCACTTCCCTTACTGTCTAAAACTGAAGATTCCATCAGAAGGGATTTGGAAGCTTCATTTTGATGGAGCTAAGAACAAGAAAGGACAGGCATCAGGTTTGATGCTCACTTCCCCAACAAACAAAATGTATTTCTCAACTTTGAGTCTCCAATTTTCATGTACTTGCAATGTAGCTTAATACGAAGCTTTAATTCATCGCTTACTTTGGGACAGAAAGAGAGGTATCAGCATGCTACAGATTTTTGGTGACTCTGAGTTGGTTATCAATCAAGTAAGAAATTTCAATGTTTTTAAGAATCCATTAATGAAGTCTTATAGACATAGAGTTTCAGACTTAATGGAAGATTTTGATGCTATTAACATTCAGTCTATTCCTAGAGCTGAAAACAAGCATACAGATAGACTTGCAGTAGTTGGGGCTAGTTTTGAAGTGCTAGAATCGATTGAAAATAGTAAAATCTAGCCTCATATAAAGTTAATTGTCAGGCCCTCAATACTTGATAATGATTCAAATTGGCAAGTTTTTGAAAGTGATGATCAAATCTGCAGGTTTTTACAGAAAGAAGCTGAGTTTTCTACAGTTAATCAAGATAAATTACAACACTTATATGGTGACCAGATTTTTCAGTTGAAGAAAAATAAACTACCTTGAGGTCTGGTCACATTGGAAGACATCTTCAACACTGACGATCAATTAAGAAAAGTCAAGACTAAAATGTCAACCCACACTGATAATTACAAAGAAATCTTGGTTGATGAAGAGAAAAAGCTATTTCTTGGAAAGGTATGTTCCTTAACTAAAAAGTAGTCATTTATTAATCTTTGCAAGGAGTTTAAGGATGTTTTTGCTTGGAAATACCAAGACCTAAATGGATTTGATCCCTAGTTTAGCACAACATATAATTGAGTTGCAGCCAAATTCTAAACCTATTAGACAGAAATACAGAGGCCTGTAAATCCCAAAATAGAGCATTTGATGAGGAAAGAATTATCTAAGTTGATTGAATCAGGTATTATCTTTCTAGTTAAGCATTCAAGTTGGGTAGCCAATCTTGTTCCTGTTAGGAAGAAGAATGGTGAAATCAGACTATGTGTAGATTTCAGAGATCTTAATAAGGCTTCATTAAAAGATCATTACCCACTCCCAAATATGGATCAGATTTTGAGAACAGTCTCAGGTTCAGATAAACTATCTCTTCTAGATCAGTTATAGTGGATATAATCAGATTTTAGTCTGGGAAGAAGATAGATATAAAATAACTTTTACCACCAAGTGGGGTACCTATGCTTACAAAAGGATGCCCTTTGGTCTTTCAAATGCTGGTGCAATGTTTCAACGTGCAATAGACATGGATTTTTGTAGCTTATTAAATAAATGCATCCTTGTTTATTTAGATGATGTTACTATATTTTCAAAAGATTCTAAAGAACATCTAATGCATTTAAGGAAGACTTTTCAGTTATGCAGACAATTTGGAATATCTTTGAATCCACTGAAGTCTATCTTTTCAGTACATCAAGGCAAGCTACTTGGCCATATTGTTTCTAAGAAGGGTTTAACAATTGACCCTTTCAGGATCGAATCCATATCACAGCTATCATTGCCCCACCATAAGAAGGTATTACAAAGTTTTCTTGGAAAAAATAACTTTGTTAGAAGATTTGTTCCAGATTTTGTAGCATTGGTTAAACCACTCACAACTATGCTAAAGAAAGAGAAAAATTTCTCTTAGACCAGTGAAGGGAGAGAATGATTTGAATCAATTCAATAAGCTATCTCTCAAGCTCCTACTCTTGCAAATCCAAATTTTGATAAAGATTTTACAATGTATGCACTTGCAGGAGCTGAAACAATCTTAGCTATATTAACTCAAGTCAATGATGAAAATATTGAGCAGCCTATTGCTTTCTTTGGATAAATTTTGCATGATTATGAAGCAAGGTACACATTTATTTAAAAATAGGTACTTTCAGTAGTCAGAGGACTAAAAAATTTCAAGTATATGCTTTTGAACAATAAAATCCATGTTCTTGTTTCTCATCCAAGTGTGAAAGCATTCTTACTAAATAAGGAGTTGAATGAGAAAAGAGCAAACTGGATAACGAAGGTCATGGAGTATGATGTTGATATTCAGGTTGTCTAAGATGGTTCGAGGGAAAGGTTTATGTGAGCATATAATTTCTGATATGGAAAAACAACAAGTTACATAACCAGATGATTCAAAACAACATTCTAAAATTGCATATTAGCAATCAAAAATCATGGTTCAACCAGGAAATCAACAGCTTGAGCTCACTCATGAGATTCAGGAATCAAGATGGATGACTGATTTGGTTAATTATCTATAGCATGGCACCTATCTAGAAGGTATGGACAAGAATAAACGAAGGTATTTCAGATTAGAAGTTGTACCTTATATCTTCATTGATAATGTGTTATTCAAAAGAGATATAAATGGAATCTTGTTGCGGTGTGTTGATTATGATAAAATTCAAAAAATATTATCAGAATTATATGAAGGGCCCACAAGAGGTCACTTTTCAGCACGTACCACAACCTTAAAAATTATAAAAGTTGGTTACTATTGGCCTAGCATATTCAAAGACTGTTTTGAGTGGATTAGAAAGTGTAAAAAATGTGCTTTCTTTGTTGGAAAATAATGTCTAGCTTTGCTACCCTTGAAGCCTATCTTAGTTGATCAACCTTTTATGTAGTGGGGTCTTGATTTTATTGGCATGATAAATCCACCTTCATCAAAAGGACATAATTGGATCTTAACTGCTACATATTATTTTACATGATGGACTGAAGCAATAGCCTTGAAATATGCTAATGAAACTTTGATACTATCCTTTTATGAAGGTATAATTTATAGATTTGGTGTTCCAGCAACTATCATATCAGATAATGCTTTAGCATACCTTGGTGCAAAGATAATAGATTGGGATGTCAACCATGGAATCTATCAAAGTTATTCATCTAATTATTACCCATAAGGTAATGGCTTATCTAAGAGTACTAACAAGAATCTATTAAGGATCATCAAAAGAACACTTAAAGATAGTCAAAGAGCTTGGCATCTGATGTTGAATTCAGCACTTTGGGTTGACAGAGTGACTCCTAATAGATCAGTTGGCAATTCACCATATGAACTTGTGTACAGAAAGGAAGCAAGAATGCCTATTTTAGTTGAGTTACCTACATTGGATTTACTGACATCAAATGGAGTTGATTGAGAATGAACCATTACAAGTTCGTTATGGAGAGTTAATGGAATTATAAGAGTTGAGAGATCAAGCTCATTTGAATATGGAAAAGAATCATAAACAAATGAAGAAGAATTTTGAGAAGAAATCCAAATTTAGAGTCTTTAATGAAGGAGATATTGTGTTAAAGTGGGATGTTGGTCGTGCAAAGTCCAGGAAGACATACGAAGTTTGATACAATCTGGAGTGGCCAGTACATGATTTCAACTTGCAAAGACCATAATGCTTTTCAAATCTTTTGAAGTTGAATGGAGAGGAACTTCCCATTCCTGTGAATGGTATGTTTCTCAAACATTGTTATTGAATATCTTACAGTGATTGTTAGAGTAAGATTTCCCTTGAATAAGTGTAGTTCCTGCACATTGCATTGTTTTTCAATTCAATATGTGCATTTTTGCATGTGATCTGGTTTATAAGATCCTTTCCCAGTTTCAATTCTGTTTTGGAAGGGTTGGACCTTTCAGAAAAGGAAATTTTGGTTACATGTTTAGAGTCCATGCCTAATGGACAAGAGAAAGGCACTAATCTATAAGCTAACAGGTAACTTTCCCTATAAGATTGCGACAGAAATGTTGATAATTTTTACACTTGTGTAAAAATGGGAAACTCAAAACTTCATCGTTACGATGAAATTCATGGGTGAAAAATACCTAAGCTAAGGAAGTTTTGATGTAATTAGTTACTACTGAATTAATTAATGATTAAGTGAAATCTGTAGCTATGTGTCCTGTTACAAAACGTAACATATCACATAGTCTACAATTTCATGATACCTTCAACAAAATAACACAAAGGCCTTGAAGGATAGTTGTGTTGTCTTGATGAAGACACCAAATTACAGATTAGGTGAAGTGTAAAGTTTTGGAACAACAAACATATGTGCAGATTGCAGAAATCAAAGTATCATTACTGAATGTTACATGTTCTCATTATTGTTTTTTCCTTCATGGTTAAGATATTCAATTAAAAGACTAAGTTGTTTAGTTCATCATACAATCCATACAGAAAGTTGAAATGCAAAAAGAAATATATAACTCATCTACATAATTCAATGTTTTATTCATAAGGAATTTTCAAATGTTCCCCACACAAGCTGTGTGATGTAACTGGAAAGTAAAGTACACTTACTGAAATAAAAGGTACACATGCATGAAAGAGATAGTAAAGGAGTATGAGTGAACCCAAGCCATCATTTCTTTGATTTGAAAAAAATCTCCTGTTTCCAGCTTCTTCTTCATCTCCGTTGTAGAAGCCACTATACCTGAAAGGAAGAAATGGATAACTATCAGTTATTCGAGACTATCCTAGTTCGTGCATATGAATCTCTTCAAATTATGTAATTTCCTAGAATATCCTACTGCATTCGTGCTACTTATGAATAACATGGACATAAGAGAGGCCAAAAATAGGTAGACTATTTTATTAAGTGTTCAGGTACAGGTGAATATCAAGAAGAAATGATAAGTCATAATGCATGCTAGGAAAAATGTAACAAGTAACTGTTCTAAATGGAAGAAGTTAAGTGTAGAAGAGAAACTGGCAAAATAGAAGAACACTTTTTAGTTGTAGCTAAAGGAGAAGAATCAAATTTTCAGAAGCTGAAGTTAACTAGAAAAGAAAGGTTACATTTGAAAAGGAATGACGACAAGATTCTGGGAAAATTTTGACAGGGCTTCGCCATGTAAAATGGACATTTACAACTTTTCATCATTCTACTTTCAACTTCTACATGCTTAAAAGAATTATTTAAATTCAAGTAAATGAAATAGAAAATCAGTAAATCATGTCATGATCAAGATAAACAACTATGGTGTCTCATTTTTATCCAGCTTCAAACATGAAGTGTTATGTTCCATATTATGAATCAGAAAATACAAACTACTACAACATAAAAAAGGAATGAAGATATGATTCTAGAAAAATATTGCCAGGGCTTTGCCATGAAAAATCAACATTTCAAATTTTCCAGCATACATATAAAGTTGTAATGAAGCTCAAATATAGTATTGAAGCTCAAAAGAAATGGAACTACATATTTTCAACAAAACTTGAATTGTTCAACATGCAGGAGTGTGAAAATAGAGTTTCCAGAAATTATATGTCAAATGTAGAGTTTCAGAAAAATAGTGAGGAATCAAAGTCAATTTCATAATTTTACAATATGGAGCCATCCTATAACACTGTTTCCAGGAATAAGAGTTACATTATTTTTAAATAGTCAATAACATTATTACAGTCATGTAGTCAATAGATAAATTTTTCAGAAACATTCAAATTTCACAGAGTTCAAGGATGGTGCTTTCATAATAAGTAGTGCAATAAGTCAAGGTAACCATCAAAGCAAGACCATTGTTCTAGTTCTGTAGGACAAGGAAAAGGATCTTATTATCAATGTCTTAAGTAAAGGGGAAACACCAAGTAACCTTATGAATCCACCAATTTTGCAAAAGTTACAGTATGAGAAACCAATTGCATTCAAACACTCATCTCATAGAGAATTTCAATGTTCAAGTGATCTTAGATTGAAAAGGATTAAAACAAGTATTCTCAAAGGGGTGCTACAGAATTTTCAAAGAATCAAGATGATCCTGAAACAATGAATTATAACAAAATGGATTCTCCATAATACAAAATTGAGCCAAAGGTATTTCAGAACAACCCTGAAGTAATTTACAGAACCTATATTTAAAGAAAATCATAACCATCATTTTCTACAATATTCTCAACAAATGCAAATGAGATAAACAGTCAAGTCCTGAGGTTAAATGAAAAATAAAATCATACAGAGAGGAGGTAGAGGTAAATAATTAGAGAAGAATAAAACTACTTTATGGCTGATACAGGAAAATGAAGAAATACAAAGCCTCTAGAGAAATAAATATCAGAACTAGGAGTTGTACGTGTCATCACCAAAACTAGACTCTGTATATAAAGAAAATGAATTTCCAAGGTGTCTTCCAGTTTTACAACATCCACAAAGGAGCAGAGAGGATCTGGGTGTAAAACACTTCAAAATCAGAGATGAAAATGAAGATACAATAGAGAAATGGCTGAGTCATCGAATTGAGGGAGTCATCACGAAATTTCAGAACTCTCATACAGGAAAATGAAGTAAATTCAAAGGCCTCTATAGCTAGAATGAATACCCAAATAAAAAAAATCCTCTGAGGATATCTCTTTTTGGTTTTTATATAAAAAACAAAGCATTTCAATCAAAATACGAGCGGAGTAAAGTTTCAGATCTCATAAAATATCAGGTAGAGGTCAATGACAGACTCGCCAATATGAAAGGATAAGTTTGAAAACAAAATACAGGTACCCAGAACTCAAAATACATAGATCTAAAAGTCACAATGAAGACTGGTTCGAGTATTTCACTCACCTTTTATCACAGGTAGTTTCTAAGTTGATTGATCATGAGCACTCTATTTAAGAATGTATAGATCTAAAGAAATAACGACCCTCTATGGAGATTGTAAAGCTTTCAAGCTCAGAAAACCCATCACAGTGTCAACATTGGTCGATGTAACATAGAAACCATAAATCACTCAAAGCATGATCAAGGATCAAAGATACATGAGCTCCACTTTCAATTTTCATGACTGTCATTGAAACCCATGTAAAAATGATAGCCATGGTCTTGCTCAGAAGATCAAGATGACCATAGCAAAAGAAGCAAATGCAAATACTGAAGAACCCGCAAGATGAATTTGCTCGAGAAAGTTGAGCTCGAAGAAACAATAATGGCGGCCTCCTTCACAATCCGCACAGAGATCTCAAAAAAGAGGAAGAATGGCTAAAAATATACCAGATACAAAGTCACAAAGGCCCCATAGGCTAAGGAAAATGCTTAAAGCCAAGCTCAGTGAGCTTCAACAATGGCGTTCAAAATTTTTCTAGGGCTTCACCTGCATCACAAAAACCAAATGAAGTGATCATTATGGTCAAAGACACCCGTTACCATGCAAACTCAAGAGGTGAGTTTTCAACCTAACTCAACCATGGTCAAAAATCAATGGCTCTAGATTGAAAGGACATAGATCAAAGGCTGAGAGTGATCCTCAAATTTTGAAGTATACGATCATGATCAGGAACCAGCCTTATTAATTGCAAGGGTAAACCCTAACTCACAGTTAAGCATCAACGATAAAGCTTCAACCAAGTACAAAGATCAAGGGCCAAATATCAAGATGCATGACCAAAGAAAACCACTCTATACCAATGACAACATTCAATGCATACAAAAACCCTAACCACAGGTCACGAATCAATGACATCAAATATAGAGGTACAAAGATCAAGGGCCTAGGTTTCATCATCAATATCAAAGCTAAACTCAAGATAGGTTCAATATGCCACCGACACCATGATTGAGGGGTGATTCACCATGGAGAAGGGGCCAGCCCATGTCATCAGTTTAAAATAAAATCATTGCAATGACTTTCAAAGTCTAACCATAGTGCATGCTCTAAATAATACAAAGCTGACCAAATTATGCCACAATGATCACCGAAAAGGTGAAATATTTTAATCATATACTATTCAAACATACAAGCTCGACAAGTATTACATGGTCGTGTATGTCCAAAAGGTAGACAGACTATATAGTGTAGTCTATGTCAAATAATCAAAGGATGACCGAGCATGGTGTGGTGAGTGCCCCTTATGTATCTAAACCATGGTAATGTGTTAAGTCCACAAAGGTGGCCAAACTCAAATGAAGACAAATCCATATATCAAAGGGTGGTCCTCACATGAAGCTATCATAGAACAAAGGAGTTATTTTTGCATGCTTCACAAGAGGTCAGAATAGAGAAGAAGATGAAATTGCATGCCCATGGAGAGAGACTTGCCTAGCAAGCAATCTTATTTTTAGCAAATTATTCACCCTTCTTTCTTAAAAATAGAACAGTCAACTTCAGTTTGATTGTATTGTAATTAAGGCTAATTATGCCTATTTGTAATTACATGCTCTTTTTTATTCCTTTATCTATTATTAAGTAAAGGATAAAAATAGAATGCATGGGCGAGTACAAGCCTTAGGATATTTTTAGGAAGAGGGTAAATTTATTTTTCTATATATTGTGTGCCTTTGCAAATCACAAAAAAAGGTCTTTTTAGATATAGGAGTATTGAAGGATTTTTTGCTAGTTTTTCCTTCTGAGTGTGAAGAATTTCTACCTTCCCAATTATTTTCAGTCTTTTGTATGTTTCTATTAGTCTCGTGAATGAAAATTCCCTGATTAATCATCTTACCATGTTGCAAAATTCAGTAGTTTCTGAATGATATTAATGTGCATCTTTCAGCTTAGCACTATTGTTGTGATAATCTCCCTTAATACCCCCAAGTGTTTTTCCCTTAATATTCTATAGAAGAACTATTTGTTCGTGCACCAAAAATCCTTCACATATCAATTGTGCATATACTCAGTCAAATCCCTCATATAAATTCGGTGTATCACCTTAGTTATAATTATTTTAGAGTCATCTTTTACCCCTAAACTCTAGAATAAATTTAGGATACATCAACAAGGAACCATCCTTGATACTGGAGAAACAACTCAAAATTGGTATACCCACAGACCTGAGTTGTTTTGATTGTATCTATGAAAGGGTGAGATCAAGTTTTGCAAGCTTAGAAAAACAATAGCCATCTCTCTACAAGGTGAACTTTCGAGAGATAACAAGTACTACAAGGAATTATAGTATACAACAGGTGGATCCATCTTCATCATTCGAAGAGCCG
This sequence comes from Taxus chinensis, assembly GCA_019776745.2. Classification (NCBI taxonomy): domain Eukaryota; kingdom Viridiplantae; phylum Streptophyta; class Pinopsida; order Cupressales; family Taxaceae; genus Taxus; species Taxus chinensis. Next base: position 582,058,353 of record CM034153.1, read on the forward strand.
GCTGATTTGAAATAAGTTGGGCTAAGAGAGCTTAACAAGTTTAATTGGTTCATCAATCAAGTATCAAAAGTGATCATCGTGACTAATTCCTGTGTCCATCCCAAGCACACATTGAAAACTCTTGAAATATTGTTTCTCAACAATTATTTTGTGATTGAGATGTCTATGCATCATGTACCTAGGAGGAATTATGATCATAATTGGTAGGATTTTTTTTTGAAAATTCACTTCATTAAAGCTTCTTGATGGGTACAACAATGTGGCTATGTACCAGAAGTCAGAAAAGATCAGATTCAACCCTCAAGCTTCTTTAGAGTGGACCTTACTGATAAATTCCCAAGGTTATCAAGTTGATTAAGAAACAAGTGTTTCTAATCACTCAGTTTGAGGTGTCCATGCATCATCCAAAGGAGGTCTCATGGCATAAAGAGTTCAGAGATCCAAAGTTCACCACATTGGGACATTTCATCAGATAATTTAGACAATGAGGTGAAGGTGGCAAGGCATCCTCTTAATCACAATTACTTCTTCCTTCTCCTCGTTCATTCTCTACCCTTTTCCTTTCTTCTCCCTTTATTTATAATTCTTTGTTGGGAATAGTCATTTTATTTTTTCTTATTCTCTTAAGTTTCCTACTTTCCAATTGTATAAGTATTTTCTCAAAATTATAAGAGAAATACTTAATTTGTGGAAATCAAAAGGTCGGAAGTGGAATATTGAACACGAAGAGTTAAGGGAGGGAGGTGAAAGGAAAATTGATATTGTTATAAATTGGGATGGCCTCTCCATTCCAAGGGATTTATAAGTTTGAAGAACTATCACTTTGTAGCAATAGTGGGTTCTGATATGTTGTTGGACTTTGTTTTATTAGTATACATGAAATAAAGCTACATTTCTACTAAATGCTTTCTTATTTTCCCTTTCTTTGTATAACATATGTAAATGTCAATTAAGGAATATACTTTCTACTTTCAAAGATTTATGAATGTGTGTAGATTTGTATGGATGGTTTCCTCTGATCAATGGTGTAATAAGCATGGTTGGTACAAGCATCTCATGGTTCTTCTATTTCCCTCTTTTATACACTTTGTAAGCATAATGATGTAATATCTTTATATAATTGGAAATTGAATCTGAAGACTTTATTTTTTTTTCATTGATCCCAATAGCTTCATTGGGTTTCCTCTAATAGCATTGAATAATGAACTACTCTAGTTACTTGGTGTGAGACTTTGATTTCTTTCTCACATAAGTAATCTACCTTTCATACTTTCTCTCATTTTCCATCATCACTTTAATTTCCTCCCTTTTAACCCATAGAAGCACTATTCCACAAGGTTAGTGGAGTGTTCTTGTGTGATCCTCAGCTAGTTTGAGCAACCCAAAAAAATTAGCTAGGATTAGGATTAGTCAAATTCAATAATGGAATTTGTACCATTCAGTGTAGAGGGGTGTAGCCTTGTGAACGTTGGTGCAGACGCCTAATTTTTCAACCCAATAAATATTCTCACCAAAACATTATTTTAAATTTATACAACTGTTGATCATATCATTTGCTATGCTGTTACTTTTAATAAGGAAAAAATTCTTAGTCTTCTCTAAGAGTATTCTCCCATAAGATTTGATGTGAATTATGTGTTTCAAAAAATATACCTTATGATAACTATGTACAGATTGATCCCTCTAGATTATATGTAGTGAATGTATTATCACTGTTAGGTACATTCCAACCAACATGATTGGCATGCCCGGTGGGACCATGAATTAGATTTGCATGCAAGTTACAAATATCTGCAAAAGATGTTACATCAGATTTACAGTAGATAAAAGTTACTTTTGGGATAGCAAGCTGCAACAATTTATTCTTAAAATTTAAAGATCTATTTGGCAACTTCATGAAGCTGATTTCAGACCAGTATTGTAGTATGTTCCATGCCTAAAGTTACTACAAGATCATTGGTAAGAGGAATATCCTCGTGAGTTTTTTTCTTTACCTTTGAATTCTGCAAGAAGGATAAGAGTTGGTAATACTTTACCTTATAATAGGCCTTGTTTTCATAACTCTCCTCCTAATATTCCTTCACCACGTATCAATTTCTCTATTTAGATCCCAATCTTTCAAATGGATATTCAAGCACCTAGGAATTTTGTGACCTTTACTAATGGAAGCCCATTAGTAATTCTACTTTATCATGATATCCCTAAAACTGCCATAAAAAGCTTGCCATCATTGACTAGTGAAAATCAAATTACACCTACAGAGCACATTAAATATGTTGCAGCCTTATGTGCAGTTCACAATATTACCCATGAAGATGTGGCTTTGAAACTTTTAGTTGCATCCTTTAAAGGAAAAGCCTTGTAATGGCATAGAAATCTAGAGATTGGAATCATAAGAACTTGGGATGATTCTTGTGAAAAATTGCTGAAATAGTTCCAAGATAATTCAGATCATTTATCCTTCATAGAATAGTTGTCTACTATTAAAAGAGATCCTACTGAATTTATGTATAGTTTCAACATTCATTTTTCTAGAACTTGGGAAAGAATCCTAGTAAGTTTTAAGCCTAAAGCTTACCATGCTTTCCTTTATTATCTAAGATCTTTAAACAATCATATTTCAACTATGATTCAGTCTATGGGAATTAATACTCTTTGGGATGCTTATGACATTGCTATAAAAACTTAAAACAACCTTATTCAAGCCAGAAAATTAGCACCAAGGCCTTCAATGCCTTTTTGGGAAGATGTAGCACATATCGTACAACCTATCACCATTGTAGATCCTGCTATTGTAGACACATGAAATGATGTGTTAAAAGTTTTGCAGACTTTTTGGAAACAAGTTGACTTCAATTGAAAATAAAGTTTCATTACCTAGTAGACCTTATCAGGCTCCTTATCAGGAAAACTAGCAAAATAGGTAGGCTTACCAGTAGAATCAAAATTATAGGTGGCCTTATCGGAAAAGGTAGTTTTATCTAATGGTGCTTACTCCATCTAACACTTTAGTACCAGTTAATATGGGTATAAAAGAGTGGTGTCAACCATGTAATCAACCTTATTTAGCTACAAATTTCCCAGATGCTTTTCTAAACATAAGTATTGTCACACAAACTCAATCTGAAACATTATTCATGCCTCAAATGGAGGTTGGGTAGTAAGAAATTCATGTTCAGAAAGCACCTGAACAAAACTTAGTCAATTTTAGTGAGGATGATTTCATTGCAGTTACTACTAGGGAATAGGAGAAGACTGCAGAGAGTTAAAAATAGATGAATAGGCCTATTCTACTTACTATAATTGATAAAACAAAAACTACAAGCCCAAAACCAGTTAAGAGTGCATATTTTTCTCAAAAAAAAAAAGGTGTTATAGCTGGTAAAGAGCAAAAAAAGTAGCTACAACCTAATCCAAGAAGGTTATTTATACCTCAAATATCAAAAGCAGCTGAAGCAGAATTAGTTTTTGCTAAAGCCTATGCTAAAACAATAGAATTTATCTCTAAAACTATTGCTTCTTTGAACATTATTGATGTAATAAAAAATTATAATGTTAACATCACAACGTGAGATGCTCTAAGTATTCTAGGACAACAAGATTTACTTTCTCATGAACTAGCTGAAGCTACAGATTTCTTCTAAAATAATAGAAAAGGAAGTAAAAAAAGTAGACATGGTCCTTGGAACAATGGAACAAGACCGCCTCAAAGAAGTTAAATGAATGGTTCAAAAAATCTTAAATGGTCATGACATCAAGAGGCCACCACAATTTTATCTATCACCGATTATTAGAAAACATCTTGTTCATAACTATATGGTAGACAACAGTGTAAGTAGCACAGTTATGCCAAAAGCAATTACAGAAAATTAGGTCTGCAGTACAAACTTATACAAATGAGTGTCCTATAGGTGGATGGAATTGTAACTAATACGGTTGGCATCATCATACAACTAGACATAACATTGCATGCTTGCCCAAATGTTTCCATTATGTAAGATGTTACTGTTGTAGACTTACCTCCTTACTTTGAAATATTTTTATCAAGAGACTTCACAACAAAAATAGGAGGCTATCTCTCTTCAGATTGGTCTTTCTTATTTTTCACTACTCATTATGGGACCAAGGTTACTATCAATTTAGAATCCTTGGCCAGATTTAACTTTGAGCCTCACGCTTCTAATGTAGTAGCTAATTATCCAACCTTAGACCAGTCTAACTTTGATAATATAGCTCATGTTTTAGCATTAGATGGTGTCTCTAACCTATTTATGGATGAAAAGACACATTATGAACATGCTCATGATGCTTTCAAAGAAGTTAAAGAACATATGTTTTGTGTGTATTGCTTGCATGAAGAAAATACACCAATTCCCTTGTTGTCCAAAACAAAAAATTGAATGGAAGGGATTTGAAAGCTTCATTTCGATGGAGCTAAAAAAGAAAGTTCAAGGAGCAGGTTTGATGCTCACTTCCCCAACAAATGAAATGTATTTCTCAGCTTTGAGTCTCTAATTTTCATGCACTTGTAATGTAGCTGAATACGAAGCATTAATTCATGGCTTACTTTGGGCCAGAAAGAGAGGTATCAGCATGCTACAGATATTTTGTGATTCTGAGTTGGTTATTAATCAAGTAAGAAATTTCAATGTTTGTAAGAATCCATTAATGAAGTCTTACAGACATAGATTTTTATACTTAATGGAATATTTTGAAGCTATTAATATCCAATCGGTTCCTAGAACAGAAAATAAGCATGTAAATAGACTTGCAGCAATTGGGGCTAGTTTTGAAGTGATGGAACATATTGAAAATAACAAAATTTAGCCTCATATAAAGCTAATTGTCAGGCCTTTGATACCTGACAATGACTTGAATTGGTAGGTTTTTGAAAGTGATGATCAAATATATAGGTTTTTGCAGCAAGAAGTTGAATTATCTACAGTAAATCAAGATCAATTACAACAATTATATGGTGACCAGATTGTTCAGTTAAATACAAATAAAATGCCTCGAGGTATGGTCACAATAGAAGACATCTTTAGCATTGATGATCAGTTAAATAAGGTCAAGACTAATATGTCAACACGTGCAGATAGCTATGAAGAAATCTTAGTTATTGAACAGAATAATTTGTTTCTCAGAAAGGTATGTTCTTTAGATGAAAAACATTCTTTTATTAATCTTTGCAAGGAATTGAAAGATGTTTTTGCTTAGAAATACCAAGACTTGAAATGGTTTGATCCTAGTTTAGCACAACATACTATTGAATTACAGGAAAATTCCAAGTCAGTTAGGCAAAAATAGAGGCCTGTAAATCCCAAAATAGATCCTCTAATGAGGAGAGAGTTATCTAAGTTGATTGAATCAGGTATTATCTTTCCAGTTAAGAATTCAAGTTGGGTAGCCAATCTTGTTCCTGTTAGGAAGAAAAATGGAGAAATCAGATTATGTTTGGATTTTAGAGATCTTAATAAAGCTTCATTAAAAGATCACTACCCACTTCCAAATATGAATCAGATTTTACCACCATGTGGGGTACTTATGCTTACAAAAAAATTCCTTTTGGTCTTTCAAATGCTGGTGTAACATTTCAACATGCAATGGACATAGATTATTACAGATTTTTAAATAAATGCATCCTTGTATATTTAGATGATGTTACTATATTCTCAAAAATTTCTGAAGAACATCTAATACACCTAAGGAAGACTTTTCAATTATGCAAAAAAATTGGGATATCTTTGAATCCACTTAAGTCTAACTTTTCAGTACATCAAGGCAAATTACTTGGTCAAATTGTTTCTAAGAAAGTTTTAGCAATTGATCCTTTCATAATCAAAGCCATATCACAACTATAATTACCTCATCATGATAAGACATTACAGATTTTTCTTATAAAAATAAACTTTGTTGGAAGATTTGTTCTAGAATTTGCAGCATTAGTAAAACCATCGACAACTATGTTAAATAAAGAGAAGACTTTCTCTTGGACTAGTGAAGGGAGAGAAATATTTGAATCAATCAAAGTATCCATCACTCAAGCTCCTACTCTTACAAATCTAAATTTTGATAAATATTTTAAAATGTATGCACTTGCAGGAGCTGAAACAATCTCATCCATATTAACTCAGGTTAATGATGAAAATGATGAATAACCAATTACTTTCTTTTGATAGAGCTTTCATGATTATGAAACAAGGTGCACATTTCTTATAAAAACAAGTACTTTTAGTAGTCAAAGGGCTAAATAATTTTTAGTACATGCTTTCAAACAACAAAACTCATGTTCATTTTTCTCATCCAAGTGTGAAAGCTTTCTTGTTAAATAAAGAATTGAATGAGAAAAAAGTAGGTTGGATAACGAAGGTCATGGAATATGATCTTGATATTCGTGTTGCGAAGAAAGTTTGAGTTAAAGTATTATGTGAGAACCTAATTTATGATATGGAAAAACAACATGTTGAAGTTAAGCATCAAGAATCAGATGTCATGGTTCAACTAGAAAACCAACAACCTAAACTTTCTCAAGAGGTCCAAGAATCAAGATGGATGATTGACTTAGTTAACTATTTACAGCATGGTATTTATCTAGAAGGTATGGACAAGAATAAACAAAGGTATTTCAAATTACAAGTTGTACCCTATGTTTTCATTGATGGTGTATTATTAAAAGGGGATATAAATGGAATCTTGCTGCGACATGTTGACTATGAAAAATTTCAGCAATTATTATTAGAATTCCATGAAGGACCTGTAGGAGGTCATTTCTCAACACATACCACAACCTTAAAAATTATAAAATCTTGTAACTATTAGCCCAACATATTCAAGGACTCTTTTGAATGGATTACAAAGTGTAAGAAATTTTCTTTATTTGTTAGAAAAGAATGTTTGGCTTCTTTGCCTTTACAACCTATTTAAGTTGATCAACCTTTTATGCCATGGGGTCTTGATTTTATTGGCATGATAAACCCAACTTCTTCACAAGGACACAAGTGGATTTTTACTGCTACATACTACTTTAAATGCTAGAATAAAGCAATAGATTTCAAAGATGCTAATGAAACTTTGATACTATCCTTTTACGAAGGTATAGTTTACAGATTTGGTGTTCCAGAAACTATTATATCAAATAATGCTTTAGCATTTCTTGGTGCAAAGGTAACAGATTGGGATTTTAATCATGGAATTTATCTAAGTTCTTCATCTAACTATTACCCATATGGTAATGGGTTATTTGAAAGTACTAAAAAGAATATTTTAAGGATCATCAGAAGAACACTCAAAGATAACCAAAGAGCTTGGCATCTAATGTTGAATTCAACACTTTGGGCTGAAAGAGTGACTCCTAAAAGATCAATTGGCAATTCACCATACAAGCTTGTTTATAGAAGAGAAGCAAGAATGTTTATTTTACTTGATTTACCCACATTAGATTTACTACATCAAATGGAGCTACCTGAGAATGAACCATTGCAGGTTCGTTATGCAGAACTAATGGAATTACAAGAGCTAAGAGATCAAACTCATTTAAACATGGAAAATAATCAAAAATAGATGAAGAAGACTTTTGATAAGAAATCCAAATTTAGAATATTCAGTGAAGGAGATATTGTGTTGAAATGGGATGCTGATCATGAAAATCTAGGAAGACACATAAAGTTTGATATAATCTGGAGTGGTCCTTACATGATTTCAGCTTATAAAGAACACAATGCTTTTCATCTCTCGAGGCTGAATGGAGAGTAACTTCCCATTCCTGTGAATGGTATCTTTCTCAAATACTATTATTGAAAATCCTACAATGTCTGTTTAGAGTAGGATTTCCCTTCAATAAGTGTAGTCCCTGCACATTGCAATGTTTTTTAATTCAATAAGTGCATTCGTGCACGTGACCTGGTTTACTAGATCCTCTCCTAATTTTAGTTTGTTTTGGAATGGTAGGACCTTCAAGAAGGTATATTTTGGTTACATGCTTTAGACTCCATACCCGATGGACAAGAGAAAGGAACTAGTTTACAAGCTAGCAGGTAGCTTTCCCCACAGGATCGCAAGAAATGTTGACAATTTTTCCACTTGTACAAATATGGGAAATTCAAATTTTTTTTACAATAGATAGCATTTGTGAAGTATACCTAAACTAGGGGGTTTCTTTTAGAGAATATTATTAATGTTGAATTAATTAATGATTACATGAAATCTACAACTATGTGTGCTGTTACAAAATATAACATATCACATAGTCTACAATTTCATGACTATCTTCAGCAAAAGAACACAAAGCCCTGAAGGACATTTATGTTGCCTTGATGAATAAATCCAATTGAAAAATAGATGAAATGCTAAGTTATGGAACATAAATCATAATTACAGATTGCAAATAAATTAGAGTTCATTACTAGATGTTACACAACTCAATTCCATAATTCAATGTTTTATTCATAAGGAATTTCAAATGTTCCTACACAAGTTGTGTGATGTAACTAGAAAGTAAAGTACAACTACTGGAATAAGAGGCACACATGCATGAAAGAGAAAATAAAGGAGTATGAGTGAACCCATAATTTCCTTAAGGTTTTTGCTTTGGTTGATGCATCCTCATCTTCATCTTTGTTCCCTCTTTATCTTCATTGCTAAGAACACTATACCTGAAAACATAAAAGAGAAAAAGATTAGTTTATGAGCTTAGGGTATAATCCATATTCCTATACTGTCCTAATTCATGCACATGGATCTCTAATAACTGGAGATATAGATTAATTGAAGATCAAAACTACATACATGATTTTCTCACTTAGAAAGATGGAGAAAGAAGAAAAGAAAACCATGCACATAAGAGAGGCCAAAAAGCCTAAATATTTTCTAATTGTTTTCTCAAGTGTGCAGGTGGAGATTGTAGAATCAAGAAGCAATAAAGAATTTTGAATACCCATGCCAAAGGAGTGATACCCAAATCTGGGTTGTCGTATTTCAAGCCACAATTTGAAAAATACATGTGCAGATATAGAGTTTGGGAAAAATAAATTCATTTAGGAAGAACAGTTAAAGGGTCATATACATATTTTTTGCAATACAACTCAAAGGAAGAAATAAAATTGTAGATCTAAGGAAGAAAATGTAGATCCTAGATTTTATTGAGAAATACCCATTAATGGGTACTAAAATCAGAGTAAGGATCAAGAACTCAGAGACAAAAGGAGAACCCAAAATGAGTTTCAACTTAGAGGTTGATGTTGTTCTAGAAATCACATTAAAAAATTCAAAGGAAAAATGAGTATCAATGTTTTGAAGATGAAATAACAGAGATAAGTAAAAGGGCGAGCTCAATATTGATTGAAATGAACAATATACAGTTAGGAGATTACACAAAGAAAAAAACATGAATCCGTTACCATCTTGTTCAAAATAATGATGATATAGAAAGGAATGATCTCACAAACCTCAATAATGACAGCCATAGAATCTTTGCAGAGATTCACAGGACAAGAATATATTGAATAAAATCTGAACCCAAAGCAACACAACTGGTCAAGTTGACCAAATATTATAGTATAAGCAAACCTAGAACTCGAAGTGATCAAAATGGTAGTCGTTAAATAAATGAGAGTTCCAAAGCTGAGCTCAACTGAAATATAGATGAAAATAAATTGAGCTCAAAATATCATTTCCAAAGGCTACCGTCCAGAGCAAAAATGTTTACACAGTTCCTTTAGCTTGGATAGAGCTCGAGAATGAAAATATGAAAGACTTAGGGTTTCAATTGTTCTAATCATCAAATCAACAACCACAAATCAAAAGTACAGAGATCAATGCTTAGAATTGATCACCAAAATCGATGCAAACCCCAGCTTAAAACATTAAAATGGTGGGTCTTTTTGGAAAACTTAGCATCGTTTCATCATTTTGTAAAAGTGTCAAATTGACCTATAGGCCCGAATAAATCTAATTGGGATATGGAGGTGCAGGCCATTTTCGTGTTTTGAAACATTTTAACAAAGGGTGAAAAGTCATAAAATGACCTACGGTCCCGCTTATGTCAAAGGAAAAAGTCAAATGTTGAGCCTACATCCACAAAATTCAAAGTAGATGAGCCAATCATCATAACTTTTTCTACCTTTGAAACTTTTAAGGTTTTTAAAAAGGGAGTAAAGTTTAAAAATTTCCCGCAATTCCGTTGAAGCATCAAAGCTCAATCATATTGAATTAAGTCAAAAGTGAAGCTTCAGGTCAATTTGAAAATTTGAGCCCCTTTTTCAAAAAGGAAGAAAAGTGAATAAAGTCACTTGTGCCCTTGCTGAAGACCCAACAAGGCCACGTATTCAATAAGTCAAAAGCAGAGTGTCAGGTCAATTTGAGTTTTTGAGCCCTTTTTGAATAAGGGAGAAAAGTGATAAAATTTCCCTCGACTCTGCCCACACCAACAAAATCCCAAGGTAGAAAGGCAGGCCACTAAAATGTTTTCATTATGAAACTTTTAAACCTTTGTTTTAGAAAAAGAGGATAAATTTGAACGTGACCCCACTGACATCACATAAAGACATGTATGGGGCACAAATTAGAAGCGGAAGGGCATGTCGAATGTTTAAATATGCACAATCTCTATCAAAAACAAAAACAAAATATTTTCTAGGCCATTTGTAGTTCAAATCTGTCCCACATGAACAACTCTTTTTTGAAATAATGAAAGAAAAAGTTCTTTGCAGAAGCCTTTAATCAGGCTTGAATAGTCAACAATGGTGGAAATGGGAAAATTTAATAGAGCTTTACTAACTTGAATGGATCTCAACAATGAAAATACCAATTTTTTTAAAGTTTTAAATCCTCTTGCACCTTTATTCGAGTCCAGAGTTCACCAGATTCAACCATGGTTAGAAAGTGATAATATTATCACTACAAATAGATAAGGTCGCATACCTTTAGCAAAAATATAGATCAACAAGAAGACAAAATATGCGGTGCACAAGGAAGAAGAATTTCTCATTAAGAAAAACTTATTTTTAGCAAATTATCACTCATGCTTTTCTTAAAAAATATAACAGTCAACTACAGTTGATTGAGTTGTAACCAATGGCTGTTAATGCCTCTTTGTATTTGCATGTTCCATTTTTATTCCTTTATTTATTAATAGATAAAGGAAAACAATAGGATGCATGGGCGAGTACAATTATAGCCTAGTTTTAGAAAGGGTGGGAAATAATTTTGCTATATATTGTGTGCTTTGGCAAAGCACAAAAGGAGGACTTTTACATAGAGGATTGCTGAAGCAATTTTCTGCCAGTTTTGCCCTCTGAATGTGAAGTATTTTCTGCCTTTCCAACTATTTGTAGTCTAGTGTATGTTCAATTAATCTTGTGAATGTAAGTTCCCTGATTGATCATCTTACCCTGTTGTAAATTCAGTAATTTTTTGTGATATTAATGTGCATGTTTAACGTAGCAGTATTGCTGTGATACTTTCCCTCAATACACCAAAGTGTTTTCCCTTAATATTCTATAGGAAAACTATTGGATTGTGCATCAAAAATCCTTTTCCATATCAATTATGCATATACTCAGTCAAAGAACTCATAAAAATTTGGTGTATCACCCAAGTTTTAATCCTTTTTCTAGTTTTCTTTTTACCCTTAAACCCCAGAAAATCTGTTTAGGATACATCAATAAGGAATCGGCCTTAATACTAGAGACTCACCTATAAATAGGTATACCCACAAACATGAGGTGTTTCCATTGTATCTACGAAAGAGAAAGATCCATTTTGAAAGCTTAGAACACCTGCATCCATCTCTCTACATGGTGCACTTTTAAGAGATAACAGATACCACTTTTGATATAAACTACATTAAGGAGGAAGCTATTAAGTTTTACAAGAACCTTTTAAATGACTCTTCTTTCTTATCATCGAAAAGCACAAAATACTCTTCTGGAATATATTCCAAGCATTCTTGTGAAGCTTAAATAATTTTTTCATTCTTAGTAAATGTGCTTCTTTGAAAGATCTTAAAAATATGGTATTTTCTTTGGAGGGAGACAAGTCAATGGGACGTGATGGTTTTTATTCTTTTTTCTTTCAAAATTTTTGGGATATTTTTGGTGACGATCTCCTCGAAGCATCTAATGAATTCTTTAGGATAGGTTGGCTTTTAAAAAAAATAAATAAATACTTTTATTGTCCTTGTTCCAAAAAATATTCGGCCCAAATACTTCAGGCATTTCAAGCCTTATAACTATTACTAAAATCCTTTATAAGATCTTTTCTAAAATTCTTACTTCTATAATTCAACTGTTAATCCCTCACATCCTTTCCAGCCAACAAGGAAGTTTAGTGAAAGGTAGGCTTATTCAGGATGGGGTGGTTATGGTTCATGAAACCATTCACTCAATGGACAAAAGTAAGAAAAGAGGGTATGGTTTTAAAATTATATGTGAATAAAGGCTTTGAGAGGGATTCCTAGATATAGTTATGTAGAAATTTGGGTTTGATTCCCCCTTGAGAAAAATCATTAGCACTTGTATCTCTTCCTTTGGGATTTTTTTAATAGTTAATGGTACTGCAATTGGCTTCTTCCCAAGAAGTAGATGAATCCACCAAGGTGATCCAATTTCTCCCATTCTCTTCATTATCATAGTGGATAGTATTAGCCATATGATAACTAGAGATATTTCTCTATGATTTCTGAATGGCTTTAGGCCTACTTCATTGGAAATCATTGTCTCTCATCAACAAATTGCAGATGACACTATTCTTCTTCTTCTTGCTTCTATTCTTGAAGCCAAAATGATGAATAATATCCTTCAACTCTATGAAGAGGCCTAACGGCAGCATATTAATTTTGATTAAAGATTTATCTACTTCTCTAAAACTCCACTCACAAGACAAAGGAAAATTTCACAAATTTTTTGGGATTTTAAATCAAATATCTACCCCACTACTTACCTTAGTATTCCCCTTTGTGTTATCAAGGCACCTTTGAGTGTTTGGAATGATTTTCATGATAGGTTTCACAAAAAAAAATTCTGGGTTGGAAGTGAGATACTATCTCTAGTGTGGTTTAATGTCTTCTTATCAAAAGCACACTTCAAAATAAGTCAATATATATCATGTCTCTCTTCTTAATTCATGTTTCCACTAAAGAGAAAATTGGGATAATTTTAAAAAACTTTGTTAGGACCGGTACATAAGATAAAAATAGAATTCACTTAGTAGCCTAGGATAAGGCTTGTAACAACATAAAAGCAGGAGACATTGGAATCAAAATAATCAGAACTATAAATGTACCACTAATTGCAAAAATGGGATAGATATTAATGAAGGAGGATCATCATTGGGAAGATATTATTAAATTTAAATACCTAAATCAAGGAAATGTTCATGACTTCTTCAATAATGTTTTTCATCCTAATGATTCAAATTTTGGAACAATCTGGTTAAGATTTGAAAAGAATTTGAATCAAGATGTAAATGGATTCTTCAGAATGGAGAAACATTAAATTTTGGGATGATAGATGGGTATATTTTCATAATCTTAGCAACAATGAGCATTGGAAACAACTAAAAAATAACTCACCCCAAAAATAAACCAAATCTTTAAACAAAATTTTTGGGGGTGAGTATATTTGAACCAAATATTTTTTTACACTGCCTTATAATTTTTTGCTCTATGGAAGATTATTTTCAATGGGTTTTGTATTGTTTGGTATTCTCCGATGACATCATTGAGGTCTAGGTTCAATGGTAGCCTCCTTTTAAATATACTTTGCTTTGGAGGATGTGGAGACATATCTTCCCCATACTAATTGTATAATTTTGAAGGCTCGCAACTCTCTTATCTTTAGAGATACCAACAAAAGTATAAAAATTAATCTTAATTAAATTAAAATTTCAGCAAAAGAAAACACCCTAAAGTTCAAACCCCCCAAAAAAAGCATAGTATCCTAACAAAGAGGAGAAATATTTATAGGCCTGGAATATTAATGTTCAGCAGATTTAAAATTTCCTTAACCAATACTAATAGATCTCATGTTCAGTGGATTCCCCAAAAAATATGTTTGGTTTAAGTTGTAATTTGATGGTACCTTTGAAGGCAACCCAAGGGAAGCCCGTGGAGGTGGTCTCTTTAGAAATATTAGGGTCAACATCTTACTTCTTGTGTAGATCCCATGGGAAATAAATGTAATCACTTTGTTGAGGCCCTTTCCACTCTTAGGGGAAGTAGAATATCTAGGATTATCATTCTACATGAGGGATCTTTTAATATCACTAACAACATTTTTGGAACCCAAACACGCAATAATAGCATTAGTTATTTCATTAAGGAAGCTAATAAGCTAGTTAAGGAACTTAATATTATTATTCAACATGTTTATAGGGAGGGTAATTGTGGTTGTTGATTCACTTGATAAGGCATGTGTTCACATGGATAATTTTAGTGAGTGGCATAGTGACAAGGACCTCCCCCTCATAGCTCATTCTATCATCATTAACAAATCTATAATTACAACTTAAGTGGTAGCCTACACATGTGTGGAATTTTCCTCCTTGGTATAAACTAATTTATCCTAAAGGCTCAAAATTTTGGAACAATCTAGTTAAGTTTCAAAAAAACCTTGAATCAGGATCTAAATGGATTCTTAGGAATGGAGAAAACATAAAATTTGGGATGATAGATGGGTATATTTACATAATCGTAGCAACAATGAGCATCGGGAACAACTAAAAAATCACCTTGCAGCATCCCTGGGTTAACATGTCAACATATTTATTTAGAACACTGAAGGTAAAATACATTGTAGAGATCATGAGTCTATTCTTCCAGATCAAAATGAGCTTCTTTTGGAGCTTTAAAACATTCTCAAGAATATCTTCATCAACCAAATTAATGCTAATGAAACTATTTACAACTTTCCTTGGAGAAAGAATTGGTTCAAATAACTCACCCCAAAAATAAACCACTTCCTATCATTTGTTCTGAATAAGATCATCCTAACAATTGATAACCTTATCAAAAGGGGATCCACAATGCCTAATAGGTGTTAGCACTTTACTGAAGATAATGAAACTATCCATCATATTTTTTTGCACTACCTTATAGTTGTTGCTCTGTGGAAGATTATTTTTAATGGGTTTTGTATTATTTGGTCTTTCTCAGATGACATCATTTAGGTCTGGGTTCAATGGTTTCTTCTTTTAAATATACTTTTGTTTGGAGGATGTGGAGACTTATCTTCCCCCATACTAATTGGATAATTTTGATGGCTTACAACTCTCTTATCCTTAGAGATACCAACAAAACAATGAAAATTATTCTGAATAAAATTACAATTACAGAAAAAGAAAACATCCTAAAGTTTAAACACCCCAAAAAAGCACAATATCCTAAAGAAGAGGAGAAATATCGAAAGGCATGAAATATTAATGTATAGAAGATTTAAATTTCCTTACCCAACACTAATAGATCTCATGTTCAGTGGATTCCCCCAAAATATGGTTTGTTTAAGTTGGACATTGATGGTACCTATGAAGGTAAACCCAAGGACAGTTGAGTGGAGGTGGCCTCTTTAGATATCTCAGGGTCAACGTATTGATTCTTGTGTAGACCCCATGGGAAATAAATCCAATCACTTTGTTGAGGCCATTTCCACTCACTAGGGAAGCATAATAGATAGGATTATCATTCTGGAGGGGGACTCTTTGAATATCATTAACAAACTTTCTGGAACCCAAACACGCAATAATACCATTAATGTTGTCATTAATGGATCTAATAAGCTAGTTAATGGTCTTAATATTATTATTCAACCATGTGTATAGGGAGGGTAGTTGTGTCACTGATTCACTTGATAAGGTATGAGTTCACACATATAATTATAGTGAGTGGCAAGAGTGACAAGGAACTCCCCCTCGCGGACCATTCTATCATCATTAATGATGCTATAATTACAACTTATGTTGCAGCCTACGCATTGTCTAGAATTTTTCTCCTTGGTACATCCAGAAAATCAGATCTATTGATTTTCATTTAATCCTATCATTGATTACTGAGGGCAATTATTTTTAGGAAAAGGGTTAGAGTAAGGAGAAGTGTTTTTTCTTGGTAGCAGTCTAGTTTTTAGGCTACAAAAATTGTTATAGAAACTCTTATTTTCTACTGCCACTAACCTAGAATATATTTTACATCATTTCCATCCATATTGGGAGGGGACACTATGCATATTAGAACTATTTTTCAACACCCAATGACAACATAATATGGAACTTTGGGAAACCCTCAATATTGGAGGTTTTACAGATTTCATACAATCAATCATGAGCCATGATCAACATATCTCCCTATATTTTGTAGATAATTGGAAGCATAGATTTATCAATTTTAAGGGTAGAGAGTTTAAAATTTCATATTATTTTATTTCCTTCATCACGGGTTTGAGTATGGAGGGAAACAAGTTCTCTCACAATAAGTTTGACAAGGATGTAGAGGAAAGAATATTGTTAGACTAAGGGGGGAATAAAAAAAATAAAACGTGTTGGCATCATCTGCTCTTCCATTCCAAAACCTTTTTGATGAAGTGTCATGCATTGTGTTTTTGCTACATTATGTTTCAAGGAAGGTTCTCCACCCTTCCTTAGATCCATTTGCTTCTTCTCAATCACTTCAAGAGAGATGTTAATGTCAGTTTTCTTTATTACATTTTGCATTATTTGGAAAAAAATTGTTTTAGAGGTTCAAATACATAGGCAAATGTTACCACTCCATTAAGGAGTCTCCTTCCTTATTCACCAATTTATCGTTGATCTAATTTCAAATTACCCTAACCCTCCTCTAGCTCCTCCACCTCCCTAGTAGCCTCATATTACAAATGAGAGTCCCCAAATTTCATGACATTGTTGCTGAACCTCTACCTGTTAAATGGATTATCAGAATTAATAATAAAGATAATGATATAATTATGATAGAAATAATTTCAAGGATTAGTCATGTTACTTCTAGTGCTCAGGTCACTCCTTCTATACTTGAAAAGTTTAAGCAACAAGATAAAGCTTTGAAATCTATTGAAGATAATGTTTATTTTACTTGTAGCAAGATCACCACAAACTTGCCACCATTACCAGCCTACAAGAGGAATTAAAATCACTCTCTAGTTAAGTAAAAGTACTTGAGGAGATATATAACAATCAACTTTCAATTCAAAGAACAGTTCTTGATCTCCTCTAGGTTCATATTAACTAGATTTGTAATGTTTTAGGGATACCTACATCGGCATGGAAGAATGGGAGGATCAATAAGAAGTTCTTTAGAGAGACAAATCTCGACCCCTAATGTTGGGGGAAACCATGAAACTATATAAGGAACTTATGGTAGTACTTAAACTGTATAGAAAATTTGAGAATTAGTGGTTGGTTTTTCCTATGTCTATATGCATCTACTGTTGTGTTACTTTTGAGCTTCTATTTTTTTATTTTTAGTCTTTTTTTTGGGCTTATTGTAAGTAGTTGCCCCCTGTCTTAGTACTCTTATATTTTTATCTATATTTTTTTCTTTTGGATGTGGTGTGGCTCCCATGTTTCAAAAAACCACTTTTTACTTTGAATTCTATCTTTCTTATTGAACCTTTTTTTACTGTACTATAATGTATGCTCCCTTCAAAAACCATTTACCTATAATATATAAAAAGCCATAGAATATATTGTTATTATAATAATATATTATACTAAAAAATTAACTTACTAATTACTATGACAAAAACATTAATTACTGCAAGCACTAATATAGGACATGATAACATACCCTCCCTTAGTGTGAACATGGGGAAAATTTTCCATGCTACACTGCACCTGATCTTGTGAGCATGTGATTTTTCTTAGGATTATGACAAACAAAAATAAACCAAATCTTTGAATGAAATTTTTGGAGTGAGTTATTTGAACCAAATCTTTTTTTACACTACCTTATAGTTTTTTGCTCTGTGGAAGAATATTTTCAATGGTAGCCTCCTTTTAAATATACTTTTCTTTGGAGGATGTGGAGACTTATCTTCCCCATACTAATTATATAATTTTTAAGGCTCGCAACTCTCTTATCTTTAGAAATGTCAACAAAACTATAAAAAGTACTTTGAATTAAATTACAATTTCAGAAAAATAAAATATCCTGAAGTTCAAACCCCCCAAAAAAGCATAGTATCCTAACGAAGAGGAGAAATATTTATAGGCTTGGAATATTAATGTTAAGCAGATTTAAATTTCCTTTACCCAACACTAACAGATCTCATGTTCAGTGGATTCCCCCAAAATATGTTTGGTTTGAGTTGGACGTTGATGGTACCTATGAAGGCAACCCAAGGGAAGCCAGTGGAGGTGGCCTCTTTACAAATATTAGGGTCAACGTATTGCTTCTTGTGTAGATCCCATGGGAAATAAATCCAATCACTTTGTTGAGGCCCTTTCCACTCTTAGGGGAAGCATAATATCTAGGATTCTCATTTTGGAGGGAGGATCTTTGAATATCACTATCAACATTTGTGGAACCCAAACATGCAATAATAGCATTAGTGCTTACATTAAGGAGAGCTAATAAGCTAGTTAAAGGTCTTAATATTATTATTCAACATGTGTATAAGAAGGGTAATTGTGTTGTTGATTCACTTGATAAGGTATGTGTTCACGTGGATAATTTTAGTGAGTGGCATAGTGACAACGACCTCCACCCTTGTAACTCATTCTATCATCATTAAAAAATCTATAATTACAACTTAAGTGGTAGCCTACGCATGTGTGGAATTTTTTCTCCTTGGTATAAACTAGTTTATCCTAAAGGTTTAAAATTTTGGAACAATCTTGTTAAGATTCAAAAATACCTTGAATCAGGATCTAAATGGATTCTTAGGAATGGGAGAAAACATAAAAATTTGGTATGATATATGGGTATATTTTCATAATCTTAGCAACAATGAGCATCTGGAACAGTTAAAAAATCACCTTGCAGTAGCCCTGGGATAACATGTCAACATATTTATTTAGAACACTGAAGGTAAACTATATTGGAGAGATCCTGAAGTCTATTCTTCCAGATCAAAAGGAGCTTCTTTTGGAGCTTTAAAACATTTTCAACAATATCCCCATCAGCCAAATTCAAGCCAAGGATTAAGTTATATGGTCTCACTCTTTTAATTGTAACTATACGATGAGATTAGGTTATCAAATTAATGCTAATGAAACTGGTTGCAAATTTCCTTGGAGAAATATTTGGTTCAAATAACTCACCCCAAAAATAAACCACTTCCTATCATTTGTTCTGAATAAGGTCTTCCTAACAATTGATAAGCTTATCAAAATGGGGATCCACAATGCCTAATAGGTGTTAGCACTTTACAGAAGATAATGAAAACTATCCATCATATTTTTTTGCACTACCTTATAGTTACTGATGTGTGGAAGATTATTTTCAATGGGTTTTATATTATTTGGTTTTTCTCAGATGACATCATTTAGGTCTGGGTTCAATGGTTTCTTCTTTTAAATATACTTTTGTTTGGAGGATGTGGAGACTTATCTTCCCCCCATACTAATTGGATAATTTTGATGGCTTGACAACTCTCTTATCTTTAAAGATACCAACAAAACAATGAAAATTATTCTGAATAAAATTACAATTACAGAAAAAGAAAACATCCTAAAGTTTAAACACCCCAAAAAAGCACAATATCCTAAAGAAGAGGAGAAATATCTAAAGGCATGAAATATTAATGTATAGAAGATTTAAATTTCCTTACCTAACACTAATAGATCTCATGTTCAGTGGATTCCCCCAAAAGATGGTTTTCTTAAGTTGTAATTTGATGGTACCTATGAAGGTAACCAAGGACTTTGTGTGGAGGTGGCCTCTTTAGAAATCTCAGGGTCAACGTATTGCTTCTTATTTAGATCCCATGGAAAATAAATCCAATCACTTTGTTGAGGTAATTTCCACTCTCTAGGGAAGTATAATAGATAGGATTATCATTCTGGATGGGGACTCTTTGAATATCATTAACAAACTTTCTAGAACCCAAACACGCAATAATACCATTAGTGTTTTCATTAAGGAATCTAATAAGGTAGTTAATGGTCTTAATATTATTATTCAACATGTGTATAGGGAGGGTAGTTATGTCACTGATTCACTTGATAAGGTATGTGTTCACACAGATAATTATAGTGAGTGGCATAGTGATAAGGAAATCCCCCTCGCAGATCATTCTATCATCATTAATGATGCTATAATTACAACTTATGTTGTAGCCTACGCATGTCTTGAACTTTTCTCCTTGGTACATCAAACAAATTATATCTATCCATTTTCATTTAATCGTCTCCTTGATTACTGAGGGTAATTATTTTTAGGAAAAGGGTTAGAGTAAGGAGAAGTGTTTTTTCTTGGTAGCAGTCTAGTTTTTAGGCTACGAAATTGTTCTAGAAAGGATTATTTTCTACTGCCACTAACCTAGAATATATTTTCCACCACTTCCATCCATAATGGGAGGGACACTATGCATATTAGAACAAGTTTTCGACCCCCAATGATAGCATAATGTGGAACTTTGGGAAACCCTCAATATTGGAGCTTTTACATATTTCATACGATGGATCATGATCCATGGTCAACATATCTCCCTATATTTTGTAGATAATTGGAAGCATATAAATATCAATTTTAAGGGTAGAGAGTTCAAAATTTCATTTTATTTTATTTCCTTCATCACGGGTTTGATTATGGAGGGAAATAAGTTCTCTCACAATAATTTTGACAAGGATGCAGAGGAGGAAATATTCTTAGACAAGGCGGAATAAACAAATAAAAATGTGTTGGCATCATCTTCTCTTCCATTCCACAACCTTTTCATGAAGTGGCCTGCATTGTGGTTGGCTACATTATGTTTCAAGGAAGGTTCTCCACCCTTCCCTAGAACCATTTTCTTCTTCTCAATCACTTCAAGAGAGATGTTAATGTCAATTTTCCTTATTACATTTTGCATTATTTGGAAAAATTTGTTTTAGAGGTTCAACTACATAGGCAACTATTACCACTCCATCAGGGATTATCCTTCCTTATCCACCAATTTATCATTGATAAAATTTCAAATGACCCTAACTCTCCTCTAGCTCCTCCTCCTCCCCAGTAGCCTCATATTACAAATGAGAGTCCTAGATTTCATGATATTGTTGTTGAACCTCCACTTGTTAAATGGATTATCAGAATTAATAATAAAGATAAGGATATAATTGCGGTAGAAATACTTTCGAGGATTAGTCATGTTACTTCTAGTGCTCAGGTCACTCCTATACTTTAAAATTTTAAGCAGCAAGCTAAAGCTTTGAAATCTATTGAAGATAATGTTGATTTTCTCCTAAAGACTTGTAGCAAGATCACCACAAACCTGTCACCATTACTAGCCTACAAGAGGAATTAAACTCACTATCTAGTCAAATAGAAGTACTTGAGGAGATATATAACAATCAAATTTCAATTCCAAGAACAGTTCTTGATCTCCTCTAGGTTCATATTAACTAGATTTGTAATGTTTTAGGGATTCCTACATCGGCATGGAAAAATGGGAGGATCACTAAGAAGTTCTTTAGAGAGACCAATCTCGACCCTAATGTTGGTGAAACCATGAATCTATATAAGGAAATTAGGGTAGTACTTAAACTATATAGAAAATTTTAGAATTAGTGTCATTTTTTTCTATGTTCTCTATGCATCTACTATTGTGTTATTTTTGAGCTTCTGTTTTTTTAATTTTTAGTCTTTTTTTGGCCTTATTGTAAGTAGTTGGCCCTTGTCTTAGTAATCTTATATTTTATCTATATTTTTTTTTTTGGATGTGGTGTGGCTCCCATGTTTCAAAAATCCACTTTGTACTTTTAATTCTATCTTTGTTATTGAACCTTTTTTATTGTACTATAATGTATGGTCCCTTCAAAACCATTTACCTATAATATATAAAAAGCCATAGAATATATTGTTATTATAACAACATATTATACTAAAAAATAACTTACTAATTACTACCGTAAAACATTAATTACTTTAATCACTAATATAGGATATGATAACATACCCTCCCTTAGTGTGAACATGGGGAAAAAGTCCATGCTACACTACACCTGATTTTGTGAGCATGTGATTTTTCTTTTGATTATGAAAAACACAAATCTAGTTTTCCATTGGTTAACCAAAAGTCGTGAGTGAGGTGGTTTTCTAGTGGTTGACCACAAAACAAAAAGGGGTGAAGGTTTTCAAATGGTGTGCCTAAAATCATATCACAATGTGCCACTGAATTCTTCGGCTCTCATCATATTTTATCTTCCTGAGATAACATTTCAAAATCCATGATAATGCAAAACATATCATCTTAGTCATAAAAAATGAAAAATTATGGTAGTTCATCCCCACAATATTATGTCTTCATAACAAAATATTTTGAAAACACCACACTTAATTCAAATGAAATAATCACACACTCACACACATCACCAATTTAGTGTGAGCAATCTGATCAGTGATGACTGGAGAGAGGACACCAATTGTCCTCCATCCTCCATGTATCATCCTGCCTCTTGTTTCATGCTGCTAATTTATCTGGATGTCACCATGGGGATCAATTACAAATTAGACGTCGGATTCTAGTGATGGTGTGTCCATAAGGCAATTGTTTTTCTACAACTTTTGACAATTACTATTAACACTATTTTGACAAATGAACAAAGAATACATAAGAAATTCATCATTTTGTGACACTTAACATTATATTCTATTACTCTTATTGACTAATAAATTGATGACTAGAGATTTTAAAGATTTTCCACTTTTACAATAAAGTGATATACATGACAAAACTATAACAAGATTCGACTCTTAATAACTTGACACTATTAATGACATTAAAGATATAACTTTATAACACCTATATAAAGGGTTGAATTACTCATATAATAATAAGACTTTGAATCTTATAGTTTAAATTTTAATCTCATATTGTATATAGTTTAAGCACCTATGTGGTATTGAAAAATGTCCATATTATCCAATTTGCATTCATACAAATTGTTTGTGCATATGGTGGTGGTCTTTGGCATACATGATTAATGCACACAAATAAGAGGATAGAATCCAAACAATAGTGCTCATCTCATGGAACATTCAATAAGTTATCTGCAATGGAACACTCATCAATGTTCTACTATTAAGACACAAAAAATTCATATGTGGACTGTTAAAGAAGGCAAAAACATGGCAAATATGATTCTATACAGGAGACCGAGAGTAAGTTTTTCTTCACTAGAGCCTTTGGAGACTTTTACAATAGTGTGTGGTAGATCCAATTCTGATTGTGAGAAATAATCCACAGTAAAAGAGCATATAAAGACACAAATCCTCTGTATGAAATGCGTACTCTATCAAAAGCTTGATTCACATATAATTAAAATAGTAATAATTTGTTTATAAATCAATCTCATATTTGGAGATATGTTGATGAACTCAATACAAACAAGTTACACTTTTTGGCTTATTTTTGTGTGGAAAATATTACACTTTAGGATAGCGTGCGTGTAGAATTCAATGTACAAGTATATCATGTAATAAGGCATGATTTGAAATGCACGAATCCATATGTAATTAATTGATTTTAATTTATCCTTCTCCACTTCAATAAGATGCTTAAATGAAGTTCATGGATTTTATTATCTAACCATAGGGTAATGCATAAAACTTGATACAACTCATCAACATGATGAAGAGTAATTGAATTTCCCCTATAAATACAATATTCTTTCATTACTATCAGACATCTCTAATATGGAATCATGATTTTTTTTCAAGTTGCACAATAAAGATCAAAGATTATAATACACAATAATATTATTCAATTTGGATATTACAATATTACTAATACAATGGCTATTATATGGCCATGGAGCTAATAGGAACAACCTCCTACCAAATAGGTAACGATAGACCTATTTATAATAATACAGGTGTAACCAAATAACCATGGAATATATTGATATTATAACAATATATTCTAATAATAAATTAACTTACTAATTACTACCATTAAAAATTAATTACCTTTTGCAATAATATAGGATGTCCTGACAAGGTTTGGGATGGGAAATGTGATTGCTACCTTGTTCCCCTTCTAAAGTAATTTATTTTCCTTTTTTTGGAGTTTATGTGTGTCCTTGATTTGGGAAATAATGGTCATTTGAAAAAATATTGGGAGAAAGTAAATGTCTATGGGGAAAGGATTGTAATGGTGAATTGGGGAAGGTAATCCTTGTTGGAATCCATGTGGAGCCAACTCACCCTTATCCTTGCTTATTCTATAAATAAATAAGTGTTGTGTTTTGTATTTGGGGGTTGGAAAAATCACACTTGTTTTCATTTGGAAAATTTGTTCTTGGAGGAGTTTGGAAATTAGAGAAAAGGACAATGAATGAAAAAATATGGATGTGAGGTAGGGTTTGGAACATTGTTTTACATTGTTGCTTATTATTCTTACATGTTGAAAATGGTGTCCTTTGTTTATTGCTCTACCTTGGTTGTTGTGTTAATTTTTATTCCAGTTATAAGTTGTTTTTGTTGTTGCAATGAAATGATTTCAGATTATTTTTATGATTATAATTCTCATTGAGGATGTGATATTGTGGTATATCATTTGGAGGGAGTTGGGGTAGATACGGGTTGGCCTTTGGTGGAGAGAAAATGATTGGTTTAAGAGGTATAAAGTGTATTGAAGAAATAAGTAGGCTAGTAAATTTGAGGTTCAAGGCCAATCCCCCTACCTTTGTTGTTTTTGTTTCTTGCATTTGTGTATTTTATTCTTGTGTTTTGGATCTTATGGAGGTAGAAAATTTTTATTACTCAAAGGGTCATTGGTTTGTATATTTCTAATTTGTGGGTCTCATGGGCCATTGTGGGAGATAACCCCTTCTCGAATGGGTTTGGTTGAGTTGAGAGCGTTTCTTGGATCCCCCTCGTGTGCTTGGATATATTTAGAGATTACTAGTGGTTGGACCTTGCAATTAAATTCTTATTGTGATGGATAATTTAACTCCATATTTTTATGAATGTAAACATGTTCCCTTCGATTTGTAAGCCTTGGAAACAACTATTTGGGGCATTATAATGTATTTTATGTAATGGGATTTTTATACTTGAAGGGGATTCATTGTATATTGTAAACTTAAAAGTCAATTTTTATTCAACGAGTGTAAAGTTGTTTTATTTTGTAATGTAAACATGGTATATATCTCAGGTTGATGAAAGTTAGTGTTCTTGGTTGGCTTTAAACCAATTAGATCTGCATTGAGATTTATTTTATATGAATTAATCTTGTAAGGTTTCATAAACTAAATTTATTTCTTAAGGGTATATAATGTTGGAGGTTGGTTTAATTGTAGATATCAATTAAATCTTCCAGTTGGTGCATCCCATCTAGTAAGATAACATATGCAAAACCATGTACTCTTACTAGCTAGGATACACATGGGTATGGCCATCCTTCCATATAGCTTGCATGGAAGGGTGACCATATCCATGGTGAACCTCTCCAACTCCAAAGTTATCTTGTTGTTTTCGATGAAATTGATTTTTTTTTTAAATTATTAAAAAAATATGGCAACATTGTTTTTGTATGCATGGATGATTCTTTCCCTGTTATAAGTGGAAAATTTTAATGTAGTTGTAGCAGTATCAAGAGAAATGGGAAAAACATTTCTTAATTATAGTTGACATTTCCCTTTCATATTGGAGTAAAAATGGAAATTTTAGTAGTTACTCGACATGTTAATTGTATAATAACATTGTTGTAGTTTTCTAAAAAAAAATAACAGTACTGGTGGTATTTTATAATCCATCAACCTTCTCGTCTTATATTTTATGTTGATGGGTTAAGGATGAATTTCATTTTTGTTGTGCGTGAATCATGTAATTTGTTAATATAATTTTATTTACCAAATTTATTCTAGTAAAATATCATTCACAATTGGAGGATAACTTAGAATGTAATGCTACTACCAACCTATTAGCCAAATGAGTAAATCTACAACCAGTGTCTAAACATACGACTTATGTTTTACTATAATTACCTCTAGATATTTAAATAAATACTAGATTATTTTGGTATACATGTGTGTGTGTGTGTATGGTAACATTAACATTTTGGAGTTATTTAAATTGTAAAGAAAAATTTAGAACAAAAATTAGGGTCCAACAAAAAAAACTCTATTAACTAATCCAAAACAATAGCTGACAGAGAAAATAAAATAGATATTTTATGACCACAGTGGGATTCAAACCCAGGACATTTTATCCTATATATACACTCACACTAAAATGGGTTATATATAAATCCTAAGTATATCATGGATGGTGAACCATCCTAAATGGCCTTTCATGCCTGTCATTTTGTTAACATAACAATACAAGCATTTTAATCGAGCATCTAGAGGCGCTTAAAACAATGAAACCATAATTAACATTGTAAATTTAACAATAATATGGATAATTGGAGCACGTGTAGAAGTCTCTACCCTCATTCTTAAATAAATAGAATATTTACATGTGATATGATAAATTGAGCTCTCCCTCATATCCATCCTAAATCAATACGATTATAAGTTAAATCAACATGCACACGGAGTTAAATATGTAACCCTAATATCTCTTCATTTAATCAAAAATAAAAAAAAATAAGAAAAATAAATCACCACTTCCTCCTCCCTAACATATCCCCACCCCCATCCCTTCCTTATCCTTTGGTCCCCATCTTCATTTTCCTCCCTACACATTAAAAAAATTAAATAAAAGAAAACATACCACAATGCAAAGAAAAGAACAACAAAAACCCTAAGTAGAAAAGCAAATAAAAATATGTATAGAAAGAAGAATAGGGTTAGAATTTAGTTATTTTGTTATGTTTTAGGAAAAAAATTAAAACAAAAACAGTGATGATGTGAAGTATTTCCATAGCAAAATAATGTAATCCACTTGTTTGTAGTATGTTGGAGAAGGAGTGCAAGTTGTTCATATTCTTGTTGCTCATCGTGCAAAACAAATACTACCTTTTGTGGATTCTTCTTCCACTCCACTTATGAAATTAGCTTATATTTTCTCAAATCCCCATACTTTCTCATCTTTTATGGAGTTGGAACAAGAGATTTTAGATAGGGAATTTCCCATCAAAGTAGATCCGATGGAGGAAATAAGGTCGGACCTAGCGTTAGCCATTTTGTTATATCTTGTGGAAGAAAAAAAATGGAGAGAGCATTGGTCATCAGATATTATTTATAAGTAGATGAACTAGTTCCATAGGATCAAAGGAATTCTGCAATTGGTAGAGAGATATCACAAAATCCCATAAGGAAATGAAAATTCACCTTCCAGCCATAGGATGAAGGCTTAGCTATAAAACTCGCCCCGTCAAGGGACATGAAAGATGTAATGTTCGTTATCTTTCAACCATGGGTTATATTTTCTATTCTCTATTCTGAGATTTTCTGGGATTAAAAAATGAACACAAGATGATTCAGGGATAGGTATAGATTGAAAAACCCAGTAATTATGTTCAGCGATTGGTATAGGTTGAATAAATTTATAGAATTTTTGGTACATCCATAGGTTGGAAAATCTCTAAAATCTATGAAAATTCCTTAATTTTTTTTTTTAGGTTATGGATCCTTAATTCATGTGTGAAAGTGTTGAAGACTATACATTAAGAGTACTGTACACTTTCCAAATTGTTTAGTTGGGGTTCAGGGGCGTAACCCATGAGAAAAAAAAATTATCGTTCAAAACGTGCCCCATATACCAGGAAACGTGTTTTTCCCATATGGGCGGGATTTTTACCCATAGGTTTATGGGATGGGTTTGGCCCATGGTTTTGATACCCATGGTTTAGTAAAATTGCTTAAGTAGTTGTCTATTTATATGGTTTTGTGCATATGGTAGGTAACATAGTAACATTGTAGATGTGTTTTGAATTCAGGTGTGAATTCTGTAGAGTTTTTTGAGCATAGCTCCAAACAGATCTAGGTATTGTATTGAGAGAGTGGTGGCTTGTAATAAAATATGAGCAAGTGATTCTTAGTGGAAGTAGCCCAAATTGGGTGAACCATGTTAAATAATGTCTCTTTGTGTTCTTTTATTTGAGATCTGTAATATTTTATGCATATTAGTTTCTACTGTTGCGATTCTGTGAAGGATTATTCCACATATTTTATTCATTATATCCTAACAATTGGTATGAGAGCCTGGTTTCATTTGATGAAGTGTTGAATCAAAGGGAAAGTTTTATTGTGAGTAGGAGCTATGGCAGATGATGGAAGATCTAGGGTTGATAAATTCAACAGGTAGAATTTCAGTATTTGGAAGATGCAGATGGAAGATTACCTTTATCAGAAGGATCTTTATACTCCGTTGTCTGATAAGGTTAACAAACCCTCCAGCATGATAGATGTGGAATGGGATTTTCTGGATAGGAAGGCACTTGGGACAATCCAGTTGTATCTTGCATCTTCGGTATTATTTAATGTTTCAAAGGAAAAGACTACAAAAGAACTGATGGATGCATTAGGGAAGTTGTATGAAAAACCCTTTGCCTCTAATAAGATATTTTTAATGAAAAATTTGTTTAATATGAAGATGTCTGAGAATGGTTCAGTAGCATGATCATTTAAACTGATTTTAATATGGTTGTGAATATGTTAGCTTTAGTTATAATAGAATTTGATGAAGAAGTTAGGGCTTTATTAGTTTCTGTGCTCTTTACCTGAGAGTTGGAATAGCCTGGTAATGGCGGTAAGCAACTCGGTCCCCAGCTAACTCAAAGTTTAAGTTTGAGGATGTTGTAGGGGTGATTCTAAGTGAGGAAATGTGAAGAAAACGCTCTGGGGAATCTTCTACTTCAAGGAATGCTTTGACAGTGGAAACTAGAGGGAGACAGAATAATAGAGGAAGCCGTGGAAAATCAAAGGATCGAACAAGGTCATAATCCAAAAACAAGATAGTATGTTGGCACTGTGGAAAGTCTGGGCATGAAAAGAAGGATTGTTGGGAGCTTCAAGACAAGAAGAAGCAACAACAAGAAAACAAGGAGGAAAATGTGGCAACGGGTTGTATGTCAGGATTCTTTGATTCTTTCTTTGCACAATATTACCTAATCTTGGGTTTTAAACTCGGGGGCTTCTTTCCATGCTACTCCACATAGGCATTATTTTCATTGATTATGTTCAAGGAGATTTTGGGCATGTTTTTCTCAGTTATGATGAGCCTTGACAGCATAGTTGGAAAAGGTTCCAGTTCAGAATAAGATGCAAAATGGGAATACTTGGCTATTGAAGGATGTCAGACATGTGCCTACATTAAGATGAAATTTGATATCGGTAGGGTAGTTGGGAAGTGATGGTTGTACTGTGATATTTACAGTGGAATCTTGGAAGGTTACCAAGGGTGCTCTTAGAAGGTGGAAAGAGGTAAGAAGGTTGGAACCTTGTATTTAACCACTTATAGCACTAATATTTGTAATCTTGTGGATTCAGAAGTAGATACAACATTGTGGCACTATAGGCTCGGTCATATGAGCCATAAGGGCATGGAGATCATAAATAAGGATTTTCCTGGATATACAAGAAATAGGTTCGGAGTTCTGTGAGGACTGCATATATGGGAAACAGAAGTGAGTAAGGTTTCTCAAGGTTTGGACCTACAAATAAGGAGAGCAAGTTAGAGTTGGTGCATTCTAATGTATGGGGGCCGACTCAGGTATCATCTCTTGGGGGTTCAAGTTATTATGTTACTTTTATTGATGATGCAAAAAGGAAAGTTTTGGTTTATTGTATTGGAAACAAATCTGATGTAATTGACACTTTTGTTAAATGGAAAGCCTTAGTAGAGAATGAAACAGGTGTTAAGCTAAAATGTCTCAGGTCAGATAATGGAGGGGAGTATTGTAGCAATGAATTTGATGATTATTGTTCTAAGAATGGAATCCATAGGTAAAAGATACAGTTCCAGGAACTCCACAGCATAATGGGGTGTCAGAAAGGATGAACAGAACAATAATGGAACATGTTAGGAGCATGAGGTTACATGCAGGACTGCCTCTTTCTTTGTCGGGTAGAAGCGGTGAGCACAACTATGTACTTGATAAACAGAGGACCCTCAAGTGCCTTGGATGGAGGCATACCTGAGGAGGCTTGGTATGGTAAGAAAGTTGATTATTCATTTCTGTAGAGTCTTTGGATGTGAGGTGTTTGTCCATATAGATAAGTATGATAGGACCAAACTAGAGGCTAAATCATAAAAATGTACTTTCATTGGTTATGGTGGTGATGACTTTGGATATAAATGTTGGAGTAATATAGGACAAGAAAATCATTCGATCTAGGGATGCGTTCTTTAATGAGAAAGTCATGTATAAGCAGCAGTTGCAAGAAAATAGGGAAGAATCCAAGAAAGAATGTTCAGTCGGTAGAGGATCTTCCGGATGGGAAAGTGACACATGAATCAGTGTCAGGAACCTCCTTAACAGGAACCCAAAACTCCTATATTGAGGAGGTCTTCTAGGGTAAGAAGAGAACCTGAACGGTTTTATCTCCTTCTCTTTATTATTTTATTACTCACTGATAGTGGAGAGCCAGAGAGCTTTGATGAAACAATGCAGGTAGATGTAAGGAAGAAGTGGGAGCAAGCCATGGATGAGGAGCATCAATCTCTTATGGAGAACCAGACATGGGATTTGGTGAAGCTACCCGAAGGCAAAAGAGAATTACATAACAAGTGGGCGTTTAGAGTCAAAGAGGAAGGAGGAAAGAAAAGATACAAGGCCCAGTTAGTGGTCAAAGGGTTTACACGGAAAAAAGGTATAGATTTTTATGAGATTTTTTTCCCCTGTAGTAAAAATGACTTCTATTAGAACTATTCTTAGAATAGTTACAGTAGAAGACTTGCACTTAGATTAGCTTGATGTAAATACTGCATTTATCCATGGTGATTTTGAGGAGGAACTATATATTGTAACGCCCACAAAAAAATGGCACACAAGACTACATAGGGAAACACATGATAAAAATTTTTTTGACTTGCCTCGACACACAACATGACACAACATGTCATCGCAAGGTTACAATCAACTCTGGGAACCACTTGTTACGAGTATGACCACAAGGTCAACACGGAAACGTTCACACTCAAAAAGGATAAATACACTTTTTCTTTTTTACAGAACAACATAGAAGTCCAACCACATGACACTCACATAGCTAGGGAAAGCCACAGTAAGAAATGATTGAAGGTTATTTATTTTGATAAAACACCCTTTAACTCATGACTTATGTTTTCAGAGAGATTCAAGATATGAGTTCGCATGATTCATCTTACCAAACTAAATTATTTTCTTATAGCACTGTACAGAGTAGTTCACTTATAGTCTTCTCATTATGGACAATTAGTTGATTTTATTTATTTATTTGATAAAGGTGATAATTTAATTTCACAAGGCCATCTATTCACACTTACGCTACTAAAATCTCATTCATAACCCTTATGACAAAATTGGTTCACGTTCAACAAACTTAAGGGAAAATTACAAGGCACTTTGGATAAAGTTAAAGGAAGAATTTCAATTGAGTTCATCCTTGAGACATCGTTAGTTATTACCAAGATTTAATTGGAGCTTGAGGTTTTAATCTAGAAATATTAAAGATTTTACTTAGTCTTCATTGAAAGAGCTTTACAAAAAGGAACTATTCACTTTCCAAAAAGGCTGAGAGATAAATTTCATGGTTTCTATATTGTTTCCCCCTACTTATTAAATCTTATTATCTTCTAACAACTATCAATTTATTTCACCTTAGAATTTTTTTACGAATTTCACCATATAAAGTATAATGTTCACTAGTGTAGTTAGGGATAAACATGCTATATAATTTTTACTTAACCAAGGACTAGTTTCATCTTTGATCACTTTAGGGAATTTCTTGTTCTCAAGTAAGTCATCTCTACATTAATTTAATTGAATATATACTATTTCGTTAAACTTCTATAAGGATTAACCAACTCCATTTTATTTTACTTATAACACACCATTACAAAGTCTGTCAGAAAGTTTTAACTCAGCACTTTATTCTCAAAGATCAAGGTTTTACAATACTCATGTCAATGTAGATGATTGAATATTACTTCTCACCAAGGATAAGTTACCATTCTAACAACAAAAAGGACAAGACACACTTCATCACGTAGTTTTCCGAACATATCCAAGGCAAGAGATCTTTTAAACTCTTTTGCAAGAAATGTTACAAAATTTTACAACACATTGAACATTTTTACAAGGAACCTCATAAATTGAACTGATGAAACTTTTACACTCTGTTCCTTTAATCTACTCACATAATCCATCTGCACAAATATTAACTAGAGTCAGTTCGCTAGAACTGAGCATGATAAGATATAAACCTCACCTAAAAATTTATGCCATCTAGCATTTAAATAAATGAAAGTTTGCAATACTCCCTATCAAATAATTTCTAACATGCATTCAAATCTTAACTGCACATCTCATGATAATACATTTCATACTCATTAATGTTCACTCCCCTAAGATCTGCTTACATGTGAACAAAATTCCAAGTGGCTAGATATACAACCTTAACCATGCAATTAATCATACTTAAATTACAGTAATAATAATATCTCTCACTTTATACCTTCAATCTACTTCTCCCATATATGTATCCAATAATATTATCTTTTAATTAAATAACCACACCAACGACGTTAAGTTTCTATAATAAATACAAGTATCAATCTTATATTATTCATCGATATTACTCAAGCATCAAACCTTCATAGATAATCAATGATTATATGTAAGTATAATTTTAATATTTACCTCACAATTTTAAGAATATACTTATGTTAACAAATATTCCACCAATCCACGAGTTCATATATTATTTAGATATCCTTTTGGTTTCTTATTACCATGTCTTTATATGTTTCTATTAGTATAAGAGTCCAACTCATTCGAATGAGTCACGATCAACAGTATTGTCATATTTTGCTAATATGTCAAAGATACATCCGACTAGCTAAGATATGTAAGCGTGGTCCAAGCCACTATAAATACAAGTATCGACATTATCTCAACTCCCAATTGAGATGCAAGTATCAATTTTTAGCCAACATAATAGTCAACGTAAATGCCAGAAAATATTCCACTCGTTAACCAAGTATTGGAATAACATATTTATCCCTACTGGTTACCTGATAACATAATATATCATGTTATATAATTCAACCTCCACTTGTATACCCCAATTTATGGGTATTAATTATTGTGAACTATATAATGAAGTTAAATAATTTCAGGTCGACTTCTATCCTTACTGTCATATATGGTATGTATAGTCCCATTATGGTAGTTGTCACCTTTACTTTAGGCTATGTATGAATCCATTTTTAGGGTAGTTCTCATAACTTCCCTATTCATCTGTTTTCCTACCAAAAAGCATTTCAACAAGCTTATAAATCAAAGTATAGGATAAATTTATAATTTCATATTTCAAGCATTGCCTGAATTTATATGCCTGAGGGCCATCACATGTCAATCAAACCTGAAGAATGTACACATTCATGAGATTTCGATGTATCCAATATTACTTTAACTAATTCGAAGATCCAAGTAGTGCCTCAAACTTAAGCCATATAATTATCCACACGAGCTAACGTCTTGAGTGCTTACCATATTCAAAAAGGTCACAAAAAAGAAACCCCATTAACACATGCTTCAGGAGCATTCCCATCTAAAAATAAGCTCATAGTAATAATAATAACAGAGGGCTTGGTGAGGGGTTTTCAATAATCCCCAAGGTAAATGGTAATCAAAAGAGTCAGATGGTATCTGGAAAGACCGGTAAAACTAGTACGACTCTCCCAAAATAGAAACCTCCAATCCTAATGGGGGGGTTTATATTATTATCAATCCATATTAAAAGACAAACACAGTCTTCCAAGAAAAATTCCCATTTTCAAGCCATGTTCTACATAATAAAAACAAGACAAGAAATATTCTAAATCTCATTCACACATCACAATATTTTCTACAGAAACCACTGTTCACAGGAATAATCATGGCAAAATGATAAACCAACTTTATAATATCGATAAGCAAGAATCACTGGAGAGAGATCAGCTCATGCAATTATGATTAAAAGTCATTCGAAAACCCAACTCTTTTTGGGCATCTCTTTCAAGAAAGATTCAATATATATATGTAAATAAATATTAAATAATATCAAGAGTCCAAATGTTATTTACTTAGTAAAAAAACACATCAACAACCCAAAAGAAACTCACATCTACAGAATTCAAACAAAAATTGTAGAGATTGATTTATCCAAATGCTAAAGGAAATAAATCATTAAGAGAGAGGGTTAGTCTTATCATGCCTTTAATGCACTTCCCAAGACAAGGGCATGCTAAAACAGGTCCGGTAACAGCAAATTGTGCTTCATGAATATTCTGATATGAAACAGATCCACCTCTATGATATTCTCTTCCATGAGTTACATCGTAAAACAAGTAAGGTCTCAATAAAGAATCTTTGTAATAAATTTCATCAGGTCTCTTGGTAACACTCTTACTGTCACTTAATCGATTTTGATAAAAATATCTTGAATGAGAAACCTGAATTTGAGGATCCATTAGATACTGAACAGATAACAACATAGTTGGACAACCTACTTGTTGGAAGCGCTCAAAAAGGCTTCTACTATACTGTAACATGCCTGGTGCCTAGCTAATTACTATTGCAGGCCATTGCTATGGATCCCCGACAAGAACACACCTCGCAGTACCCAATGAAAGTGGAGGTAACATGCCTACTTCACTAGCTGGTAGCTTCATCTATAACCACCATATCAAAGCCATGGAAGAGGGAGAATAAAGTAAACCATGGAAGGAGCGGGTCATAAAACTGTAGAGCAACATCCACCTATGCGTGGCCAACAAAAGAAAATAGCGCTCCTTTTCCCCCAAAATGCATTAGGAACAACATAAAACCATGTCCATATATTATGCTATCAGGCCCACATCTACGAGGCAGAGTAGAAGAAAATGGTATGCAAGGTAGGAATGATAGGATTCCACATTTGGTACAGGAAAGAGAGGGGGGGGAAAATGCAGCCAAGCAAGAGATTTAGAACCAACCACGTATCTCCAGAAATTTTCCACACCCCTCCTCAACAAGGAACCAGTCTGCAAGAGCCTAGATTAAAAAATGAGTCTATATGACCACACAAGGAAAAAATTCCTTCACCACACAAACTAACGTAGCCAGGGCAGATTACAACAGGCAGACCACAAAGGACAGCAGATTTGCAAATCAAAAAAATTAATAAATGGAGCATGTGTGGCCACCAACAAGGAAGGTTGAACACGCCAAGAAGGATGCATTAAAATACCATAACTATTGGTAGTTTGGTGGTTGGGAGGAGTCTACCACCATTTACTTGCAACAAGACAGGTCAATGGACCTGGTCGGCCAAGGTGGCAGTGCAGGGTGGGTGAAAGGAGTTTAAAAGTTTTAAAAACTGGGTAGTCTTCACCATGACATGGCACCCCCACGAGCTCCTCCTTTTTCAAAGATACGTGATAAACAAAATCTCTACTAAGTAAGGTAAGCTCACAAAGCATACGCAAGAAGATTATATTAATACAAATGTAAAATGAGTTACAAGATTACCTGAACAGTTCTCATAAGCTAAAAGGTATAATAATTTTTGTATGATTACTATTCAACCCGAGAAAAAATTAAATCACGTACACACGAGCAAGCTAGGGGAAGTAAGAATAGAATTCTCCATTACCCACAATGATTAAACAACTTGCAAACAGGCCTAAGTGACCAAGTGAAGAAAATTACAGGTTGACATTCAAAACCAACACGAAGCAAGAACGACCATGGCACCAAGATGGGTAACCCCTTTCTCAGTGTAGAATGGGGTTCATTCTGCAAAGCGACCAACCAAACAATAAAATCGCTGAATGATAATTAATAATAAGGTTGATAACAATCGACAATAAAAATAATGAGTTATCGTCCATCGATAACTAAAATAATAATATTGTTATTATTATTATTATTATTATTTAATTATTATTATTATTATTATCATTACCACTTAAAATAATTATTAATCATATTAACAAAGACATATATACCAACTCGACAATAATGTAAACCAATAACACTATAAAATAGAGGCCAATCGATAGTTAAATTAAAACAACATTGTTATCATTGTATACTATAAATATAACTAATTTCTACTCACACCAATAATGGTCAAAGATCCGGCTTAACTATGCGAAAACAAGATCCTTCTTTAAATAGGTTAACGCACAGGACATTACACAGTCCACACATAGAGGTGTCAATGACAACTTGAGAACGCAAGAAGGAGAGGGAAGGTTCTAAAACATCACTAAGACAAGATCTAAGACAACGGAAATTCACACAGCCATTCGACAGACAACAAAAAGAGTCATTGCGACAAGAAATAGGGTACACACCGAATGGGGCATTACAGAGGCATGAAAAGATATAAGGCCCGGTTGGTGGTCAAGGGGTTTGCATAGAAAAAAGGTATAGATTTTGATGAGATTTTTCCTCCTGCTAGGAATAATTGCAATAGAAGACTTGCACTTAGAATAGTTTTATGTAAATACTACATTTCTCCATGGTGATTTGGAGGAGGAACTATATATGCAGCAAGCAGAGGGCTATGAGGTCAAAGGTAAAGAGGAGATGGTGTGCAAACTGAAGAAGAACTTGTATGGCTTGAAACAAGCTCCACGTCAATGGTATAAGAAATTTGATAGCTTCATGATGGAGTAAGGTTATATTAGATGTCATTCTAACCATTTTGTGTATACAAAGAAATTTGAGGATGACAGTTATATTATCCTTTGTCTGTATGTGGATGACA
The DNA here is from genome assembly GCA_019776745.2 of Taxus chinensis. Taxonomy (NCBI): domain Eukaryota; kingdom Viridiplantae; phylum Streptophyta; class Pinopsida; order Cupressales; family Taxaceae; genus Taxus; species Taxus chinensis. Next base: position 582,095,385 of record CM034153.1, read on the forward strand.
TGTTGGTTGCAGGTAAAAACATGTAGGAAATAAAAGTACTCAAGAAGCAGATAAGTGAATCCTTTGTTATGAAGGATTTGGGGGCAGCCAAAAAAATCCTTGGTATGAGGATATCTCAGGATAGGAAGGAATAGTTCCTGACTTTATCTTAGGAAAAATACATTAAGAAAGTCTTATAGAGGTTTAATATGCAGGATGCTAAACCAGTTAAGACTCCTTTGGCAGGCCATTTCAAATTGTCAATGCAGCAGTGTCCTAAGAAAGAGTTGGAGAGAAACAAGATGTCCAAGGTACCTTACTCATTAGCGGTTGGTAGTTTGATGTATGCCATGGTGTGCACCAGGCCTGATATTGGCCATGTAATGGGAGTGGTGAGTAGATTTATGAGTGATCCAGGTAGAGATCACTAGCAGGAAGTAAAGTGGATCCTTCGGTATTCGAGAGGGACCATGGGGACAATTTTGTTCTATAGTGAATCAGACACCACTTTGTGTGGTTATGTAGATTCATATATGGTTGGAGATGTAGACCGCAGGAGGAGCACAACAGGTTATGTTTACACTATAGGTGGAACAACAATAAGCTAGATTTCATGACTACAGAAGCTGGTGGCTTTGTCAACCACAAAGGATGAGTATGTTTCTACCACAAAGGCAAGCAAAGAAATGATTTGGTTAGAGAAATTACTTGAGGAGTTGGGGCATAAGAAGGAGGAAGGAAAGTTGCATAGTGATAGTCAGAGTGTTATACACCTAGCTAAGAACTCTACTTTCCACTCTAGGGCAAAGCATATACATTTAAGTTAGCATTTCATCAGGACAACTTTGGAGGAAGAGAAGTTCAAGATGCAGAATATTCATACCAGTCAGAATCCTATAGATATGATGACCAAGTTGGTCACAGGGGAAAAATTGAAGCTATGTTCAACTTTGGTTTGTCTTCATGGAAACTAGTGAAGGGTTGAGAAGCTTGCTCAGAGGAAAAGTAGTCTCCAAGTGGGATATTATTAGGTTGTGGAGCTTTCTTTCATGTGTGAAAGTGTTGAAGACTATAAATTAAGAGTACTCTACACTTTCCACATTGTTTAGCCAGGGTTTGGGGTTGTGCTGGGTCCAGGGACGGAAATCCTCGGTAGTAGGGGTTCTGAGGCGTAGCCCCCGAGATTATTTTTTGCCTTACAACGTGCTTGATATACCGGGAAATGTGATTTTCCCATATTGGCGGGATTTTGACCCATAGGTTTATGGGACAGTTTTTTCCCATGGTTTTGATACTTACGGTTTTGTAAAACTACTTAAGTAGTTGTCTATTTATATGGTTTTGTGCATATGCTAGGTAACATAGTAACATTGTAGATGTGTTTTGAATTCAGGTGTGAATTTGGAGAGTTTGTTGAGCATAACTCCAAATAGATCTGGGTATTGTATTGAGAGGGGGGTGGATTGTAATAAAATATGAGAAAGTGATTCTTGGTGGACGTATCCCAAATTGGGTGAACCACGTTAAATACTATCTCTTTGTGTTCTGTTATTTTATTCTATACTTTTATTTGAGATCTGTAATATTTTCTGCATATTAGTTTCTACTGTTGCAATTCTGCGAGGGATTATTCCACATATTTTATTCATTATATCCTAACAGTTTCTATTAGAAAAAGAATAAACTTGTTTCAAAATAGTCAATGGGAGTGAAAAGAAATTGCAAAACCGATAATGGTTTTCAATGTAGATATTTTTAAATGAGCAGATGATCTAGGGATCAATAGACTCTAAAAACACATCTATGCAAGATCACTTTTTTCCACCACTATCCTCAACGACTACAATGCCATATATCAAATCAAAAATTTTATTCCATAACATAACATAACAATTGATGAAAAATTTGAAGGAAATGAGGAACTGAGATTTCTGAAGGAGAAGGCCCAAAAATTAATAAAATGAATTGAGGATAAGCGTTTAATGTAGGGTGACCTTGTCTATAAAATTAATATTTACCGGACAAGGAGTATTTAAATAAATTATAATAATTATTATTACATCATCTTTTTCTTGAAATTTCAGAAGGCTACAATAACATCTCAATTTGTAGACCAATCAAATTTTAGATACATGAAAAATTGTAATTATTTTGTTAAAAAATGTGCAGGTTCATTATTCTTTATTGTTAATGTGAAAGCATTTAGTTTTTAATGAAATTAATAAACTCCTATAATTGGTTGAAAATCACACTTATTAATAACTAGTTAACTCAAGTTGAAGACTATTGTTTACTTTCCTTACGACAGTACTTATAATAATATATAGCGATTAATCTCCCATGTAATACATATGTGAGAATTATATGATATGGCATATTATATAATAACATATTATATATTTCTATGTAATGTCTGTGGAATAGATAGGTCTAGATAATATAATATAATAAATACAATATAATTTATATTATAATTGTTTTATAAAGGGTAAAAGGAAGGTTTGAGTAGGGTCCCTTCCCTGTTACAATCCAAATAATTTATATTAGATAATATGATATTATTATATGTTATTAATAATATAATATAATATAATGAAAATAAATATTTAGTATTATAATATTTGTTAGTGATTAATTGTATAGTATGTATATATTTTTATTAATGTACATTACATAATATTACTATAATAACTATAGCGCTGATAAAAGATAAAAAAAAATATTATAATGATTATATCACTCATGACATCATACTATAATACTTTCAATGTAATGAAATGTTATTAAAATATTTGTAACACCGTATTGTAATTTTATTGCTACCATCCATTAAGTTGTTATGAAAAGTTCATAATATAATGACATTATACTATAGGTATGGGGTTAACAATTTAGGATGTTATAGCATTTTGTTACAAAAAAATACAATAAAATTCCACTATAGTGTTATAATAGATCATATTACATAATACTTTGTAATATTATATAATATATAATGTAGCGTAACAAGCCTAACATTGGGTATAGTCTCTTAGGAGACATCTTATAAAATTGGAATGATACATATAAGAATAACATGACCTCGGCACATAGCGCATGTGCATAATAAGACTCAACCACCTAGCATTGTATCGATGCATGAAAGTAAAACAAAATTCCTCGTTTTTATTCAAATAATTTTGGGGGTGTTACAGATGAACCCCAAATGATCAATTAGATTTATGCATAAAATGTTTTATATCAAATAGTAGGTACAGTCATGTATAATTGTATTGTATCCATAGTATGAAATAAATTTAAAGAGGGATAGACCCATCATAGATCGTATAAGTAAAAGAATTTTAATTGATATTTGTTATTACATTAGTGTTTCTTACAAGATTGTAATTAATTTATATTGGTTTTCATTTGTGTGAGACACCCTTTTTTATTGAAGGTATATGATATAGTATATGAGGACTAGGGATAGTATTAGAAGTATTATAATACATACTAGAAGCATAACCCTTATTAAACTACACACTGTCATATATATTGTAAGAAAATATGTTCTTAGGTAGGGAGATCTCAATATGCCCCTAAGAATTCAAGAAGGGATGTAATAAAATGATTTTTCATGATATAGAAGATAACTACATAAATTATTCATGATGAATAGACTATTAAGATGTACTCTTAGTAATTATTTTAATGCATTCTCTATAGGAACCCAAGTGTAGTACCTTGTTGGATATAAGATATGGTTTTGTGTGTAACCCAATGGGAATCAAAAATATTTTTATAAATATATAATTATTTTACTGTAATATTATCTACTTCTTGAACAATAACTTTGATATTTAGTTATTAAAAATTGTCATCATTTAAATTAGTGTGTTCATAGTCAATGCATAGTAAATAGTATAAAAATAATTTCTATTATCACAATTTAATTGTATTGATAAATCAGTGTCATCCATCAAAATTTTTGTATTGCACCAATTATTGATGGGAGGTGCAATTATACTGTACTTTAAAGAAGATATTTTAAGATTTAGCTAATATGTTCCTATTGTTGTGGAGATATATATCAACATCGTTAGTAGTGTCATTTTATAATTCCATTCATGTACACAATAGGTTTCACATTTCTAGTAACTTGCACATGAATAGGATTATATATATATATATATATATATATATATATATATATATATATATATATATATATATATATATATATATATATATATATATATATATATATATATATAGTAACCAATTTAATCATTTGAAGATTTTTGTGAAGAAATAAATATATCAATAAAATCAATCATTTCATTCCTCATCACTAGAATAAATATAAGATTAAACTCCCTCAATGAGATGGAAATATAAAATGAACTTATGTTCATCTAATATATAAAATGTTTTAAAGGGGTCACTTGTATCTTCATTATACAAAACATCGAAATTGATATAATAATATGAAACAAAAGCTAACATATTTTTTTGAACAGATGAAATGTTGTAGAGTCTAGAGTCGATTGTTGTGCTTCCCCTTTATTGGTATTTATAATTATCTAATTTCTCTAAAGTGATATGTAATTGTTCATGATCAATTGGTACTGATCCAATTATTGGATTCAAAATAGTATTATATATATATATATATATATATATATATATATATATATATATATGATTGATTGTTATGCTTCTAAAAGATTTATTTCATTTGTATCCTATTTGTGAGTAGATGATTTTTTTTTAATATAAAAAGGTTTTTCAATTATTATCATAATGATAATCACATATAATTGTTATAGTTTTTGGTGCTTGATTTGATTCATAGAGAAATAACATGTATTGAGAGAGATAAATCTGTTGTGCTTGAGTTATTAGATTCATCATTTATGAAATATCAATCAATTTCATGATGTCCACTAATTCCATGATAAATAAAAAATCATAGACCTTTGAGTTATTCAATGCAATAGTGGGGATAGTAATGAGTTGCTAAAAAGTGAATAATAAATTACAAAGGATATCATATAAGATAAAATGTTGTCTATTATTGTTTTTAAACCAAAGAGATTCATTATATTGTGGTTTCCTTATTATTTGAGATTGATCTTCTAGAACATGTACATTTTTATATTTATATTGAATTTATTTATGAAATTAAATTCTCTGGTAACGCCTACATTTTACACACCCAAATACAACAATAATAATACTAGGATAATTTTGTTTTGACTTACATTTCTCACTACACAACACCACAAGGTTCCAAGTAGAGGAACTCAACAATGCATACGACACTTACACAAGTCATCAACTCATGTAGACACGTGAGAACACCATATACATATCAATGCCACACTTTCCCCAATGAATGAATGCAAGCAATATCCCCAACCACAAGAAAAGGGACTCAAGGATTTGTAAACCCACAACACATCATTACCATGATTACATCTTTGTTACGATTAACACTGCAGTAAAATTATTATGTAAGAATAACTTTCTCCCTTTTCTACCTGCAAGTTCATAAGTTCATTCCAAATTAAACTTACAGTTTGGTCATTTAAGTTTTATCTTTATCACTTATCAAAATCTCCATCACACACATACTTATTTTCCATATTTCAAATTTCATATAAGATTCCTAATTCTCTTGCTCTTATGCTAAAGGTTTTTTTCTCAACATATGTTTGGTTGACGTTTAATTTTACCCTTATTATGAAAGGGGACCAGCCATAAGTTATCGAGGGAAAAATAATATGATTCAAAGGAGGTGAAGGTTTAATTTTCCCTTTTCTATAAACTTTATTCCATACAAAGAAATCTTTTTCTCAAACTAAGGGTGTTTTATTACCAATTTAAGTTTGATTCAGTTACACATTTACAAGACATAATTTTTTTTTGTTTTATTTTTAGTGGAATCTATATTGTCTCAAATGCCTAGTGTTGGTATCCAAATTGATTCTCCTTTGTAAGATGAGAAGCATCACATATTTAACAAGAATCCTAGAAATAGATAAATAATAATGTATGTCATTTTGCAGCTGGGGAGGTGATTCACATGGCTCTTTGTCAATCAGATGTTGGAGAAATGGATAGCACCTTCAAAAGGATTTGATCTATCCTCACTAATTTCGGTTGTTCCTTTCAACCAGGGTGAGAGGACCGATTTTGTAACCTCTGTTGGTGAAGGAGAATGAAGATATCCTTGTTTGCACAAATTTAAAACGAAACCTTGAGAAAATATGATCAATGCACCAAAATTTAACTCTCACGAAGTGTCACTTCTAAAGAATGGTGATATTTTCTAAACAAGGTTAAGGTTACTAAAGACATTATGGAATCTAGATTGATTCTACATATTTTGGCAGTAGAATTTATTCATTTGTGGACATACAAGGCAAACAGGGGTAGTTCAGGTAGGATTCATTGTTTTTAAATAATTTTTGGTGGGAGATTAAGCAGGATAAACTTGATTTTTCCAGATCTTTGAGAACCTTCATAACAATTAGAAAAATAAATGATAGAATGATTTAGAATAGCTAAAATACTCCTTCAACTAGAAGGTGTGCATCAATGGAGGCCCAGATTTGCACGGTTTCACACAATCTCTAAGAATTTAACATGAAGGCTTGCACCAAAGACTCAATCAAACATTAAAGACCATTAGTTCCTCATGCCTAAGATACACTCAAAGGCTTACAGATGGTATTTATCAATTAAATGATAGTAAATTGATTTTAAATTATTTATCTCATTACAGGATGAAGGCTCTTCTTGTAATGAAATTACAAATGCCACTAAACTTTCACAGGGATGAGATCCTATGTGATTCAGAGGGATTCTAACACAAGATTGAAATCAGAACAAGAAATACTATTTGTAGACATTCTGAAGTAAAGCGGACACAAATTTTCTAAAGAATAACACAGATTAATTCGAAGTTGATTAGATTCATCATTAGGGGAAGGTTTCGTGAACAATCTAAGAGTTTGTCAATGGTTTTACTCTTACAACCAACTTGAAATGATCAAATCTAAAACATAAGAGATTAGTAGGTTTCTCAGATGGTCTCTCAAGAAGATGGGATTTCTCAAATTTTCTAGTAGGAATTCAACCCCTGACCATTTGCATGACTAAATCATGCTTTTTATAACACTTAATTTACATCCAATCTTTCCGCCCAAGAAAAGAATATTCGAGGAAACTTTTTTTCTTACATGTTTGATCATGATTTCAAGAAAAATATGTTTAATAGGTTTGTAATAGAAAGTTGCTAGTTGTTTAAAAAGGTGAATCATTGCAAATAACTCTATCATTTTTTTAACTGGGAGCACATTTTCATCCTTTGTGCATGCAACCTCCATCATTTCATTCTTATCCCATTCTTCCTCTACAAAATTTCTCGGCATCCAGCTTCTCTGGTAATTCATGTTTTTGCAAGTGCCCGAGAAATTCCAACTTAAAAATATTAACCTTTACATTCCTTGGACTCACAAATTAATCTCTAAATCCATTCAATTACACTTTGCAGACAAACATAGACAAGGAATTTCATGAAAAATAATGCGTATTCACATCTCCAGGAGTCTTAGAGCAAAAACGGAAGAAAAATTAGATGCAATGCACATTAACCATTGATTCTACCCTTTCTCAACTTTAGATTAGAGTCGTCCACGTTAAAATGTCTTATTTGAAGCGGACCTAGGGTTTCCTTTTGTATTTTATGAATTTTGGAGAAAATGCACAATTTCCACATTTTCCCTTACCCCTCCGCCTTTGAAATATCAGCTCAACACATGGCTTAATTTGGGCCTTTGATGGAGTCGTGGCTCATTTATGTAATTTTTCCCTTTTTAACAAAAAGTCAAAATTTTCAATTTTCCTCCGCCGACCTGCCTTCCCACTTGCAAATTTTAATGTGGGCCCCAGCAGAGTTGTGGTGTATTTCATAACTTTCTCCTTTTCACAAAAAGGAGAAAATATTAAAAAACCTCTAACAACCCACCTCCCCACTTTGACTCTTCAATGTTGATCTAAAAAACTTCAAAGTGCTCTGGCGACCCGCCTCCGCGCTTGTAACTTGGAAATAGGCCACGTGTCCTTCGGGGTCAAAGGAATAATTTTTACCTCCCACTTCTAACTTTTGAATAACCAATTAGATGTTATCAAGGTCGTGGGGCCAATTTGATATTTTTTAGAAATGTGACCAAATTGGAAAATTTCACCAAAAAGACCCGTTAGGCCGTAACCAATTAAAAATGAACACGTATAAACCTTCGGGGAAAAAAAGAGAAATTCACTCCACCTTTATAAATTTCACCAGCCAATCAGAACTCAAAAAAAAGTTATCTGGGCCAAATTGATCTTTTTACAAACATAACAAAAAGTTACAAGTTATAAATAGGCCCAACCTGCTTCATCCAATAAAAAGAGACCACGTAGCTAAAGATGTTGAGATATAATTTGATAGGGAAAACATACCTGTCAAAAGGTAACATGAAGGGAAACTTCACCACTTGCGCCTATAATTGAAATTTTCTTTAAGGAAAAAGAATTTGTAAATAATTCATGGCCCAAATGTGATCCACGACCATGGAGAAGGATATTCAATAACATACAAATGAAGAAGACCTTTCACATACCCATTCAGGGAAATAGAAAAATACGACAAAGCCCATAGATTGAAGAATTTATGGAGCAAATGAGTGGAGATCAAATTGAGCACCAACATATGCTCCGAGTCTAGGATGGGTACTCCTTGCGAGTACCAAAAGAATAATAGAGAAGACCATGTGCCAAAAATCCATTGGGAAACAGAGTAAAAAACAAGCTTGAAGAGCAAAAATACAATAACCAAATCCCCCAAGACGAGCTGAAATACCAACAAAAACTAGTCACCAAGGACCAGGAAATGCTGAAATAGAAAAACACAAAAGAAGAACAAAAACAAAAGACTATACACTATATAATGGTGTGCATGCCCTGATTCTGAGAAAATAATCAAGGAATATTTTCAAGTTCCTTTGATTCTTGATATAACAAAGCTAAGCAATTTTGTTATGTCTTTAACAACTGGTCATATGATTATTTCTCTTCTCCATCCAAGTTGCTATATGACAATTTTTTTTCAGGATTATCCTTTGTTCCTATGTCAGGTTTTTCAACATCTCTTGAGGCTGCATCAAACATCAAATTCTGAGGAAAAATAATCTACTCAGGATATCTGCATTCATCAATTTCATACACCTTGAAAACAACATAGCTCATAGAGTTATAAACATTAGTGTTTGCGTGCAATACTTTATAAGAAGCATTTTTGGGGTCCTCAATAAGATATAACATTTTATTTTAACCTGGTAACTTCACAAGGCTGCCCTCAATTGGTATGGTGGCATAAGATATGTCCATTTTCACACTTCCACCCACACTAGCTTCCCACTTTCGAGATAGTAACATTCCCCACTTAGTAGGAAAATCCATAATTACTACATTAAAATTTAAGTACTTCCCTGGTTACATTGCCAATTGCACTACTAAGCCTTTGACACATCCAAATATTGGTACCTCTCTTGATTCCATGGCAATAAATTTCCCATAAGTTGTTGTTACTTTGAGTTACAACTTATTTATGACCTCAAGAGGCATTACATTAGATGAGGCTCTTGAATCAAACATACAGTTATGTAACAGCTTATCCTTAATAATCAAAGTAGTGAAAAATGGATCCACCATTAGCTGAGACTCAACCAGAAAGTTTCACAAATAAACCCTTGGTGGTTTACCCAATTTCTCTAATGCTTCTAGTTTTTCTAATTCTACAATGGTAGGAGGAACCTCTACATTGTTTACATGTTTACCTTGGGTGACCTTTTCATCTTTAAATCCCAAATATTCAAATTCTTTGTTCCATTGTTCAGGGATTCTAATCAATTCAACAATAGGAACAAAAATCTTGATCTGACTCAAGATTTGGGCTATGTCACAAGGAACATATTTGGGTAAGGCAGTGTTAGGAGGAAGGTTTACAAATTAATTTGATGGCACAGGATTTTTCATAGTTTGAGCATGGGGAGGAACACATGTTTTATTTGGTGTGACAATGCCTTTTCTAGATGCATCTTTCTTAGGGGTTTCCTTAGGGATACTGGTAATCACTGAAATTTTTGGTTTAGGCTGAGGCCCTGCCCCTTTGACAACTTTTCTCCTAGTATTATATTCTTTTTTGTGGCCAACTACTACATTCATTAACAATTGTTTGTCCTCTTCTGATGGAATTCCTCCATCTTACTTCTTAATCATTAATGCCCTTAAGTACTCAAAATCATTATTAGAAAACTCAAAATCTTGTACCATATCAATCTCAAAAGAATTAATGGGAGGAAGAGGTAATACCCAATGAATGCAATCCCAAATTTTTTCAACACTTCTAGCACTCATCATCTCACTTGATGTTGCTCCCTACTATGAACTTGTAGAGCAATCCATCATGCATGCATTATCATCTATATCATCATCATCTTATTCCTCAACTCTCTTTTCAAAATCACATGGGGAATGAGACCAGTAATAGCTATCACACCACTCAATTTCATGAGCTTCTTGAATAGCAGTAACTCTGGAAGCTAAAGGATCAGGCACCAATATGTTTTTCCTAAGGTTGGGGCTATCTATTTATTGATCCCACAGGCCCTTTACCCCTATCATCTGATCTATGATTACCTCTGGGATGATTTGTAAAAATTTCTTGACCTTGTGGCTTGTGCTGACCTTGGGAACTTTGTCTAATCCCCTTCTCTACTCTAGCCAGTTTATAGGTTATTTCCTTAATAGCTCTGGCCAAAGTTTGTACAACCTCTTCTAGATCCACAGACTTACTTGACTGAGGCTTCTTTGGATTGATCATCTTGATACCTTCCCTCTTAGGAGGATTACCAACTTCTTTGATATTGTTTTCAATCTACAAAGCCATGGTGAAGGCCTGCCTCAAAGTTCCTGGGTTTTTGTCCCTTAAATAATAGGAAGCCTTCTTATCAAAATGATCAGAGTATTTTATTAAACAAAAAAAATCACTTGGTCTCAGAATTATAGGTAGCCTATTCAACATCTTATTGAACCGAGTATTGAAGTCATGAATAGACTCATTAGGGTTATTATTAATATTATCAAATTTAGGCAAAAAAAAACCTGGGATATGTCTTATCTCCATACTGCAATCTAAAATCATTTTTCATTTTGTCCATGAGTCTATTGAGTCATTTGGTAAATATTTATACCAGTCACGAGCATCCTCCTTAAGAGTATGAATAAACAGTTTTATATACACATCCTCAAATTCAATCTCAAATTATTCCATCATATTGATAAAAAGTTTTCAATGTTGATCGCCAGTGATAACGTTTTCTCCTTGAAATTTAGGCAGTCTATTTCTAACATCTTGTGGCACTACATTTGGATATCCAACCATACCTCTAAAATCTACAGGACCAAAATTATTGACAACAAATGGAGGTATGGGTGGGGGTTGGGCCATATTGTTATGAGGAGGTGAATTTTTAGGAGAAACAAAATGATGAGAAGTGAGGGGTCTATGGGGAAAATGAATGCAATTCTCAGAATGAATGTTCTCTAAAACCTCTATTTCTTAGAAGATCCTACAAGCTTTGGAAAACACAGGGACAAAATGAGACACAAAATTTTCAAATACAAAAGAAGGCCCCTCTCTAGATGGAGAATTTATATCTACAAAAATACTACCTAATTCATAAGCACTTGAAGAAGTATGGACATCTTCAATGATAGGATGTTCAGTTTCCACAATTGATAACTCTTTTCTTGATTTCTAATCTCTAACAACTTTCCAGATTCTTCTTCCTTTAGAATTTTTCTTTCCCAATTCTGGAAACAACCTTCTAATAGGGTCTTTAACAAAGAAATATTTTCTTCCTTCCAAATTTGCAACAATTAGTGATAAATTTCAATTGACAGAGGTTAAGACACTGACATTTATCAAAAATTAATTCAACATGGAGTCGCCACTAAGGATTTTCACCTTAGTTGTGCGAATGTACTAAATTTGATCTGTCAAATGTCTGTCAACACTAAATTCATGCAAAGCTTCACAAATTTGACCTTCCTTTACCCTTATTTAACATTGATGATGTAAACTTAGTGCAAAAACCAACAGAAAGTGGAAATATTGCACACAGAACTTGTAACTTGCACAAATCTTATAGATATCAACAAAGGATGACATTTAAACAACATATTAACACTTAGATCATGTAAGAAACATTACCTGGGTCAGTATGTGCACACTTTTATCAAATAGTCCCTGGCAATGGCACCAAACTGGGTGTTGTTGCTACACAAATGGATCCTGGTGTTCAAATAATCCCCAGCAATTGTGCCAATCTGGTGTTGTTACCACACAAATAAGTCCCAGAGTTTAAATAATACCTAGCAACACTAATAAGTCCCATGAAACGTTGCCAATATAGGTGTTGTTGCCACATAAATAGGTCTCGGTGTTCAAATAATTCCCTATAACGGTGCCAATATGGTGTTATTTCTACACAAATAAGTCATTGAGTTCAAATAATCCCCGACAACACTAATAATTACCTAGCAATGGTGTCAATCTCATGTTGGTATCTAAATTTAGTCTCCTTTACAAGATGAGATGCATCACAGATTTAACAAGAAGCCTAGAGACAGAGAAATCATCATGTATGTTGTTTTGTATCCGGGGTGGTGATTCAGCTCACTCTTTATCACTTAGATGCTAGAGAAATGGATAGCACCTTCAAAAGGATTTGATCTATCCTCACTACTTTAGGTTTTTCCTTTCAACCATGGTGAGAGGACCCATTTTCTAATCTCTGTTGGTGAAGGATAATGAAGATATCCTTCATTGCATGAATTTGAAAGGAAACCTTGAGAAAATATGATCAATGCACCACAATTTAACTCTCACGCGTTTTCACTTCTAAAGAATGGAAATATTTTCTGAACAAGGTTAAGGTTACTAAACAAATTATAGAATCATGATTGCTTATGCATATGTTGGCAGTAGAACTCATTCATTTGTGGACATACAGTGAAAACAGGGGTAGTTCAGGTAGGATTCATTGTTTTTGAATAATTTTTGGTGGGAGATTAAGTAGGATAGACTTGATTTTTCCAGATCTTTGAGAACCTTCACAATAATTAGAAAAATAAATAACAGAATGCTTTAAAATAGCTAAAATATTCCTTCAAGAAGAAGGTTTGCAATAATGGAGGCCCAGATTTGCATGGTTTCACAAAATCTCCAAGAATTTAACATGAAGGTTCGAGCTAATGACTAAATTAAACATTAAATACCCCAGGTTCCTCACACCTAAGATACACTCAAGGGCTTATAGACAATTGTTATCAATGAAATGAAATTAAAGTTATTTTAAATTGTTTATCTCATTACAGGATGAAGACTCTTCTCGTAATGAAATTGTAAATGCCACTAAACTATCATAAGGATGAGATATTGTGTGATTTGGAGGGATTTTAACACAAGATGTCAATAGGACCAAGAAATACTATTTGTAGACATTATGAAATAAAGCAGAAACAAATTTTCCCATGTTCAACACAAATTAATTCAAAGTTTATTAGATTCATCAACAAGGGAGGGTTTCTTGAAAAATCTCAGAGCTTGTCAATGGTTGTACACTTGCAACAAACTTGACATGATCAAATCTAAAACATAAGAGATTAATAGTTTTTTCAGATAGTCTCTCAAGAAGATGGGATTTCACAATTTTTCTTGTAAGAATTCAACCCCTGACCATTTGCATGACTAAAGCATGCTCTTTATAAATATCAATTTACATCCAATCTTTCTCCCCAAGAAAAGAATATTCGAGGAACCTTTGTTGGTTACATGTTTGATCATGATTTCATGAAAATGACTTTTAGTAGGTTTGCAACAAAAATTTTCCCGTTGTTTAAAAAGGTGAATTATTACAAATATCTCCATCATTGTTTTAACTAGGAGCACATTTTCATCCTTCATGCATGCAACCTCCATCATTTCATCCTTTTCCCATTCTTTCCTCTGCAACTTTGCTCTGCATCCAACTTCTCTGGTAATTTGTGTTTTTGCAAGTGCCTGAGCAATTCCAATATCAACCTTTACATTCCTTGGAATCACAAATTAAGCTCTAAATCCATTCAATTGCACTTTGTAGACAAAAATGACAAGAAATTTAATCAAAAATGATGAAAAACTTCAAAGTGCTTTGATTTTTCAATACTGAGCAAAAAAACTTCAAAGTGCTCTGGTGACCCGCCTTCCCTCTTGTAACCTGGAAATATCCCATGTGTCCTTCTTTGGGGTCAAAGGAAGACTTTTTCCCTGTTGCTTCTAACTTTTGAATAACCAATTAGATGTTATTGAGGCCGCGGGGCCAATTTGATATTTTTGACAAATGTGACCAAATTGGAAAATTTCACCAAAAAGACTAACCAGGCCACAACTAATTAAAAATGAACACGTATAGACCTTTGGGGCAAAAAAGATAAATTCACTTCACATTTATAAGTTTGACCAGCCAATCAGAACTCAACGGGGCCATGGGGCCAAATTGATCTTTTTGCAAACATAGCAAAAGTTACAAGTTATAAAATAGACCTGACCTTCCTCATCCAATCAAAAGAGACCACGTAGCTAAAGATGCTGAGATATAATTTGATAGGGAAAACATGCCCATCGAACAATAAGATGCAAGGGAGCTTCACCATTGCCGCCCGGAATTGAAATTTTCTTCAAGGAAAAAAATCGCAAATAAATCATGGTCCAAATGTGATCCATGACCATGGAGAAGGATCTTCAACAACATACAAATGAAGAAGACGTTTCACACTCCCATTCAAGGAAATAGAATAATACAACAGAGCCCACAAATTTAAGAATTTCTAGAGAAAACAGGGTGAGATCAAATTGAGCACTAAGACCTAGTCCCACAAACAACAATTTGTATTCATTATTAACAAAAATTCAATGCCTAAATCATCCATAAGGACTTCAACTGAATTTTTGTTCCTAAACCATTATCACATATACTCTTGTATTCTCATTTCATTTATAGTTTTTCTTAGGTCTCTTTAATTTTTTGTCACTTTATAACATAAAGAGTTATGAAAGTACTTTTTTACCATTTTGAAGAAGTATATGATTGGAAGCATTATAAATACACATGACCCCAAGTTAACCTCTTAATCAACCGAGGTTTGGTTCATTTCCAATTGCACCTACTGATCTACACCTCAACTATATATGATTCTAAGGCAAGAGGACATATTTATGCTAAACAACCTTCATGAAATACCAAGGTGTTATGTTGTTAGTAACCAAGGTAACACATCTAGATGAAAGGAACTAAAGAGTTTATTAACAAGATTTTAAGTCATAGAACAACTATTTCTCTATCTCCATTTCTGTCATCTAGGGGTCCCATAAGGAATTCATTCAATAAAAAGTAAAAATTCTAGATCTAAATTTGTAATGATTATTACTCCACTGGGCTACTAAAGAATTAATATCTCTACTTACTCCATAAATGGTAAGGTTACACCACATAGTTGTTTCTTCGAACAATGACTCTTAAGATGACTGTTATCCCAAATTTTTCCCACAGAAAAATGATCAAACACTACCCCATGTGGGAAGAAATTCAAAAAATGGTTCCACTGTGCGAGCCCATGTTTCAAATACAACAAAAAGGTTGTAGGCGGGCTCTACAATGGAATAGCAGGGTTGGGGAAGGAGAAAAATAAAGCACCTAGCCTGAAACTTGAAAATGATGATAGCAATTCAAAATTAATTGCCATTTTCCCCACTCAACCAAATGTTGTGAATATTTGATGTGATGTGAAGTATATTTTGTAGCTGCCAAGAGTTAGTTAATACCTTGTTCAAAGTTAAAAAAAATCGTAAGTCCTTAAGATATGATAGGTGATGCATTAAACTTATTACACGATCCATCTGTAATCCTCCACTACCTCCTCTAATGAAACACCTCCATCACCTACTTCAACTACTCTAGACTTCCATATTTTGACGAGTTCAACCCATACATCTTCCCTGACAGATATCTAAATAAAAACATTAACATGTTTACATCTGATGCGTATCTGACACCTGCATTATACTGTATACCATACCTTAGCTTGAGGAGCTATGGCTTGATTGAATCCCAAACACTTGCCCCAAAATAATAAATCATCGAACTGACAAAAACTCACACATGCCAAGGCACACATCAGTTGTTTTGAGTGGTCAAGGGAAATACATTAATTAAGCTAAGTAGTACAGCCTTCGATAGCTTCAGGTTTTGTTCTTAAAGCTAACCGAAGAATGTAATGGTCAAAGCATTGCTCCTCAAGAAAGGGAAAAACGATCTACACACACCTTCACAGGCAACCTCAACACACCTCGCAATCAAGAAAGTCTCCACACTCCTTGCAACTTTTTGTTCCTCCACCTTGTGACGTTTTGTGCCATGCACATGGATTCACAATACATTGCAACACTGGCACAGCACCTTGCATCATACCATGCAACTCCATCATGACTCGCAACACATTCTTCACTTTGCATCTTGTGTAAAGCTTTGCAGTACACTGGTCCACTTCATCTCACAATCTCATGTACACCACACATCAACCTCACAATACTCGCAGTACTGTGACATCTAGCAGTACTTGTAGTATGGCACAACATTTTGCAACAATCACAGTGGTCTTCAGCCTCATAGTGCTTTGGGATGTTGATCATGGTTTTGCACGACACACCACACCTCCACAATCTTGTGCATCACCTTTGCATTTAGCCTTCATGTGACAACCTACCACTGTCATGCGACATACCAAGTGGCACTCCCAACATTCGTGCCATGTCAAAGCATTTATTAGCACCATGCACATTGGAAGATCAACCATGACTCACCAAGAAGATGAACCATTTCGTAATTGTTCCTTCTCTTATCTCTCACACACACACGCACACATGCACACGCGCATGCGCACCGCACACA
The DNA here is from genome assembly GCA_019776745.2 of Taxus chinensis. Lineage (NCBI taxonomy): Eukaryota > Viridiplantae > Streptophyta > Pinopsida > Cupressales > Taxaceae > Taxus > Taxus chinensis. The sequence continues at coordinate 582,112,445 of CM034153.1, forward strand.
CACACGCACACATGCACACAAGAATGACATGAATGACATCCAGTGATAACCCTGGTCCAGCGAAAAAAAGGAAATCAACACACCGAAGGGTGTGGGTCCTCCAAACAGACTCGACCATTTCTGTCCCCCAACTGGATGGAACTGAGTTTTGCTCCACGCTGGATCATGAGGTATGTCCACATATTGATATATGTATGATGACATTGTGTAATCAACTCAAAGGAGGTTTGATACTAACCAAAATCTGACAGAATATATTATTAATAGTCAGCTAAACAACTGTTGTGAAACATCCGTCTTTACCATCATGAAGGTCTTATCAGCCCTGACACAACAGGGCTGACACAACAGGTTTTAGATTTCTGCTTGATGTAAATTTTCATACATATATACAAAAGTACCTTTTTATACCATGAAGTAAACTGATATACTGAGAAAATTGTGCTCAAAAGCTTATTAGCAATTTAGCACACGAGTTATACTCTTCACTAAGGTTCAAATATGCACCAACTCTGTTATAATACACTCAAAGGAGGTTTGATACTGACAGAATATATTATTAATAGTCAGCTAAACAACTGTTGTGAAACATCCGTCTTTACCATCATGAAGGTCTTACCACACCTGACACAACATGGTTTTAGACTTTTGCTTGATGTAAATTTTCATACATATATACAAAAGTCCCTTTTATACCATGAAGTAAACTGATATACTGAGAAATTTGTGCTCAAAAACTTATTAGCACACGAGCTAATACTCTTCACTAAGCTTCAAATATACACCAACTAATTATTTTTGCGATGCATAAACAACCCAACGATTCAAATCCTACACCTGACCCTTCATATTCTCTCATTCTGAGCTTACTCGTCAAAACTAGCAATTAATGTTAACACTATGATGCCTAAAGTACAACACTAATGACATTAAATATGACCTATGAACCTAATGACAATTTAAATGCTTTACACATAATGTTCATAAATCCCAACAGTAATTCACACAGCATAAAAAACAAAAGCTTACCTCAAGTTGTGAGAGAATAGCCTGAATTAAATGCTCAAACAAAGTTGTCCTTTCAGCCTCAAAATGCATGCAAATAAAGAAGGCAATTATATATGACACAGACTGCAACCGGTCTATCGTGACTAAACCCCAAATTTTATGCAACACACTTCAGAACAAACTTCTTGATTTCCCTGCCAAAAACATGCTTTAATTAACAATGTCACTAAAACTTATCCTTCACAAGCAAATATATTCTTAGAAATTTGGCAAATATATGTGGATAAAAATGTGATTTTTTCAAAATTGTTCTTGCTTGCCTTTCGACGATTATCCTAAAGCGTCTAGATGCTACTGGAGTGTGACTGAACTCTGTAAAAATCTTAGAGTGCAGGGGCAAATCCTGAATTTGAAAATGAAATCAATGTATCTCACAGCAAGAAAACAATCAATGTGATATAAAACAATCTGCTATCATAGTAAACAGTGCATTTGAAACTTGCAAAGTGAGATCTCTGGTCTCCCCTAGAAATCTGATGAAATTCAGGGGTTTTCTGTTGAGAAGAGCACATATACCATAACTCAGTTTATGATGTATCATACACTCACTCCAGATGGAAGATAACCATGAAATTAGATCATATTAAAGATTGTGTAAAGAGACCTATAAATCTAGACATTCTTTCTCACTTTTTCCATTTTCAGTATTTCCTATCTTCCAAACATGATTTTAGTGTGTCATTTTCTGAAGAAAAAAGAAAATTGAAATTATCCTAAAATAAATATTGTTTAGCCTTCTAAAATCTAGGCAAAACATTTGGCTAAAATTTCCTTATGATCATTTTTTGATGGAAAAAAATAAGTCAAATTATGTAATGTTTATGCTATCAGGTAAATTAATGTAAGTGTGCAATAATTCAAACATTAAATTAATAAAGACCAAGGAGTAACAGGGTAAACCTGAATAATGGTGAAATCGCTGAAGCTTTCTGCCTATGTACTTGCTTCTCATGATCAACACTAGCAATCTTTTCTTCAAATCTGCAAGTATAATTTCAACACAGTGGTTACTCAAAGCAATCAGACACTTCATGTCTCACTAAAAGGTAAACTAGCCTCTAAGAGTAAATAGAGGCTAAAACAACAGAGAACAGATCACAAAGAATATATGCAGTCAGCATTCTGTAGAATTGTGTATTCAGATAGAAAGTACCTAAATCAACCGTTCCCCCCAAAAAGGAGCTTTCTACATCAGCATTAATTAAAATGAAGAGTAAGTTTATTCAGTGACATTCTGTATAAAATAAAAGCCTAGAATCCTGAAAAACTTTGCACCGAGGCATAACACTTTAGGAAAAAGTTGTTACCCCTCCTATCAAGAACATTTCAATTTTTAGAGTACATTTAGACTAAAACAACAGAGTTTCAAGTCACAAAAGTTATATATCGTCTACATTTTGTAGAATTGTGTACTCAGATATATAATACCTGAAGGAACCCTCGCAAAACACAAAGGATCGTTCCTTTCCCTATCAGCAGTATTTAAACAAACAGTTTCTTTATATTCAAGTGAGAAGCCAAATTACTAGAATACATGTCTTTTGTACACAGTAATGAACCCTTTGAGAAAAATAAGTCACCCTCAAGAAATTGATCACCATCATTTTACACTTTTAGAAGTAACAAGTTACTCCAGTGAACAATGATATCAGGAAGCATTTTTTGTAGATGTCTGCTTTACCATTCATCACACTCTTGGGTGGAGGAGTAGATCTGTAGTGAACTCTCTCTCTCATACAGGATACCATTGTTTCAGTTTCAAATCATTTTAATGTCTGAAGCCTTTGCAAAACAACAGCTGATAGTCTAAGGATAACAATGCCTGAACCATAAGCTTAGTTTAGCAAAAATTTAACTCTAAAAATGGATACTGTTAATCCAAAATGAGCTCCCTTGATTATTTTGGGTTAATTTGCCTTCATCCTTTCCTTCCTTGTGCTTCAACTTCATATTTTCACACATTTCGAGCACTCAAAAGATTCTAGGAAATGGCTTCAATAAGATAGATAATTTCTTCCCCTTTCCAGAAAGGTAGAGAAGTCCTTCTAACTCCTTGCATTTTTTGAGTTATGGCTCGACGGAGTTAGAAGGGAAAATTTTCCCAAGGTGGACTTGCAGAGCTTGGGAGATTTTTTAGCCAAAGGAACTTAGACCGCTGGGGCATCAAAGGAAAAAGTGAAAAATTGCCTTTTCTTCCGAAGGGAATAAAATCAAAATGTTACCCCGTGGCCCCCATCAAAAAGCTAATGCAAGGATGCAGGACTTGGGAGGTAAATTAGATTTTTTGAATTTTTTTCAAAAAATGTAAGACGGAAAAAAGGAAGCCCTTACCTCCACTGATCCCAATGGATTCCATGTCATCAGCAGATTTGTGAGGAAAAAGTTCAAAATTCATCCGAAGCCAAATATGTAGGAAACGTAAGGAAAAAATGTAGAAGGCCATATCTTTTTATCCAAAGCTCCATTGTTTACAATCCTGGTACCAATGGAAAGCTATGGAGATTCCCTTCATCATGGAGTCTTCAATTTTTTATTTTGGTAGAGATTTGTGAGAGAAAATTGTAACATGTGATTTGGCATGGAAAAAACGTAGAACTAATTTTCAACCACCAAATTTAATGAAATTTGGGTCTTTTCTCCTTCGAGCAGAATAGAATTAGGTCGGGAATGGATTTTTCAGATGGATCCTTGACATTTCGACCCAATTTTTTAATGTTGTCAGTGTTGGAGCACAAGATCTGATTTTTCACGTTTTCCCTTTCTTCTTACGTTTTTTTCTATAAAATGTAACAAAGGCATCATTTCGAGAAGTTAGTTAGTGGTTGTTCACTCTTCTTATTTGCCTCCTTCTTTTCTTCCTGAGGGTCAAAAATGGAGTTGGAACCTCCTCCCCTGCTTAGTAATGGTTTTTTTTTTCCCTCTTTCCCGTAAAATGGTGCACTGTGTAAATCTGGAGCAATAAAAATGTGTTTTTGTGATGCATTTTTCCATCATTTTCCCGTTTCTGGTTGTTTATTCTTGCCTCTCATTGTTGCAAGGCATCTATGCATGTTTGAATGTCATTTGTAGGTTTTGGAGCTATGTTTTTAGGGTTTTTGGAACATTTTCTATGTTAATTCCATTTTTCGTCTATCATGCACTTGTCCATCCTCTCCATCGCTCACCTCTCTTTGTTTCCATGGAAGTTTTGATAGATGATCAATATTTTCCTTCTCTTGTGTATGCTTGTTTTAGTGTAGGCTCTATTTTTTCCAGTTTTCTTTCTCTCCTTGTCTCCTTGGAAGTTAAATTAGGATTAGATTAGCTTTCCTACATCGGAATACCTTTTGGAAGGTAGTTTAGGAAGAGGAACTAGCCTTCTTTGGAGGATCATTCCCATTTGCAAGTCCCACAGCTTGGGGAATGATTCAATGTTATGCAAATCACACTAAATGACCTTGCCTTAGAAAATAAGATCCATAACTCATTTGGGGGTATTGTGATTTCATACAACCAGTTTTGGCATGCATGGTGGGACCTTAGAGGTCTTCACTTCATTGCAAAAAGGTTAATGTGCACTTGTTGCAATCTCTAGCTTATGAGAAGCTTCAATTTGCATATCTAGTGACTTCATCTAGTTTACAACCCATCTCTGAGTTATAGACCTGCTTTCCATCCATTTCCATTTCATTCTTCTTTCCATCTCTTTCATTCTTTTCCATTCCATGAAGTTGTGCAATCATGAATACATTTCCACCATGGAATTCACAACAGTAGCAACAATACATTCCAACTCCAATGCTTTCTACAACTCCTTCAAATTAGAATTTTGAGAAAATTAAAAATCATCATGTTTACACCTATGAGCAGCAGTGCCAAAATTAGTTTTGCTATGGACCTTTCCAAGAGCAAGGTTATGCAAACAATGAAGAAAATTGAATGCAAGATGTTGGTCTGTTGGAGAAGATCCAAAAAATGGAGATTGGCATGGTGCATTCAAGGGAAAAAACTCAAATGAAGGCATTCAATATTTTTTTGTAGGACACCTTGCCCATGGGAAGGCCCTTTTCCAAGAAACTACATCCCTCAGCAGAAGCTGGACTTCATGATTGGAATGCTGCCCCAACTTGCACAATGGACTGAAGAGATAGAGGCCTATGTATTTAGTGTTAAACAACCTTGTCAATGTGTAAGTTCTACACCATCATCTGGTATTTCTCTTTCCATTCCTCAAGAATCACCATCTCAATTTGAATGTCAATTTTCAAGTTTCTCCAATGCTTCTCCATTTGTGAAAACCATCCCCTATTCTTCCATCTCATCTCAGCTTTTCTTCCCTCTTCTCTTCCAAATCCAAAACCCCTCCACAAGATAAAAAAGAAACACCTTCCCCTCAAAAGAAACAACAAGTTCCATCCTTCCCACTACCACAAACAAATGCATGAATGATTGAATGCCAACCTACTTCTCCTCTTACCTTCCCAATTCCATGTGGGGAAGAAGAGATTGCAAAAATCAGTCAACGACAACAACAAGAAGAGCTGGTAAAAGAAGAAATGGTTAAGAGCTTCGTGAGCTTAGCTCTTAGGTTTGGGATAATAGATATTCCTTTGTTGGTTAAGCCTACAGAGGAGGTAAAATTTGATGAACTAGAGGTTGTCAAGGTTGACTTTGTTGTAGCAGAAGAAGAATAAAGACAAAGGGAAGAAAATCAACAGCCTATTTACTCAGAATGTAGTGCCCATGTTGGCACTCTTCTTGAAGAAAATTTTGATTCAATAGAAGTAGCACAATCAGCCATGGAAGAGAAAGAACAATCAGCTCAAAGTCCCATTGATGAGGAGAAAATGGAAGAAATCGAATTAGAGTTTGTAGTAGCAGAAGAAGAAAGCATGATTGGAAACTTTTTTCTTTCATTTGAAGGGCCTGATTTGATTAAAGAATCCATCATGGGGGAGGAAGAACCAGCAGCTCCAAGTTCAGTTAGAGAGGAGCACATGAAGGTGGTAAAAACAAATTTAGAGGCATAGAACCATGAGCTGGTTGCACATAAGATAGTAGATATCTCCCCCATTTAATCTCTCCTAATGTATGATTGTGTGGAGGATTTTGAACTCACTAACTTCATGTTTGAAGATGAAGCTTCATCTGGTTAAGAGAATGTAGATTTTTAGATCACCATGCAAGAGGGAGAAATTTGGCTACAACAAGACAACATAGAGTTTGATTTTCTAAGCCCACAAAAGTTGCAATCTTTTCTTCCCCATCATTCACCATTCAAGAAGTTGTTGACATGAAAGAAAATTTGCAAACACAACCAGCGTTTTCCACCATGCTTCTTGAATCAAGGTTGGGAGATTTTGATCTTCCAATGGCCACATCCACTATGAGAGAGAACCACCAAGAAGACATTTCTGTTACAAACAGTCCTCTAGAACAAAAAAGTAGAAAGTTTGATTTGACAAACTTCGTGCTAGAATAAGGGGTTGTCCAAGAGTAGATTGATCTTTAAAAATAAGCAGAAGAAGTCTAGAGCCAACAATGTATAGCAGTAGAGTATGATGATGCAAAATTAGCTCCAATGGATGTTGCAATCAGAGATGAAGAGCTGCAAATTGTAGAAAATTTTTATGTTGCTATAGAGGAAGAAAAAGAGCAGAAGAGTTCTACCACTTCTTCCACACCATCCATTCAAGAGGATCTATAAGAAGACTCCATTTTTGGAGTTGAAACTCAGAGCTATGGGCATATCAAATGGACCAGACCTTTCCCAATCAGGTATTTGGATTCATTGGAGCCAAAGGAGGAGCCAGAACCAGTCATGTCCATTTAGAGCATGAGGATGAGCTACAAAGCACCAAGGATCAACTGTTGTACCTCTTCAATCCAAATGCAGATCAACTAAAAGAGGTATTGGTGTTTTCTTTAATTGATACTTTGGTTATTTGTGTGGAAGATCAGCTTGTATTTATTTTTTCACTCATCCAAATAACCATGTTCAGTGCCAAATCAGTTGCATGGCTGCCATTTTTTAGGAAGGGAAGTTATTTCTCCCTACCAGTTGTGGGTTTTTTTTTAGTTTCCTTTGCTCTTGGTTAGAGTAGATTAGGTAGGTTTGTTTTTAGTAGAAGAATTGCTTATGCACACTTTGTATGTTCCATTTAGAGCATGTATGATTTTCATTTTGTATAAAAATTTTGGTGTTATATTGCTCTTGCACAGTTCATTTAAGTTGGAATTTTGCTGAAGATCAACTCCAAGTTTTAGTGGGTTTCCAAGTGATTCAGAGGTCATATTTTTCAGATTTGAATCAGATAATTGGTTATCATGATTGACTCCATGCCCAATGGATGCAACTGAGACCATTGATCATTCATCTAGCAAGCAGATGACTCCTATGAGTCGCCAAAGTTAACCAAAATAAGATCCCTCTTATTTTGGGTTAACTTACTCCTCTTTGTGCCTCAGTAAAAATTTCACAAGTTTTAGGAACTCAAAGATTTCTAGAAATTTCTCCACCAGATAGAAAAATTATTCCCATTTCCGAAAAGGTAAAGAAATTCTATTAACTCCTTGTATTTCTCAAGTTATGACTCGGTGGAGTTATGGAGGAAAATTTTCCCAAGGCAGACCTGCGGAGCTTGGAAGAGAGTTTTTCCAAGGAATTTTAGGCTGGTGGAGTGGGGAAATAATTTGAGGAATTAGCACTTTTTGGCTTAAAAGCACAAAAGTCATTGGCACTCCCAAGAGCCCGCAAAGGGAAACAAAGTGAAAATTTTACCAAGTCCCAAATGGGACACGTGGCATCATTTTGTGCAAAGGTGCTAAGGTGGGTTGGTGGAGGATTTTGGGGACTCAGAACTTTTTTCCAAAAGAGTTTCTAAGTCAAAATTTTGGCCGCATCTCCGAAGGAACCTAGAAGCGACACGTGGCAGGCCCAAATAAGCAGCGGGCCGAAGGGCCTTTGGAGGCAAAATAGAATTTTTGCCCTTTTGTGAAGAAGGGGAAAATGGAAAAAAAGGAGCCCCTACCTCCGCCGACCCCAATGAATGCTACGTCATCAGTGGATTTGCAAGGGAAATGTGCCAAATTTGCCCGAGCTTTTTTTTTTTTGTAGAAAACATAAAGGAAATACTCATAGAGCCATATCTTTTGGTCCAGAGCTCCATTTTTTACAATCTTGGTACCAATGGAAAGATCTAAATATTTTCTTCATCATTGAGTCTTTAATTTTTCATTTTGGTGGATATTTGTGGGATAAAATTGTAAAACATTATTTGGCATGGAAAAAATGTAGAACCAGTTTTCAACCACCAAATTTAATGAAATTTGGGTCTTTTGTCCCTCGAGTAGAGAAAATAAGTTGGGGAATGGATTTTATAGATGGATCCTTGACTTTTTGACCCAATTTTTTTAATGTTGTCGGTGATTGGAGCAGAAGATCTGATTTTTCATCTTTTCCCTCTCTTCTCGCATTTTTTTCTATAAAATGTAATAGAGGCATAATTTTGAGAAGTTAGTTAGTGGTTATTCACTCTTCTTCTCTGCCTCCCTCTTCTTTTCTTCCCCAGGGTTGAAAATGGAGTTGGAACCTCCTTCGCTACTCTGTAATGGATTTGTTTTCCTCTTTCCTGTGAAATGGTGCACTGTGTAAATCTAGAGCAATAAAAACATGTTTTTGTGATGCATTTGTCCATCCTTTGCTCATTTTTGGTTATTTCTTCTTTCCTCTCATTGTTGCAAGGCATATTTGCATGTTTGAATGTCATTTTTAGGTTTTAGAGCTATGTTTTTAGGGCTTTTGGAACATTTTATTTGTGAATTCCATCCCTGGTCTGTGACGCACTTGTCCATCCTCTCCATTGCTCACCTCTATTTGTTTCCATGGTAGTTTTGATAGATGATCAACATTTTCCTTCTTTGGTGTATCACCATTTTAGTGTAGGGCTTTTTTTTCAAATTTTCTCTCTCCTTGTCTCCTTGGAAGTTAGATTAGGATTAAATTATCTTACCTGCATTGGAATAGCTTGTGGCAGGTAGTTTAGGAAGAGGAAATAGCCTTCTCTGGAGGATCATTCCCATTTGCAAGTCCCACAGCTTGGGGAATGATCCAATGTTATGCAAATCACACCAAATGACCTTTCCTTAGAAAATAAGATCCATTACCAATTTTGGGGTGCTTTGATTTTGCACTAACAGTTGTTCTTTTTTAGAGAGTGAGAATTATGTGACCAAGATGTATTTGGTGGAGCAATTCTAATTTGGTGAAGTCCACATTGAAGATGAAGGTTTTATAAGCTCTTGTACTTGTATATGGTGCTAATAAGTTATTGATTACTTGTTTCAAGCTAATGGATTCTTGGTGGATGTTACGTTTTCGATTATTTTTTCATGTGTGGAAGTGTTCAATTTTATACAATTAAAGTGTTGTACATTACCTACAGTTGTTAATAATGTTTTAGCCTCGAAAGACATTCCTGATAGCTCTTGAAACATGATCTTTACATATGGGTGGTATTTTGACCCATATGTTTATGGGAAAAAAATTTGCCCATGGTTTTGGTACTGGTGGTATAGTAAAACTACTTAAGAAGTTGCATATTAATGTGCTTTTTTGCATATGGTATATGAGATATAACATTGTAGATGTGTGATTTTTAGTGTGAGTTTAGGAGAGTTTTTTTAACATGGCTTCAAATAGATCTGGGTATTATATTGAGAGAAAGAGGTGGCTTATAATAAAATATGATAAAGTGATTATTAGTGGACATAGCACAGTTTTGGTGAAGCACATTAAATAATGTCTTTGTGTTGTGTTTTTTTTTATTTTCTACGCTTTTAGTTCAGATCTATGATATTTTGCTACATATTAGTTTCTACTATTGTGTTTCTGTGTGGGTTTTTTCTGCATATTTTATCCCTTATTTCCTAAAAATTGGTATCAAGACCTAGAATGGTTTGCTGATGTGTTGAATCACAAGGATCATTTTTGCTTGAGTGGGAGCTATGGAAAATGGTGGAAGATCAGAGGTTTATAAATTCAATGGGTAGAATTCTAATATGTGGAAGATGCAGATGGAAGATTACCTTTATCAGATGGATATTTATATTCCATTGTCTAAAATATGGAAGAAACCCTCGAGCATGACAAATGTCAGATTGGGATTTGATGGTTTGGAAGGCATTTGAGGAGAATCCATCTATTTATTACATCTTCAGTATTATTTAATGTTTCAAAGGATATGTATACAAAAGAACTCATGGATTCATTTGGGAAGTTATATGAAAAACGCTCTACCTCTAACAAGATATTTTTGATGAAATTTTTTTGTAATATGAAGATGTCTAAAAAAAATTCAAAAGTACATCATTTGAATATGCTAACTTCAGTTAGAATAGAATTTGATGAAAAATTTAGGGGATTTATTAATTTTTTTCTCCTTTCCTGAGAGTTGGAATAGCCTTGTAATGGAGGTAAGCAACTTGGTTTGAGGTAACTCAAAGTTGAAGTTTGAGGATGTTGTAGGGGTGATTCTAAGAGAGGAAATGCAAAGAAAAATATCTAGGGAATCTTCTACTTCATGGAATGATTTGATGGTGGAAACTAGATGGAGAATAAAAGAATAGAGGAAATCATGGAATATAGAAAGATCAGGAAAGGTAAAAATCCAAAAGTAAGATGGTATGTTGGTGGTGTGAAAATCATGGCATATAAAGAAGGATTGTTTGGATCATCGGGACAAGAAGAAAACAAGGAGATGAATGTCACAACAAGTAATTTTTATCAGGATGCTTTGATTATTTCTTTTCATAATATTTCTGAATCTTGGGTCTTAAATTTAGGGGCTTCTTTCCATGATACTCCACATAGGCATTATTTTGTTGATTATGTTCAAGGATATTTTGGGCATGTTTATATTGGTGTTGATGAGCCTTGCAGGATAGTTGGAAAATTTTATGTTCAGGTTAAGATGCAGAATGGGAATACATGGCTATTAAAGGATGTCAAATAGGTTCTTGCATTAAGAAGAAACTTGGTATCTGTGTGGTAGTTGGGAAATGATAGTAGTATTGTGATATAGACAATGAACTCTTGGAAGGTTATCAAGGATTCTCTTGTGGTGGCAAGAGATAAGAAGGTAGGAACCTTTTATTTAACCACTAGTAGTAATAATTCTTGTTATCTTGTGGATTCAGATGTAGACACGACATCATGGCACTATAGGCTTGGTCATATGAGTCATAAGGGAATACAGATCAAAAATAAGAATTTCTCCAGATTTATAGAAACAAGTTTTGATTTCTATGAGCACTGCATATATGGGAAATAGAAATGGGTAAATTTTTTAAAATTTAGACCTATGAAGAAAGAGAGTAAGTTGGAGCTAGTACATTCTGATGTGTGGGGGGCGGCTCAGGTATCATCTCTTGGGAGTTTAAATTATTATGTTACTTTTATTGATGATGCAGTAAGGAAAGTTTGGGTATATTTTATTATAAATAAATCTTATGTATTTGACACTTTTGTTAAATGGAAAGCCTTAGTAGAGAATGAAAAAGTTCTTAAGGTTAAATGTCTTAGCTCAAATAATGGAGGGGAGTATTACAACAATGAGTTTGATTATTATTGTTCTAAGAATGGAATCTTCAGGAAAAATATGGTTCTGGGAAATCTGTAGCAAAATGGGGTGTCAGAAAGGATGAACATGACAATAATGGAATGAGATAGGAGTATGAGATTACATGTGGGACTGGCTCTTTCTTTTTGGACAGAAGCATTGAGCACAAATTTGTACTTTATAAACAGAGCGCCTTAGATGGAGGCATACCTGAGGAGGCTTGGTCTGGGAAGAAGGTTATTTATTAATTTTTTAGAGACTTTGGATGTGATGTGTTTGTTCATATTGATAAGGATGATAAGACCAAGCTATAGGCTAAATCATAAAAATATACTTTCATTTGTTATGGTGGTAATGACTTTGGATATAAATGTTGGAGTATTAAGGAAAAGAAAATCATTTAATCTAGGGATATAGTATTTAATGAGAAATTTATGTATAATCAACAGTTGAAAGAAAATAGGGAAGAATCCATGAAAGAATATCACTAGTGGTAAAGGATCATCTGGATGGGAAATTGGTGCATGAATCAGTTCAGCAACCTACTCAATAGGAACTCCAAACTCCTATATTGAGGAGGTCTTCAAGGGTAAGAAAATCACCTGAACATATTTCTCCATACCTTAATTAGTTATTACTCACTAACAATGGAGATCCAAATAGATTTGATGAAGAAATGTAGGTAGATGTCAGGTTGAAGTGGGAACAATCCATTGATGAGGAGCATTAGTCTCTCTTTGAGAACCGTACTTGGGATTCGGTGAATCTACCTAAAGGAAAAGGAGCATTGAAAATACAAGTGGGTGTACAGAGTTAAAGAGGAATAAGTAGGAAATAAAATATACAAGGCTTCGGTTGGTGGTCAAGGAGAGTTTACACAAAAAAGGTATAGATTTTGATGAGATTTTATCTCCATATGGTCAAAAATTCCATTTCTATTAGAATTCTTGTCACACTAGTGAGAAACAAATGCACTTAGAGTAGATAGATGTTAAAGACTACATTTATCCATGGTGATTTGGTAACCCAACAAGGGTCCTACAACTTTCTTTTTACGTTTTCCTCCTAGTTGCAAAAATGTTCAATTTAGACTAGAAGGCTAAGAAACCGCTTTCAAATGTTATCTTTCGGTGAGTAAAAACACCACGATTAAATTTCTACATGTCCATTTATATACCAAGAGTCCATAGGATCTAAAAGAATTCAGAACTGGCAAACTATTTGCGATTGGCGACTAGTTTTTTTGAGGCCATCGGTCGTAATTGACCTAGTTGTAAATGATCAAAAGCTAGCTTGAGGGCTCAGAAAACCACATCCAAAACTAATGTTAGATGGATGAATGCGCCAAAATAAATTTTCTATGAGTTCCACCATATATGGAGAATTCATCAAATTTGTCGAAACTGAAAACTAAAACACATTTTTAAACAACGACATGATTTCTAAAGCCTCCAGTCTTAATTCGTCCATTTTAACCCAGTCAAGCTACGACCCGCGGCCTACAAAATGGATTTTCAAAAATATGCAACAAAGTGTTTTTCCTTAAACTGAAGGTTCTATGCAATTTCTAGTAAAAAAACTAGAGGTTTGCAAAGACGGATAATAATTTTGCTATCTAGGTTTCAAAAGGTGCTTCAAAAGAAAAAGCCAAATTTTTAGATTTAGTAGCTTCCTATAGCTACAAAACAGTGAAACAAGGCTCCCATAAGATCATCAAAAATGTCACAAATGTTCATTCGGGGTCGATCCAAAGATTTAAGTAACACCTCACATAACAAGGTACATGAAGAAAGATTAACGTCCCCTTTCTAGAATTATGAAGGTTACTTTGCGAGTCTCGAGAAGTCACCATTTATCTATTTGAACTAGGAGATAGTCAACATATTTACTGGGAAGTCAACTTCAACTTGTCGATAAAATAATACTGTAGTGATCTAGTTTGGCCAGGAAGTTTTCTAAATAGCCTCAAAATGAGGTTTGAAGTTCATGGTTCACTAAAAAATGGTTATTTTGATTACATTATTTATGATACGACATTTTATTAGTTTGCAACAAGTTAATATAAAACAATTAAATCTTATGATAATCCTAATATTTTAAAATCATGTTTCATTTTAAAAGAAAAACTAAAGTATGAGAATTATAAAATATAAGGAGAGATTAACCATGCCTGGAGGAATGTAGCTGATCGAAACTGTGGGATTCAGTTCAACATCCCACTTAAGCATTTTCTTGAATAGTTCATGAGCATTCGAAATTTCACCATTTTGCCTTTTCTTAAAATCCTCAAAGTATTTTCCAATGAACCCACTTTTCTCAAAACCATTAATAAAACCACCCAAGTTTAAATGGTATGTTGATAATAAGATTTTAGTGCCCCTGAAAGTAGTTAGCGTAGTCCTCGTATTCTTATGAGATCTTCAATAACCAAGAATATAAACCCATAGTGGCCAGTACATGTTTAACGGTGTTTGATGATAATATTTGGAGCTCCCTTAGGATAGCCAACATGACTAAGAAATACATACATACCCACATACATGCTTATTGTAGATGTAATGCAACATCGTTTGTTAACACCATCAATATAAATCCCTCCATTGAAACTATAAGTTTTTTCCAAATACAAACAAAGAAGAATCTTACATAGTAAGGAAAAATCCATGTGACCACATGTCTTGAAGCACTAGTTAGGAAGATCAAAGACCCAGTAAGAAACCACCAACTATAGCTTGAGCTATGATGAGGACACCCATGAATCAAGGAAATAGATCAAACCAATAACGACTGAGTTACAAATGAGACTGAGCCAATGAAGAAATGCACAGAAATATACAACAAGATCATGGAAATAGGGTTGAAAAATAATGGTTCGAGCTCAGAAAAAAACCCCACACAACAAGATCTTTCGAGGCCCACAAACTCAACAATGAGTAGGCACATGTCAATGGAGCCCAACACCCAAAATTAACAACACCATGAGCTTAAACAAGCTTACATAACATAGATGACAAAACGTATATCAAGCTTCATCCATGGTGGATACAAAAAATATTTCCTGATGGGTGTCCATGCCATTTTCCAGAGTTCTCATTTGTGCACAGGTACAGAGGAGGATGGAAAGGTCATGGGATTTAGATTTACACCTACAATTGCATTTTCTTGGAAATTTCTAAGCCTTTTCAATAAACCCATTTAATTCCTATCTAGCAATCATTATAGTCCATAATGCCATGTTTCTAGCATTTAGTCAAATTTCAAAAACCAACTGCATGCTTCCTTAATTGCATACATATATTCCAGAGCACATGTAATAAAACATCTGGCAAACCCTCCTTCGGTGCAGGTTAGGTGTAAGATGATAAAGGGTGAACTGATCTTGTTAGAGACCAAAATTTGAAGCAGCTCATGACCTCAATCTTCTTCTTCTTACAACAAAACCTAGTGGTAGGAAGAGGTCGTTTCCACATAGGGACAAGGAATTTGTTGCAACAATCCATTGCTTCTAAATTTATGTGTTAACATGGGTTTTAACGTGATTATTTCCTCTGGATTTGGAATGAAGTGTCAGAATTACTGAGAAAGGAAAATACAAGTCTTACTAGGGATTGATGAGGCCCATGCTTCACATGGGGGTTCACCTACCATACTAACCCACATGGCCACCTTCCTATGCACCAGCTTGTTTTTACTTTATTTAATTTTAATTTTATTTTATATCTCTTTGACGGGCATTACATCTCTTGTATGACAATGTGTATCATGCATACTAATTGTACAATATATTTATTTTAGTAGCATTATAAATATATTAATCATGATTCATAGAAACATTAATGATATGGTAATAAAAGGAATCTCTAATCTAATTCTTCAGATCTTTTATTTCATTCCTCATTTATTTAAATTGGTAGATAAAAATCATGTTGTAACACTTGAATAGACTCTAGGATATCCTTATGAAATTTTGCATCAATAATCATAAAAAGGTTTGGAATACATATCAAAATTGAATTCACATGAGAAGGTTTCATATTGACAAGGAGATTTTTTTTTTTAGATTAATTTAAAGATATTATGTTTACATCTACAATAAGGTTGAGTAAAATTACCAATAGGTTTTGGGTGGATCAGTTAAGATGGACAGTTATGTCTAGATCCACCCATGTTCAAACCTCACAAGGCTCAATTCCTTCGAGGTGGTTTACCGATGGTTGCAACTGGTGGTTCCTCTCAGTGGTGGTGGAATTTGCATCATTAGCATTTTCCTTGATGGCGGATGGTGGCTCTAAAAATGGCAGTGGAAAAAAAATTACATCGTTAGTGCAAGCTTAGTGGTTGTGGTTTGTGAAGGATTATTTTTATTATCTTGTTCAAGGATGATGTTAATAAAGGGCACCCAAGAATCCTCAATTTCTTAGTTTCGACCCAAAGCATTTAACTATAAAAAAAATGTTAAATACAATCATATAAGGAAAGAAGATATTTGTAAAATAGGTGATTATAAAATAAAAATGAGATAAGAATAAAAATTAGGAACCATAAGGCTAGTAATATTTTATTTAAACAATAGATTCAATTGTCAAGTTCCTAAAATGTTTACACCCTATTTAATTTCTCTGAAGTGTAATAAGTGTATAATAAATAAAAATTTAAAATGGTTAGAAACAAGTAAATTATTATAATATAATTAAATCAAAACACTATTTGTACTTTACTAAACAACATATTTCCAACTGGAAATGAACTAATCAATTAAAATTGATAAGAATGTGTTTCAAATCAAAAGAAAGGAGAAAATCATAGAATTTTAGGATGATTATGGAGATATATAGGTATATGAAGTAGTTAAATAAGAAAATGTGAAGATATAGATTCAACATAGCATATTCAAAAATTGTGGAACATGTAAGGGTAGGAATATAATTAATTTGTATAGTCTACGAAATAATTGTATACTCCAGGATAGGGAGTGTATGGAATTTTATCAGGGAATGTTGGGATCTAAAACTCTTTGTGTGCTTCACTTTTTTAGAAATAGATCTCATTTTTTTTCACTCTTTCTTCCACTACGTTAGGATGATATGATATGACCTAAAAGAAATTATAAACCCTAGCAACATGCAAAACCTTTCATTATAACATTAGGAAATGAAAGTAGAGAACATTTATTTAGTTTTCACATTGTACCACCATAGGAGGTTAGACTCCCATCTAATAAATTAGTCATGTTATTACACTACATATCCTCAATGTGGAATAAAGATTCATTCAATTTCTCAAAGTTCTTTTCTTTGTCTATATAACTAAATAACCCCCTAGGCGGTTCCCTCGTATATCTTGACATTGAGATAGTAGGTCATTTTTGTAGTATAAAATGTACCCAGTAAGTTATTAGTGAGATATGGTGTCCCTCAACTTTTTGAATTGAAACACTTTTGCAATACTTCGATTTGTGTTTCTATTTCTTAGGAGATGGTTATATGATATTTTCAAGCATGAAGATGGGTGGAGATAGAATCTCATAATTTTTTAAGTGTGTTAGAATTTTTGTACAGACTTACCTAAATAATGTGTAACTTATTTTATATGATTTATTAATCCTTTCAATTCCTTTGGAATAATTGTTTTAATACGAACTTTTAAGAATTCTAAGTGAGTTATAATGTTATAATACGCTTCTTATATAGTTTTCCATAGGTGATATATTATTATAAGACTATCACTATGAAGGTTAAATCAACCAAAGTTTGATTGCGAATTCAAATTAGAGGTATGGATTG
The DNA here is from genome assembly GCA_019776745.2 of Taxus chinensis. Classification (NCBI taxonomy): domain Eukaryota; kingdom Viridiplantae; phylum Streptophyta; class Pinopsida; order Cupressales; family Taxaceae; genus Taxus; species Taxus chinensis. The sequence goes on from CM034153.1 coordinate 582,129,894, forward strand.
AGACGGGGGAAGGACCTTGTAAACTAGATAGGAACGTACCCCAAATATTGATCATTTCATAAGGTTTTTGATAATAGAGAAACATCAAAAACAAAATTTATTTCTTAAATATATGATGTTTTATGTCTCTTTAGTTTAATTATAATTCTAAAATTATTGATATTCCATGGTGTAAAGATATGAAAGTTTTAGAATGTATGAAGAGATGATAATATTGTATTTCTAATGTTGAAATTATTATTAACATGAATAGAATGCCTAACATGGCATTTAAAAAGTAAAAGTTACCACATTTTAGTGTCTATAAAATACCAGAAGTGGATTAGTGGAAATATTAGAAATAACAATTATTACTTCACTCTAAAGGTATCAAGTGACAAATCTCCCTCCGTAAAAAACCAGAATTTCACAAGCCCCTTCATTATTTTTATTCTCTTAATGTTCCTGGCATAAGTTTTTCCGAAGATGATAGTTTTGATATTGAATTATCATGATTACAAAGAATCATTACAAAGAAAACAAAAACCATTTTAAGATTATTATTCTTGATTATTATATTCTATCTACACTCCTTCATGATACTCTATCTCGCAACAAAGAATAAAATATTTTATAATTCTACCAGAAACCACGGTCCATCAAGTTATTTATATTGAAAAACCCACATCTGATTAAAATTAAAATCATATCAGATTCGATGATTATGACTAGAAAAAAATATCACTTGGGGAGGCCACTCCTTAATGAGATGTGGTTAATTTGAAATAAGTAGTATTTATATTCATCAAAAGAGTTGAAAAGTGAAATCACGTATAAGAACAACTAGAGTAATATCCATAAAATATCTTCACTGATATTAATGATTTTATATCTCTATACCTAACTTAAATTGCATCTCTTCCATTTTCCACTACAATGAGTAATATTAAAATTAAATCTATATTTAATATCCATAAACATGGTTATATGGTTAAGGTTATATAAATATAGGTTTAAAACATGGTATCTAATGGTATAAAATTCGTTAGCGAGAGTAATAAAGTATATGAAATAAAGGTTGAATATAATAATAGATTGAGTTTTTATATTGAAAATGTAGTGAAGGAATTGAAGCTATGGGTTGGCATGATTCAAGATTTGAGAATCATGGTGTTAATCGACTCAAAAATCATTGTCTCTATTTTTTTTTTAATATTTCATGAAAGAATCTCTCCTGAACATTGTATCCCATTATTGAGTGAAGACTCAAATTTGTTCATAAAGAAACAAAATACCTTCACAATTATATCTAAAATGATGAAGCTTTGAAGGATTAAATATTTGTAAATATGATGGCTTTATGATGTGATATTTTTTTTTAAAAAAACCAGAAAGGATAATTTTGGATAATTTTTACTTGCATTCAGATAATTGGATTGTAGATATTTTCAAAGTTGTAAGAGCTTTTTAATCATCCTAATCATTTAGAATTCAACACATAAAATAATTTGGATTTTATTCTAAATATATTATACCATTGATAGTGTTGGAATCATGATAAATGGGGGTTGAATCAGTGAGTAATAAAAAATTTCATCCATTAACCATTTAGCATACATCAACTAGAACATAGCCATAAAAGAGAAAATGAAATAAAATTAACAAAATAACATAATATGTAAGTGGGAAACTCTTAAGGGCATTAGAAAACACTAAAAAACACTTTATTAGATCACTAAATCAAATTTAGTTGAAATCCAACTCAACAAGGAGCACAAACCCCTATGTTTATTGAGGCACTAACCCTCAAGGAACACCAACCCTTCATAGAGGCACCACCCCCTAGATTAATCAACACTAACCAAATTGACCTTATATATTTTTCACATCTAAAATGTTTCCTCAACAAATGATGATGACATAATGAGGCTAACTTTCTTACTCCTTCACATATTCTCTATAGGTCAACTCGTCCTAGATCTTCTCCACTAAGCTGAATAGGCCTATTGACCTATATTTTCAAAATCTCCACACACCCTTTAACATATCAATGCACTCTTTTCTATATTTTTAAGGTCACACTAACCTCTTTATCGTTTGAAAACACCCCTCTAGATCTCACTTTTCCTTGTTTGAACAACTAAATCAAAATAAGCTTTATAACTTGCTATTATACATGAATTATGATACTAAAACATGTAGTTCATCCATCATAGGACCAATTTACTGAAACATAATAAAATCATAGAAGCATAAAAAATGGACCATATAGGTCAGAAATACCGTTTTGACACTAAATTTTATCACTAAGACTCAAGACAACCTCATACACGCAAAACACCTACTCGCCAAAACTAGATGTTATTAAGAAAAAATCACAATTGCAAATACTTTTAAACCACTTATAATTTTTTTCTAATAAAACTAACGACCTTCAAAAATCTTGTACACCTTTGTAACATCATGTCTCTTTATGAAGCTGCTTGAGAACAAGGACAACCAACACATGTCCCAAAACTAGTCTTCAAAAAAGAAACTCAAACCCCCATCAAATGACCTCACACATGAAAGTTTAATATATTAATGGAAATTGTATGACCTTAGGGTCATCACCAAATTCATAGGAAATCATAAATTAGAATAAAGCTCCTATAAAACACATTTGCATCCATGTCAACTGAAACTAATCAAAACCAGTCATGCAAGAATGATATCAAAAAACATTATAATGGATCAAAAATGATCTAGAACAACTCCATACACAAATTATATCTCCGATACTTTCTCTAAAATATTTTTTTTCAATGGGTATAATGAAAAACTTGAGATAAAACTAAACTTATGTTATCATTTCAAAGAGCACCCTGAATGAAGAAGTACAATGAATCCTAATCTTCGGTTGATATAACGGGAAATTTTCTAAGTGTGACTGAATGAAGATGAGAAGAACCTCAAAAGTGGCATGGTTCATCACCTATACTAGCTCTCTTGTGGGGGATGAAAAAGAGAAATAACATAAACTTAATACAAAAAATTAAAATTAGGTGATACACCAATTGTGTTGGAATCATATGACTACAAAAACCACACTAATTTAATCTTCAATACCTGAAAATAGTCACTTCATCTGCTATTTGAATGACTTCTACACTCACAAAAGGCATTAACAAGGTTTTTTTTACAGAGGATGGGATGGTAGATTTTAGGTCTGTTCCACTTCTAAACTATGAAATAAAATAACATGCACTTGAAGTGATTTGGAAAAGCTTCAAAACCACTTAATAAAGGTGTTTAAGACTCATGATCATGCAAAGGAAACAAAATATTCCCTATACTTTACCAATGAACTTGTTGTAACACACTTAAAATTAGCTACAAATGGACGAAACCAATCTTTCATTGCATCAAATTTGTGTTGGAGTACAAAATCTGACATATCCTAAGCATGTCAAAATCACAATCTCACCTTGCTTCAAAACCAAGGGTACATATATCAAAAGAAAGAGAAGTTGACTCTCACTCTCCCAAGTAGAACTCTTTAACTTGAGTTCAAGACTCTAACTGGGCTAATTAGAGAAAAATCCAATGCTAGTAATTTTTTCCCTAACATGCATAATTTGAATCCTTTGCAAATAAACAAAAAAAATTAATAATAACAAAGCTATTATCATTGTGCATAATTTATAAGGTATAAAAATAACTTTTCATTGTTTCCTTCTCCTTTGTTGACTTCAATAACCTTTCTCTTTGTAAAAGTTAAGGAAATTTTGGTCTTCTTTGTTAAGTTTAAGCTAAACTTTAGTCTTTGCATGCATTGAGCTAATGATTGTTTTTTTACCGAGGCAAATATGATACCCCCCAATGTAATTAAAACATTTGTAAAAAAACAAGCATGGGTAAAATGGCAAGCATTATTGATAAAAAATTGACCATGGTCAAATCATTTGGTTGACTCGTCAAAGAATTAAGTCAGAAACCGTAAGATGCATCTCATATACCTTTTTTTTGGTAGCTTCCTTTCAGTTCTGAGGGGAAACCCTCGGCATTTTTTCATTGGCCACCACTTTTGATGTTGTTGGTTCTGGTTTTCCTTCTTGGCTGCCATTTTTTAGCCATTAGAGCTATTGTTTCTTTGTTTTGGCCATGCATTTAATTTGGCTCTATATTTTTTATAGTTTAACTCAGCCGTCATCGGTATTTTTCTTGTCGGTCATATCTCTGTAGTTTGAGCTCTACATCACTGTTAGCCACACGGTTACTTAGTCTTAGCTCGCCATTATTTAAACCCATCTCAGCATTTGTTGTTTCACGTGTGGATTTCGCTGTTGTTTTACCGAATTCTACATGTTCAATCATGGCTCACCTGGTTTAATCGTTTGTTGTGGCTTGGTGCTCAAACTCAAGCGTTTGCCTCTCATGGCCATGTTATCCTCCTATGAGCACGATTTTGGGTTCCTGATAGGGTGTTATTATTATTTTACATGCTCTGTTTGTTAGTTGCACGATTTGAATCCACCTTGGTCACTTTTCTTTGAAATATCCATAGTTGTGCATTCGTTTCTTAGTCGTGTTTAGATATTAGTGTAGTTGGGATATTCGTGTTTTAACTAGTTCGCCATAGTGGTTAGCCCATCTCGTGGGGTTATGTTCTTTGATGACTCAACCATGTTATGTTTTCATTTCTCAGGTCATGGATTTACAGAATATTATCTCATCTAACTCTTTGTTTGGCTTGTTTTCCATTAATCTAGGTGATCTTTAGCTTCAACTCGGAATGTTTTTGAATAACCAGCTCATCCATGTTTAACAATCTCAGCCATAGGGTTCATTTGAGTTTTGGCGAGCTATGTTCCAACTTCATCGAGCTTGAGCTTGATCTCCGCTAGCTCATTATGTTGAATTAGCTTGACATGTTATTTGTTATTAGCTCAAAGTTTTGTTCCTCTAACTCGCCTCGTCGAGGTTTTTAACCAACTCACCTGCATTATCTTGCTCGAGCTCATACTGTTTATTTTTGGGTGGAGTTGTGCTCAATAAGGTAAACATTTTCAATTCTTCATTCCTTCCTTATTTGGGTTTTTAAAATGTTGGAGTTTTTTTAAGAGTCACCCCCTGATTTTATACAAAAACTGCATTTTTCCCTTCATTTACTTCAAGATATGAAAATTTCATTCTCTGTAAAATACGTTGGTGGGACTTCTAGATCTGAAATATTTTACATTTTTCTTTTTCTGTTTTCTAAACAATCAACATTCTTTATAAAAAGGTGGTCATAATGACGGTTTCCTTTATAACTTTGTCCTTGCAAATACATACTTGTAAGATGTCTGATAAAACCTTAGATGGCTGTCATTTTAGATCTGAACATTCTCATTCTGTGCACAAAGAAAGTCATCTTCAGCTTTTAAAAAATGTACTTCTGGAAACCTTTTCTAAAAGAAATTATTGCTTGTAAAATGTGGCTACCATTATCATGGGCCTACTGTGATATTTCTGTGGCATTTTCTTTCATTTTTATTTTATGGGTAGTGAATGTTACTTACTTGAAAGTTGTTGGGGTTTTGCGAAACACACCCCAGATTTCATTTTATGGTTGTAACTTAACATTATGCTATGAAAAAATAAATCTATTCTTGAACCTCATGATTTTTAGAAACTCGCTTTTATAAATCTGTAATTCTGAAAATGCGTGAGAAGACCTGTGCTTGAGAATTTGATGGAAACCTCCAACTCGAAAGCTTGTAAAATCTTGAGAGCGTATGATCATTATTAAATAACTATTTAATTTTTTTTTACCTCTATTTAAGTTTATAACATGCAAAATCTATATCATTTACCATTTAAGACGAATGAAAGATATTGAAGTAAGACAATTTACTTGTTCATCATGATTTTCACTTGAAATATTTTCATTGTTAGTTCTGTAGATGTGACACTAATTCATTTCGGCAATACTAGTTCATTAAGAAGTATATATATATATATATATATATATATATATATATATATGAAGTGGAAAATATGATGAAGAAAAGGTAATACGTGAGCTCTAACACCCTTTTTATTTTCGTCTTTCAGGTTCACTGGAGAAACAATTGTAAAGAAGGGGATTCATCTATTAGTCCTTGATGGGTCCCCTTTTCTTCTTTACATTTTGAGTTTCAAATTTATATGTATTATTTACTTTGATAGTCATATCCCATGTCTTGTGTGGGGAAAATTTAATAATTTCCTTATGAATATACATAATTGTTTTATCCAATGAGTTTTTTTGCTACTTCTTTTACATTGATTTTCATTTACATAACTAGATGAACATATGAAACTCAATTTAATAATAAAATTACATATAATCATATGCAATTAATAACAAATTGTTCGTACCTTTTTTGATAATTTGAAAGTAAAAATTGAATTAATGATCAACCTGAAACTACAACACACTTCCATTTTTTCCAAGTTTCCATTATACAACCTAATTATTAGATGTTCTAGTTTTTCCATTTCTTATGTAAGATGTCATTCTTGTCTGCATCAGTTCCTTGCAGTTGTCTTCAATAGCTGATGCATGATCTTGGTGAAGATAAAAACTTAAATTGGTTCAAATATGGGGAATGGGGATCCTAGAAGATGATTCCTAGCTCCTCATTTCATGTGTATTACTTGATCAACCATTGAAAGTCACTATCTTGAAAATGTTTTATGCCCCTCCTCAATGATGAAAAAAATGGTCAACATCTTTGGCAGATTTGATGGAATCATTTCCTACTAATCAACAAGAATCCTCTAATCTGATCTCTTCTAGCCATGAAAAAAATATTAAACCTTCATACAAGCTTGACGAAGAGTGCCCAAGGTCAAGAAAATCTGCTCAAGAATTAAAATCCTCCAAGTTGACTGAAAAAACAATACTAACAACATGTGCAAAGATGCAATTGGACGAAAGATACAACTCCTACAACTAGATGAAAAATCATACATACTCCAGGAACAACATACAAAATGTGCACAAGAACTTATTTTGTAATAAAAAAACCTACACTAACCTATTCTAACTAAATAAATGAGAAGCTAAACAAATCCCGATACAACCAAGGATAAATGGCTTTCCTTTCTAATAAAAATGTTGTCATGAGATCAATTGTATAAGTCACTCACATGGAAAAAGCGGAAACATTGTTTGTACCTTTGATTTCCTAAAAAATATTAGTCCTAAAAAGGATAACTACCTCTATTGAATATTTAATTAGATTTTAGAGATATTGGGGTTGAGATTTGAGAACATGAAGCTCTTTCTTATGCTCTAATTTAAGCACAACTGATGGCAATGTTGAATCTGATTATAAATCAGCTAATTGTGTAATTGCACAATGCCTGATCCTTCTAGTTTAGTAACATTCCTTGTATAAAATTCAAATAATGGGGTTATTACACATATTTTATCCTTTCTTGAACATTCTTGGAAGATGATGGGAACTATGTTCTTTTTATTTAAATAGATATCTCTATTCCATGATGACTGGTTCTACATTAGTGTCATCATTCCCTTCCTCATTTTCATCCAATATGATGTTTGAAAGATAAAAATCATCCTTCTTGAATACTTGATGCCCTTCTTGGTTCATTTCAGTGACTAATTATGATGCCCGCTAAAAACAACCCACTTGAGACCCAAGAACATCCTAGGATTAGTCAGGAAAATTATGGAATAATTTTTTTTGTTTAAAAGAGTCTACAACTAGGTTACAAGACAATCGTTTTCATTAGCAAGTTCTAGATCAATTATAATCCATTATAATATTATTTTCTTTAATAAACAATTATTAGAGGTCACAAGGTCCAAAAATCTAGGGTTATAAGATTTAATTAGGTTAAGAGGGTAACTACTCACAATACCCACTCTCAAACAAGCTTTAAATATTCAAATTGATTTTACCAAAAATTAACACACATAAAATTTCCCTAAATAATTCCCATTTGATAGGAAATTTCCTCACCTTTTCAATGATATAAAGAAGTCCTCATAACTCCTCATATTTTTCAAGTTATGGGCCGGTGGGCCTTGGGGTGAAAATTTTCCCCAAGAGCGGGCCTACAGGCCCAAGGGAGAAATTTTTCCCCAAGGGTGGGTCGGTGGTCTGCGGGAAGTCAAATTTTCCCATGGGTGGGTCTGCGATCGCGGAGAGAAAAATTTCCCAAGGGGCGGAAAGCCACCTTTTCACCCGCGTTCTTGTGAGTCTCTGAGGGACACATGGTGTCTCCTAAGCCAAGGTGGAGAAAGTGGGGCAGTGGGGAGAAAAAAATTTTAACGCCCCGAAGGAAAAAAAAAGGTAACATTCATCTACACCTCCGCTAGTACGTCACGGTGCCACATGGCAGCTCTTGGTTGGCTACGGCCAGCAGGGCCTTGGGTGAAATTTGGAAAATTTTCCCGAAATTTTCTGAAATGTAAAAAGGCAAAAAGGGACTTGCTCATCTACCGTTGCCTCGCGGTGCCATGTGGTAGCTCTTTATTGGCTACAGACCGACAAGGAAAATTTACAAAATTTTCCCAAAATTTTCCGTAACCTCTAAGTTAAAAAAGGATCTGCCCCTCCGTTGACACCTTGTGGTGCAACGTGGCACCCTTTGATTGGATATGCGGTGGCGGGAAAAATTTGGAAACATTTCCCGAAAAATTTCCGAAGCTCTAAGGGAAAAATTTAGGCCCGCGGGCCCATCAAGGAAATTTTTCCCAATTTTTTTTTTTTATGCCAAGTGAAGAGAAACTTTAGAAGGCCATAAATTTTTATAGAGAGCTCAATTTTAGGAAAATGAGGATTTTTTTGAAAGCTCTCGACATCATATTTAAATAGGAATCATTAAATTTTAATTTTTATGGAGTTCGAGAGGTCAATTTCATTAAAACATTCTACAGGCTCTTACAGTGCAAACTGGTAATTTTAACTTATAAAATTTTATTCAAATTTTTCATTCTTTCTCCTTCAAAGTGTCAAACAGACATGGAGGTTTCCATTAAGAAAGTGTTAGGATATATAGAAAGTGTAAAAATGTTGGTTTGATCTGCATTTCGAAGTTACAAGTTTTTTTTTTTACAGCAAAAACCCTGTAGATTTGCCTTGGCTCGACTAGATAATTTTCAAGACATTTCATAAGTGTTTTTAGTTTGGTTTGGGATAATTTTGTCCTCATTAATTATGATTGATTATTTCATTTTCCTCTTATCTATTTGAACATTTGATAAAGGAATTTGACAAAGTATACAGTCAATTGAAAGAAGTATATACATTTACAGAACAAAAATTAACTATCTATTTTGCTATGAAATAAAACATTAAATTCATTCCATGTTGGTCATAAATAGTTTTGTTTTTTTCAATCAAAGATTAAAACAAGAATGTAGTTTCTATTCTTTCAAAAATCATATATTATAAACAAGGCAGAATAATACATTTTCTCCTCACGTTTTTCACTTTTCCACTTTCCAAACAAGGATTTCATAGTCCATGTTAAACACAGATTTCCAATGGAAATTATATCATATGAACAAGGCAAACACTCCCATTAATTCAAATTAAACTCTTACAACTTCCTTTCCATTTGATTTCAAAATACAATATACAAAATACGTATCATTCTTTCACATTCTTTCCAAAAATATAATACAGAGTATAACTCTTTTACATTTTGAATTTCAACTTTCATTTTCAATACAAAGTATATTTCCATTAAAATTAATATATACATGATCCACTTCAAAGTTGGAAAGGGATACAATAAGATTTCATTTCATAAGGGACTATCAAACTGTCTTTTTCTCAGCTCGAGAACAACAACATGCATATTTCTCATTCTTCCAAATTGTGATCACAACAAGAGTAGGGGAAAGGCAACGCTCTTCATCCAACCAAGACATATAATGAAGAGGATAAGCCATCCTTCTTCATTGGCACTCGCGCCCCAACCATAATGCAATAAAATATGCCATCCAACTCATGGCAACAAAAGGCTTCCACAAACACAAAAGCAACATTTTCAGAACAAAAACATAGTCCAAAATAGAATGTAATTTACAACTACATTAAAGCAATACAAACATTACTAAGGATTTATCAAGCAAGCCAAAGGAGCAAGAAACTATGGAGGATGCTTCTTATGCCTCCCAAAAGGGGAAATGGCTATCACCACCTGAATTACAAACCGCCAAAATATAGTATATCATAACCTTGACATTATTTATGCCTCCCTAAGTACCCCTTATTCCTCACATTTCCTTATGCCTCTCTAACCTTTTATGGCACCCCATAACAAGTAAATAAATGAGAGTTATTTCTTTATAAGGTGGAACCCAAATCCCAACTCCCCCCTCTCTTATACATCCCTAAAACACACTTGTGCCTCCCAAAAAATAAACCCCATAGTCTTCTCCTACACCATTAATAGGGCATCTACCCAACAACCCACAATATGCCAAAACATTCACACATTAACATTTTCATAAACCAAAAAAAAAAAAAGCATATCAAGAGCGAAGCTCCTACCTCTCCATGATGGAGTTGTTCCAAGTTCCAAAATAAAAAGCTTTATCCCAATGCAAGCAATCCAAAACATCCAAGCACAAGCATGCAAAAATATTCCAAAAAATTCCTCAAAGCAAGAGCTCCAAAATAGCAAAATAATTCTCCCAAGAATTAAGTCTCCAAGGTGAAGCAACACAAAACAAGGCAAGGAATTCGAATGTTATAGAAGATGGAAGGGAAGGGGATGAGGTGGATCCATGTAGGATGCCACATCACATATCCTTAACCCCAACCCCAAAATTCAACTTTATTCTCGAATGCATAATAAATAGGTGGGTGAATAAAATGACAGTTTACTTACACACTCCAATCCAACCCACGTCCTAAAGAATTGAAATTAAATCATGTAAGAAAAGTGCAATTAAAAATTACAATTTGTATTCTAAAAAAAACATTATAAAAGTATAATCTCAACTCTCCAACCATAGGTATGGTTGGTAATTAAATTTAAGAGGTATGGGATAAGTTTAACTTGTCCCACAAGCCTCCAAAATTAGCCTCCAAGGACAATTTCGAATTTCCAAGAAGGTGGAGTGTTTCACACTCAAAATTTAACTTACACATCACTTACATATCTCTTACAACACTTTAATTCAAGGCCAACAACTTTATTAATTACTTTCTTATCATATGTTTTATTTAATTAATATCAACAATATGCTTACCCACAATATTAATACAACATTTAATAAATAAAGGAAAGGGGCAAATGCATCACAAAATAAACACATTCAACATTAAACAAAAACGGTCAAATAAATAAAAATACATAACCTCCTGATCACATTTAAATGTGATCCCCCCATGGGAATCCCTAACACACACAAACACGCACAAAAAAATACTAGTTGTCATTGTGACCTTATTGAATTCATCTAGAATTTCAATGTGGTTGGTCTCCAATCCCCCGATGTTTTTTGTGATATTTTAACCTGCAAAACATAATACCTCCTTCAGCCTCGTGATTATATCAAAACATCCAAAATAATATAAATAAAATTCTAAAATCATCTAGATATATGAGTCACAACAAAATTCAAGCAACCAACAAGATCATTTACAATTTTACTCAACAGCTATATCATCATCAAATAATTTCCATTTCTAGGTCTACTCACAATATCCAAATATCACATGTCTGAACAACATCAATGATATAACCATGTTAAAAAGTATATCAACATCAATATCTAAATGTCTCTAGTAATCAGAGTGCATCATAACTGAATCAAGTCAACAATAATCCATGATCTAACATTTAACATCATATTATAATAAAGTCCATAATCATGTCCATAATATAATCAACAGTATCATGATCAGTATCAAAAGGTGTCAAAAGGAAGTGGTGTAGCACCCATCTAAAAACAACCGCTTGATACCAAGAACAACCTAGGTTTAGTTAGGAAAAGATAAGAAATTTTGTATTTTTTTATTTTGAAAGTGTTCACAACAAGAATACCAAAGTCCGTTATAACAGATATTAAATCATCCTATAAAACAGTAAGAGAGAAACTCATCTTTAGCGCAGATAGATTATCTTCTTATGGGGCACACGTAAGAAATTTCCCTTACTACGGAAGATAGGCATGAGAGAAACATTGTTTCTCCCAGGCGTGCAAGACAGGTGCAGAAGAGACTCATTCTCTCCTGGGTGTGTAACACAGGTGTGGAAGAGACTCATACTCTCTCAGGTGTGTAAGAGAGGTGTGAAAGAGACTCATTCTCTCCTAGGCGTGGAAGAGAGGCATGGAAGAGACTCATTCTCTCCTGGACAAGCAAGACAGGAACGTAAGGGACTCATTTTATCATGGCCATGCAAGATCGGTGCACAAGAGACTCTGGGCATGCAAGGCACATGTGCATGAAGTTTTTTCTTTTCTGTGAACTTCATAAGGCCATAAATTTTGCTAGGGAACTCATTTTGGAAAATGAGGAATTTTCAGAAATCTCTCGAAAACCTCTTTGAACAAAAACCTTAGAAACTTATTTGAATAAATTCTAAAGGGTCAATTTAGAGAAAAAAATATCTACAGGCTTATAAAAGGCAAGCTGTTAAATTTTAACTTGTGAAATTTTAATCAATTGATCTTCTTCCTCTCTCAACTTGTTAATTAGACATGGAGGATTGTTATTAGATGTATTTAGGATGGATTCCAATGGTTAATTTGTTTGATGGATTTGTAAATCAAAATTTCAAATTTTACACAATAAGAAGTCTGCGACTTTGCCGTTTCTTGATCTGAACCATTCTTAAAAAAATTTCTTTAGTATTTTAGCTTGGTTGGGATTTTTTTGATCATGTAACCTCAATTCAATCATTTGATTTCATTTTTCAAGGTTACAGGGTCGTTATCTACACTTTTAATAAAAATCTGTAGATTTTTACAGTAAAATAAAAATGAGGTTTATACATTTAAAAAAAACAGATATTACTCTATTTCTTTTTTCATACTATAAATTGAATTAATTCCATATTAGTTTTAAATAGTTATCTTTCGTTCAATAGAAATGTAGAAACAAGGGTGTAGCTTCGATTTTTCAAATCATACATTTCAACAAAACAAAGCAATGTATTTTCTTCATATGTATTCCTTTCTTTCAAACAGAAGTTTCCCTAACATATTTCAACATAGATTTTAAACAACAATAACTCTATTTGTGGAAAAAAAAAGCAATACAACCTCTATTTATATTGATCAAATACAATGTTACAAATTATAGCTCTTTCTCTTTTCCTTTCATTCAAACAAACTTTCATGTTTCTTTACACAATATATATTTCAGTGCATATCTCTTTCTCATTTAAAAATAATAATTTCCAAAACAAAATAACTATCTAATAAAAATAATATTACAAGTCATACACTTGAATTGGGAAAAAGGTTTTACAAAAGAAATCTGTAAAAGGACTATCAAAAATGTCTTTTCCTCTACTCCTAAACAACAACACAAAGATCTTCAATTTATTTCAATTTGATCACAACAAAGGCATGGGAAAGGAAATGCTCTCCACCCAACCAAGACATATAATGAAAGGAGAAGTCATCCTTCTTCATTGGCCCCTAAGCCCCAACCACAATGCAATAAGAAATGTGACTCAAGTCATGGCAACCATAGGCTTCCAAATCACAAAGACAATGTTTCAACATGGAAATTTCATATTAAAACACAGTCTAAAACAAAATAACAGTTTTACCACCACATGAAAGACAACAAAAAAAACTCAGGCTTCATCATGCAAGCCAAAAGGAGCAAGAAACTATGGGGGATGCTACTTATGCCTCCAAAGGGGAAATGAGTATCACCACCTGAGAACATACCGCCAAAATACTTATCATTTCAAATATCTGACATACCTTTATGCCTCCCCCAAGTAACCCTTATTCCTCACATTTCTTTATGCCTCCCCAACCTCTTCTGGCACCCCATAATAAGTACAGAAATGCAAGCTATTTATTTTTACAAGGTATAACCCGAATCCCAATTCCCTCCACACTTATACCTCCCAAAAACACTTATGCCTCCTATTGGTTGTCAAAAAGGAATTTTTGGAGAGTGACAGTTAGGGAACAAGAATTCCCTCCTCTTTAATGGGAGAGGTTCCCTTATTTAAATACCAAACTTATTTACATATGTACAATTCATATTTTTAATGAGGAACATGGATATCATGAAAGTGTTTCAAAATAGAATGGATCATCAATACAAAAGTACAGAGGAATGAAGTAATAGAAATGAGCAAAAAGGAATTCTTTAGAACTACAGATAACAAAATAATTCCTTATGTATGCTAGAATAAAATTATTTGAAATAAACCATTTGAATTTGAATTAATAAGATGTTATAGCAAAGACACAAAGTTCCATAAATATAACCCACAAGAATACAAAGCTTCTTGACATAATACAGACAAATGATTCAAAAGTATTAAGTAGATAATGATAAAAGAACAAGACCAACTAGACATAGGAGGGAAAAATCTTGTATTGATTGCTTTTTTGCTCTTTACACTTTCAAATAAAAGACAAGTTCCAACACTGAAAATGGGAGAGAGAGATCATTATATAATTTTACAAATTAGTTACACTTGGTAACTTCTTCTTTTAACTAAAATGTTTAGTTAAAGGGATGTTTGACGCAAAACCCCCAACTAATTACAATATGTTCGAAATGAGAAAATAAGGAGAGAGAAGCTAGGAGGGGAAAACAAGTTCTTATGATTAGGAAGGGCTCACTGACTTGAGGATCCCCTCCCTAAACTTTTTTAATGCTTCTGGTATGTCTCTACCACGTGGAACTGATGTGTTGGTAGTAGCCTAGGTCAAAGATCCCAGACATTTCTCCATCTCCTTGTCCAACTCGGTGTGTGTATGATATTCCTTATTTGTTTCTTCAATGGCAGATTCGAGAGAGTAGATTTCCTTTATCTTCTCCTTAGTCATTAAGTACTATTTGAACACTTTTCCTTCGACAAAATCTCTGAATTGAGCTTTAATTTCCTATAGGGAGAAAGGCACACCGGAAGTCTCATCGTGGAGGTGACAATGAATATCCTTGAAAGCAGATAGCATCAAAGTCTTGAAAGCCTCTCCTTTCTGCCAACTATTCCTTAATTCTCCTAAAGCCTCCTCTAGCACTTTTGTTTTCCACTCCATGCTGAATACCAATGACTTTGACAAATTATCTTTGACATCATCAAAGACCTTACTTGCCATCAATAGATTTTCATGAGTTTTTCACATTAGGTGAAGGTTTACTATGCAGCTACTCCAAATTTTGAGTTCTTTATCCATATTTCCAATTATGGAGGTGAGCTTCTATTACAGATTACTTACTTTATCATTGAGCTTAAAGGCTTCACCAACGAAATTCAACCCTGTAACAATCATGTCATCCACCATGGCCTCCATAGACCTTGCATAGATGGAGTACCTGTGTATATCCCTGATGCTCTGGAATTAATCTTGAATAAGGACCATAGGTGGTGGAAGGGAAGTCAGTGGGGTATGGTCTAAAACTTTATTTTTAGATAGAAGTGACTTTATGAAACTAGAAATTACTTGAGCCTGCTCCTCCAGCTGCTCTATAGTCTACTGTCCTTTTTCTACCCTCCTAATGACCCTGGTTACTATTTCTTGAAGATTGTGTATTTCACTTTCAGGAGTAGACTCTCCCATTTAGATCCTTGAAAGTTCTAGATCAGAGGCCTGCAAATCCTGCTCTGGCTTATCAACCTTGGGCTTAGCTATCTCAAGGAATTTTTGGCCTTGGGCATTTGTTACTATCCTTAAAGTGGTTCTCATTTTCTTAACAGGAGAAGGAGTAGTACCTAATATCTGAGAAGAAGAATTCCTCTTCCTACTATCAACAAAAGGCTACACCCATGCAAAAGTGGAGGAAGAAGATGAAGGGGGAGCAAGAGAACCAAGAGTGAGAGAACTCATGGCACTGAGAGTGTTTACCACGGTTGCCTCTAATATGGATGTGAGTGGAGTAAATGAGGCTTCTTGGAGGCTCGGTGCTACAAATTTCTTTCTCCTTATCCATTTTGGCTTCTGAAGCACCTACAAGAATTGGCATTTCAATATCTTCGCTTTCGTTGAGAAAAATGATGTTCTCCAGTCCTGAAGGAAATTATGGATGTTTTGATGTTGGGTCTTCCTCAATGGGCTCCTTTTTAACTTCCTTTACCTTCTTTTGATATACCCAAGTGGAGGAGGAAGGAGTTGAGGATTCAGGTCCTTTACTTTATGAAGCAGGAGGAGTCTATACAGGTATCTCTGAACTGGGTGTTTGTGCCTCCTTCCTCAGTGTTAAAGTGTCTTTGGAGGAGGATTCTCCTGAATTCTTTCTTAGCTCATGAACCTTCCTACCAATCAAGACTTTGGTTCTTATGAGGACAGGGGATAGAATCTTAGCCAATTCATCTTTCCTCTTTTAAACCAGTCCAGATCCTCTAAAGGATTATGCTTGATCATAGTTTCATACTCATATGACGATAAATCTTTGTTGTCATCTTGAAGCCCTTCAAGAATCTGATACAGGTTAAGCTCTTGTATTAACTGAAGGGGGAACCTGTAATAATGCCTCCGTCTGGCCTCAAAATCATCTATGTAGTCAGCCCAATAATCCTCAGTGTGTACCCTATGATGGTAGTTGATTATGAGATTCAGCTCAATAAATTTTTTCAAGTCGAAACAAGTTCTAGGCCTAAAGAAATGGACAATGATGGGAGTTAGGGCTCTCTCTATGTTTTGGGCATCCAGAGTTGTCTTTCATGTATAGTTTCCCAAAGATATGGGGAAGTGTACACTAGTGATTTTCTCGTCTCTACAAGTCCTATGTAATTTTTCCAATTGTCTGCACACCTCAATCAGGTCCATCTTATCATTATATAATATGGGGAGCTTGAGAGGAGTGCTCTCATAATTGGTTAGCTTGACATAAGAGAATCTTCTGAAATGAATGAAGTAAGCTCCATACTTTGCTATCAGGCTCATATCTTCGTCAGAAAATCTCCTAGCGGTGTCACTCTCTAGAAGCCTCACAATATAGATGGTGAAAGCATCATTCACCCTTATGAAATTGTGATTACTAGTGTCCAGTGTGAACTAAGGGAAGTAAGCATATATGGGATCACCCTTCTGAGCATCAATGTATGTGAAGCCAAACCACTATCTGGATGCTGCTAGGGTATACATCAGATAAGAATTCATGTAGAACTTATTATTTTGTTGTACGTTAGACAGCTACTCTATCAAGATCATGTAGATTATCTCTACCCAGTTGGTGTTCTGGGTATCTTCACACACTATGTTGATGAGTGGGAACATCCAAAAGTGGAACTCACTAGTAGAGGGCAAGCCCATGACCCGAGCTAATAGGACTATGAATTCTGATAGTTCCTCATTGAAATCAGCTCTAAACAGAGCTTTTGATAGTAGGGATGCCCCCTTCTTATGGTTTTTTAACCATGAATTTGCTACTCTCGCCTTTTATTTTTCACTGTCTTGATCAGAAAGGGCATGTGCTTGATTTTGGGAGATTACCACAAAATTTTCCATCTCTGGGATCCTTAGGGGAGTGGAAATGGTGGTGGAATCAAGTTTGGCGATGAGCTCCCCATGCACATTGGTCAATTAGCTCATATCAGGGTTAAAATGAGCTCTGTAGGCAAGTACGGTGTTGACACACTACACCAAGATTGGGAAACCCACAGAAAACGCGAGGCCGCTATCATTAATCATTTGTGCCATAGGAGAGGGGCTCGAGTCTGTCAACCTGGTGAAAAAAACACCAAAGTCCAGGTGACAAACTTCACTGTCCCCGATATCAGGAACAGAAGACTCAAGCGGAGAAACCTTCTCCTGGCCTTGAAAGTTAATATTTATACTAACTGTGTTTGGAAAAAAAAAACTCACAGCTTGAATCTGTGATGAAAAATGCAGGGCAAATGGGGACACAAGTAGGTGATTTCAATTAGCAAAGGCAAGAGCGAGTGGCAATGAGAAAGCAATGTGTAAATATGCGTAGGGGACAATCCATTAAATATCCGTTTAGGAGAGAGAAGGTTATTAAATGCGCATTAAATTCATATTCACCAACTCAAAAAGAAAGCATCAGAAAGAGTGAGAAAAACTAGCCCGGATGGCCTTTGGTACATTTGGGACATGAGGGACACAAAAGCATGACTTGGCCGATGTGGGGACAAAATGCACAAACTTTTTCAGGAAAAGTAGTACCAAAGTACATGAAATGCATGATGTGGCCGATGTGGGTGATCGAGGAACAGAGAGCCCAAGGCAACTTGGGACAATTGGAACAAAAAGTTTCGACAGGCCCACAAGTTAACAAATTTTGGAGAAAGCGGCCGATTGGGGAATGGAGAGCCCTAGTTAACTTGGGACACATGGGAAAAAAATGTCTGACAAACCCGCAAATCACTCAAATGACTCAAAAAACATAGAATTTTTCTAATTTCTCCACTTTTCTCTTTACCAGAATGTCACAAAAAGGTGTCAACTCAACATTTTTCAATTTTTGACTTTCGAAAGAGGGGAAATTTTGAGAGGACAATAGCTGGCTCCTTTTGGGGATGACTTGGCTGAACTCAAAGAATGAGACAAGGCAAGAACTCTTAAAAAACTAGGTGAAGAAGACCAGTGCCGTATCCATTGGGCCACGGAGTCAAAAGCAACTAATACAGAAAACAACACCCCAAAAAATTTTTGAAAACACACCAAAAAGAAAGGGAAGGAAAACACACACAAGCAAGAAAGGAGGCACACCCTGTACATAATATACAAAGGACTTCCTATTCACCTAGGACTTAAACAATTTTAGGTACTGCCCACTTCAAGGAAGTGAGAGAGAAGAACCATCCATGTAATCAACATAGAAAGAATTCTCACCAACAAAGTGCCTAATCTTAAAAGGTTCGAGCCAAAGAGAATCAAACTTGCCATGGTTTCCATGAGGTTCATGTCTTTTATCCCATAGAAAAATGATGTCTCAAACTTTCATATCCTTGGACCTGGCCTTCTTCTCAAACAAGGATTTTACCTTCTGTTGGTGAGCAAATATTCTATCAGAAAGCTTCAATCTTTCCTAATTCAATTTATAAAGGTACATGATCCTCTTATCCAAAGAGTCATTGAAGTCATTGTCTTCAATGGCATTCATTAAATGCAAGGCTAGTAGCTCCACTGTTACTGGAAATTGAGATTCTACTCCATATACTATTTGAAAAGGGGACATCCCAATAGCTCTTTTAGGTGTAATCTTGTCTACCTAAAGAGCATCATAGAGTTTCTTGTGCAAGTCCCTCTGAGATTCATTAACCAATTTCCTTATTATGGCTACCAGATTTTTGTTTGTCGATTCTACTTGTCCATTCCCCTGGGGATAATAATCCGAAGAGTGAGCTAGGGAGATGCCATATCCATAACAAAAATCCATCATCTCAATTGAAGAGAAATTTGAATCATTATCTGTCACAATCTTGTTTGGCACACCAAACCTTACCAAGATGTTTTCTTTGATAAAATTGCATACTACTTCAGAATTAGTACTCTTTATGAGAATGGCTTCTACCCACTTAGTAAAATAATCTGTGGTAATCAATACGTGGGTATGTCTGACACTTTAAGAGGGATTAAGTTTCCCAATAAAATCTAAACCCCATTGTTCAAAAGGCTCTTCAATCATGACTAGCTTAAGAGGCAAGGCAACCAATTTAGGTCTACCCACAAAGGTCTGACAAGCTTCACATTTATCAATCCACTTTGATGCATCTTTGAACAAGGTAGGCCAATAGTATGATGCACGAATAATCTTGTGAGTACTTACAATAGATGAGTAATGGCCTCCACATGCCTGATCATGGAAATCCGAAAGAAGCTTCCTCTATTGTTCCTTATCCATGCATTTAAGAAATCTTCCATCCATCTCACGCTTGAACAACACATTCTCCCGCAATACATATTGGGTTGATCTTAATTTAATTTCTCTTTTCTCCTTGGCATTAAAATGAGAGGGACACTCCCCATAGGTGATAAAATGTGTGATATCAGCGTACCATTCATCAATTGAGCTGAGAAATAGAATAGTAGGAATATCAACTTCATCCTTAGGTAACTCATGTCCAACTCCCTCAGCGATGAGTTCACACAAGCCTTTTCTGTGGACTAGTTTGGTTGGTCTGATGTCAATATCATATTATTGAACCTTTTGCACCCAGTTACCTCTCTAGGATCCAAACTCTTGTTGTGTGAGAATATACTTGATAGTTGTGTCAGGCACAAGTACTGAGGAGTGAGAGTTAAGAATATAAAAAAGAAACTGCTTGACAACTTTAACCACTGCAAAAGCATGTTTCTCCATCATTGTGTATTTCAACTCATGATTTTTAAGAATGTAGCTCATAAATTCAATAGGGATTTCATGATCATTAGAATCTTCCTAAGTCAAAACAGTAGCCAGGGTGTTGTTTGTGGCATAACAATAGATAATAAAATCTGGACATGCTAGGATAGGATTTCTAGCAATAGCCTTTTTAATACCTTCAAAGGCTTCTTTCCCTTCAGAAGACCTTCCAAACATTTGTTTTCCATTCATCATTTGAGATATATTCAAAGTTAGTTCTACAAAATCAGGGATGAATCTTCTTAGAAAGTTGATCTTACCAAAGAAAGAATGCACTCCCTTCTTGCTGGTTGGAAGGGGGATCTACTGAATCACTTGAACTTGTTCAGGATCAATTTTTATACCATCTTTAGAGACAAAATTCCCTAACAATATTCCCTATGTGACACAAAAGAAAAATTTCTTAGGATTCAAAGAGATCTTATGTTCTCTGCACTTCAAGAGAATTGTTTCCAGATGCTGAGAATGATCTACTCTAGTTTTGGAAAACACAGTTAAGTCATGTAGATATACAACAATACATTTGCCTTTCAAACTTCCAAAGGCCAAGTCCATATCTCTTTGGAAAGTGTCACCAGCATTAATGAGCCCAAAAGGCATCCTATTGTAGGAAAAAGTACCCAAGGAGTAATGAAAGTTGTCTTGTGTTGATCTACGGTATTGACTTCTACCTGATTATACCCTGAGAAGCCATCAAGCATGGACAACATTTTAGACCACATAACAGCCTGCAAGACTTGATCCATCATGGGCAAAGTATAGTTTTCCTTCAAAGAAGCTTGATTTATATTTATGAAGTCAAAACAGATATGAATCTCACCATTTTTCTTCCTAACAGGAACAATGTTAGAAATCCATGTTGAATGGTGGATGGAAAAAATTATTTTGGCTTTCAACAAATTTTGTATTTCTTGAAAAATAGTGTCAGCTATCTTAGGATTGTATTGCCTTTGTTTCTGCTTGAATGGTTTAATCCCAGGTTTGAGAGGGATGAAATTTTGCATCTCCTTTGGTTGGAAGGATTTTAGATCCTCATAGGAATACGCAAGAACATATTTATAATTCCTTAAAAGGTTGATTACTTTCTTATTTTCTTCCAGTTTACAACATTTTCCAATGTTCACAAGCTTGGGGTCAATAGACCTTCATATATTAGTTTTCTTCATACTCATCAGATTGTCGTGATCTAGTCAAATCTTTAGACTTCACATACCTATCATGTTTATCAAACAATTCTTCTAAACTCACCAGTCCTTTTGGAATCTTGCTACCTTTGATCATAATACACCCATCTTGACACCCATCTGGATCTATCTCCTCTTTGACCTCCTCTTCCTTGGAAGACACACTCTCATGAGGAAAATTGTCACTTCCTTCAAAGTAAAACTATTGAAAGTTGTCCCTGAGCTCTAAGAAAGAAAGAAAATGTTGATCATCATTGAAAACTTGCCAGTTGCTTGTGTTATCAGGCACACTGGGCCTATGGATCATCTCAATGGTAAACCTATCTTGAGAAAAATTAGGATGAGGTATCAACAACGATCCTGAGATAGCAAGAGAATCGAACCTAGTGTTCTTTTCCCTATGCATTGCTTTAATGGACAAAGCGTCAAGAAATTCAATAGAGTCCCTAACCTAATTCTTGTAATGCTTCAACCTTCTATTCTTTACCTGATAAAGGTTTCTGACTTGTTTAACAACAAGTTCTGCATCTCCGCAAGCTAGAAGATTCTTCACACCTTTTTATTTTGCCACATTAAGCCCAAGAATGAGAGCTTCAGACTCTTTTGTATTATTAGTATTTCAAATTGTAGTTTGAATGAGAAAGGATAAACCTTTCCCTCAAGAGACACCAATACTACACCATCTCCAGAACCAGCCAAGGAATATCTTCCATCAAATTCTAACATCCAAACACCATTAGGATCCTCAAGTACGTCTTTGGGATGTTGGATTTCCTCTAGAGATGTAATCATATAGTTACCATGCCCCATATCCTCATAAAGTATTTACACTTTTGGATCATCTATTTTTTGTATAATATACTCAGATTGTTTCTTGGGAAACAAATTCTTCATTTTCCCATTGACTGGTATGAGGGCATGATACCAATCCATTTGAATTTCTCCTCCTACATCCTTGCAAAAGTTCCTGCTTAACAGCATACCATATAAAGGAGGGATATCTGCTACGAGGATAGTAGCCAAGACCTTTTTCTTAGGTAAAGTAGCAAAAGCTACTTGTGCATCTTTAATTCTTCCAACTAAGGGTACTTCCTTACTCTCCATGGAATAATAAGACCCATAAGTATCTACAGGAGTTAGGCCCAAAGCATGGGCTACTTTGGCAGGCATTACGTTATCTGATGCCCCTGAATCTATGACACAGTTGCTGAGTTTATGACCTATTATAAGGAGGGTCACATAGAATGGTTTGATCTTATCATTAGGTGAGGTGACGGTAGCTACCAGATTGGGTTGAGGTGCAGAGGTTGGAGTAGGTAAAAGGCCTTTGGTGGAAGCTTTGGATTGAGAATTTACAAAGTGAACCATTTTGGAAAAAGCTTTGGGGTGGGTTTGATAATACTCAGCCTATGAAATTTGAACCTTTGTCTTTTTTAGGTGATCAATGATATCAAAAGATCCAGAGGTGGATGGGATATCATTACTTGGGACCTTAGGTTTGTCAAATTTAGGAGTTGTGGAAGAAGAAGAAACTTTAGTAGAAGAATTAGGAAAAGCAGAATTGGAAGAACTCACCTTCTGTGTGGACGTAGTGGGGATAGGAAATCCTCTTTTTGTAATCACAGAGATATTTTTGGGATGATCCTTGGATCTTTTAGCAGGCTACATCACTTTCTCCCTTTTATTTATCTTCTCTCGAGTCATAACAGTGTATGATTCACTATTCATATCTGCTACCACACTTCATCATAATCATCTTCCTCATCAACACCTTCAGTAGTGAAGAAATTAACTCGAGATCCCTCAAGTTCCTCCATCTCTCCATCAATATCTTCTTGAAGTTATTCACAATATTCATTAAACACCTCATCTTTATGCTCTTCAACCTCACAAGTTACGTTAACAGGAACCTTAATAGGTCGCCCCTCAAGTGTTAGCCTTGTTTGAGAAGGAGGCAAATGATTTCTAAGTTGAAAATCGGGTAAGTGCAGGAAGTTGATGGACAAATATAGGGTCATCCGTGGACATCATATTGCAAATAACAACATAATATCAACTTTTAGGGATTATTAGCAATACATACACTCAAAATTAGATAAAATTATATGAATATGAATTATATCATCCGGAATCTAGTTTCTAAAATACTATTTTTTGTTAAAAATGGACAAGATTAGCTATATTAAACACTCAAAATTCAATGACTTGGTATTTTTTTTAAAAAACGCCGATAAGATTATAGTTCGTTTGCCCACAATTTGGATGACCAAAAATTGATATATATTTTTTTCCTTTGGTGAGAAGTTACATACCACTATCTATCTTGGGATGGATTTTATTTTGTATTTTTTTGAGTAATATTTTATTTTTTATGATTTTTTCTGTGAAAGTGGTATGAAAACATAAAGAAAACAGAGCACTTTCCGTTTGCCCGCCATAACTTCATCAAAAAATATTGAAATCAAATAATTTTTTTTTTAACATGTATATAATTTCACCACAGTTGGGATGGTATAAGTTTTATCACATTCTGATAAGTGAAACAAATTTTGTAGTCTTAAACGTAGACATAAACATTCACAGGAAAAAGTGTCTTAAAGACCTACTATTAGTAAAAAATGATAAAATGATATTTATCCTCTTCTATTCACTTCAAAATCAGTATTTCTACGAAGCTAATAGTCTCCCCTACGCAATGGTACCATTTTTATGACATATTTTGTACTTTTCGGCATTTTTCAAGTCCGCGAAATACTAAATTTGATGCTTTGTTGTTTTTAATGTAAAATTCAGGATTTGATGTCCACTTAATTGTCCCCCAACTTGGTGCACTTACCCAATCATCCTTAGAACATCTACATAGGGGCATGGTAAGACAATTGTTTCTTGATGGCAATGAGATCATTGGCAAGCTTTTGCACTAATGGATCAATATTAGGCCCTGGAGTGCAAGGGGAGGAAGAAGAAGATCTAGACTTAGCAAGGTCTCTTTTCAACTTTCCAAACATAATCAAATCATCTTCGACACTAATAACAAGAATTTTATCCTCGGCCAGTGTAGCAAGATTATCTCTTCTTAATGCATAGCTAACTTCAAGAAGTTGAGCATTCATGATGAAACACTTTTTTATTTGATCTACAGGTTGAGTGTCTGGTGGGATTTTGTTAATTAGCTTGTTGAATCTAGCAAAAAATTCTCTCATGGGTTCTTGTGAGTCCTTATTTATTTGAGAAATTTGGGCCAACAAAGCATGTACATCCTTTGTAGGTTTGAAACGGTTGTCAAACCTTGTTCTCATCATGTTCCAATTGGTAATGGCCCTAGCTGGAAGGTAATAGAACCAATCTTCTGCATTATCTTGTAAAGTCCCTACAAAAATCCTCATCGAGACATCTTCATGTTCAACTCCGAGAAATCCACATGTAACTATGAAGGCTACAATATGTTCATCAGAATGTACCTTTCCATCACCTTTAAACTTGGGGAAGTTCTTTCTGTTAACTCTGGGTAACTCATGCAAATGTTGAGGATGAGTGAGAGGCCCAACATGATGGCCCCAAGGTCATGGTGCTGCCATCCTTGGAAAGATGGCTTGAAGAGGAACGAAAACACCAGCAATAATCAAAGCAAGGAGATTAGAGATGAGTTTCTCTAAAGGAATAACACCTATAGGGGTTCTATCTTCAATAGGAGGAGTGCTTGTTGAACAAGCTCTTCTATTCCTTCCTATTGAAGGAAAAGGAAAACCTTGTTGTTCCCAAATTTGAAACTAAGAATCTTCAATACCAAGGGCCCTCCTTCCACGAATAAAATGTGGAGTCACTACATCAAAGGATGATGAAGAAATTGTTCATAGAAGTGGAATGCGTTTTAAGAAAAATGAATCCCCAGTGGAGTCGCAAAAAACTATTGGTCATCAAAAAGGACATTATGGAGAGAAAATGTCAAGGGAAAAGAATTCCCTCCTCTTTAATGGAAGAGGTTCCCTTATTTAAAGACCAAGCTTATTTAAATATGTAAAACACATATTTTTAATGAGAAACTTGGATATCATGAAAGTGTTTTAAAAAAGAATGGATCATCAATACAAAAGTACAAAGGAATAAAGTAATGGAAATGAGCAGAAAGGCATTCTCCATAACTATAGATAAATAATAATTCCTTATGTATTCTAGAATAAATTTTTTTCGAATAAACCATTTGCATTTGAATTAATAAGATGTTATTGCAAAAACACAAAGTTCCATAAATAACACCCACAAGAATACAAAGATTCTTGACATAATAAAGATAAATGATTCAAAAGTATTCAGTAGATAATGATAAAAGAAAAAGACAAAACAGACATAGGAGGTAAAAAATCTTGTATTGATTACTTTTTTTCTCTTTACACTTTCAATAATAAGCAAAATTCCAACACTGAAAATGGTGGAGAGAGATCATTATATAATTGTACAAATCAGTTACACTTGGTAACTTCTTCTTTTACCTAAAATGTTTAGTTAAAGGGATTCTTGACGCAAAACCCACAACTAATTACAATAAGTTCGAAATCAGAAAAAGAAGGAGAGAGAAGCTAGGAGGGGAAAACAAGTTCTCATGATTGGGAAGGGCCCACTGACTTGAGGATTCGTTGCCTAAACTTTTTTAATGCCTCTGCTATGTCTCTGCCACGTGGAACCAATGTGTTGGCAGTAGCCTGGGTCCAAGATCCCAGACATTTCTCCATCTCCTTGTCCAACTTAGTGTGTGTATGATATTCCTTATTTTCTTCTTCAATGGTAGATTGGAGAGAGAATATTTCATGTATCTTCTCCTTGGTCATTGAGTCCTCTTTAAACAATTTTCCTTTGACAAAAGCTTTTAATTGAGCTTTAATTTCTCGCAGGGAGAAAGGGACACCTGAAGTCTCATCGTGGAGGTGAAAATGAATATCCTTGAAAGTAGATACCACCAAAGTCTTGAAAGCCTCTCCTTTCTACCAACTATTCCTTAATTCTCCCAAATCCTCCTCCAACACTTTTATTTTCCACTCCACGTTGAATACCCATTATTTTCACAAATTATCTTTGACATCATCAAATACCTTACTCGCCATCAATAGATTTTCATCAGTCTATCCCATCAGGTGAAGGTCTACTATGCAGCTACTCCAAATTTTGAGTTCTTTATCCATATTTCCAATTATGGAGGAGAGCTTCTGTTGCAAATTATTTACCTTATCATTGAGCTTAAAGGCTTCACCAAAAAAATTCAACCTTGTAACAATCATGTCATCCACCATGGCCTCCATAGACCTCACATAAATGGAGTACCTGTGTATATCCCTGATGCTCTGGACATAATCTTGACTATGGATCACATGTGGTGGAAGGGCAGTCAGTGGGGTATGGTCTAAAACTTTTTTTTAGACAGCAGTGACTTTATGAAACCAAAAAATACTTGATCGTGCTCCTCGAGCTGCTCTATAGTCTACTATCCTTTTTCTACCCTCCTAATGACCCTGGTTATTGTTTCTTGAAGATTGTGTATTTCACTTTCAGGACTAGACTCTCTCATTTAGATCCTTGAAAGTTCTAGATCAGAGGCCTGCAAATCCTGCTTTGGCTTATCAACATTGGGCTTAGCTATCTCAAGGAATTGCTGACCTTGGGCATCTGTTACTATCCTTGAAGTGGTTATCACTTTCTTGGTAGGATCAGAAGGAGTAGTACCCAACAAGGTCGCCACAATATCAAAATTGGGCCCTGAGATCTGAGAGAAGAATTCCTCTTCCTACTATCAACAAAGGGCTGCACCCATGCAAAAGTGGAGGAAGAATAAGGGGGAGCAAGAGAACCAAGAGTGTGAGAACTCATGGCACTGAGAGTGTTTACCACTATTTCCTCCAGTAGGGATGTGAGTGGAGAATATGAGGCTTCTTTGACTGAGGAATCCATGGTCCTTGGAGGCTCGTTGCTATGAATTTCATGATCCTTATCCATTGTGGATTCTGAAGAACCTGTAGAAATTAGCTTTTCACTATCTTCAGTTTTGCCAACAACAATGATGTTCTCCAGCCCTGAAGGTAATTCTGGATGTTTTGATGGTGAATCTTCCTAAATGGGCTCCTTTTTAACTTCTGTTACCTTCTTTTGATATGCCATAGTGGAGGAGGAAGGTGTTGAGGATTCAGGTCCTTTACTTGATGAAGTACAAGGAATCTGTACATGTATCTCTGAACTAGGTGTTTATGCCTCCTTCCTCGGTGTCAAAGTGTCTTTGGAGGAGGATTCTCCTGCATTCTTCCTCAGCTCATGAACCTTCCTGTCAATCCATACTTTTTTTCTTACCAGGACAGGAGCAAGAATCTCAGCCAAATCATCCTTTTCTCTTTTAAACCTGTCCAGATCCTCTAAATTAGTATGCTTGATCACAGTTTCATACTCATATGAAATTAAATTTATGTTGTCATCTTGAAGCCCTTCAGGAATCTGATACAGCTTAAGCTCTTGTATTAATTGAAGGGGGAACCTGCCATAATGCCTCCGTCTGGCCTCAAAATCATCTATGCAGTCAACCCAATAGTCCTCAGTGTTTACCCTATGATGGTAGTTGATTCTGAGATTCAGCTCAATAAATTTATTCAAGTCAAAACAAGTTCTAGGCCTGAAGAAATGGACAGTGATGGGAGCTAGGGATCTCTCTATGTTTTATGCATCCAAAGTTGTCTTGCATGTATAGTTTCCCAAAGATATGGGGAAGTGTACACTAGTGATTTTCTTATCTCTGTAGGTCCTGTGTAATTTGCCCAATTGTCTGCACACCTCAATCAGTGCCATATTATCATTATAGAATATGGGGAGCTTGAGAAGAGTTCTATGATAACCAACTAGCCTGATATAAGAGAATCTTCTGAACTGAAATAAGTAAGCTCCATACTTCTCTATCAGGCTCATAGCTTCATTAGAAAATCTCCTGGCAGTTTCACTCTCTAGAAGCCTCACAGTATACATGGTGAAAGCATCATTCACCCTCCTAAAATTGTGATTACTAGTGTCCAGGGTGAACTGAGGTCAGTAACCATATATGGGATCACGCTTCTGAGCATCAATGTATGTGAAGCCAAACCACTATCTTTATGCTGCTAGGGTATACATCAGATAAGAAGTCATGTAGATTTTCTTAGTTTGTTATACATTGGATATCTACGCTATCAAGTTTATGCAGATGATCTCTACCTAGTTGATGTTCTAGGTACCTTCACACACTATGTTTATGAGTGGGCACATCCAAAAGTGGAACTCACTAGTAGAGGGAAATCCCATGACCCAAGCTAACACGATTATGAATTGTGATAGTTCCTCATTGAAATCAGCTCTAAACAAAGCTTTTAATATTTAGGATGCCCCCTTCTTAGAGTTTTGAACCATGACTTTGCTATTCTCGCCTTGTATTCTTCATTGTCCTGATAAAAAAGGGTCTATGTTTGATTTTGGGATATTACCACAAAATTATCCATCTCTAGGATCCTTAGGACAATGGAAATGGTGGTGGCATTAAGTTTGGTGGTGAGCTCCCTATGCACATTGGTCAATTCACTTGTATTAGGGTTGAAATGAGCTCCGTAGGTAAGTACGGTGTTCGCACACTGCATCAAGATTGGCAAACCCGTAGCAAATGCAAGGCCACTATCATTAATCATTTGTGCCATAGGAGATGGGCTCAGGTCTGTCAACCTGGTCCAAAAATCACCAAAGTCTAGGTGATGAACTTCACTGTCCTCGATATCAAGAATGAAAGACTCGAGTAGAGAAACCTACTCTTAGCCTTTAAACTTAATCTTCAAACTAACTATGTTTGGAAAAACAAACCCATAGCTCAAATCCATGATGAAAAATGTAGGGGAAATGGGGACATGAGTAGGTGATTTCAATTAGCAAGGGCAAGAGTGAGTGGCAATGAGAAAGAAGTGTGAAAAAATGCGTAGGGGGTAGTCCATTAAATAGTTGTTTTGGAGAGAAGAGGTTATTAAATGCGAATTAAATTCATATTCACCAACTCAAAAAGCAAGCATCAGATTGAGCAGGAAAAATTAGCCCGGATGGCCTTTGGTACATTTGGGACATGAGGGACACAAAAGTGCGAATCGGTCGATGCAAGTGATGTGGGGATAGAATGCACAAAAACTTTTGGGATAATAGGGACCAAAGTACATGAAATGCATGATGTGGCTGACGTAGGCAATCGGGGAAAAGAGATCCCAAGTGAACTTGGGATAGTTGGAAAAAAATGTTCCGACAGGCCCGCAAGTTAATAGATTTTGGATAAAGCGGCTGATCAGGGAATAGAGAGCCCTAGTTAACTTGGGATAGATGGGACAAAAATGTCCGATAGACCCCGAAATCACTCAAATGACTCAAAAAATGTAGAATTTTTCTAACTTTTCAACTTTCTCTTTACCATAACATCAGAAAAAGGTGTGAACTCAAAAATTTTAAATTTTTGACTTTCGAAAGAGGGAAAATTTTGAGAGGAAAACACCTCCCTCAAGAGTACCCTATAGTCTTCTCCTACACATCCCTAAGCCATCAACCCAACCAGCCAAACAAACAACAACAACATACAACATTTACATATTCATAAAAGTGAAAGAAGAACATTTCAAAGAGCCAAGCTCTTACCTCTCCATGATGGAGTTTATCCAACGTCTAAAAAAACAAGCTCTTCTATTGCAAGCACTCCAAAATACTCAAGGAGATCAACAATCTAAAATCAGGCAACAATCTCCAATCTCCTCCAAAAGCAAGAGCTCCAAACATCAAAAGAAGTCTCCCAAAATGAAGTGGTAAAAGTGAAGTAACCCAAAAACAAGCTAAAGAATTTTAATTTAAAGAAGAGGGAAGAGAAGAGGATGAGGTGGATCCATGTAGGATGCCACATCAAACATAATCAACCCCAACACAAAATTCAAATTCATTCTCTAATGCATAATAAATAGGTGGGTGAATAATATGACAATTTTACTTGCACACTCAAACAAGCCTACACCCCATAAGGACTAAAATTAAAACATGTAAGAAAAGTGCAATTATAACATTCAACATGACTTGTAAAAATGCATAAAAAAGGTCTAAATTTAACCCTCCAACCATAGGCAAGGTTTGTATGCAAATTTAAGAGGTATGGGACAAGTCTAACTTGTCCCACAAGCCTCCAAAATCAGCCTCCAAGGACAAATTCGAATTTCCAAGAAGGTGG
The DNA here is from genome assembly GCA_019776745.2 of Taxus chinensis. Lineage (NCBI taxonomy): Eukaryota > Viridiplantae > Streptophyta > Pinopsida > Cupressales > Taxaceae > Taxus > Taxus chinensis. The sequence continues at coordinate 582,160,805 of CM034153.1, forward strand.
AGTGTTTCACACTCAAAAGTTAACTTACACATCACTTACATATTAATTACACATTACTTACTCGTTCTTACAACCCTTTATTTCAAAGCCAACAACTCTATTAATTACTTTCTTATGACATATTTTAATTAATAAACTTAACAACATGATTATTCACAAAATTAACACACCATTTATTAAATAAGGAAAGGGGTCAAAGCACCAAAAAATAACCACATGCAAAATTAAACCAAGGAAAAATTAATAAAGGAAATATAAAATCCCTTTGTCACGTTTAAAGGTGATACCCCCCAAGGGAATCCCTAACACAAACAAATACACACAAACAAATACAGTTGTCATGGTGACCTTGTTGAATTCATCTTGAATTCCAAAGTGGTTGGTCTCCAATCCCTCGATGTTTGTTGTGATATTTTAAACCTACAAAATAAAAATACCTCCTTCGGCTTCGTGTTCATATCATAACATCCAAATGAATATAAATATAATTTAAAGATCATCAATGTATATGTGAATAACAAAAATCATCAAGATAATCAACAATATTACTTACAATTTCATCAACAAGTATATCATTATCAATTTTACACCAATTTTCATTTTCTAGGTCTAATAAAAATATCCAATTACAACAAGTCTAACCAAAATCTATAATATAACTATTTTAAACAGTATATCAACATCAATATAAACAAATATCTCTAATAATCATCATGCATCATATAAAAATCAAAGTCAACATTAATCCATGATCGAAAATCTAACATCATACCAAATCAAAAGTATAATAATGTCACTAATATAGTAAAAAGTGTCATGATCAGTATCAAAAGGTGTAAAAGGGAAGTGGACACTCTTTCCCCCACACCTTACACTTGACTTCCTCCTTGAAGTCACTAGAAAGGATGTGGGAATTGAACTCGTTGTAAAGTAGCATCCTCCCAAGTAGCTACAGTCTCATCATATCTGTCCCACTGCACTCACATGTTATCAATCTATCTACCTCGAAGGCCCAGGGTCCTACGATCTATAAAGTTAATGGGCTCCAGTATCACTTGCCCCTGATCCTTCACCTTCAATGAGGTCTAATCCATCACATGAGAAGGATCTACAATATATCTCATAAGGACATAAACATGAAACACATCATGTACATGAAACAAGCTAGGTGGTAATGCTGGACAGTAGGAAAAAGGGCCCATACGCTCCAAGATCTCAAAAGGACCAAAAAATATAGGAGCTAACTTAGAAAATTTTCTCTAACGGATAGGGATCTTATGTGGTCTAACACAAAGGAACACCTTCATGCCCACATCAAAACTTCGGTCAATCCTATGTTGATATGCATACTTATTCTACCTATCTTGTGCCTCCTATAGTATTTGTCTGATCAAAACCACCTGCTACTCCATGTCCTGTAAAAAATTTGGTCCAAGAGAAACCATTTCCTCTAACCTGTCCCAGCTAAGAGGTGTCCTGCACTCCCTGCCTTACAAATCATGAAAAGGCACCATGCCTATAGAACTCTGAAAGCTATTATTGTAGGAAAACTCCACCAAGTACAAGTACTCCTTCCATCTCGTCTGATGATCCATAACATACATCCTGAGCATATCCTCTAAAATCTAATTCACCCGCTTCATCTATCCATATATCTCATGGTGATATGATGTGCTGAAATTGATCTTCGTACTGAGGGCCTACTACATGGTAGTCCAAAAATGGGAAGTAAAAAAAGGATCGCGGTCACAAAATATCTTTCATAGAATCCCATGCAACCTGATGATCTCATCCAAATAAACCCATGCCACAACACTAGCTATATAATTGGTCTTTACTAGAGAAAAGTGAGCCACTTTTTTCAACTTTTCTACCATGACCATGATGGCGTCGTGGTGATATCCTGACATCGGTAGCCCACCAACAAATTCCATGGAAATGGTGTCACATTTCCACTCCGGTATAACATGAAGTAAGAGAAGGCCAGTTGGATGTTGATGCTCAGCCTTCACTTTCTGGCACTCTAAATAGCATGACATAAACTAAGCTACGTCTCTATGAATTCCTCTCCAATGGTATAATTATCTCAAAGTAGCATGCATCTTCTTCACCCTAGGATGGGCTAAATAGGGTGCATGATATTCCTCTGTCAGAATATCTTGTCTCAAGCCTCCATCTCTGGGAACATAAATCTGACCTCTTTGCCTAAGAAGTCCATCTTCCTCTAATGAGAAATCATCAAACTTATTTTCAAGGGGTCTCTGGGACTTGATCTCCACTCTCGCTGTAATGTAGAAACTATCAAGAGGAAGTTGCTATAGAATCCTACTCCACAAATCTGTACCCACTGAAGTGGCCATAACCACATGTCTCCATATGATGAGAGCATTTATAGCCACATTCTCCTTTCCCTTCACAAGTTCTATCTCCATATCATACTCACAAAGAAACTCCATCGAACATATCTAACGAGCGTTGAGATTGGGCTACATGAAGAGGTGGCAAGGACTCAAGTGATTTGTCCTGATTATGAATCTTCGACCAAGAAAAAAGTCTCCATCGGACCAAGGCGTGTATAACTACCATAAGCTAAAGATCATGAGTTAGATAATTGAGCTCATAATCCTTGAGTTTGTGAGACTCAAAAGCCACTACTCTACCCTCCTGCATCAACACAACTCCATGTCCTTCCAAGGAAGCTTCCGTGAATACAAAAAACTCACCCTTTGGATCCGACACTGCAATAATAGGTGCTATTGTGAGGAACTCCTTCAGTATCCTGAAGGCCTTCTCACGTCTATCTAACCAAAGAAACTTCTTCCCTTTCTACTGAAGGGAAGTGATGGGGTGTGCAATCCATGAGAAATCCTTAACATATATCTTGTAATAACCTACTAACCCCACTAAGCTACGTACCTCCATCATAGTAATAGGTGTTGGCCAATACATAAGGGCTCGTATCTTGGAATGATCAACAGTGATACCTTCCCTAGAAATGATGTGGCCCAAATACTATATCTCTATTCTAAAAGAATGCACACTTCTCCAAGTTCCTGTAAAGCTGCTACTCATGAGGACACTGAAGAACCTAGAAAATATGCCCTTCATGCTCCTCACGCATAAGTGAATAAATCAAAATGTCATCAAGGAAGATGAGAACAAAGTTATCTAAGAAATTCCTAAACACCCCATTCATACAACTCATAAATATTGCAGGGGTATTCATTACACCAAAAGGCACCACTATGAACTCATAATGCCCAGATCTCATATGAAAGGCAGTCTTATGAATATCCACCTTTGTAATCCTCAGCTAATGGTCTCCTAACTTAAGATCAATCTTAGAGAAAACTGTGGCTCCCTTCATCTAATAAAACAAATTATCCATATGTGGAAGGGGATAACGATTATTTATCATTACCTTGTTTAGCTGGCAGCAATCAATACACAACCGCAAGGATCCATCCTTCTTCTTCACAAAAATCACCCATGCACCGCAAGGGGGTACACTAGGACAGATTAGGCCTTTCTCCAAAAGGCCTTCAAGATGGAACTTAAGCTCACAGAGCTCTGGGGAATTCATTTGATAAGGTGCTCATGAGATAGGATCTGTTCCCGGAACTAGGTCTATATGAAAATCAATCTCACGTGGGGATGGTAACCTTGGTAGCCCCCCTAGAAATACATCTAAAAACTCTCTAAAAATGGGATGGTCATCTCGCGATGGTCCACTAAACCCATCCTCAGATCTGTCACTAATTGTGAAAGCATACATCTAACAACCCTGTTGCACATACCGCTTAAGCTCCATAGCGGAGATGGTGCAAATGGAAACAAGTATCCTAACCCCTAAAATCATAGACTCAACTCCTAGATCATTTGCACAAGATATAGTCCTATGGTAACAATCCATCCTGGCCCTGTGTGCAGACAACTAATCCATACCCAAGATGACTCCATACGAGGCCAAAGGAAGGATACAATGACCTGAGGTAGCGGTGAAAGGTCCTAATTCCACTACACAGTCCTTAACTAAGGATTCCACTGAGATCTTGGCTCCCAAAGCTATCTCAACATCCCAACAACAACCCTTCCTAATTTCCACAAGCCTTCATTGCTCTACTAAAGATGGTGTAATAAAAGAATCTGAAGAACTATAATCAAACAAAATAGAGGTAGGAATGGCACCAATGGTACTTGTGGTCTCAATAACGGTACTTTAATGCTCATCCTGAAAGTTCTCGACTGTTGTATAGATCTGATGACTGTGTCCTATGTCACCAGCGGTAGGCTCTGAGATCTGTGTCTTATCCTTTTTAAGAGGGATCTAAGGTCAATCTCTCAAAAATTTCCATCAACACCGTAACTAAAATAACTACTTGATCCTCTCCAATGTGTAGCAAGTTCGACCGGAGCTATGAAACTATGTGGTTTGGATCCTGATGATCTAGCTACGAATTGCCGAGGTCTTTACTAGAGATCTCCTTCTCACTGATCCCTTTGGGTACCCTGTGTCCTGATGGGACCCCTAGGATGAGGCCCCATACTCCAACCTCTGTGTGCATCAAATATTTATAGAGGTCTATAAGGTAGGTGGGACTGCTGCTACTATGGTCTAAAAGATGACTATGCTAAGCCTTATCCACCAAAAGGAGGAGGTATTGCCCCCCTCGATCTTTTGTTCTACATCTACTGGATGTGGTTCCGGACTTGGCCTCTATCATGTTGGGTCTTCCCTCGAGTCTTCTCTACTATATAGGCCTTCTCAATGGTCTCAGCTAATGTCTTTGGACAATGGATCTTCACTAAACCTCCAATATCTAGATTCAGGCCCTAGATGAACCTGTGGATCCATACCTTCTCATCCTGTATGTAATCAACATACTAGAGTAGATCCAGAAATCTGGTCTCATACTCAGCCACTATAAGAGATTCCTGTCGGAGATCATTGAACCTCCATGATAGATATATACTCCTAAACCGCTCCTCGAAGAGCTCCCAAGTAACTATATCAGAATCAAGATGGAGCTTCTGCTCCTCTGTTCTCCACCAGAAACCTACTCCATCTCTCAGTAGATGGATAGCAACATAAGCTTGAAGCATCTCCTCAAGCTCACTAACCAAGCCTCTGCCTAAAATCCACATATGTCACTAGAATAATGTGATGGCCGTCACTTTAGGATCTCCCTGATGTGGTTTGAAGTTGTATTCTGATGACTACTAGGCCTCCCTGCATGCTCATCTCTAAGTGTAGATCTCTAAAACCTATCTCTGTGTCTTGAAACCCGGTCTCCCTATTCTCTATGTGGTGACTCTACGCTAACTAACTCCATGTGGGATTTCTCTCCTCTATGCTCCTTGCTATACCAAGGAGATGCATAAGCCTCAATGGATATCACCCTATCCTGTCTGACTGGGCGTGCTCCTACGGTCCCTCCACGTAGAGTGGAATTAACATCCTGAAGTGTCTATAAAATTTGTTGTAGGATAGCTGCTATAGCATGATCTTGTGGTGGCAAGTCTAGGTTTATGTGAAAAGAGCCCTCATCTTGTTTGTGCCTGCTGCACAGACCAAGGCAAGAGTTAGTTCATTTTCTAGGTTTTATTCAATTTTCCATGTTCACAAATTATGTAATTTTAAACAATTTTATTCTCTAGATTGGAAAGTGTGCTAGGATTTATATTATACTAGGTTTAAAGTTCATGTCTCAAATTTTCTAGTTTTCCCAAGGGTCCAAGCTTTTGAACCCACACTCTAATGCCAAGTGTAGCACCCATCTAAGAACAACCACTAGAGACAAAGAACCACCTAGGTTTAGTTAGGAAAAGTTAAGGATTTTTTTTTAAAGTGTTCCCAACAAGAATACAAGATTCCATTATAATAGATATTGAACCATCCTACAAAACACTAAGAGAAAGAAACTAATCCTTAGCGTAAATAGATTATCTTCTGATGGAGTGCGTAGAAGAAATTTCACCAGGTGTGGAAGAGGGAGCACAGAAAGAAACTTTTCTTCTGGGCATGGAAGAGAAGTGCGAGAGGAACTCTTTTTTATCTCAGGAACACAAGACGGGCACAGAAGAGACTCATTCCCTCCCGGGTGTACAAGAAGGACATGGGTGTGCAAGGTGGACGTGTAAGTAGCTCATTTCATCATGGGTGTGTAAGACGGGCATGAAAAAGGCATTGGACATGCAAGGGCATGCAGGCAAGAAGCATCAGGTGTGCAAGACGTGCGTGCAAGACGCGTGGACATGAAGTTTTGTCTCTTATGTACAAACTTCAGAAGGACATAAAATCTTTCTAGGGACCTCATATTTTGTCAAATGAGGAATTTTTGGAAATATCTTGAACGCCATATTTGCACAAAAACCTTAAGAATTTAATTTCGATAGAGTTTTAAGGGTCCATTTTGAGAAAACGGTTAGCAAGCTTTTATAAGGCAAGCTGTTAAATTTTAACTTGTGAAATTTTAATCAATTGATATTCTTGCTCTCTCAACTTCTCATTTAGACATGGATGATTTTTCTTAGATGGAATTTAGGATGGATAGCAAAGATTAAACTATTTTATTGATCGATTTGTATATTGAAATTTCCAACATTTGACATCAGTAATGAACTGTGCGATTTTTTCTTTGCTTGATTTGAACAGGTTCTATTAAAAATTTCTTAAGTGTTTTAGTTTTTTTGGGGTTTTTTTTGATCATGTACCCTCAATTCAATTGTTTTATTTCATTTTCCAGGGTTACAGGGTCATTCTGTACATTTTTAATAAAAAATGTGTAGAGTTTTACACATAAAATAAAAAATTAAGTTTATACATTTCAGAAAAACAGAGATCAATCTATTTACTTTTGTCAAACTATGAATACATTGAATTAATTCCATACTAGTTTTAAATATTTATCTTTCCTTCAATCAAAATGTAGAAATAAGGGTGCAACTTCTTTTTTTCTTTTAATTCATACAAATCAACAAAACAGAGCAATTTATTTTCTTCAAATGTATTTCCTTTCTTTCAAACAGAAGTTTCCTTAACATATTTAAACAAATATTTTAAACAATAGTAACTCCATTTGTGAAAAAAAAACAACAATACAACCTCTATTTAAATTGATCAAATAAAACTTTACAAATTACAACTCTTTCTCTTTTCCTTTCATTCAAATACACTTTCATGTTTCTTTACATAGTACAGATTTTAGTGCATGTCTATTTCTCATTTAAACATGGGATTTAATTTCCAAAACATAGAATAACTATCCAATACAAATAATAGTCCAAGTCATCCAATTGAAGTGGGAATAAGGTTTTACAAAAGAAATCTCTCAAAGGACTGTCAAAACTATCTTTTCCTCTTCTCTAGAATAGCAACATGAAGATCCTCCATCTATTTCAGTTTTATCACAACAAATTTAGGGGAAAGGAAATTCTCTCCACCCAACCAAGACATCCAATGAAAGGATAAGCCATGCTTCTTCATTGGCTCGTGAGCCCCAAGCATAATATAATAAGAAATGTGACTCAACTCATGGCAACAACAGGCATCCACATTCACTCAGGCAATATTTCAACATGCACATTTCATAATAAAAACATAGTCCCAAACAGAATAACAGTTTTACAACCATATGAAAGACAACAATCAAAACTCAGGCTTCTTCATGCAAGCCAAAGAAGCAAGAAACTATGGAGGATGCTACTTATACCTCCCAAAGGGGAAATGGGTATCACCACTTGAGAACAAACCGTGAAAATACATATCATTTCAAATCCATAGACATAACGCTTATGCCTCCCCCTAAGTACCCCTTATTACTCACATTTCCTTATGCCTGCCCCAACCTCTTATGGCACACCCCATAACGAGTAAAGAAATGAAAGATATTTATTTTTACAAGGTGGAACCCAAATCCTAATTCCCTCCATAGTTATACCTCCCCAAAACACTTAAGCCTTTCTCAAGAGTACCCCATAGTCTTCTCCTACACCATCTCTAAGCCATCTATCCAGCTAACCCAACAAAAAATAACAAACACACAATCATTTACATATTCATAAAAGGGAAAGAAGAACATTCCAAAGCACCAAGATCTTACCTCTCCATGATGGAGTTTGTTCCACGTACAAAAAAACAATCTCTTCCATTGCAAGCACTCCAAAATAGTCAAGGAGATCAAATATCTAAAAGCATGCAACAATCTCCAATCTCCTCCAAAAGCAAGAGCTCCAGACAACAAAAGAAGTCTCCCAAAATGAAGTGGTAAAAGTGAAGTAACCCAAAAAAAAGCTAAAGAATTTTAATTTATAGCAGAGTGAACACAAGAGGATGATGTGGATCCAAGTAGGATGCTACATCACACATGCTCAACCCCAACACAAAAGTCAACTTCTTTGTCCAATGCATAATCAATGGGTGGGTGAATAATATGACAATTTTACTTACACACTCAAACAAGCCTACACCCCATAATGACTAAAATTAAAACATGTAAGAAAAGTGCAATTACAACATCCAACATGACTTCTAAAAATTCATAAAAAGGTCTAAATTTAACCCTCCAATGATAGGAAATTTTTCTATTCAAATTTAAGAGGTATGGGACAAGTCTAACGTGTCCGACAAACCTCCAAAATCAGTCTCCAAGGACAAATTTGGATTTCCAAGAAGATGGAGTGTTTCACAATCAAAAGTTAACTTACACATCACTTATATATTACTTTCACATTACTTACTCATCACTTACATATTACTTACACATTACTTAATCATTCTTACAACCCTTTATTTCAAGGCCAAAAACTCTATTAATTACTTTCCTATGACATATTTTAATTAATTAACTTAACAACATGATTATTTACAGAATTAACACACCATTTAATAAATAAGGAAAGGGTTAAAAGCACAAAACAATAACCACAGGAAAAATTAAACCAAGGAAAAATAAATAAAAGAAACATAAAATCCCTTGGTCACATTTAAAATTTGTATCTTCCACAATAGCAACTCTAATAGCCAAAGGATCAAGCACCATTCGATTTTCTTTGCCTTGGGGTTGTATATTTCAAATTCCAATAGGTTATTTTTGTCTGTCATCAGTTCTTTGATGATTTGTGAATATAGTTTTGCCTTGTTGCTTGTGTTGTCCTTGTGAACTCTGCCCAACTCCTTTCTCAGCTCGGGCTAGCTTGTAGGAGATCTCATTGACGGCCCCTGCCAAAGTTTTCACAACTTCTTCTAAGTCAACAGCTTTGCTTGTTTGAGGTTTTTCTGGGTTAACCAACTTTACACCTTCCCTCTTTAAAGGCTTCCCAATTTCCTTGATGTTGTTCTCTATTTACAGAGCCATGGTGAAGGCCTACCTCAAATTGGTGGGGTTCACGTCTCTTAAGTAATATGCTTCCTTTTTATCAAATGCATATGTATATTTGATCAAACATGACTCATCACAAGACATTATCCTGACAGGAAATCTCCCCATTGTTTTTATAATCCTTGTATTGAATTCATGTACTGACTCATTGGGGTTCTTGATTTTTTCAAACTTTGATAGAAGAAACCTAGGGTCAGTCCTATCACCATATTGTAATCTAATTGCATTTTTTATTTCAGCCCAAGAATCAATAGAGTTATCTGGTAATGCTTTATACCAGTCCCTGACATCCTCTTCTAAAGTGTGGACAAATAATTTGATGTATACATCCTCATGCTTAATTTGAAATTCTTCCATCATAATGAGAAAGAGCTTTAAATGTTGGTCACCAATTATAGCATTGTTTCCCTGGAACTTTGGTAGCCCGTTCCTTACATCCTGAGGTACTACATTTGGGTAACCAGCCATTCCCACAAAATTTATATGTCCAAATTTGTTTACAGAAAATGGAGGCCTGGGATGAGCCACATTGATTCGAGGAGGTGATCTTAGGCGTGAAGAAAATTGATGAGGGGCAAAGGACCCATGGAACATAGGAGTATAATTTTCAAATTTGATACCCCCTAAAGGCCTAGCTTCTTGGAAATACCTATTAAATTCTGAAAAGACAGGAGTAGAGTGTGAAGTAAACCTTTCAAAATCAAATGAAGGCCCCTCTCTAGTTGGAGAATTTAGTTCCACAAAAAGGATACCTGATTCAAAGTCGCTTGAATGGTAGTCTTAAATGATATGCCACTCACTTTCATCAATGGAGATCCCTCTTCTTGGCTATTGTTCTCCCATAACTCTCCAGGATTTTCTTCCTTCTGACTTTTCCTTTCCTAACTCAAGAAACAATGTCCTAGCAGGATCTCAAGAAAAGAAAGATCTTATTCCTTCCATCTTTGCAAATGTTAATAACAAATATTAATTGACAGAGGTTTAAGACACTGGTCCTTATCAAAATAAAATCAATCAGGGAGTCTCAACTAATTATTTCCACCTTAGTTGTGCAAATGCAATAAAATATGCTAAGTCAGCACTTGTAAACTAGAGATGAAAGATCTTACCTTCCTTTACCAAGATTGAATCAGTGAATACTGGTGCAAAACATGTAGAGACTGGAAAAGTTGCATACAACACTTGTAACTTGAAACTTCATACAGGACCAAACATAGGATAATATATAAAATAGATTTCTGGCACTTTAGAGCATACAAGGAATGTTTATCAAGGTCTGAAGATGAACTAAAATCAAAATAATCCTCGGAAATTGCACCAGAAGTGTTGGTATCCAAATTTGTTCTCCTTTTCAAGCCAAGCAGAAACACATATTCAACAGGGAGCTTAGAGGCAACTAGATCACAAATATATATCATTTTGTAGCCGAGGAAAAATCTAACTGTCCCTTTGTTACTTGGATTTGTGGAGAGATGGATAGTACCTTCAAGAGGATTTGATATATCCTCACTATTTTAGGTTGTGCCTTTCAACCAAGGTAAGATAACCTACTTTGTAACCTCTATTATATGAAAGGAGATACACGTACCTTTCTTTTACATAGATTTTATACAAGATACCTTGGGGAAAATATGGTCAACACACTAGATCTGACTCTCACGAGTTATCACTTTCAAATCATGGATATATCCTCACAATAAGGCAAAGGTTACTAAAGACATAAGAGACCCTACTTGCTTCTGCATGTTTAGGTGATGAGGGATTTTGCATTGTCATAAACACATGACTAACAGGGTTAGGAGGGGTACGATTAGTTGTTTTTGAATGAATTTTTTGTGGGAGGTGGGGCTGGGTAAAACTAGATTCACTAGATCCTTGAGGAATCTTACAAAATGGAAAATCAGACCAACAAAATGCCACAAAATATCTTAAATGTTTCTTCAACTAGAATATGTGCTTCAATGGAAGCCCAAATTAGTAATATTTCACACAGTCTCTGAGATTATATCATGAAGGCTCAAGTTAGAAAACCCAACAAAACATCAAGCTCTAAGCCAAATCATGCCTAAGGTACATCCAAACGCTTACAGACAATCTCTATCAATAGATGAGAGAAAAGTAATTTTAAATCATCTATTTGAATTCCAAATGAAATCTCTTCTGAGAAATCGGAATTACAGATGCCACTAAATAGTCACAAGGATTGAGGTTTGTGTGATTGAATCATATTTTCATACAAGATTGCAATAGAAACTAGAAAAAATATTTGCATACATTTAGAAGTAAAATCAACACAGTTTGCTCAAGACAACACATAAATAACTTGAATTTAATCAAGTATATTAGCAAGGGAATGTTTCATAGAACAATCTAAGAGCTTGTAAATGGCTGTACAGTTGCAACCACCTTGACACAACAAAACTTAATACAAAAAAGAGATAACCTAGCTTCTCAAATGGATTCTCAAAAGACAAACTTAGTCAAATTTTCTTCTTGGGAATTTTTTTCGACCTCTAGCACTTTGACCTCCTACTCCCACCCTCTCAACCCTTTTGCAAGAGAAATTTGTTTCATTTATAACCTTTACAACAAAGCCTCTACCTCCAAAAATAAAAAATTGTTTAATGCACCATTGCTCACCATGATTTTTTCATGATTCACAGAATCAGATCTACAAAAGTATCCAAGTGCTCGAGGGGGTAGATTTCATCGAATGCCTCCCACATTCAACTCCTTACTCTGGTAGATCATTCAACTCCTTATTCAATTTTTCCAACCACTTCCACCCCTAATTTGTCAAATCTGGCCCCTTGCATGCTCGGGAGAGGAAAAATGGAAAATCCGATTTGGCACGAAAGTCAGACTATTTTAATGGTGAAAGACGTCCTCTAGATCTTCCCACCAAACTTCAGATATCGACAATAACTTACTTCTCTGCTTGGCGTGTAGAAAAGACAAAGAAATAATGGAGACGCGCACTTCAAGATGTGTTTTCAAACTTAAAGGGGGGAACATCAGATTTAGATTCATAGTTGTCATTGATCTTTACTTTTCATTTGGGTCATCCATGTGGCAGATGTCAAACTTTAGAAAATACCCAGGGGCTTCCCTTGACATTTTACAACTTTTTGAAAAAATGGAAAAATTTCACATTTTTCCCTACACCTCCATCCTTCGAAAACAAGCCTAACACATGTCCGAATATGATTGGATTGGAACCAAGCTCAAATTATTCCATTTTACTCTCTTTTTGGAAAAAAATATTTTTTTTTTCAAATTTTCCATGCAGCTCTGCCCTCGACAAACGAGCCTAACACGTGTCCCAAATGTGATTGTAGCAGTTTCGCGCTACCTGTTTTTTAATTTTGACTCTTTATTTTCAAAAGGAAAATTTTCTAAATTTTCCTTGAGATCCCACACCTCCGCCATTAACCAAGGAAAAACATTGACTATTTCCCTCATCAAGCTTGTGGGCCATTTTGAAATTTTAATCCTTAAGGGGAAAAAAATGTAAGTTACCTCTGATGGCCTGCCTCCCTGTGTTTTTGACTTTTGAAAATTCCACGTATCACCATGGCACATCTTGAGGGCGGTCCCAAAAATTTGATATCTTGAATGAGCGTAGGCTCGCCACGTGTCCTACTTTGGAAAGGTTTAACTGAATGCTTGAAGATCAGTGGAAGGTACCAAATGTCATGCTTCGAGGTAGTCTCCTTTTGGTCTTTCAAAAATCTAAGTATCCTGATCATTTCTATGCCAACTGTTGGATGATGTTATGCTAGTCGTAGGTGCTTGGGAGGTTTTTTTTCCTCCTCTTCATACTCTTATGCCAAACAATGTAAGTATCCAATGCCTAGGTTCTTCAAAATAGTTATGAGTGAATTGCTTGAAAAAATTTCTTCTCTTATTGTAAATGATATCCAAAGAACCAAATGCAAGAGCAAGTCATATCACATAATCTTATGATCTAGATATGAATCCTTGTATGAAAATCTTGCCACTATTTATGGTCTGTTGGACCATGCCAAGGCATATGGGGAAATCCTTGCCACTACTGTAGTATTCTTGATTTCTAAGCCGGTTGGTTTGCTAAATAAAGGAACCCTGTCACTCAAGTTGCTCCTTGAACCAAGTCTAAATGGTGTCATCAACATTATTATTATTATTTTCAGGGATTAGGATTCAAGATATGGAATAGAATGGAAATGTATGGCTAATCTCCAAATCAAGATAAAAATCACAAAATAACAGCTCAAGAAATGAGATAGCACTTTAAAATCCAGATCACCATGCAAGAAAATAATACCATATTTGGTTGCTCATGCATATGAAATGGAGGCAGTCGATGCACAAGTTTTCACCTATTCTGTCTACCACCTCCTTTTGAATGGCAACTTCGGTGGCTTTAAAACTCTTTATTTGTTTGTCGAAGGAAATCCTTTTAATAAATAGACTCTTTTGATCTCTTGTGCCAGAATGATGGTGGAGAAGAGTAGATTTTCAGGAAAGATTAGTATTTGCATTCATGTTATAGTGTTTGGAACAATGGAGAGATCGTGAGTGTGGGTTAGATTTATCGCAACACAACTTTCACAGAGATTTAAACCATATCCTATCCACACACAACTTCATCTTGATCTTGATCCATGCAGAATTCTATGTAGGTTACAGAAAGAAAAGGAATCTCTACACGCAAAAGATAAGACAATATGGCTCCACACAATGTTGAAACAACCTTCCCTCTAGCGCCAAGATGCCTGCTCTGATACCAATGATGGAATAGAGATCAATTACAGAAATGTTTCAATGAATTATTCAATGATGAGGAGAAAAATAAATACAAATTTTTGATGGTTACAGCCAACTGAATACCCACCAACATGCATGCAAAACTGTGGATATACCTACCTGGAGGAAAAACTGATCAAGGCATAACCGACAATGGATTAATTTTTCCAACAAAAATCCCTCAATCTGTGTGTCTTGAATACATGCCACATGTTCATTCAATCCCATAAATTTTCTAAAAATGAGGATGGAGAAAATTAGGTATGAGGTCTTGTAAAATGTTCTAAATCTAACTAACATGGTCAAATATTTATTAGAGGGGGGTTTACTTAGTAGAAATTGTCAAAAAGATGTGCAATAATGGAATTGTAAGTACAACCCATTATTTTTAATATTTACCACTACATGCTCTAATTATGAGGATCCCTTTTTATAGTTCTACCCCTACTTACATCAATATACCAATTATATATGAGTAAATAAAAATAATTCTCTGTATGGTCACACATGTTATATACCACCTTACCAAGGTGAACACCGCATGTTGTTTATGAATCGATTTTACCAATGACATTTTCCTAATCTATGTATTAATTTCCATTTTCGAAAATGAAGATAAATAATAACATGTAAGGATAAATTAACATGTAACCTTATTTCTAGTCACTTGGTTGAGTATAGGTGATGATATGAGAGATATTGTAAATGAAGTATGACAAGTGTATCTTCTTTAGTAGATTTTGTTTCACGATATTTATGAGCTTCAACCATAAAAAATTCATATCATGGAGGTGTTGATCACATTTATTGTCTGAATAGAGTGGTGCATACTCAAAAATTATGTCCATGTATGCCTCCTTAGATGTAATTTTGAAATATTTCTTGAGGTATTCATTATTTATTCATGCAATGTGAAGGCATTTTCTTAATCAAAATTCAAATCGCTCATAATTTTTCATCACATGCTACCACCAACTCAACACATTGCTCCAACACACAGTTTTTTTTTGGATTGGGTAAAGATGATACTATCCAATCATTGCATGAGATGAGACTTATTGAGTAATTTCAACTATTCTCTAAATTTTCTATTTCAGTGTGAGCAATTTTGGAATCAGCAACCTTTAACATGTCTATATGACGAGTTGCATGTATTTTCATATCCATGATTTGTAATATGTGATAATTCATGTCATGAATTAGGGGCATATGGTCATCATATGACCCCTATTATGGAGTACTTGCACCTTAGGTACATTATGTGGAAAAGTGATGTATCATAACTGTGAAAGTAATGCTTGTGTTATACACTATATATATACCACACATGAGATGTTAAGCTTAATGTGCATGAATATTCATTGTGTTAGTGATTTAGTTATGTGTTATGTTATGAACCTTATACTAGACGACCCCAAGGGAAGAAACCATAAAGAGTGTATGCGTTGAGAGAGGAGGTGTGGAACAGGCTTTCATAATCTTGAGCCGAGTACAAGTGAGGAATTAGATTCTCAAATAGATAGAAAATACACTTCTATTTGTTTAGTATACTTCAAGATTGCTCAATATATTGTGGGTGCACACAACCTTAGGCTAAACTTATGCAAACTAGCATCCACTTCTCTTTCCTATTGGGTTTTCCATCAAACAACACTATGTGATTTTGACTATGTTGAGCCTTGTGGGAGTATGGAGGGATGATTCAAAGAGAGATGATGAATGCTACATTTTTTTATATACTCATTTCTGGTTACATATATATTTTAGTGAGCTAAGGCTTGATATCTGAGTGCCATCGACATCTCAATGAGTACCCCTTTGGTGTCCATATGAGGCCACATAGTGATTGTAATGTGCTATTTCTCAAGTATGCATTTTATTCATAAATATCATTATCTTGTTTCTTGTAATAACTAGTAGTTTTCTTTATTGATGTCTTCTTATATTTTGGGCATTTTTATTAAGTTTTTGCACTAACATGCATATTTTTATACTAACTATAGCTAGTTATCCATTTTTTTAGTTTAAAACTTTCTTTTTATGTTTAAAAGTTTTATAGCCTTGCCCAAGGTTTGGGATTTTTTTAACTTGGCATTTGAGATGGATTGTTATGGTTGTTCTAATGTTGTAATGTGTTGGAATAGGGTCATGAGATTCACCATGGAGTGGTTGGACCTATGGATTCACTTCGCTATATGAGGGTATGCCCCAAGGAGTTACAGATAACTATCAGTTTATTGAACCATGAGTTATTATGTCACTTGGGTTAGGGGTGATGGGGCTCTATGTGCCCATGGCCATAGGGTGACCTAACCTTATCAAATGAAGAAAGGAGATGGGGCTGTATGGTTGAGTGACCTGATATTATTGAAGGCACTATATGGTTAAGTGACCTAAAATTCTTGATGACACTCTATGGTTGAGTGACCTGATATTCTCGATGGAACTCTATGGTTGAGTGACCCAATATTCTTGATGGGGCTATATGGTTGAGAGACCCAACTTGGTTTTTGCGCTATGATTCTTTCTCTTTGGGAGGTATATGGAGTTTTTTGGTGATGCTTTGGGAGGTATATGGAGTTTTTTTTTAATGCTTTGGGAGATATATGAAGATTACTTTTTTATTTTTTGTGATGTATGGATTTGGTGTTATGAGTTATGTGTACTCTTGTGAGTCTTGTTAAACATTGTTATGATTTATGTTTGACACTCATTTTAGTTGTTATATACTATTGGATATTGACATTGCATTCTATGGGTATAGTCATGGTTTTTTAGGTCATGTGATATCAGTTGCCCTTGTATCAATGTCAGGAATTGTTGTTAGTCACATGTGTGTGTTGGCTCCATGCCTATGACATTATTATTTGACATTATTCTTTATGTGGACTACTTTTTTATCTTTCCATGGTCAAATTGGAGGTCTTGTGATGTAATATAGTCATGAAATTATGTAGCAAGATGTCTCCTAGATCATTTTTATTGTGTTAAGTTTTGTGTGATATCTTGAGGCCAATTACTATTGGGTACCCATAAACATAAGACAATTACAAATTCTAAACAAGGAGTATTAAGAATTTGAGATTAAGAAATAATGTAAAAGAAAATACTAATTGAGAAGTAAAATAAAAGATAACTAATTACTAATCTTCACATAACATTAACGTTCAAGATATTGCAAAAAATAGATTTCTTCCTTATGGTTGTGTTGTATTGAAAATTTGTTTCGTTAAAAAACATGTGTCATTTTTTATTTTCTTGCCTATGTATCCTTTAAGCTTTGGAACTGCATCACATCGACGAGGATGCTCTTATAAGTGGATGGAGATGTAGTGCCCATAGATTTCAATCCTTGATCTACACACCTATTAGTTAATAGAACATGAAAGAGATACATCCTAAACTCTATTTCAGACCTGTCTCTTTTCCTTGCATAGTAATAAAAACAACTTATTTGAAGTTCAGAAGCATCAACCATAAGGAGACCTACGCTAAATTGTACACTTAGCAATAACTAGATAGTTTCAGTGTGTTCAGATTCATAGCATTGCTTTATTATCAATGCTAAAGCATGGATTTGTACCCTCATAAATAAATAAAGAGAACACAAATGAGGACTATGCTGAAGGGAGCTCTTTCTGTTAGCTACCTAAAATTTGTCCCATTTTAAAGTAAACAAATCCTGCACCCAGAAAGAAATATAACATAATCTCTCAACATGTTTCTATACACAAATTTATTATTCTAAATTGTGTTTCTACATCTCAACCCAGTTAAAAATATTTGATTGGAAGGAAAATTTTGTTGCCGTTTTTTTATGTTTTTGTATGCATAATATAATGGAAAGTATTTTCCCAAGTATTCCTGATGAATTCACAAAAAACCTCCATTTTTATTGATAAACCAAGTTTATGTTGATTGAACAATACACTATAAACTTCATGATATTACTATTGATAATGGGAATAAGGCAGGTCTCTGAATAGCTTAATTGCATCCTGGAATATCTCAGTCAAATTTTTCCTAAACAGGGAATGGTCCTTCCCTAACATAGTTGTAAATTAAGAGGAAGAAAGAATGAATTCCTACAGTAAGAATTGTTTTGAAGGCTTTGTGTCGGCATTTTCTCCTATTTTACTTATTTTGCATTTTGGTCTGACTGTCTTTCATCTTTTACTTGTTTTGTTTCTTTGTGTGACTGAAATTGATTTAGGGTTATGAAATTCCATGATATTTTCCATGAAAATTTTGAAAATATCAAGCATGGTGGTGAAAATGTAAGTGGGGAACAAGAAAATCAAGGTTTTCCATTGCTAAGTCATTGTATTTTGTGCATTAGGAATTTCAAAAGAAATGTACCAAAATTTATTTATTAGATGGAATTTCAAGATTACTAGATATGCAAAAAAATTATTCCTCTATTTCGATGTAAAATATTTAAGGAAAAACCAGGTGTAAGGTGCAAGTATGACTCTGCAAATGTTTTCTAGTATCCTTCGAGCTTGTGTCAAAATGGGGACCATGAAGCAGCGTATGGTTTAACTGCCATAACATCATAGATGTTTTTTTTAACTTGAGGAAATGGTATCTTGTGCAATGGTAAACATATATAAAAGAACAAGGAATAAATAGTTTTTTTGTAAACATACTTGGGAAAAGAAAATTGTACAAGGACCAATTTTTTGTTCCATTTGAAGTGGCGGTTTAGAGAAGGCAGATAGACTGTTTCACAGAATGTGTGGGAATGAAGAACAAAAAAATGGATTCATAAAATGCCATACTTACTTGATATGTGTGAAATGGATTTTTGGAAAAAGGCATTTGAAAATATCAATCGAATATGATTTGTTTGTCAAAGTCCATAGAAAACATTACCCAGGAAGATGCTCCATCAAGCATTGAAAAGAGTATGGAATTTCCCTTCCCTCTTGTACTAAATTACACTTTCATTATTTATTGCATTTATAAATTAAATGTTAATGATTAGAAAATATAACTCTAACCAATTATAAAATGTTACTTCATTTAGAACTATAAGAAAACAAATTAAAAAAATCATGACCCTAAAATTTGTGTATGGAGCCCCACACCAAAATATAACACAAACTTGAAACTCCATGCATGACCCCTAGTAACATGAGACACTATTTGTACTCTTAACCAATTTGTTTGAACTTAGTTAATACCCTTGCATGTCAAATTTCTAAGCCCACTTAGCTTATCATTCACTTGTAGTGGTGTGCTCTTGTTAGTAAAACATGATCGGTTTTAGCCCACGGTTACCGCTTAGTTCAAGCGAAAATGAAAACCGTTTCCACCTATAACTATACCTTTAGAAATAAAATCTTAACCCATCTAAATTTTAGTTAGAATTCCTTTGGAGACTACGTTTTCGAGTGGGTTTTGGGGCCCATTGATTTCTGAGGGAAAAAAGTTACTATCACAATTACGATAACTAGCTTTAGAGTTGCTCCTGTAACTTGATGTCCACTCTTCGTAATAAAATTCCATCAGAAATGATGCATTCTATGTATGTTAGAGAGTATGCAGGAATCATCATACTTTGTGTTCAAACTTAAAATGAGTGTTTTCTAGTTCCAATTTGTGAGAACTTTAGTTGTTTTTGTTAGCTAGCACAAAAACTATAAATTTAGCTAAACACACCTTCTAAGGGTTCTGTAAATCCTAACTAATCACGAAACCTTGTACATATCATTTTCACACTTTATAGAGTATGAATTGATCAAAATATTGTATGAATGATTTTCAAAAATTATGATGTTTCTCTCGCTCTTCTCTTTTCTCTTTCTAGAAGTAACTCTGATATTTTGGCTTGTTCTAGAAATGTAAATGAGTTATAATTGTTCATGGGTTGGAAATGATGAATAGATAGGAAAATTAAATCCAACATTTATCTCTCTTCCCATTTCTCTCTCTAGAGATAATTATGAAAATATTGATTGTGTTTTGAAAATACAAATGGGTCAAAATGTATATGAGTTGAAATGAAATGAAAAATTGAATACGGCATGTTACAGTGATTTGAAAAGAAAATGAATCCTAGATTTTCTCTCTCTCTCTCTCTCTATGTCTCTTTGTCTGTCTATCTCTTTGTTTCCCTATATCTATCTCTCTAGTGTCTATTCTAATTTTTTGAAATGATGGATGCATGGAATTTATGCTTGAGTGTAGGGGATTTCCATACTGAGTCCTAGGAATGATGCAACATTGGTTGCAACTATTCTCAATAAGAAGTTGTTTCTAGATGTGATATGTTGTAATTAATGAGTTATCATTATAAAGTTATATTCACCTTGTAATACATGTATTTAGATAGAATAATGATATGTATTGTTGTTGGAAGAATTGTTCTTTATATATTTGGAAAAGGGAATACCAATGTGGCTATAGTTTATAGTTTCGAATTTGATGTAAATTTGTACTCAATGTTTTACCTATATTATAAATATATTAAACTAATACATTACTTTGTTTATTATTAGTTTATTTCCTTAACACCCAAAATGCTAGCAAGAATCTCATCTCATTAAAAATATCAAAATTAAAAGAACGAATTATAATGCCTATTGTACTTCCATCCCCCATTTGGGTTTTTTCTAGGGTATAAAACATTGATCATGTTGATAAAATAATATGACCTCGTTAATCATCTCCTAGTTCGCACATAAGATGTCTTACGATGGACCTTTTTACCTGAATATTTTAAGAGGTGATGATTTTATGTTGTGAAACCTATCTTTTTGGACGAGTGAGGTGATCAGGTCTAGGTGTTGCAGGTATGACTATATAATCAATATGTTAACCCCCTTGTGCGTAATTTCCATTGTTACCCTAGTGGATAGCCAAAAGACTTGCAAGATAGTTGGTGGTTGTACATACGATGGATCTCTTGTGAGATATGAATTATGTGAGTGGACACTACGTTTCAAATTACTTACGTATTTACCAAACAATTGAAATAGGTCACTAGGAGACTTTTGAAATGTATAAGATTGTTTGGGTTATTTCTCTTTCAATATACACTTATACTTGCATGTGCAAGAGCAATGAAATTACTTGTCTTGTGCGAGGTTGTACTCCTTGTACTCTTAAATCCCTAAGTGTTATAGGAATTACATTTTTTCCAAAATGATGATAATATAGAACCAATGTAATCATGTAAATATAGTTATTAAGAAGGGTAAATAACATTAAACTAAGGAATTACCTCTACAAAAATAGTACACCATTGAGTGATGTAAAAACTAACTAAAATGTCAAATGTGATCATAAAATGAATGTGTTAAAGTAGAGCTCCATGAATAATAAAACGACCTGATAAATTTTGAAAACTAAATATGATTCATGATCACATACTTTGTATTCATGAATGTTGTTAAACAACGATGCTAATGAAATGTAACCTTGAGATTAAGATATCTTTGGTTGTAGCCAAGGTCTTGTGAGTTAAGGAAATTACACTCTAATTGGACTAGTAAAATTTAGTAGAACCCTTGGTACATATAGGAATATATTAAACCTAGGATCACTCAGGTAGTAGAATTTATGGTTGAAATATGAAAATCAACCCATTGTTATTAGGAGTAAATCCTTAATATGATGAAATGAATGTATTTTGAAATGTTAAATTCCTCAGTCAAATTCAAAGAAAAATATCTACAATGGGAACACATGTGTAATGTACCCTTCCATGTGAAATACGATTGTAAAAATATGAATTCCTAATTGGAGAAATGGATCATGAATAAAGAAAGATACAATTTAATTAGTTAACATACATAGTTGGTTGTAATAACTTGAAGTTGAAAAGAGTGTATTGTTAGTACCAAAAAATGATATGAAATTAACTTAGGAAAGGTCTTCTATTGATCTAGAAACCTTGTTTTTTCTTCTTGTGAATTCTCCTCCTTATAGGGAGAGTATTTTTCCAAACCAAGTAAACTTGAATCTTTCAAACAAAGCCTTAAGTCAAATATTAGAATATGCATGTATGTATATACGATCCTAATCATAATCAAGCTATATAAAGTTATTTCGATAAGTGAAACAAGAAAATTCTAAAGGAACCAATCTAGATGAAATGTTACAGAAAAACATGCAGCCTAGTTGCAAAGGAATGAAGAGTCCCATGTTATGACTTCTTTAGACAATTATAGTCAACTAATAAAAGTAGGAGTGAGATAAATATTTCACCATGAATAATGATTTTTTGTGGGAAATGCCTATGAGTAAGTGAATCTTGTCATGGGTCCTTGTTGTGCTTTGTCATTTTGTACATGTGGCTTTGATGTGCATATTATGTTTCACGTTATATATATGGGTCCATGGTTACAAAAATGTCTCATGTGTTATGCATTATCCTAAGTGATCATATGTGATGTTATGTATGAAGCAATGTAAGCCCAAAAATTAATTATTTATCCTACTATCATGTGTATTGTATTTTTGTATGTATAAAAATGGGCATTACATGGTGAGATACCCAGGTAAGCGAGTTAAAAAATGAGTCTACCCAAAGGGGATGAGAAAAGGTGAAGATAAAGGAAGGTTAGGGTGAACATAATAGAAATGAGCTATGGGAGATAGGATTAATATAGAACATGAAAGAGTGACCTCAAGGAAAGGTTTTGCATGCAAACCAAATAGGTTTGAAATGATTTTGTGTTGGGGTAAAGTCTAGGCCTGAGCTAGATGATTTGACCACTAAGGTGAGGTAGGTTAAATGTCAAATAATATTTGAGATGAAACCAAGATGAGCAGGAGGATGTCGTAAGGAATATCCTAGAGAGGGGTCGAGTTTACTAAGGTGAGTTTGATGTAGTGTTGAGATGAGTCAAGGTGAAGGGGAACTTAGAGAATCTTGGGATCGGTGTGGAATAGAGCTTGATAGGATGAGTTGAGACATAAAGGATATGGGGAAGGAATAATTTGTAGGTGTTGTCCCCTCAAATTTTCTCCCTTTTTTTGAAATCCAATTTCGTGAAAATTGAAGTCTTGCCATGGACGAATTCCTGTGTCGAGCCCCTCAAGTGCTCGCTTTGATCCCCCAGGATGTTTTATGCATTTCCTCAGTCTGTGGCCATTATAACATTCTATCTATTTCTCATGGATGGGATGGGGTTTATGATCATATTTTATGCATTTGAAGGACGTGGAAACTTGCATTCTTCGCATATTAACCTTGTGTAGAAAGAAAATCTTCATCGGGTGTAAAAATGTCATTTTCCTGTTCTCTAAAATTTTATATGTTCTTTCCCCTTTAAATTCTTTCTTAGAAGGTGAAGCTATGTGTTTTCTTCTCATTGGATGCGGTCAGATGGGTTCCTTTTTGAACATATCACTTTTGGTGATTTTGGCAAAAATGTTAGATTTTACCCGCATCCTCGCAGGTCCCTGATTGGCTAGAGTGATTTTGGTAGAAGTTCGGGGTGATGGATCCATTTTATTATTTAAGGAATTATGGGGAAAGGGAAAAAATTTCTAAAATAACCCGCGGCCCTGCTCGCGCAAAGAGACACGTGGTTGTTTTTTAGTTCATATGCGCTTTAGCGGACCGACAAAGGTCTTTAGGAATTTTAGCTTTGTTGTCACAAAGAGTAAAATAGTTCTAAAATGACCTGTGGCCCCACTTATGTGAAGGGATAAATTCTGAGTTTACGCCTATAGCGAATTAGAAAGGGACACCTGTCCTACGTTGAAAATTAAACGGTGGAGGCATGAACTTTCGGGGGGAAAGTTGGAATTTTCCCCTTTAAAAATAGATAAAGTATAAAAGTGAAGCACATTTTTACAACCATTCAGGTGATGCATGTGTTGAAGAATGAAATCAAGATAGTGGGCCGATGGAGGAAAATGAGAATTTGAGCCACGACCCCATTTCCAATCAGGTTGTACCACATGTTCATGTTAAAAAATCAAGGTGGGCCAGTGAAGGAATTTGAGAATTTGACTTTTTTGTCTTAAAAATGCCTAATATTAAATTTGAGCCTCATTTCCTTAGTCACTCATGCAGATCCACGTGTTTGGCCCTTTGTGGGGATGCGGAGTGGTGAATAAAAATGATAAATTGCACTTTTTATCGCAAATGTCTTAAAACATGGATTTTTTCCCCAGGCCCATCATTGCTTGGATCTTGCCACATGTAGGGTCTAATTTCAAATCTGAAAAAGGCAACGAGTGGTCAAAATGCACTCATTTGGTTTTTGATGCCATTAACAAACCAGAGCTCCAAAGAATACAAATGTGAACCATTCTTCATTCTTATCTCTCTGTTTCCTTGTCATTTATTCATGAGATGAATTTTTGGATTGTTGTTGAGCCAAATTGATAAGTTTAAAGAGATGTAAAGTTTGGTTATCAGAAAACAGATTTTATCGGGCATATGCAATAAAAAAGGGGAAAACTTACCAGTAAGCATTTGATTGCTATGGAAGTGGTTAAAAGGTGGAAATGGTGGAACCACATGAAGAAGAAAATCATTAGATGCCCCCTGCTAAAGTAATCATGCTTGAAATGATGAAATATTCACCTTTTTGAACCTCTGGTTTTCATGAGTGCTTTTTTTTCATGTCACTTTCCAAAAATGGATCTACAACAAACATTATTCCTTTTGGATATTATTTTCTTGGGGACAAAGTATGGATCTAAACGAATTGTTATAATAACATATTTTGGCCATGGAAAAAAGGATTTTGGTTTTCAAGGAACATTGTAAATTTTGAAGTAATTCAATATAGAAGCTTTCTTTCTCATTTCTTTTGTTATCTCTCTCTCTCTTGCTCGATTCAATGGATCATTTCTCTTTACATTCAAAAGAATTTTTTTTTCTTGTATGTGTAATCTTTAGAAATTTGTGTTTGTAGATTCACATTAGTGGTAAACTGACTGATATTTTTGTATATTTTCTTGGTTCAATGTGAGTAAGGATATATTTTGCTACATATATATCCTGAAAACATTTTCATTTTCTTCCTTCCTCCATCTCTCTATGCTTCCAATCCTTTGTATTGATAATCTTTTAAGTATGAAAACATTCTAGAATATCAGGGTCCAAACATTGAGAGTTGTATATTTGTACATTTGTTTTTTCTACTTTCAATAAGCGAACCTCTCCTATTAAAGAGGAGGGACACGTGTTTCCCCATACTGTGATTTCTATCCATTTTCCATTATGAAACCCAATAGTTTTTTGTGACTCAGATGATGAATTCATTGCAAATGGATTCTAGTTTTTGAATAACAACTTCTTGATCATCTTTGATCTAGTGAATCCAAGATACACTCGGGGTAGAAGAAATCTTGGGGAATAAGACCATTATTTCAAACTTCTGGATCACCAAGGTTTTCTCTCCCTCCATCAAGAAAAATAAGAGGAATAAGATCTGCAAGCACTCCTCCTGCTAGAGACAAAACTTCTGGGAGTGACATCCCTCAAGATCAAATCGGTCCTAATTTACATGCTTTGATTCTCACTGGTGTTTCAATTCCTCTCCAAACAATCTTTCCAAGGATGGAAGCTCCTCTTCCTTGGGGCCAAAGGGTTAGGCCTCTTGCTCTTCCCCAACCACTGCATGAATTTCCTAGAGGTAATAGAAGAATTTCCCTAAATTCAGAGGTGATGGGAAGGTTCATCTAGATGAGCATATTGCAGCCTTCATTGTTGTTTTTGGTGTTCTCAAAGTTGAACAATAGGATATCTCTGTTAGAATTTTTGTAGAAACATTGGAAGATAATGTTGTTGATTTGTTTTATCATCTCCCTACTGGATCCATCACCAATTTGAATAGCATGACCACACACTTTGAGTAGTGTTTCAAACCTCCTGAGGATGTATATGCCCTCTTGGCCCAGATTTCTCAAATCAAGAAAGAGTCACATGAGCCCATGAGGGAATTTGTGGCCAAATTCAATAGGCTGGTTAACAAGATCCCACAAAACACACGCACTGTGGCTAAGATTCAGAAATGTTTCTTCCTTAATGCCTAACTACCTGAAGTGAGATATGAACCTAGAAGAGGTAATGTTGCCACTTTGGATGTTGATAAGAGATATTAAGTCAGTATTGAAGATTATCTGATCATGTCTAGCAAACTAAGGAGAGAATCATCCAAATCCAAAGCATATTATTCTTCCACATCTTATTCTTCCACATCTTCTCCTGGAGCTAATAGAGATTAATTGGTATAGAAACTTGCTAATGATCTCATTTCTCTCAAGAAGCAGGTATCCCAACATGCTCCTTATCAGGATTTTCCTAGGAAGAAATTTTAGCCCGAGAATCGGTTGCCCTCTCCTCAGATTAGATTGAAAATTGAAGTCCCACATGTTAAAGTTCCAGTCAATGCAACATGTGAAGTGCTGGAGCCTGATGATGAGGAGGTGAATGAAATCTGTGAACAACATGCAGAGGAAGCTGATGAAGAATTAGAAGAGTTGAGTGGATCTCATGTCCATTTTCTCACCACTGAAGGTATATATGAAGAGGATGATTATGAAGAAAGAGTTGCAGAGATGAAGAATGAATCATATGCTTTCATTACCCGTGAACAATCCAACAAGAAGGAGAAAGTGGTGCATCCTGCTAAAATATTTAAAGAACCTCCTACATCCATTCTAGTGATTGCAAGGAGAGGAGCTCCTATTCCAACTTCTTCCATACCCAAGGTAGGTTATGTTGTTCCTTCCTCCTCTATTTCTTCTCCTAAAACATCTTTTCCTTCAAATGATAGAGTTGATAGGTAAAAATTTTCATCTACTCCTATCAATGATGCTACATATACCTTTGGTTCTTTTGACATTATTGACAATCTCAAGAAAACTAAGATCCATATCTTAGAAACTTGATTCTACCAAACCTATCCCAAGGCCTTTGCTAAGATGGTAGACTTTGTACATTCCAAATCCAAGCCTTCATCCCCTAGTTCTAAAAGTCTCTTTCCCACTTCTTCTCCTTCATCTCAACCAAGCCTTGTGGAAGTAGTCACTTCATCTGATGAGAAGATCAAACCATATTATGTCACTCTCCTCATAGCTAGCCACAAACTCAGCAATTATGTTATTAATTCTCGTGCTTAAGATAATGTGATGCCTACTAAGGTAGCTCATGCCATAGGATTACTCCTAACCCACACTTTTAGTTCATGTTACTCAATGGAAAGTAGAGAAGTGCCATTGGTCAAAGAATCAAGGATGCACAAGTAGCCTTTGTTGCTTTTCTAGATAAGAGAGTTTTAGCCACAATTTTGGTAGCTGATATTCCCACTTCCTATGGCATGTTGCTGAGTAGAAATTTTTGCAAATATGTTGGTGGAAAAATCATGATGGATTGGTCACATGTTCTTATTCCAGTGAATGGGAAAATAAAGAAGCTACTTCCTGAGAAACAAATCGAATATATTGGGAAAAAAACAGATGACCCAAAGGCACAAATACTTTATGAGGATAGTGATCATGGTAACTACATGATCATGTCACAAGATGAGGCTAACCATCCTAGGGAAGTGTTTCTTAATCCTAGTGGTGTTTGGATTTTGGAAATTGATGGGAGCTTTTCCTCTGCTGGTTCTAGAGCTGGTGTGGTGCTTATTTCTCTTGAAGGGAAGATTCATCCTTTCTCCTTCAAGATCCAATTCAAAAACACAAATAATACAGCTGAGTATGAGGCTCTCATCCTTGGTTTAATCATCGAAAAAGAGATGGGGATCAAGAATCTCCTTTCTCATGGAGATGTAGAGCTGATTTTAAAGAAGGTCAGAGATCTCTTTCAAGTGAAGAATAAAATGTTGAAATATTACTGGAATTTGGTTTGGGATTCCATTGATTTCCATGATGCTTGTTGATGGCGAATCACAACACCCCTGAATGTCTACAACTTGATGGGTTGAGACACTCAGTGTGATTGCATAAGATGGAGCTTTTCCCAAAGTGTGGGACCTTGTGAATCAGGAAATCTCTCCAGATAAAGGATGATTCCTATTCCTCTGTTAAGATACACACATAAGAATGCAGAGGGTTTACTCAAAAACCTAATCTAACTTTCCAAGGAGATAGGGTAAGAAGATTCATAAAAATAAACCTAAAATAACAAAGGCGATGCACCAAGGAATGAATAACACCTGTCTTGACAATAAACACAAACCATTATAATGTAATGCAAGATCATGCATAGATAACCAAATTTGTAGTGAAAGATCAAGAGGATGCAAATGAACATAGAGAGGGTTGAGAATCATCCACAGACATGTATTATTTTCTCCAAGGATTGATATAATACACTACAAAATGCCAAGAGGCAAATTTGCATAACAATTTTAGATGGGAGGTGTGAACTCCACAAATTTCCCTACCAAAGAGAAGAAGGGAGGGGAAAAACAAGAATGTTTAACCTTTTTAACGAATCCCCTCCTTACAATTTATAGGAAGAATGAGAGAAGGAAGATAGAGGAATTCCAAATCTACCCCAACCACCTCTAGGTTGCATTTAATTCATCTCATTATGGTGGTAGGTGAGAACCCTAGAAAACCCCAAAAATTGTGACCTTATAAGCTTTCCTAAAAGTCCAACCTTGCATGAATCTGAGCTCCCTGTGAAAAGTTATGGCCATTTGAATATCTGGGTCAGGGTTTACTTCTGTCGGGTTCAGGGTGTCAACGCTCAAAATGTTAAGCCTCCTGAAGATGTATCTCAGCACATCCATCCTCATTTCATTATTTTCTTATCTACGCCACCCAACCTACACCAGGGTGCATCCATTTTCATCTCTACATTTTCTTACCTGCGCCAGGGTGCATTCATTTTCATGTCGACATTTTCTTACCTGCGCCAGGGCACATCCATTTTCATGTCAACATTTTCTTACCTACACCAGGGCACATCCATTTTCATGTTGACATTTTCTTACCTACACCAGGGCACATTCATTTTCATTTCAAAATTTTATTACCTACACTAGGGTGACTGGTGGCGCAAATAAATGTTAGGTTTTGAGTTTCTTTGATTTCCATATTCTTTTTTTTGTCTATATTTACCCAGGGGGGAGATATATACAACAATGCCTTTTCCATCGAAGCCATGTCAAGGGAAAGAAACACCAAGGCTGATTCCTTGGCTATCTCGGGGTCTCTATTGATCCCTCATCAAGATTTCTCACAAGATAAATTCACCATTGAGATGATTCACAGAAACATGCTTTTGCAGTGGTCAAAGCTATGAAGTAGTTTTGTTTTGGAAAAATCAACTTCTTAAGAAGATTCATACCTGATTTTTCTGAAATTACTTTGAACATAGGCCCCATGATGAAAGGGAAGCATAATTTTTGTTGGTCCTCTAAAGGAAAGGTTGCATTTGAAGACATCAAGAGAGCTATAGCAAAGACTCCAATCTTGGCATGCCCTGATTATAGCAAAGACTTCATTATCTATTACTATGCTACTGTAAGTATTCTAGATGCTATGTTAACCTAAGAGAATTCTGAAGGTCATGAACTCTTCGTAGCATTCATGAGTTATATTTTCAAATCCCATGAGCTGAAGTACACCATGATGGAGAAACATGATTTTACAGTGGTCAAAGTTATGAAGCATTTTCCTATGGTTCTTGATTTTACATCTTTCCTCTGCCAAATCATCCCCAAAAGGAGCCAGTTGTTGTCCCCTCAATTTCCCCCGCCCCCCATTTTTAAAATTCAATTTCATGAAAATTGAAGTCTTGTCATGGAGTAAGTCATGTTTTGAGCCCCTCAAGTGCTCGTTTTGATCCCCCATGATGTTTTATGCATTTACTTAGTCTGTAGCCATTATAACATTATATATATTTCTCATGGATGGGAGGGGGTTTATGGTCTTATTTTATGCATTTGGAGGACATGGAAACTTGAATTCTTCGTATATTAGCCTTTTGTAGAAAGAAAAATCTTCATCGGGTGCAAAAATGGCATTTTCCCATTCTCTGCACTTTTCTATGTTCTTTCCTCATCAAATTCTTTCTCAGAAGGTGAAGCTACATGTCTTCTTCTCATTGGATACGTCTGGACGGGTTTCTTTTGAACTTATCAATTTTGGTGATTTTGGAAAAATGTCAAATTTGCCCCACATCCCCGTAGGTCCCTTATTGGTTGAAGCAGTTTTGGTGGAAGTTTGGGGTGATGGATCCATTTTATTCTCTAAGGCATTACTGAGAAAGGGTGAAAACTTCTAAAATGACCCGCGGCCCCGCTCGCATAATGCGACACGTGGCCATTTTTCATTTCATATGCACTTTTGCGGACTAGTGGAGGACTTTAGGAATTTTAGCTGTGTTTCCATAAAGAGTGAAAACTTCTGAAATGACCCATGGCCCCACTCATGTGAAGGGATAAATTATGAGTTAAGGCCCATAACAAATCCAAAAGGGATACATGGCCTACATTGAAATGTCAATGTTGGAGGCATGAACTTTAAGGGGAAAAGTTGGAATTGTCCCCTTTTTAAAATAGATAAATTATACAAGTGAAGAAAATCCACACAACCAATTAGGTGATGCCATGTTTTGAAGAATGAAATTGGGGCATTGGCCTGGTGGAGGAAAATGAGAATTTGAGTTGTGACCCCATTTCCAATCAGGGTGTGCCATGTGTTCATGTTAAAAAACCAAGGCAGGCTAGCAGAGGAATTTTAGAATTTGAGCTTTTAGTCTTAAAATGGCTTAAGTCACAGATTTCAACCACATTTCCTTAGTCACTCATGCAGAGCCACGTGTCTGGCCTTTCACGGGGATGTGGAGGAACGGAGAAAAATGAAAAATTGCACTTTTTCTCCTAAATTTTTAAAAAAGTGGATTTTTTCCCCAGGTGTGTCGTTGCTTGGATCTTACCACACATATGGTCCAATTTCAAAGTGGACAAAGGGAAAGAGTGGCCAAAATGCACTCATCTAGTTTCTTATGCCATTAACGAAGCTGAGCTCCAAAGAATACAAATGTTAATCATTCTTCATTCTTCTCTCTCTGTTTTCTTATCATTTATTCATGGGATGCATTTTTGGTTTATTGTTGAGCCAAATTTTTATGTTTAAAGAGATGTAAATTTTGGTTATCAGAAAACAGAGTTTATCGGGCATATGTAATTAAAAAAGGGGAAAACTTACCAGTAAGCACTTGAGTGCTATGGAAGACGATAAAAGGTAGAAATGGTGGGACCACATGAAGAAAAAAATCATTAGATGCCCCTAGCTAAAGTAATCATGCTCGAAATGATGAAATATTCACCTTTTGAACATCATGTTTTCATGAGTGTGTTTGTTTCATGTCAATTTCCAAAAATGGATCTACAAAAAACATTATTCCTTTTGGAGTTTATTTTGTTGGGGAAAATGTATGGATGTAAACAAATTTTTATAAGAACATGTATTGGCCATGGAAAAAAGGATTTTGGTTTTTTGGGAACGTTGTAAATTTGGAAGTAATTCAATACAAAAGATTTCTTTCTCATTTCTTTTGTTATCTCTCTCTCTCCTTGCTCGATTCAATGGATCATTTGTCTTTGAATTCAAAAGAAACTTTGTGTTCTTATCTATGTAATCTTTAGAACTTTTTGTCTGTAGATTCGCATCGATGGTAAAGTAATTGGTATTTTTCTATATTTTCTTGGTTCAATGTGAGTAACAATATATTCTGGTCCCTATATCTCCTGAAAACATTGTCATTTTATTCCTTCCTCCATCTCTCTTCTCTTCCAATCCTTTTTATTGGTAATCTTTGAAGTATGAAAACATTCCAAAATATAAGGGTCCAAACATCGAGAGTTGTATAAGGACCGATGATGTAGTTCCTATGGCAATATGAAGACATCAAATTTGTTCCAAACAAATAAGTGGCTAGAGGTTAAGCTCTTCACTCCTCTCATCCATATTTCTTCTACACCACTTCCCTTTCACCCATAATTCTCCCTCTCCTCGGGGCATCCTGCCTCGTCCCCATTCTTCTTCCTACTTCTCATATTTTTCGATCGTCGATCGGCTTCTTTCATTACCCCATCGACACTCGAGGGGGCATCTCTCCCTCCTACTAATTTTTCTTCTATATCTTCAAAATCTCTTCTGTCTACTATCTTTGAAATGGCATCACTTACGCCACCCCAAAGAGGGGAAAATGTAGACACCTATAATTACGCCCAAGCAATTTAAATACTTAAATTGCGCTAATTATCCCCTTTCTCGCAAATCAACGATGTATCGTGAAAAGCACTCATTTTCCCTCATATCATCATTAATTACTTACACTAAGCTAATTAATTAAGTTTCCTATCCAAAAAATACCCTAATTAACGACCTTTCGTTAATAAATCACCCCGTCTACCTAGACTAATTAATTATTATTAATTAATTAGCTTTCCCTTCCATTTAACCAATAATTCAATATTTAATTGATTTAATCCCCTTATAATAGCCTAAATCACACTAATATTATTCTATAAGCTTACATCTACCTATTAGTTAATCACCTTTGATTAATTAAAACACCCCCCAACTCCCATGACTTGCTAAACATGTATTAAACTCTTCTAAAGTAAGGTTACCTTTAATAAAGCAACTTTATCCATTCCTAATCATGTTTTACCTTTATCCCACATTCATGAGAATGTGTTGAATCCTTTATCCTTTGGGCTATATAAAGAGCCCTCCACCTACCTTTTTACTTACACCTAAACTCCTTAGAGAGCAAATGCAAAGCATATAGCAAAGAGACTAAGAGCTTGCACCTTGCCCTTTTGAGAGTTCATCATATTGAAGAGTTAAGCCTCTTTCTTAAAGTTCTTGGGTCATATGGGAGGTGTCAAAAGGGTCTTGTAGCCCAACTTTGATTAGCCCCCATTCCTAGGTTCTTAGAACATTAAGGACAACTATTTTGATAGCAATGGAGCTTACTTAGGTCCATTCATTTATTTGTTGTTAGAGAATAGAGGAGTTTAGATATTTAGCATTGTTAGTTTCAAAGTTTGTATTTATGAATGCTAGCATCTAACCCTTGTTTAGTTCTTATCATGATGGTGTTTATGCATTGTTTTAGCTAAATTATAGCACTATTTTAGGTGGTAGTTCTTGCTTCATTTGATTTAGAATTAAGCAAAGCATACATACACACAAATGGAACACACCATAACTATGTAAGCTTCATTTTTGTTTTATTTAAAATGTAATATTACTAGTTTAATGAGAAACGGTTGTAAATACTTCAATGGCATAAGTGTTGCTTATAGCATTCCACCAAGAATTGAATATTATGTCTAGTCGGTTGACATTCTTTGTTGTGATGAATATATTGAGAAAAATCTAGACTTTATCATCAACACACAGATTAAATCTATGGTGTTTCTGTGGATGTGTTCATTTGGTAACCATGTAGAGCACATAAGAATACAAAGTTATCATAATTTACAGCAACTATTGTTTTGAGCTAGATCATCAAAATGTTTCAACTTATGTTCTTCTATAAAAAATTAATGCATAAGTGCATAGGTTAGGTGAGGTTCAAATACTAAGGAACTTGATGAGGGATAAAGGAATTATTCCTCTATCGCCATAGTGAGAAGTTGGAAATTATATTTGGATTGTTAATTCATGCCCTGGGACAACCAATGGAGTTGTCAAGAACCTTCGTGTATGTGTTCACTACCATACTACAACCAACTTTATCTCTAAGATCACCTTTAAGACTAGAAATTAACTCTTCCCACTCCTTTCAATCCCATTTTATTGAGATATCTTAATGTGGGTCATGATGTGCAAGATGGTTCTCTTTAAAAAATCATCAAAAATTTGACTCAAATGCCATTAGAAGGTGTAAAGTGAGGCTCAACATCTTTGGCCAACACACTCTCTTCTTGTGTGAAAATGAGAGCTTCAAGGCAAGTGTATTTGGTAAGGCACTTCACTACCGTTCGACTAGATGCCTCGAAGAGGTGTGAAATCATGGTTTGTGTTGGTGGAAAGATACACCCAAAGCGGAGTTTTGAAAATAAATGGGAATCTAGAGTCAAAGTGCATCTAGCAAGTGTTTCACCAAACTTTGAAGTGGCAAACACTAGTATTTCTTTTTCCTGGCATGGCTCATCTCTCCTTATCTTTCGTGATTTAATTTTTAGTTTTTTATTTGTAATGAAATAAAAACTTTAACTTTAGTATTATCATAGAATTGATAGTTTTAAATTTACTTGTTTTAAAAATAATAAGATGTCACATCGTAACTTGTGCAATCCAAATATTCCTTAGTAGACAAGCAAAAATTCAAACACTCATTTTGAGATGATCTAATGAACTTCCTGAAAAAACTAGATTTCTACAGTACCTCTTTTTATTGACAAGTTGGAGTTGACTTCCTTATAAATATGTTGATCATTCCCTTGTTAAAGTAGATAAATCATGAATTTCGAAGACTTTCAAATCAACCTTCGTAACTCTGGAAAGGAGATCTTAAGTTTCCTATGTGTACCTTGTTATATGAGGATTCACTCCAATATATGGACCAACTTCGATTGATCATCTGTGATATTTTTATGCCCTTATAGGAGTCATGTTACACTGTTTTGTAGCTGTAGGAAGTTGCTAAAAGTGAAAAATTGGGTTTTGTTTCGGCTCGCCGTTTGGTTCTTGATAAACATAATGCCTATCTACCTTCACAAACCTCTAGTGTTTTTAATAAAAAATTGATCATAACCATCAGTTTTGGGAAAAAATATCTTCTAGATAGTTTGGAAAGGGAATTTTGTAGGCCTCTAGTCACATTTTGACTAGGTCAAACAGGACCAATTACGACTAGTGGCTTCGAAAAAATCGTCGCCATTTGCAACTCGTTTTCCAATTCTCAGTTCCGTCAACTCTGACGTATTGTATGTATATAGGAGGGAATGTAAGAATGTTCTTGTGGATATTCCAACCATCAAAAGTAATTTTTCAAATGAGGTTTCTTATCCCTTAAGCTAAAATTTGTTGTTGTTTCAACTAGTCGAATTATGACTGGTAGCACCAGAAAACTTGCCACAAACCATAAATGCTTCATCATTTCTAAATTATATAAATTCCTATGAATATTTTTTTATAGAGGAGGACACGTATAAATCTACCTATTGTGCAGTTGCTCATTGAAAGATAACAATTGAAAGTGGTGTCTTGCATCTAAGCCTAAATTGAAGGTTTTTGCAACTAGCAAGAAAATGTAAAAGGAAAGTTGTAGGACCCCCGTCGGGTTGCCAAACCACCATGGAAACTTGTTGACACTTATGAATAATTTTTGGGAAAATGTCTTATGGATTTTTGTTTGAAATTTGACTTTTGGGAAAATAGTGTTTCTCTCTCTTTGAATCTCTTTCTCTCTACTTGGTTACGAAATGAATACATGTCTCTAAACCTTTTCTTTCGAATGAAAATTATAAAAAATTATTATCTGTAAATGGGAAACTAAAAACATTAATTTTTCTAGATCTAGGTGGATGCCATGCCAGCAATTCATTGCTAAGTTCATGCTCACATGTTATTGTAAGATGCAAGTAAGATGGTGAAACAACATGGGTGTGATTCATTATATATTGTTAGAATTTTTGTATGTTAATAAAAGGAATTTTTTATGTATTGGTATGTTACAGTAAAATTATTTATTGAAATCTGGCAATATGAATTAGAGGCTAGTTTTAGGGGTACTTTGGGAAATGTGCATGTAACTAAAGGTGTCCCTATGATTCATATTTACATATGGGAAAAAAAGACGGTTAGATATATATATGCTAAAATAAATTGTAGAGGATATTTCAACATTTTTTAAGTATGAAAAGGTTTATAATTGAAGTTATGTAATATTGTAGATGCTAGGGTTTAAGGGAAATGTTTCCTCTACACACAGGTGTTATCTTGATCCTCAAATTTTGTATTGTAAAAGTTAGATATGTATGCTAAATGAATTTGAATTTAAAATCTTATCCTGCATTTCCAGTGTTCAATAGATAATTATTTAATTAGTTTTTTGTATTTTTACCTTGTAAATGTGATAAAGAGATCTAAACGAAACATTCAACCCTAGTATAAAACTCATCGATTAACCACCCTTCCTACGTGAATTATTTTAGTGTAGGAGATTAAAACCTTGGGATAAACTTCAATCTCTACACTCGATGAAACATTCTGGATTAAGTAAATAAGATCCCTTGTTTGATTTATCGTCATAGTCGGTATGTTTAGTGACATCATCGTAAGCCCTGACATGGTTAGGAACGAAATGGTCAAACCATTTCTGGTTGTAAGAAGAGCTAAGACTTCCTTAGGATCCTAGTGGACTACCAAGTCTTATAGAAGTTATATTAAGAAATTAATTTCATCATCAAATGAATTCCCTGTGCAGGATCCAGATGACACAAATGGAGCTAGTGAAATAGTTATCCTATGACTTAAACTCTTGTTAATGATCTATTTAGTTCCTCACAGATAAATTTTTTACCTTAGATGACTAACAACATAACACCTTGGTCTTTCATGAAGGTTGTTTAGTATAAATATGAAGGTCTCACCTTCAACTCATATATATGTTGGGGTTTAGATCCTTATGTGTACAATTGGAACTAAACCAAACCCTGGCTAATTAAGGGGTTAACTTGTGGGTAGAAAATGGTAAATAACTCCTTACAAATGAAATTTATTTGAAATATGTTTACTTTACAAAACCAAGGAAATCAAAAACTTGGTTCTGTAATCCCTTGTTATGCCCTCTTACGACATTGAATAATAAAAGAAAATTTCACATGCGGAATTGTGAAATGCAGAAACATGGGATCTTACCTTGAACACAAATCACTTGTGGTTCATGTGTAGTTTATAATGCATCCAATCATGTACTTCTTGAATATGTTAGACAAATACTTCCATGTAGCTTCTTTTTTTATAAAACAATGCTAACAATGAGACCATAGTGCGATGTAAGAGTAAATCATATAAGAGTAAAACAAGATTTGAGGCTAGGAACAATGTCACTCCTAGAGTCCTTATAACTGCAATTAAACATTTTCATGTGTTATAAAGAATATGAATTTCCCTTGGTGAGATCAAACTTTGAGAAAACTATATATATATATATATATATATATATATATATATATATATATATATATATATATATATATATATATATATAAATAATTATATATAATTTCTTGATGTGGAAATTTTAAATGGATTCAACAATTTATTGAGCTATATTAACTATGGTAGGGAAATAAATATATTGTGATCGAAGAATGTTTAATGGGAAAAAGCTATCTTGAATTTAAATCTCCCTTAATCCTAATATTTCTACTTGACATCATTGCTAGATTCACTTGTGTAGTAAGGGTAAAACTTAAACATTGAATAAGCATTTAGGAATCAAAATCTTACCATAAGAAAAAGAGAATTAGGAACTTTGTATGCAATTTGAAATATGGAAAATAATAATGTAAATTATGGAGATTTTTGTAAGGGATAAAGAACTAACGTAAATAGTTTAAATGTAAGTTGAATTTGAAATGAATTTAAGAACATGTAGGTGGAGAAAGGAAAATTTTTCCCTTTCATAGTAGTGTTCTTTGAATATCAATCGTAGCTAAGATGTAATCATGGTAGTGTGTGGGCTTAGCAATCTTTGGTTCCATTTTTCTTGTGGTTCGGTCATTACTAGCATTCGTTCATTGGGGAAAGTGTGGCATCAAAGTGTCTATGGTTTTGTCATGTTTCTATGTGATTCGATGACTTATGTAAGTGTCTTATGCATTTTTTATTTTCTCTACTTGGATCCTTGTGGTGTTGTGTAGTGAGCAATATAAGTCAAAAACAATTATCCTGGTATTTTTACCTATTTGTATTTGTGTGTGTAAATTATGTGTGTTACACTTGTCTATGGTTTACGAATCATTTTTATATGTTCATCATTGATATTCTATTCCAAACTTAAGTACACCTTACATAAATTAATTCAAAATTAATCAAGCTCCCCATCAGGTCCTTTGACTCGAAATATCCTTTCTTACTAGTTTTACAACCTTTTTCTTCTTAGGTTACCTATAACTTCTTAGGGTTAAAAGGAATAAACAATATAAGTTCCTTTTCACTAATTTTAACCTTTGTTCCATGTTTAATCCCTTATGTACAACATGTTCAAGACTTCATCAAGTCCTTATACTTCCTATTTCTTTAACTTGTCAAGTTTTCCAAATCTTTACCTTCTAAGTTCTTATTCATTCTTGCACAAGTAGTTCTTTAACTTTGAGTTTCTCCTATTTAGGATTTTAATCACAACCTTAGTTATATTTTCATATCATTGGAATTCTACTAATCCTTTCACTTTTCTCATTCTCATAGCCACCACCTCATGATATTTTAACAAATTAAAATAGCTTAATCTTCATACCACTTCCTATAATGAAACAAGACACTCACTCCGAGTTTCCATTTTTTTCCTTTCTCTGAGATGTCCTTATAACTTACCAATATCCTTTCCTAGTTGCATTGATTCACACTTCACTTTTCATGTTATGCCACTTGACAACTAGTTGGTATCAGCTCTCATTTGCATTTTTTTATTGAGATGATCTTAGTCTCACACTATACACGCTATACATACATGTAAATTGTCATCACTTAGTCAATTCCAATTGACACTGAGGTATTTATTTAATATTTTCCTAACTATCATGGTTCCAAAATTTCCATCAAGTTGAAGATAGGTTATCACCTTCAATAAACTCCTTATGATATTCTTAGCTATGTAAATTCAACTTGTTTCTATGAGTTTCAACTTTTAAGTCTAAGTCTTGGATATTCACAATCTTCAAACCTCTTGAAAATTGAAAATACATTAAACTCTTCTTCCCACCATATTATTTCAATATTTTAAGGTTCTTAAACCCTCTTATCTCATTTTTTCTTTTCAACAGAATAGAGTGTACTCATATTTGGTAGGATACCCTAACCCCAAGATATTGCATGCATGTTACTTGACAAGAATTGGGAGATAAAATATTTTGATAAATCCTAAAACACTTGAAAGGGTTTTTAAACATTCATTCTTTATCCAATACAATGTACTCAAACTCATAACATTATGTTTAGTTGTCTCAGTCCGAGATAGAGTGCCTTCTAATCTCACTCCTTATTTTAAAACCATACCTTTAAGTCTTGACACACTACAACATTAGTTTCATTCCTTGATAGAGGTTATAAATCTCATTAATCATCATGCACTTAAATAGCAATATTATATGATTATACTTCTTAGTTTCAAACCCTTACATAGTTCCATATGCACATAATGTTCTACTTTTCAAAACCCTTTCCTCACCATAAGCAACTTAAATAATCATTTGACACCTTCTAACAGTAAAAAACCCTCTTATAAATGTCTGAGATGCATTAACCCTTTTATATTCATTCATTCAATAAATCTTAAATTTACAAGGTCATATTTCCCTTACCTACCATTTCACATTCATGCTTTTTCCTTATCAATCTTAGGTTTCTTGCCACTAATAACATAAAAAACTTCCTTTTCCTTCATAAATCTGTAGTTTCATTTCACATCCATATAAAAATTTTACAGCATTCCTTACGATGATTCATTATATAAATAAGTTCTATTATATTTTTCAAGAAAACAAAAGGTTTAAGAGCTTTCATGGATTCCCAAACATAAAATGCTCTCCACTCTCTCTCACTCCTCCTCATCATTCGAATTCCTCCCTAAAATATATGAAGAATGTGAGTTAGTTACGGTTCTAACACTTGAGAAGAAAAAATATGTTTAGTTAAGTTCTAGATAGGCTTAGGTTTTCAAGCATAAGGAGGAATAGTCTAATAAATGTTGTAAAATAATTTATTAATCTGAAACTAACATCTAGACCTAATAACTTATAACTAGGAAATTTTAAAATTCAAATATGAAGATTTAGAGGGAAACCCCTTATTACACACAAGATGAGTGCAAAAGTACTGAATACTGTACAAAAAACTCTAAATTAACTCTTGACACACCTAGAAGCCAATACAAACAAATTTTTTTTATAGACAATGATGTTCTTACATTAAATTACAAGGGTGGAAATTTAACATTTATATTGTCCTTCAAGTGATGCCATTTTTTTGCACCATTTTTTAGATACACACAAAAATGACAACATTTGTATAACACACAATATGTGTTTAGAACATTTTTATTACTTCTGTCATATTACCATGCTTTTTGTTTGCAAAAAATATATTATGTATATTATTTCATATATTGATATTGTAAATACCATTCTTATTGATTATACGTTGTTGTTTACATTT
Organism: Taxus chinensis; assembly: GCA_019776745.2. Classification (NCBI taxonomy): domain Eukaryota; kingdom Viridiplantae; phylum Streptophyta; class Pinopsida; order Cupressales; family Taxaceae; genus Taxus; species Taxus chinensis. The sequence continues at coordinate 582,201,310 of CM034153.1, forward strand.
TTTTTTAGGATGTCACGAATGAAAAAGTATGAACAATCATTGTCCCTAGATGTTTAGGATGTGGGAAATGGAAAAATTCATTTTTCACTGGATGATATTGAATTGACACTGATTGGGGAATATAATTGTCATAAGGATCTTTGTGCGGAAATCCCTCTAATACCTATCAATGTCTTTATCAAAGGGAAAGGCCTTCTCGATATCTTTGAGATGACATTTTTATTGAAGAAGAAAAGGAAAAACATGGAAACAGAGGATGGAAGAGCACCACATACTACCATTATGTATTGCAAGTTCATATATATTAACTTTATGTTTGGTCTTCCTTAGGAATATTTTCACATATGTTAGTGCCACATTTTTTATATTCCATACATGATATAAGTATGTATTTCCTTTTCTTTCAGCTATTGGTTTGCTTATGGCCTTGAAGACAACATGAACAAACCACCTACTAGTGAAATAATTAGAAGGTTTTAGAAAAAACATGGATGCCACATCCATTTCAATGTGAGGGTTATGTTTATTACACCAAACATAGCACATATCATATACAATGATATGAATCAATGTGATAAAAGTGAATAATTTTTCTATGGTATAAAGGACACAAGATTGGATCCACAAAGTGGGTTTTCTCCTACTTTATCAGTTGAATGTAAGCAATATATTGAATCTATTTTTATTGTTGGTATATGTGTTGACACCATTATTGAAAGGAAATACATGGATCCTGAGTTGGTGAGGATTTTCAACAAAAGGGATGAGTTATTAACTAGGAAAGATATGTTGAATACATGGAGGAGGGTGAAGAGCATTAGATTCCAAATGCATGAACTCAAATGCACTAGTATCAACCTAGGGCATGTCATAGAAAGGGATAATTATTTTTACTATCATAGGTCTTGTGAGATTGACAAGCCTTTCATAATGGGTCTTAAAACAACGTGGATGCTTGAAATGATGGTTTTCATTCCCATAACTCCATCATTGCAATGGATTCCATGTTCTCAACTAATAAATATAAGGTAAGGATATCGTTATCTCAATTCCATGCATAATTGACATTTTGCTATATTTTTTCAAGTCATTCTCATTCTAACAATATTTTCATGTACACATTTTCCTTAGTACCTGTTGAAAATTTGTGCACTTATACAAAAATGGGAAACTCGAAACTTTGTTACGATGGATGGCATTAGTGAATTGTAGCTAATATAGGGGATATTATTTCAGTTTAATATTTGTTCCGATTGGATTAATTAATGACTACATGTAATTTGTAGCTATGTGTGTTTTTACAAAATGTAATAGATCACATAGTCTGCAATTTCATGGTTGTCTTCAGCAAAAGAACACAAATAGCCCGAAGGAGAGATGTGTAATCTTGATGAAGGCATAAAATACATAATAGATGATGTGTTGAGTTTTAGAAAAACAATCAAAGCTACAGATTACAACAGTATTAAGGTTCTTTACTAAGGTTACAGGTACTTTTAAATTATTTCCTTCATGATTAAATACATTCAATTATGTTATCAAGTTGTTTAATTCATTATACAATCCATATACAAATATGAAATGCAGAACGAAGTACACAATTCAGTTTCATAATTTAATTTTTTATTCATAAGGAATTTCAAATGTTTCCCACACAATTTATGGGATGTAACTCATGTAAACATCATAACTACTGAAATAGAATGTGCATGTGCATGAAAATAAAAGCAAACTAATATGAAGGAATCCATCATTGCCTTTTTTTATTTTATCATGTTGCTCCATCTTTTCTCCATCTTCATCCTTGTTATTAAACACTATACTGTACCTAAAAAATAAACATAAAAGAGACTGTCAGTCATGAACTTAGGATTAAATCATGTTCTTGTACTGTCTATCTTCATACAAATGAATCTCTTAATATCAAGAGGTATGATTACATAAAATATAAATGTATAGTAGACAAACAAAAGTATTCTACATTAGTATATATGATTATCACAATCATTTCAGAGAGTAAAGATAAAGAGAAAAACAATGGAACAGAAGAGAGGCCAAAAGCCTAATGTTTTATAACTATTCTATCTAAATGTGCAGGTATAGGTAAGAAGAAAGAAATAAACACTAACTATTTAGTGTTGCAATTTCTAACAAATGGAATGAAATAAAATTGAAACTGAAAAATAATGGAAAAGGAAATCTGAGAAAAATTTGATGATGATTCACCATGTAAAATGGACATTTTACATCTTTCCATCATGTTATTTCACAACTAATACATGCTTAAAAGATGTGATAAAAGATAAACTACTGTTCAAAATAGAAAACATGAAATAAAGGAGAGAATACATTGTATAGTCCTAGCTATAGATTCAGATAAATACAATTTACTTCATGATAAAGAACAACTTCAGTTACAGTACAACTAAGGATTCATGATGAAGAGATATAATACACAATGTAACCAGCTCAATGTATACTCACAGGACCAACTAATAGATAAGTATGGATACAAAAGATACAACTAATGCAAGTAAGGAGTAAAAATAGTAACAGAAGAAATAAAAGCATGCTTTATAGTTTTCTGTTATGGAAAGGAAACACACTAAATAAGGAAAAGTGTTCATGATGTCTACTTTTAAAATTTTCACAGATAGCATGTTCATGATAATAATAGTACAAGCTAATATTCTCAACTAAGAAAATTGGAAGTAATGAGCACATTTAAGATTTCATGGTTTTCATTTTTACACAAGTTTCATTTCAATATTATAAAACAAAATAATTATACTACAGAAGAAGAGAATATTTTTAACATTTCATAGATGCCGATTGTTTCCAGATCAATATAACAAAGTAAAAGTTACATAATGTATACCATAGAAATTGCTTCTAGAAATAAAGTTTTCACTTATGATCAAATTCAGAGATAAGTGTTGGAAACTATTATAATACAACCTCAAATAAAAGAGTTATAGTTCACAATGTTTCTACATTTCAACTCCAGGAGCTCAGCATTGAAGATGTCATCTCAAAATTTTAAATGAATGTTTCTACAGTGAAGATAAGGGTTTTGGAACATCCTTGTGACTATGGGATATGAACAAGCTTGAATGAAAGAAGAAAACAAAATTGAATATAAAAATACAGAGCATAACTGTATAGGAAGTCAAGCTTGAGCAAGTCCCTAAGATCATTATCTAACAAAAGTTGAGACCAACATGAAATGAAGAATGCTATGGGACCTTACAACTAAGGAATGAAATATTTTTCAAGCTAACAACCAGAGAATAATGATCTAAATATAAATATCTAACAGAGTTCAATATTCAAAGCTCGAGAATGGATCAAAAATGAAAACCACAACTTCAAAGCATAGCTCGCAATGAAGTAAAAGGAGTTTTCACAATACAAGGATTCATACATAAATGTATGCCAAAAGCCTTAGAGTTTGAAATAGAAAATATGCATATTCAGAGTAAAGAGAATGACGAAGATGAGAACTCAAATACCCACATTAACAAATATACATATCTACTGAGATTTTTCATGAATAATCAAAATGCAATGAACTTACCAGTATACTTATCATCAAAGACATGAAACCATTGTTAATATCAAGTGCAGAATAAAATGATGTAGAAAAAATATATTTTCAAGCTCATAGATCAAGGGTGCACAAGAAAATGTAAAGAAACACAAGGATTTTGAGGATTCAATGATTATAAATTTGAAACAACAAGGGAAAAGTAGTTACAAAGTTTGAAGATGAAGTCTTACCTTCTCAATAATGGAAACTATGTAATGGATAGTAAAAGGGGCAGTATACAAATGCACGAGAACTCAGAAAACCGATCTACAGAGGAAACCAAGATCAAAAAGGATGAATGATGGTCTGATAGAGCTCTACCTTCTGCAAAATCTCAAACATACAACCATGATGGCCACTTCAGAATGATCTCATGAACATAGAACTCGCAGATCCCTTCTCTATAAATAAAATGAGCTCCAAAAATCCACTATTGGCAGGAAAGACATTGCAAAGAATAAACAAATCCACGCATAAAACCTCATAAGAGTTAACATAATACAAGGAACCGATCTCGAAGATAAACAATGGTGGCCAATGTGATCAAACTACACTCAAAAAACTCCAAATAGAGAAAAAATAACAAAATTACATATATCTAGAACCACAGAGAACCATTATTGCAGAACATCTGAGCTCAAGAAAGATCAACAATGGCTTCCTAGAGAAATTTTTCCAAGTCTTTGCCTTTTAGAATGAGCAAGTGATAAGCTCAATGAGTTTTTTAAACAAACCTAACTCATTTGAGTTAAAGATTGACGAAAAATAAATAAATAGTACAAAAAGCATCAGTATCAGATCATCACCCAAGCCAACCACCCAGATTAAATATCCGCAGTGGTGAAGATCAAGTAGAAAAGATCAATTTTCACATAGCAATTGCCAAGATTAAAGAAAAACTAAAATTACCATGGTAAGCTCCCACCTACCTTGATTAGATCAACGGTTCAGGATTGACAAGTACTCTAAATCAATGGCCATAAAACCATTCACTAGGTTCAAAGTAAATACAAACCCTAACCACATCTGAGCTAGTCTTGACAGGAGAACCACCAACAAAGATCAAGGGGTGAGTCACCGTGGGGAAGGGGCCATAACCCATATCATTAAAACAATCATTGCATTGACCTTGGTTAAGATCGTAAACATATGCCAAAATACTATAATACTGACAACAATTACTATGTAATGATAATAAAAAGGTGGCTGAGTATATAGTATGACTATTACAACCAAAAGGGTGGCCGAGTATATAGTATAGCAATGTTTCAAAATGATCCCTTATTTATTTTAAATCATACTAATATGACAAGTCAACAAAGGAGGTCAAATCCAGAATGAAGACTAGTGTTCACATCAAAGTTGGTCCCCACAGTGGGATTTTTAGAAATTAGACAATAGCATTATGTGCACAAGTGCAATTCTTCATGTGATCACAAGAAGATAAGGAGAGATCAACATCATAGTATAAGGAGCCCTTTTTGGAGGCATATAACCTTATTTTCCACAAAAAACAAGAGAATTCTTGCACATGTGCTCACAATGGTCCTCATAATGGGTGATGTGGAATCGATTAAAATTTTGCTAATTGTAAGAGATAACACATTATTTTTACCTGCAACGAGATTAATTTTTCATATGCATCCGAGGGGCATTTTAAAATCCTCTTTTTGCAAATTACAAGTGGATCAAGTTATAGATGTCACATCATCAACTAGAAGACAAAGTTTGCATGTATTGGAGAAGACTTGCTCATGAATCAAAGCTTAATTTTAGCTAAGTTTTTCATCCAACCTTTTTAAAAATAGAACAATCAACTACAATTTGACTGAGTTTTATTTTTATAACCAAAGGCTATTAATGCCCCAATGTATTAGCATGTTTATTTTTATGCCCCAAGGATAAAAAATGGATGCATGGGTGAGTACAACTTTAGTCTATTTGTAGGAAGGGTGGGATGAATAATGTTGCTATATATTGTGTGCATTGGAATAACATGAAAGGACAACTTATGGACATAGGAGTGATGAAGTAGAGTTTTGCAGTTTTTCCCTTTGAATGAGAATTATAGTCTGCCTTTCTAATAATTTTCAGTCTAGTGTATGTCTTATTAGTTCTTTTGAATGTCAAATTCCCTGGTTAATCATCCTACACTATTGCAAATTTAGTATTTTTTTTATGATATTAGTGTGTAAGTGTATCTTAACAATATTGTTGTGAAATTTTCCTTCAATAAATAAAGTGTTTGCCTTAATATTCTACTGAAAACTTTTGGTTTATGCATCCAGAATTCATTCTCATATCAATTTTGTATGTACTCAGTCAAATACCTCAAACAAGTTTGGTGTATCACCCCAAGTTTTGAATTCATTTACAGTCATCTTTTACCCTCAAACCCAAGAAAATTAATTTAGGATAAATAAAAAAGGAACCAACCTTAATACTGAAGATTCACCTCAAAATAGGTATACCCACATGCCTGGGGTGTTTCCATTGTATCTATGAAAGAGAGAGATCCAGAGCAAGATTAAAATATTGGCATTCATCTCTCTACAAGGTGCACTTTCAAGAGATAACAGTACCAATGGTACACACTTTTTTATTTGACAAGAGAGAGTTTGGAGTTCTTATTGCATGGGAAGTTTTGTCTCGTAATAAAGTGGATGACATATATGCATGGGTTGTTACAGTGTATGGAAGGTGGAAAAGGAAAATGATGGATTTGCATGTCAATGCATTCATTACAGATGATGCAGCTTATGAAATATAAGCTATCATATAAAAATCTACTAATATTTATTTCTATAAATTTAATACACACAATTTACAACCCTAAAAAAATTATTTGCATCTTATGGTTATATTCAGGTTGTCGTGTCTTGTTATGCATATGACATGTTTGAAAGTCTTGGCTAAAGAATATTTACATGTTTGTTTTTCTTCATTTATGTAATACAATGTTTATAGGTTTCTGTTGGTTTTTGTTTTCTATATTACGTATTGTCATGTGATAATTTTATTTATAGATATAAAAATAAGGAGGTGGGGATGGTTATGTTTCAGATACTAGTTGATATCGTGTGTTCCATCAACGACAATGAGAACATGACCTTTGTCCTCATCGAAGAATTCATGTGGGAGTTCAAGGAGGAGAATTTCATTATGGATTATTTAAAAAATTCATGGATGCAAAGATGGATGTATTGGTGAGTGTTAAATACATATGATTATATTTTTATCTTTGTGTAGGGTTAATAATTTATATGTTGTTTCTATTGGTTTTATTGTTTCCATGTGTAACTATGTAGTCAAAGAATTTCTGAAACTTATCCCATGCCATTTAGGATACAAATACATCCATAGTATCTTACCATTATTTTTGAAGACCTGATAGTTTTGTGATTGAGGAAAGAAATGTGTAAGGATAATGGAATGGTTATTGTAAACATTGGTGTTTTGAGCTGAACCACATTAGAAAAAAGAGGAATTTCCATGTATGAAACTTGTTGACAAATTACAAGAAGGAGAAGGAATTTTTTTTCATGACTGAGAGGTCCAAAACATTATTCTGCAATGATTTTCATACAAAACATACCATTTCTAGGTTTTACATGATTAGATGTTGAACATCGATGGACCGATGGTATTTGGTTCGGAGATTTGGCTAGAATTTTTATGTTTTTGACTTCCACTAGGCTACTAAAGGAAACACCTACAAGTATATTTTGAAGGTGTTGCGACTTGAAAGGACACACGAGGGTAGTGCATCTATAAGGTATCAAAATTTCAATGGCGAGGGTGTATGTTTTTGGTTCATTATTTCAACTATTCCATATCATTTTTATCCTAAAAATGAGTCATTGCATATCCTCTAAAACTTTTTTGTCCAATGTATGTGACCATGTTGTTCAAGTTGTTGAAGTATTTTAATGCAATACGCATGAAGAATTTGCATCGGAGAAGCTCCACATTTTCGTTGACAATAAGTATTTGATTATTAATAAATATTTTTTATTATATCAACAATTTCATAATTATTAATTCAATTTTATTTATTGTGATAGTTGGGGGTGATAATAGAATTCAATAGGTAACAAAATACCTCATCCCTAAGCAACATGTTTGAAACCGTGGGATTGCATTGCAAGGGCTCAACCAATCTGAAGAGTTTTTGAAATCATTATTAGATGTGGTGAAAGATAGTGATGAAAATATTTTTTTCTTTTAGAGACTCTATGCAACAATTTTGATAAGCATTTACACAACTATGGTTTGTTTCTATTTGAGTTTATTCCAGATTGTAGTGCAAATGACACTTCTACCACTAGTTTGTTTTCATGGTTCAGTGCAAGTAGGAAAACTAAAAAAGAGGAAGGAAAAGGAGGTCATAGTGGAGGATTTAAATAATGATACTCAAGTTTATGAGGATTATACATTGTCTGACACAACTCATGAAAGGAAACTACTCAAGAAAACATGAAAATATTATGTAATTGTGAGTCTATAATAGAGAGTTTTGAAGAGATTCACTATTATGTAATTACAAGATGTATTCATTTGAATTCAAAAGATTTAAATTTGTGTTTTGTGAATCACATGGAAATACCCCTTGATTAAAATTCACGTTCCGCATTGTCAAATCTCTTTTGGAACATAAATTTTTTCTTCAAGAGATTTTATTTATTTATGACTAATAATGTTTAATTTTGTTTTATGAGTGTCTTGTGGTTTACACATTCTAGTTTTAGGGTGATAATGAAAAATATTTCATGATGGTGATTAATCGTGTTTATGAAAAATAATGCTAAATTTTGTTTTATGTGTGTTTTGATTTTTAGACATTTTCCTTTTATTGTATTAAGGTTCTAGTTTGTGATATTGTTTCTAATAATGTTGGTAACTATTGTTTTTACATATTATACGATCGAGGGGTGTGAAAAAGTCTTATTGACCAATATAAGTTCACACTTATTTTTTGGTCAACTAACACCATTTTGCCCCTTTTGTGCTTTGATCTCAATTTTATATATTTTAAGAATTTAATGTTCCCTAAAATAATTTCCATTAGATAGGAAATTCCTTCCCTTTTCTAGAAATATAAAGAATTTCTTCTAACTCCTTATATTTTGCAAGTTACGAGCCGACAGGCCTTATAATGATTTTTTGCCAAAAGAGGGGTTGGCGGGCATGGGGAAGACCTTTCGCCAAATGAGAAGATTGTGGACCGATGGGGTGGTGGGAGATATTTTAGAATTTTCACACTTTTCACAAAATGCACAAGTTGTAATTGCAGGCCTGTGAGCCCGGGAAAAATTGATTTTGCTAAGAGGAAAATGTGGCCCGACAGGCCCAAGGCTGACTTTTGGAAATAAGAAAATGCAGGTAGGTGGGCTCGGGGATTTCTTTTTGGCCATTGAAAAGTCACATACCCATGGAAGTTACCACATTCCTCAATGGCTTAACTCCAGAGGTAAAGCCCAAGGGGCAGTCCCCAAACAAGCACAGGCTCGCCACATGGCTAGGATTCCAAATGGGGGCAGAGCTGACCGTTTAATCGAATAAGTATAAAAAGGTTGGCATAAGGCACCACGTGTCTCAATGGTGTAACTTCAAAGGCATGACCCAAAATGTAGTCCCCAAGCAAGCGCCAACTTTCCACGTGTCCCAGGGTCAAAAAGGAAGCAAGCCCAAATCAGCTAAGTATCATAGGGTCAACGGAAGCCTGCACATGTCTCAACAGTGCACCTTTAAGGCTCAAAGCCAAAGGTGGTCCCCCAAATGAGCATAGAGATTCCACGTTTCCAAGGTCCAAAAAAGGGACAGATTCAATTGTTGAATCGACTAAGTAGTATAAAAGGATAGTGGACAGTGCCATGTGCCTCATCAAAACAAATTCAAAAGGCTCAGCCCAAAGAGAGACCCGAAACAAGCGCAAGATTTCCATGTGGCCAGGAGTCCAAATGGGGGTAGATATAGCCGATGAATTGGCTAAGTATAGAAGGATTATTGGAAGCCTCCATGTGTCATCTTGTTGCAACTTCAAAGGAAAAATGTGGGGATAGGTTCCAAACACAAGCTGAGTCTCAACATGTCTCAGGTTAGGCATAGGGTCTCTGCCAACAAGAGAGACTTAGCCAAAACATAAAGAAATAGATAAAAGCCACGGAAGGAGCCATGTGTCTCTTTAGCACTCTTTCAAAAGGTGAATCTAGAGGTGGTCCCCAAACATGCATCATCTCACCATGTGCCTTGTCTACATAACATTAAAGGTAAAATCTAGGGGTAGTTTCTAAATGAGCGCGAAGCCTCCATGTGTCTAGTGCCAAAAAAGATAGAATCAGTCACTGAAAAATCTAAACCAAGGTAGGCCAGCGAAAGGATCCATGTGTCAACACAAAGCAACTTCAAAACTAAAATTCAGAGGGAGCTCCCAAATGTGTATTGAGCCTCCATGCATCTAGGGTTAGACATATGGCCCCACAAAATAAAATGGACTTAGGTAGAACACAATGGAAACTAAGGAGCTCATAAAAGCTATCACGTGTCAGTTTGGCACAATTTCAAGAGTGAGAGGAAGGGGCTAAATCTTTAGCACATGTGGGGCTACGACATGGGTCTCACATGGATGTGATCTTTTAAATATTGTGAGCCCATGAACCTGATCTTCAAACAACCATATCTTTTGATTGGGAGATCGGATTCGAGTGAGAGAGGATGATTTCAAAAGCTCTCGGCACTGGCTTCTCACCTTTCACAATTAATGTTTTTTCCCCCCATTTTCGAGGTTATCAAGTCTCCCACCTTGCGCCATGATGAAAAATGGGCCTCCTTTCCTAGTAAGGAACAACATGTGAAGGCATGGACTCTATCAGGGAACCCATAATTATTGCAGGTGAATTTTAATGCTTCTAGGGTGGTTGGAGTAGGTAAATTCAATGCATATCTTACAGTGGTTGAAGTAGGATTCAAATTCTTCCGTCCTTTCTCTCTTATTCTTCCTATATATTGTAAAGGAGGGGCATATTTCAAGGGTTGGTCATTGTTTCCCTCCTTCCCCTCTCTCTCTGTCTTCCTTATGGTAGAATGTGGAGTCTAAGCCTCCTCTCTTAGCTCTATAATGGCATTTCCTTGCCCCTTGACCATTGATGATGTACCGTGTGACTTATGCAGCAGTAAAATCTGTTTCGTGATGCATTTTTCCATCATTTGATTATTTTGTTGTCTCTTCTTGCCTCTCATTGTTGTAGGGCATATTGTGCATACTCTGATGTTTATTGTAGATTATGGGAGCTGTGTTTAATGGGTTTTGAGGAGGTGTTCTATGTGAAATTAATTTCTAGTCCGTGATTCATCTATCCATCCTCTGCATTTCTCACCTCTCTAGACTTTAGGTAGTTTGATTTGTGATCAGCCACTTCCTTTTCCGGTGTATCACTGCTTAGTCTAGGATTTTTTTAATGTTTTTTTCTCTCTCTCCCTATCTCCTTGGAAGGTTAGATTAGGATTAGATAGTTTTCCTTCTCTAGAGTATCATGTGGCAGGTAGTTTAGGAAACAGAAGGTCACTTTATCCAGAGGGCCATCTCAATTCTGCAAGTCCCACAACTTGAGAGATTGTCCCATTTTGTGTAATCACACTGAATGCCCCACTCAGATCTGAGGCCATTCGGGGGTTCTATGATTTTGCACTAACAAGTCTGAAATATTTTCTTAAAGAATTGTTGTCAATACACTAAATATATGCTTTATTTGGTCCTACATATTGAAAACATTTTATCTTGATATCAAAATTTGTAACGTCATTACTTTTAAACCCATTGATTAGGGAAAATTTATGTCTTAATTCTATGGATATGACTTTAAAAGTTCCAACTATATTGATACACATTCGGGCATGAAATTTTTTCTATATAAAACATGCTCCTAGGTTTTTCAAAAAAATTCCATGTTTAATGTGGTATTAGTATTGCATGTGCATAAACATGATCATATCATAATGGTGGTGTGTTTTAGTATATACATCCAATATCATTCAATAACATTTATGGTGCAATATTAGCTCAACAACCTATATTCTATCTTATATCTTAAAAACATTAATTTATTCATAACCCATAGGGAATTGAATGAAAGATGGTGTCATAAGATATCCTCATGAAGTAAGTGCAGCAAGTTGGGGGACAAAAAAGGGGTCATAAGTGGACGTCATATTGCAAATAACAACATAATATCAAATTGTAGGGATTATTAGCAATACATACACTCAAAATTAGAAATAATTATACTAATATGAATCGTAGCATCTAGAATATAGTTTCTAAAATACTATTTTTTTTTAAATGGACAAGTTTAGCTATATTAAACACTCAAAATTCAATGACTTGGTATTTTTTTTTAAAACTACCTATAAGATTGTAGTCCGTTTGCCCACGATTTGGATGACCAAAAATTGATATATATTTTTCTCCTTTGGTGAGAAGTTAGATGCCGCTATCTATCTTGGGATAGATTTTATTTTGTATTTTTTTGAGCAATATTTTATTTTTTATGATTTGTTTCGTGAAAGTGATATGAAAACATAAAGAAAACAGAGAACTTTCCGTTTGCCCGACTTAACTTCATCAAAAAATATTTAAATCAAATAATTATTTTTTTCAACATGTATATAATTTCACCATGGTTGGGATGGTATAATTTTTATCACATTCTGATAAGTGAAACAAAATTTGTAGTCTTAAATGTAGACATAAACATTCACAGGAAAAACTGTCTTAAAGACCTACTATTAGTAAAAAATTAAAAAATGACACTTATCCTATTATATTCACTTTAAAATCAATATTTCTACAAATATAATAGTCTCCCCTACGTGATGGTACCTTTTTTATGACATATTTTTGAATATTCGGCATTGTTCAAGTCCACGGAAGACTAAATTTGATGTTTTGCTATTTTTAATGTAAAATTCAAGATTTGATGTCCACTTAATTGTCCCCCAACTTGGTGCACTTACCCCATTGATGTGGAGATCATATAATTTTGTAGTCATAGTCATTGTAATTTCAAGTCTTCTTTATGAGATATATCTGAACACTCAAGCATGTAACACAAAAAATTAGTCCTTCAAGGAAGTTTTGTTGATGGGAGATCCATGTTTTATAATAGTATTGTAGATTCTTCTTGGGCTATGACGTAGATTTCCTTGGTAAGAAAAAAATTCTTAACCTTCCCTCCATATTCTTTTATGCCCCTTAGAGGGATCATAGAAATGCACTTGTAATTTCCTTACTTGAGAAAATCTTGATACATTATCTTTTTTAGACACTTATTGCTTTCTATGCATATAATTTCACATTCCCAAGTAACGTAGGTTATATTTTAGAAGTAAAAAAAGTGAAAGTGTCCTATCAATAAGAATTTTATTGTAGATCATAATGATAGTAATGACTCTTATTCTTCATATCCAACATGCATACAAAATTAATGACCATCCAAGAAGTCAGAAATTCAACTATGTGTTTAGTGTAGACCTTGGAAACTTTGTTTGGTTATGAAGTACACCTATACAAAAGACTAGGAGTTTTTTAATACACCATCATTTATAAGTCTTATTATCATCCATTTAACCCCCAAGTGTAAGAACTTCTTGACTTCTCAAGTGCCATGTTCTAGTCATTCTAGATTTTTAAGCCATAACTTGAATAAACAAAGTTAAAAAATCATGTCGTAGGAAAAGAATAAAACTTAGTGAGTGAAATTTTACCAAAAATGTTTGTGACAGTCCCTTTAACGCTTTGTAATTTGTATATTTGAATAGTTTATTAAAGCATGTTAGCATGAGGTGATATTCCAAGATCCATAATTGTAGTAATGAGGGTTAGAGGCCATCCACTCCACCTTGTACATGAATCTCATCCCCTAAGTATCCTTAAATTATCATTAGTTATTTAATAAAAGTGTGGTTAGTGTAGAGGAATCCTAAATACATTGTAGTTATCTTCATTTTAGAGAAGAAATTTTTGATGTATTCGAGTTATTGAAAAGAGGATTGCAATGGAGGATAGTAATTATGTGTGGAAGGATTTGTAAGAGAGGCCATGGCTCTTGAAGCTATTTATTATCAATGATAATAATCATGGAATTCATATTAAGGGAATTACTATAATTAATGGTTTATTCTCATTATATGAATTGAATGTAAGAATAAATGAATGTATCGTATGTGAATTAACTCATGAATGTGATTTTAGGTGATAAAAGGATTGTACAGTGGTCAAAGAATCTTAAATGTGCTATGAGTTTTACCTAGATTGATGCAGGATAGTCAAAGATCGAAATAGGGAACTAAGAGGTTATGCAAATGGTCTTATACAAAGGTTAAAGGTTAATTTAGTAAGTTATATAGAGTTTTTGTTAATGATAAAAAATTTTAATCCCTAATTAAATGTGTATGAGTTTAGTTAAAAGTTCAAATCACCTTGAAAATTATGAGAGTTCATTAGTAATTCCAAGAAGGATTCATGAGTTTGTATGTATTTAATATGAGTGGTAGATTGAAGGAGAGACATGAGAGATTTAGTAGGTTGTGGAGTCATACTTGTCATCAAGAAAGCCTACAATTTTTAAAGGAGTAAAATCACGATGCACAATCCATACAGTGTTGAAATACCGTTATCTAAGGGTTTAAGACCAAGGAGTTTGTTTAAAACTTCAAAATAACCTTTCATTACTGTTATAGAAGTATTTGGGTAATTATTTAAAACATATTCAAGGGAAAAAAGAAAATCAAGATAGTTGAGGAGTCTAGTAGATTAATTTCTTGAATGCATAGTCCTAGGAAGTGATAGTACATAATTTTTGAGCCTTGGAATGAATCATCTTCAATATAAGATGATTGGTTTATGGACAAAATACTTGTAGATTCAATAATAAGGTCAGAGAGATAAGTTCCTATGATTACGAGTCATCACAAACCCCTGTAAGGGACAGAGCACTAGGTAGTTAGAAGATGAAGAGAAGATACAATCCTAAATATCCACTCAATAAAGAATTTTTTTATGACAATAATACTAGAAAATAAACCTTGAAGGTGCAAGAAGGAAAACAAGTTGGGAAGGCATTTTTTTAACATGACTTAAGGTCTTATATACTTAGATCACTCTCTAGAGTCATTAATGGAGAAAGAATTATAACTATTATATATAGCATAGTCTTGAGAAAACTGCGACAATCCTTTCTAAATGCATACAACAAACCATATTAGAAGTAATCTTGAAATACAAGGAATGAAAAAAAAATATAGAGAGTTTGTTATCATGTGTTGAAGGTATTGAATATCATGGGAGTATTAATTTGTCAAATTCCTTGTAATAAAGTTGAATATACTATTACAGTGAGAATGAAGAGTCTATAAAGAGATAAGAGGAAGTGGGAAGTTGAAGGCTAGAGGAGATATAAAGCAAGAGGATGGAGGAAGTAGATTAGAGTTGTTAGACAAGGAGATAGGTGAGTGGGAAGAATAAAATACCTTGTCAAAAGAAGAAAAAAGTGTAGATAGAGTGTATAGGTCTCTTAAAGAGAGTAAGAAAGGAAGAAGTATAAGGGGAAAATTAACCTTAAGGGTGATAAAAAGGGTGTTCAAGATATTGATGGAAGGTTCAAAGAGACTATGTTAGTGAGATAAGAGAGGTACATTCCCCAAACCATGTGATCAAAATAAGTAAAAATAAATTACAACTTAAACTCAGTCATTCACTGGTTCATTCATGCTTTATTCTAACTGTTACAATTTTCCCACAAAAACTTTACTTATTTAATGTAACACAAATTTCTATTTGCAATCCTACTTTTGGAACAAAAAAATAAGGAATAACAAAAAACTTTTAATTTATCGTAATAAAAGAAAATGAAACTATTAAAATCAAGCAATATAAATGTGTATAATAGATTTCTCATATATAATCATGGCTCATAGTTTTCCTTTTATTTTTATATAATAAATTTTCATCATGAGGTACTTGTATCAACATGATAGAATGGATTCTAATGGAAATAAAATAAAATCATAATTAATAAACATAAGTAAACATACTCTTATAGTGTTTGTAGTATCAAGTTATTATATGTGAGATGCTTAAAAATGGCCCCTATGCATTTATGAATATTTATATTACATGATTTTTTTGTTTTTAATTTTTCAATTAGTTTAGATTAGGGTTTTTTTTATGATTTTTGTGTGTCGTTATTGTTTCCACCCTTCTAATTCTCTACATCTTAAATTTTCTCCCCCTTTTCCCTATGTTTTTTTTTGTCTTGTAAATGTTAGGAATAAAATTTAGCTTAACTCATCATTAGTTGATATTTGAATAAATGTAATAAGTTAAAGTATTTAATTTAAATACTTTAAAATTATTTTAATAGGTATTTGTAGTGCCCACATTTTTATAGCTCCAGTTATCTGTTGGTTCCTTTATTCCTAGACATGTTTTGACTGAGACTCTGATAGACTTTGGACATTTTAGTATGATATTTTATCCTCATGGACATTATGGCATTTTGGGCATGTAGCGCCAATTGGACTAGATTCGTACACTGATATATTTCTTATGATGTGATGACACTAATAGGGTTATATGATAGAATTATTGGTTAGAAGTTAGTCTCTTGTGGTTGATTTGATTAATGATATAGTGTTTTGGATTTAATGATGGTAATTTTCATGCTAACCTAAGTGTATGTCGTTGCAATTTAATTTGTGGATAATTGTATGCATTGCACTATCAATTGTAAATTATGTTCAGACATTATAAGTTTGACTGATATTGTGATGTATAGATGATGTTTATTATATTGGACAGATGCAGTTAATGTGTGCAATGAGTGTGCAGGTGACAGGTATAGGAGAGCATGGGTTTCAGGGCAGCTACGCAATTGTGCACAAGTGGCCCACGGGCTGAGTCCTAACCATGCTAAATGTTTGAGGCCTTAGAATAGATGTAGTTAATTGGGCACCATGGGTGAACCCCTCAATTTTAATGTAATATTGTTTTGTAAAATTAATTAGGTTTAAAGTGTGTTTTATTAAGTAAACTAGCTTAGGGGTTTATTGATATTATCTTAAGTTAAATGTTCGTTTTGGGAATGTGTGTGTGTGTTGGTAGAAGGGATTGGGGACCACATGTGAACCTTGGGTGGACCCCACACCCTCTACCCATGTGCCCAAGCATGCCAAACCCGAAATTGGGTTATTTTGGGTAATTTTAGGGACCCCTTTTGAGTTTGGGGGTTCCCTTAGCATGAAAATGGGCCCTTGGACCCTACCTAATAGGTAGGGTGGCCTATTTCCAAGGTTTGGAGGGAGTTTCGCTCCCATTTAGCCCTCTTTAGTCACCATCCATGTAAGATGGTTGGATTGTGTGAAAGTGTTAAAAGTTGCTCCACTTTGTTTTATTTTAGTTTTTGGTATTTTGGGTGAAAAGGGATAAAAGGTGAGTTTACTCTTACTTATTTGGTTTTTGGAATCTTTGACTCTTGAGAGGAGAGGGGTTGACACTTGTCACTTTCCCATTGGTGAGGAAACTTTTGGGTTCCTCTTTTTATTCTTCCTCATGTGGGAAGAATGGGTCTTCTTGGTTCATTTTTTTTGGAGCACTTGGAGAATTTTGGGAGCTTGGAAAAAGGGGAAAAGCTTAGAGTTTTGGAAAGCATATTAGAGGTAGGGTTTTAAACTTTTTGTTTTCCTTCTTAGTTTTGTTATCTTGTAAACTATGCTTGCTCAATAAAATCGTGTGTGAAATGATGTATGGTGAATGTGGTTGTTTGCTTGTTCTTGTTATTTCCTTTGTTTTCTTTCCACCATCATTTGGAATGATGGTTTTTGGAGAATGTAGGGGAAGAGAGAGGGATTTTCCTCTCAAACCTCATGGTTGTTGGTCAAGCCATGAAGGTCCCTTCTCATCCTCTCATATGGTTTGAGGTGGGAGAAAGGTTCATATGGCTTGAACCTTTCCTCATTCTTGGAGAGGAAACCCTCTTGGGTTTGAAAATCCTCCCAAGAAGGATTTCTATTGCATAAAGGAGGAATAAGGAGGATGAATGATTAGGAGGTATAAGGAGTATTGAATATATGTATTTGTTGGTGCTCCTATGGTTGGACACTTTGATTTGGGCATCCTACTTCCTCTCTTCCCCCTTGTGAGGTTGACCATGTTCTCCTCATGTGTGGTTTTCATTGTATAGTAGGTCTAAGTGGTTGAATGGTCTTATGTTTTCTCTTGTTGTGTGTTTAAACCCCATTATTACTTGTGCACATTGTGGAAGCTAGTTCCTCTCTCCCATGGGCTTGGGGGAGGCTAGCATGACTTCCAACAATGGAAAGACATGTGATGATGCCTATTGGTTGGGTGGTAAACAAGCCATGTTCTCTTGGAGTTGGATTCTTATAGGAGTATTGGAGTTGGAACTCAAGTTGGAGATAGTTGAAGCCTCTTGCCTTCTTGGTCATCCTCTTCTTTTGTGGGCATTACCTTCATGATGTAAATAAATGTGGCTTGTAAAGTTTCTCACTCTTGTATATAACCATTTTTGTACTTAATGTTTCTTGGAAACATTGGTCACCACTAAGATAGTTTCTATTTTATAGTTGCAAGGATCTTGTAAGATTGTCATTTGAGTTTATAATGAAACCAAGAACTTTTTATTTTCAATGCTTTCATTTGGAAGAGTTGTTGTTTAGAAATATGCAATATAGATGTGCATTACATATAAAATTTGAAATTTTAGTGTGCATTTTATTTCGAAAAAAAATATGGCACTACATTTGGTATCAGAGCTAGGTTCCAACACACGGACTCTTTGGGTAATTTCTGTTTGGTTTATTTTTAATGTTTTGTAAAAATATATATATAATAATAATAATAAATGTTGCAGAAAATTTGAAACACTAGTTAGTCATTTTATTTGAATGAAATTTAGTTGTTATATAGAGTTGATATTAGTATTGGAAGGAAAGTTGATTTATTGAATCTATCTTATTATTCTTGTATTGGCCTCCTTCTTGTCAAGTCTTTTAACATTATTGCAGTGAAAATGTTTTTTTTTTCCATTCTTGAAATACATTCTTTCTTGTAAGTTTTGAAACATAGTGAACACAACAAAATCAATTTTACTTTCTCCTTGTTAACTTAGCAAGAGGTATTTATTAGTGAACTAATGTGATTATGCCTCCTCCTTCACTAAGTTTAAATTTGTTTCCAAGTTCCCTCTTATTAATTTGAAATACAAAATCATATTTCTCTTACTTATACCAATGAGAAAATCATTTTAATATAGATTTTTTTTTTTAATTATGTATTGTATTTGTGATAAAGAAGGGAGAAATTTAATTTATTTGTGTTTACACATATATAAAAATAAAAATAAAAAGAATAACAAAACGTTAATAAGAAAATAATAATAAATAAATAAATAAATAAAAAAGAAGAGAAGATTTGATAAATATGAATTTATATTTAATTATATATATATATATATATATATTTTCATTGCAGCATATATTATACTTATTATATAATATATATTCAGTATATATTATGTAATTTGTATATTAAATACTATGTATATATTATATTATATATTATATAATGTGTAATATATATATATTTTAATATTATATTATATATTATATATATATATATATATATATATATATATATATATATATATTCGTTTTGTTTTATATTTAAAACAAAAACAAAAAAAACAAAAAAATATAAAACAAAACTCAAAAAATAAAAACTAAAAACAACAAAAAAAAAACAGTTATTGGGGGGGGGGGGCTGAACCCCCCAATCCCCAAACTGTTCCTGCCCTACCCCGCCCAGACTGCGCCCAGCGCCCAGTGCCCAAACCCTGCCCCCGGACAGACCTGCCCCCCCTGCGCCCCCGCAAAACCTTGTCCCCGCCCCTTTTCCAGACCCTAACTTGCCCACACCCCCCCCGCGCACAAACCACGCTGCGCAACCCCGCCCCCTCTGCACGCCGACCCCCATCCACCCACAGCCAACCCCTCTCCCCTCTGCAGCAAAAGAATAGCGCTTATATAAATTTTACAGTGTATAAATATATATATATATATATATATATATCCGCTGCCCCACACTTACACACAGCTGTAAAATTTTTAAAAATTTGGACAAAGCTAAATTTACATAAACAAAATAATACATTCATAAAAAAAAATTTGCAAGGGTTTTCTTTACAATTTCTTGGACAACAGATCCTCCAAGTTCTTCCTACACCTGCACCTGCAAAGACAATAAAACAAAATGGGAAGAGGAGAAAACAAACAAAAGAAAAAAATAAAAATAAAAAAATCTATGAAGCCAATGCACCTGCACAAGAGGAGACAAAGAAAGCACAACAAGAGAAATAGAATGGAAGAACAAACAAAAAGAATGTACAAAGGAATGAAAAATAAAAATGAAAAGGAAAATAGAAACATCATAGAGAAATCTAGCGCAAGTTTGAAATGAATGGCCAAGATTGGATTAGATCCTAGGGCTCTCATTCAACCCTACTTTTCTTTAAAATATGACTTTCAATGGGAATGAAAAAAATAAATTTGATGAGGGTGTGTGGGTAAAATAAATAAAAAGGGGGGAAAACAAAATTAAAATTAAAGAGTGTGTAGAAAAATAAATAAAAATAAATAAATAAAATAAATTAATGAAAGGGGGAAGACTAATTTATGCAAGGGGTGTAAATTTTTGTTTAAAACCCTAGGGAGCTTAATAGATTAAAATAATTAAATTATTAAAATATTGCAAGATGGTATTAATTTATTTCTGGAAATTAAATAAATTAATTAATTAATTAATTATTATTATATATTAATTATCAATGGGAAGGGGCATTGCTTCTGGTGTATAATAATAATAATCATTAAAATAATAAAAATAATGATAATATAACGCTTCCAACAAACGTTTAGAAAGTTTATAAAACAATTTTTTTTTACCACGGGTTCAGGATGGCACCCAAGAGGGGACGTTCAGCTCAAGGTTCGGGTCGTAGCGCACCTACGCGAGAGGCGCCGGTGCCCAATTTTGGGCCTTAGATATTGGAGACCCTGCAGTAGCTGATAGGTGTGGTACAGGAGCGTCTTCCACCACCGCAGGTGCCGAGAGAGGAGGACATTCAGTTAGGAGATGACGAGTTGTTTGGAGAGGACGCACACCCAGAGCCACCTGAGCACGACATTCCTGAGACAAGAAAGGTCACGCAGCCCTTCCATCCTTGGCAAGAGGGTGGCCTCGTTTCGTCACAGCTGATCACACATCTTCGAGGGACCTTTTGGAGATATACGACCCCTCTCACCTGTTATACCACACCGTCAAGATCGAGACACACGTAGTGTGATTCGAGACCTTCTTCGCCTATAGCCGCCTACGTTTACTGGTTCGACATATGGCTTTGGGGCAGAGTCGTGGCTCCTTAGCTTGGATAGCTGCTTTGGTTTACACTCTCATGAGAGCAACGTCAAAGCCAGGTTCGCCATACACCTCCTTCGAGACGCAGCAGGCGTTTGGTGGAGGAATGAGGAGCGGAAGATCCATTTGACTCGGGATACAGTGACATGGGAGTTGTTCGAGGAGTGATTTAGGGCCCGGTATATGTTAGAGCATTTTGTGCAGAAGAGGATTGATGAGTTCCATGACTTGCAACAGGGTTCTGGTTCAGTGGCGTAGTACGAGATCAGGTTCTTAGATCTCTTGCAGTATGTAGACTACCTGCAAGATGAGAAGTTGCAGGTAAACAGGTTCATTTGGGGCCTGAATGTAGATATAGCAGGAGCGGTTAGGATGTTATCTCCTCCCACGCTCGAGAAGGCTGTTGAGAAGGCCTACTTGGCTGAGGAGAATAGGACCAAGGCTCAGGAGCATAGAGAAAGAAACAAGACTAGGTTCCAGGACAGAATTCAGGAATTCTTGAGTCAGAGGGTATGGGGAGCAGTACCACCCTCTAGAGGAGGATTCTGGTCTTCTCCAGTAGCATCGAGAGCTCCTCCACCCCCATCACAGCAGACACAACATCAGGGACACCAGCATCAGAGGGGTAGACAGACTCAGATTTTTCAGCGAGGTGGGTCTAGAGGTGGTTTTGATGGGTCTAGAGACAGGAGGCCGGGTACTCATCACTCACAGCCAGCCCGCTCGCAGTAGTCTGCTAGGGTTGGACCGGCAGGTTCAGTTCACCAGAGTACAGGAGGGACCTCATCTTAGAGGGGTACAGGAAGATGTTTAATTTGTGGCGCTCTAGATCATTGTGTGTGTAATGTGTCTGCACAAGACCACTACTACGGATATGCAGAGAGCTCCTAGATCTGAGCAGACGGTGGGTGACATGGGATGCGCCCATCGTGTGTATGCAGCGGTTGACAACCGCCAGGATGAGCATCAGGCCACAGTCATTGAGATGACAGGTACTATCAGGGGTATTTCTGTCTCAGTAATTTTTTATTCAGGTGCTTCTGATTCCTTTATATCACCTTCTATAGTGGACCAGTGTGGGCTAGTGGTGGCTAGGCAGCCAGAATAGTTGGCAGGTTGAGTTGGTCTCTAGGGCTAAACTCGCTGTGGACTCATATGTGGAGAGCTATGTACTCGATTTGGGAGTCTTCTCCACTACGCTTGACCTCCGAGTTATTCCTTTAGGTTCTTATTAGGTAGTGTTGGGTATGGATTGGCTCGAGGCTCATCGAGCCAAGGTGGATTGTAGAGAGAAGGTCATTAAGTGTCAGGATGATTTGGGTAGAGTAGTTGTGATTTCAGGGATGCAGAGACCCATTTCCTTGCACATGATCTTGGCTAAGAAACTCAAGTGGAGCATGCGTAAGGGTTGCCAGTTGTTTGCTATCACTATTACTGATCGTTTGGACAGTACTCCAGAGCATTCACCCCTTGATGATCACACAGTTTTGAGGGAGTATGCAGATGTGTTTCCAGGAGAGCTTCCAGGTTTACCACCTAGTAGGGAGGTGGATTTCACCATTGACTTAGTGCCTAGATCCGCACCATTTTCTAGGGCACCCTATTGGATGACGACTTCAGAGCTTCATGAGCTCAAGATTCAGTTAGAGGAGTTGTTAGAGAAGGGTCTCATTCGCCCTAGTGTATTTCCTTGGGGAGCACCAGTCATATTTGTGAAGAAGAAGGATGGTTCTCTCAGGCTTTGTGTAGACTTCAGACAACCTAACAAAGTCACAATAAAGAACCGTTATCTGCTCCCAAGGATTGATGACTTGTTTGATCAGATGCAGGGAGCTAGAGTGTTCTCCAAAATCGATCTCAAGTCAGGATATCATCACTTGCACATTTCAGATGCAGACATTCATAAGACAGCGTTTCACACATGTTACAGGCATTATGAGTTCACAGTGGTTCCTTTTGGTTTGACCAATGCCCCAGCTGTCTTCATGAGCCTCATGAATGGAGTATTCAGGACTTTTCTGGATCACTTTGTTTTAGTATTCCTTGATGAAATATTGATTTATTCTCGTTCCAAGGAGGAACATGAGGAGCATTTGAGGCAGGTACTTCAGGTTTTGAGAGAGCAGAAGTTGTATGGGAACTTGGAAAAATGAAGCTTCTTTCAGATAGAGATTCAGTACTTGGGTCATATCATATCAGGTGAGGGTATCTCCGTAGATCCCTCTAAGATTCAGGCTATCTTGGATTGGCCAGCACCCACATCGGTCACTGAGGTGAGGAGCTTCATGGGTTTAGCAGGGTATTACCGCAAGTTTGTGTAGGACTTTTCTAGGATTGCTCACCCTATTACTTCTCTTCAAAGGAAAGGGAAGAAGTTTGATTGGTCAGAGAAATGTGAGCAGGCCTTTCAGTTGCTTAAGGAAAGGCTAACCATGGCGCCCATCTTAGCAGTTCCAGACCCAACAGAGGATTTTGTTGTTTGCATTGATGCATCACTAGAGGGTTTGGGAGCCATTCTTATGTAGGAGCGTCGGGTTATTGATTTTGAGTCTCGTAAGCTCAAGGACTATGAGCTTAACTATCCTACTCACGACTTAGAGCTTGCGGTAGTTGTTCATGCACTTGTGCATTGGTGACATTTCCTTTTGGGTAGACCTTTCATCTTGAGGACAGATCATTGTAGCTTACAGCATATCTTCTCTCAGCCAAACCTCAACGCTCGTCAACGGCGTTGGATGGAGTTCCTTTGTGAGTATGACATGGAGGTGCAGTATATCAAGGGAAAGGAAAATGTTGTTGCAGATGCACTTAGTAGACGACGGCATGTGCTTGCTTCTTTGACACTACAGTCAGATTTGAGAGGCAGGATACTTGAGCATCTTCCAGAGGACAGGTTTTATGAGGGTGCTAGGCTGATACTAGATTCTCAGGGTTCTTTTGAGGGTAGATATTTAGGATGCATGCTAGAGTCAGATGGTTTGCTTTGCTTCCATAGGCACATTTATGTGCCTAAGGCAGGTGATCTGTGTAGTTTCATCCTTACTGAGGCTCATCGAGCCCCATACGCAGCACATCCAGGAGTGAAGAAGATGCATGCCGATTTGAGAGTGTTATATTATTGATTAGGCCTTCGTCGAGACATAGCAGATTTTGTAGCACATTATCTTGAGTGTTAGAGAGTCAAGGCAAATCATTCTCATCCCGCAGGAATTTTATACCCTCATGAAATTCCTAAGTGGAAATGGGATGTGATCTCCATGGATTTCATAGTAGGACTTCCTATGTCCTCTTATCCTCATGATGCCATTATGGTCACTGTGGATAAGTTGACCAAGGTTGCGCATTTCTCGCCAACCAAGGTCACCTATAATGCACAAGGCATCGCCAAAGTGTTCATGGAGGATATTGTCAGATTGCATGGGATTCTAAAGACGATCATCAATGACAGAGACACTATCTACACATTAGTTTTCTGGACTTCTTATCAGGAGGCCTTGGGTACACAAATTAATTTCAGTTCGGCATATCATCTAGAGACAGATGGGCAGACAGAGAGGGTTAATCAGGTTCTTGAGGACATGTTGAGGATGTACGTGATGGACCAGCAGAAGAAGTGGGAAGACTATTTAAATTTAGTTGAGTTTGCCTACAATAACAGTTATCATAGCTCCATTGGCATGGCTCCCTATCAGGCTTTGTATGGATGACCTTGTAGGACACCTTTGAGCTGGGATAGACTAGATGACAGGATTATTTTGGGCCCAGCTTACCTTTAGGATTTAGAGCAGTAGGTTGTTCTGATTCGGCAACGTCTTGAGCAGGCTAGAGCACGCCAGAAGGCGCATGCGGACACCAAGAGGATCGATCGTCACTTCTCAGTGGGTGACAAAGTCTTCTTGAGGGTTCTTCCCCATAAGAGTCCGATCCGTTATGGAAAGGGTTCTAAGCTATTGCCTCGTTTTGTGGGGCCTTTTGATATTCTTTAGATCATCCGTCCAGTTGCCTATCACTTAGCTTTGCCACCACACCTTTCACGGGCCCACGATGTTTTTCATGTTTCTGTAATACGTAGATATGTACCAAATGTTTCTCATGTTTTGGATTGGTCAGCATTACAGGTAGAGGACGGAGGGCAGTGAATATTGGAGCCCGTATGCATACTGGAGCACCGGAGGTTGGCCCTTCGGGGTCGATATTTGGACCAGGTTAGAGTGCAGTAGGACCGATATGACGAGTCATCAGCTACTTGGGAGAATGCTACACCACTGAGGGTTAGATATCCCTATCTCTTCCAATGAATTCCTGGAGGAAGTCTAATTCTAGGAGAGGGGGATGTAGTGCCCACATTTTTATAGCTCCAGTTATCTGTTGGTTCCTTTATTCCTAGACATGTTTTGACTGAGACTCTGATAGACTTTGGACATTTTAGTATGATATTTTATCCTCATGGACATTATGGCATTTTGGGCGCGTAGCACCAATTGGACTAGATTCGTACACTGATATATTTCTTATGATGTGATGACACTAACAGGGTTATATGATAGAATTATTGGTTAGAAGTTAGTCTCTTGTGGTTGATTTGATTAATGATATAGTGTATTGGATTTAATGATGGTAATTTTCATGCTAACCTAAGTGTATGTCGTTGCAATTTAATTTGTGGATAATTGTATGCATTGCACTATCAATTGTAAATTATGTTCAGACATTATAAGTTGGAATGATATTGTGATGCATAGATGATGTTTATTATATTGGATAGATGCGGTTAATGTGTGCAATGAGTGTGCAGGTGACAGGTATAGGAGAGCATGGGTTTTAGGGCAGCTACGCAATTGTACATAAGTGGCCCACGGGCTGAGTCCTAACCATGCTAAATTTTTGAGGCCTTAGAATAGATGTAGTTAATTGGGCACCATGGGTGAACCCCTCAATTGTAATGTAATATTGTTTTGTAAAATTAATTAGGTTTAGAGTGTCTTTTATTAAGTAAACTAGCTTAGGGGTTTATTGATATTATCTTAAAATAAATGTTAGTTTTGGGAAAGTTTGTGTGTTGGTAGAAGGGATTGGGGACCACATGTGAATCTTGGGTGGACCCCACACCCTCTACCCATGTGCCCAAGCATGCCAAACCCGAAATTGGGTTATTTTGGGTAATTTTAGGGACCCCTTTTGAGTTTGGGGGTTCCCTTAGCATGAAAATGGGCCCTTGGACTCTACCTAATAGGTAGGGGGGCCTATTTCCAAGGTTTGGAGGGAGTTTCCCTCCCATTTAACCCTCTTTAGTCACCATCCATGTAAAATGGTTGGATTGTGTGAAACTGTTAAAAGTTGCTCCACTTTGTTTTATTTTAGTTTTTGGTATTTTGGGTGAAAAGGGATAAAAGGTGAGTTTACTCTTACTTATTTGGTTTTTTGAATCTTTGACTCTTGGGAGGAGAGGGGGTGACACTTGTCACTTTTCCCATTGGTGAGGAAACTTTTTGGTTCCTCTTTTTATTCTTCCTCATGTGGGAAGAATGGGTCTTCTTGGTTCATTTTTTTTGGAGCACTTCGAAGAATTTTGGGAGCTTGGACAAAGGGGAAAAGCTTAGAGATTTGGAAAGCATATTAGAGGTAGGGTTTTAAATTTTTTTTTTTCCTTCTTAGTTTTGCTATCTTGTAAACTATGCTTGATCAATAAAATAGTGTGTGAAATGATGTATGGTGAATGTGGTTGTTTTCTTGTTCTTGTTATTTCCTTTGTTTTCTTTCCACCATCATTTGGAATGATGGTTTTTGGAGAATGTAGGGGAAGAGAGAGGGATTTCCCTCTCATACCTCATGGTTGTTGGTCAAGCCATGAAGGTCCCTTCTCATCCCCTCATATGGTTTGAGGTGGGAGAAAGGTTCATATGGCTTGAACCTTTCCTCATTCTTGGAAAGGAAACCCTCTTGGGTTTGAAAATCCTCCCAAGAAGGATTTCTATTGCATAAAGGAGGAATAAGGAGGATGAATGAGTAGGAGGTATAAGGAGTATTGAATATATGTATTTGTTGGTGCTCCTATGGTTGGACACCTTGATTTGGGCATCCTACTTCCTCTCTCCCCCCTTGTGAGGTTGACCATGTTCTCCTCATGTGTGGTTTTCATTGTATAGTAGGTCTAAATGGTTGAATGGTCTTATGTTTTCTCTTGTTGTGTGTTTAAACCCCATTATTACTTGTGCACATTGTGGAAGCTAGTTCCTCTCTCCCATGGGCTTGGGGGAGGCTAGCATGACTTCCAACCATGGAAAGGCATGTGATGATGCCTATTGGTTGGGTGGTAAACAAGCCATGTTCTCTTCGAGTTGGATTCTTATAGGATTATTGGAGTTGGAACTCAAGTTGGAGATAGTTGAAGCCTCTTGCCTTCTTGGTCATCCTCTTCTTTTGTGGGCATTACCTTCATGATGTAAATAAATGTGACTTGTAAAGTTTCTCACTCTTGTATATAACCATTTTTGTACTTAATTTTTCTTGGAAACATTAGTCACCACTAAGATAGTTTCTATTTTATAGTTGCAAGGATCTTGTAAGATTGTCATTTGAGTTTATAATGAAACCAAGAACTTTTTTATTTTCAATGCTTTCATTTGGAAGAGTTTTTGTTTAGAAATATGCAATATAGATGTGCATTACATATAAAATTTGAAAGTTTAGTGTGCATTTTATTTCAAAAATAAATATGGCACTAAAGTATTACTTATCCTTTGTTATTAGGTAACTAAGTGATAGTGTTCTCATCCCAATGATTGTGGGATCATATTCTGTCTTGCGTGTTTTTTTCCCGGATGATTTCCATGAGGCGTAGTTAGGGGTAATATGCTATTTCTGCATATTTTCTCAGATTAGATGATTTGTTTCCATATATTTTGGATGAGATAGAAGTTTTCTAATATCTATAAATATTGCAGCTCTCTCATTTGTTTGTAATGCTTGATTTCATATTAATAAAATTATGCAAGAACCATCTTGTTTTCTAAGATTAAATTTTTTTTGCAGACAAGATTTGGTATGAGAACAATATTTTGATCCATAGAGAGTGTAGGAGTTTTTAGGGAAGTTTAGGGAGATCTAGAGAAATTTTAGATATTGGAGGAGCCATAGATGCCCCCATCCATTTCACAGCCCCTACTCGAATCCACACCTTGGTTCATGGTTGATTTGCAGTTGAAGAAATCTTGGAGTGCAATCATAGGCCCTTGCAGACCTAGATGTAAATCTCTTGCAAAAGGTGACATTTTTTCATTCTCTGGTAGTTTTAAAACAAATTACTTGTACCTTCAATTTTTTTAATAAAAATTGGAAGCATTTAAAAAAGATATATAATGTTTTTTATTTATGGGGAACCAAGATTTTCAAGCTCCCCACATTACTTCTTATTCATCTTCTTTGTACTTTGTCTTCTCCTTCTAATCTTTTTCAGAAGAAGTTTGAGCCACAAACAAGGGAAATATAATCCAACTTGGAAGCTTCTCTGAGAATCTACATCTGCAAGTTGAGAATAAGATAGGAAATTTCAACAATCTCCAATGTGCCTACATAAAAAAAGGTATACAAATTAAATGTGGAAAAGATTTGCAATCTGTAAGAAAAAAGGAAGAAAAATATGCATCTAAGAAAAACATACTTGCATACAAGGATAAGTAATTATAAAACTGCGGCTAAGGGCTATTATAAAGTTTAGGCAAAGCGGTTGAACTATAGTTGTTCCCTAGAAGGAATTATGCGTGCATGTAAGTCATTATCTATGTTTGGTTTTAAAGAAATTGGTTCTAAAAAAAATTCCATTGTTTGGAGGTCGTGAAAAAATAAATCTATTTTTGGAAAGGGGGCCCAGAAAGATATTGAAATCGTAACTTAAAAGAGTCATAACTTTCAACTGGTACCTCGGATTGAGGTGCCGTATTTTTTTAAAGTGTTTGTTTTTGTCAGGTCTACGTCTTGGTCCAAATTTTAATAAGATTTGTTTTGTAAAAATTAAACAAATTATAGATTTTTTTGTATTTCAAAATAGGCCAAAGAGCCCAAAAAAAATTAAATATATTTTTTCAATCAAACAAGAGAGCCATTTTATTTTTAAAAATTGACCCTAGAGAGATACATTTGTAATAGGACCAATACTACCAAAAATTTATCGTCCACAGCCAAAAAGGAGCCCAAAATAAATAAAATAATATTTGGGAGGGGGGGTGTGCATGCTTTAAGGGGGAAAAGTGTTCAATTTTTCTTCTACTATTTATCACTTTTCACAATGGCCACATTTACAGCACCAAAATTCTTTTTGCCAGATTCTCAAATTTTACGTTATGATAATTATCCAACATGGAAAATAAAAATTCACCCATAACTTGATTTTAAAAATCTATGGTCAGTTGTTTCTGGTACATTAACAAGATCAGCAACAAATGTTACACAACAAGCTACATTTGATCCTATAAATCAAAAAGAAAAGTTAATAATCTTGTTTATTGTTTCAGATGAGGTACAACCTCATATTTGTGAGGTCACAAAAAAAAAATCTTGGGACAATTTGAAAATAGTATTTGAGTCAAAAAATAAGAACATAATACTTCATCTCAAGAGTCAACTATTAAACATTAAAATGCAACCAACTGAGAAAGTTGAAATGTTTTTTAGAAGAGTAGAAACTTTGCATGCATTACTTCAAGCTTTGGAAGAAGTAGTTACTGACAAATCACTCATGCCTATAGTATTAAGAGATATTCCTCCTTATAGGATTTTGTGATCACATTAAACATAACTAGTCAAACAACAACTTTTGAAGAGGTATTGAATATGCTACAACAAGAGGAAGCTATTTACTCAACTACTGAACTTGAAGAGCAGGAACTTGCTTCTAATCAAAATGGGAAAAACACCCTAAGTCTAGTTAACAACCTCAGAAGCAAGGTAATACTCAACAAGGCCAAAAGGAACAACAAAAATGTCTTATTTGTGGTTAAAAAGGACATGAGTTAAAGAAATTTTGGTACAACACATTCCAACAAGGATTGTCAAGTGGTAAAAAGATTGATTACCAACAAACAAAATCAGGCCACTAAAAGAGTAAACTAGGAAAAAATTATCAAAAGTGGAAGAAGACACCAACTCAACAAGAAAATGAAGCCAAACAACAACATCAATTTGATGATGATGATTTCCTATATTTTGCATAGTAAAATGAAGTATCCAATTCTAAAAATAAAATTTGGTATGTCGACGTGGATGCAACTCAACACGACAGGAAAGAAATATTGGTTCTTCACAATGAGTAAAACACACACCAAAATTATGCCTCTTTGGGTGATGATGAATCATACAGTGTTAAAGGAATTGGTTCCATTTCACTACCACTTGGACATCACAATTGTAAAATTATATATATTCTTTATGTCCTTGGTTTAACAACAAATTTTTTATTCGTGATTCAATTATCAGATCATAATCTCAAAATTTATTTTGATTGTAAAGACGGTAAAAAGATGTGCCTAATTCGAGATAAGTCACGAAGCTCCAAAATTGTTGCAAAAGCTTCAAATGTGGTAAGAATGTTTCAGTTGGATTTTGTTCAATGAAATGATCAAGAACTTGTAGCCAAGGATACATCATCAGCTCAACTATGGCATTTAATACTTAGACATGTGAGTTTTGATTATCTTTATTTCTGTAATTAAATCTGGTTTGGAGAAAAGAGTAAAGGGGTTCCCAATGCAATTTTAAAAATTTTGGGAATGCAAATCTTGGTGGATTAGATAGTTAATATGAAATTTCTTAGAAAATATTTATGAACGTGAAAAAAATAGAATGATAAATGAACTCCGAGAATATATTTGAACTTTCTTATATCCATTTACTACAAAACTCTTTGATGGCTCTTGAGTACATTTAATTTATAGGGAAAAAAATCCTCATCATTTCCTTCCAATATTAATGTTTGAACATTACAAAACTAACCCTTATGCAGAAGGGTTGTCTTTACAATGAATAGGCATATGATATTCATTTTAACAACAACCCTTAGAATTATTTGTCTTACCCACACACACAATAAATACTAGATTAAAAATAAAACGATGACTATTCTAATGTATAAAATTTGATGGTAATGAAATATAGGTCCAAACACTACCTCCCCATTAAAAAATATAAATTTCCTTAATTATAAATTTCAAATATTGATTTTAAATTTTCTAGAGAAATTCCCAAGTTTCATATTAATGTGACATATATTTCTATTTAACTAGAAAATAAATGTTAATAAACTTATGGATTATGAGCATTCATATGTAAAATAATACATCCAATTTAAGGAAAATGTAGCTCTCTTCATCCATTTCAAGGATATTCATTACACACAAAATCATTTCTCGATTAATTTCATCAAACATGACACATGATAAACATGATGAATCATATAATATATAAGTAAGACCAACATAAACACCACATTCCCCACCTTTTTATAACATTTGATATAGTCCATATAATCATGGTACTAACTATAGACAACCCAAATCCATTGTGCTAAATTTAATTATAAATTGAAAAAGTCATACTATAACCCCATTTCATTTAGCAATGAATGGTCATTTGTTAATTGTTTACATTTCCCCTCCCACTATAAATTCACTTTTATTTCCAAACATAACTACTTTTAAGAAAATAATATGACATATCATAATTTTTTTATCACTATTGTAATACATGGAAAGCTACTCATTGGAGGAAAAAAATTAAGTTGTGGGAAGATTACAAAGCCAAGAGGGCACCAAATCAAAGCACAATTTTATTGATTAAAAAAATTGATACACATGAACCAAATAATTATTTTCTCTACTGTAATTAAGAGATACTCCTGATACAACTAAATCCTTTCAAGAAACTAATCTCACACTTACAATTTTTTCTAACGTCATTTAATATTTTATTCATCATTACCATATTATATTATCTTCCCAACCTTCTTCCATTGAAACAAAGGCATATAAATCCATATAAGAAGTAAAAATAAAATAAAATTATAACAAGGACATGTGAATTGAAAACAAAAACTATTATATAGTAAAATATAATTAATATAAATTGGACAAAAAAAAAGAGTTTGATGTTTTACAAATTAGAACAATAAATAGTTTTACAAACATGTGTCATTAACACATTTTTAATATGTTTTCCCATTACATTTATTGGGAAAAATCAATATGTTTTTGGGCAATTGTTTCAAGTGTTTGTGTTCCCAGTTGTGAATGGTCAACATATCATGAACATTTGCCATGGTAACTTTTGACACTTGCAACCTTACCACACTCATTGTTTCTAGGATTTTGTGTGCCATCTTTAGTTAACTCAATTTCATCTCCATATTGTCATTTGACTTGCGTAGATCCATTAGATTCATCCTTACAACTTTTCTTTTTTCTCGTAGCTTTTTTATCTCTTCTTCATAAAACACAAGTTTCTCTTCCAAAACCTTTATATGTTTTTTGTCAACTTTTTCCATATCCTTGTACCTTTACAGCAAGGAATCCTCTAAGGTGATCGAATCTGTGTGAAAAAATTATGTTACAGTATTTATATAAAATTAATTAATGTAAAAAAATTTCAAAGTAAACAAATGTTACATTATTTACCTCCAAAGATAGTAGAATGCAATTCATCTGTTATCATCTTGGATGCAATTGAGTCACTCTTAAACTTTTCCACAATTTCCAATGGATAGTTTACATGTACAGGTTTTTTCCCGATGCCAAGCACTTTATTCATAACCATCATGGTTGATGATGTGAATATAGAAATGTGATAGATACATAATGATATTGCTCAATTAATCACACAATAAAATAGTTTTAAGTCTCCATTATACCATGATAATAAAATAGTAATAAGTTGAACTTACAACATATTTCCACATTGCCTTATTTTTGGTTCAAGATTGTATAATGATAGTTATAAAATTAAAGTCGATATTTATTTCCGTGTTAAAAAAAATTCATAAAATTTGAAATAGTTTGTGAAACAATTAATCTAAATCACTATTAATCAAACACATAGAACAATTTGAAATTGAATCATTATGAGGTGGGCCAATGCTTCTTCAGCTTAATGAAAGGATCATGAACTAAATCATGCTTCTTGTTAGCTAAAAATAATAGCTTTATAAGTGAAATTTAGAATAATTTTTTTTATGATTCACCAAAAATCTATAAATAATAAGAATGAGTTCGTACAACCATGATTAAGAACAAACACACATGTAAATCATTATTACCAAACTCGTCAATGACCTCCATTCCTTAAGAAAAAATTAGATAACCCATCCCAAAAATTATTCTGTACTCTGGATAAATGAACATCATAATATCCTTTAATTTGTAATGAAGAGAGGAGAAACCTGATGTTCGACATAGATTTTTTTTTTTGGTTAAAATACAATTTTTTAAGAAGTTTTTTTATGTTTTTAGACATGTTTTGTGGGGGATAGGAGATATTGTACTGGGGAAATGTGTTTTTTGGCACATTCTTTAGAATTTGAGAAATGACCAATCCATAACAATTTAGAAATCATAGTAACTATCGATAAACATCTTCAAGTAAACTACATTACAACTGTTAGGAATTATATAGTTTAGTACTTATCATATAGTTTTATATTTATGAATTGTAATATGTAAATTTTACTTGGTGAAAATAAATAGAGTGAAAAATGGGTGAATAATAATTATGTGAAGTGGGCATGAAAAGTGGTTGATAATTTTGTGTTTTTTGTGACTCAACGATGGGTGAGGAAGTGGAGAGTTTGAATAGCGATGGACTCCAATACACATATAGAGAACAAGATGTAGAAAAAAAACAACATGTAGTGAACAAGGAGGGTGATGCGAGTAAGGTAGGGGGATATCAAGATGGGACTCCTAATCCTAAATCCTGGGATGCTAGACTGTTCGGAACTGAACATCAGAATCCTGTGAAGATTTCATCGACCTAGAGTGTGGAAGGTCCTCATCTAGAAATTATTGAGACAATGGTGGATAGGGCTAAAGCCAGACTCAAATTATTGGTAGTGGGTAGGTTTTCTTGAATAATACAAAACATAGACGTAGTGAGAGATTGGTGTAAAAGAAAGTGGAATTGAAAGGTTGATCAGAGCTCTTGTGGGTGCTGGTTTCTTTTTTGGCCTCTATAAAGAATCAGATTTCTAAAAATTTTTATATGGGGCACTGTATGATGGAAAAGTGACATGCGAGCGTGGGAATCTACAATGAAACTCTTCCTCGCACCTGACCTCCCGAAGTCATGCCGAGACACCCAGTGGGGATGGAATATGTATGGGATGCAGACAAACTAGTTAGGAAATCTAATGTCTTCAATACGCACTAGCGGAACTTGCAAATCTAAGGCAAAGAAGGCCCTCCTAACCTGAACTGGTGTGATACATCGATCAGTAAGGATGACTGCTCGAAGGCTCAAATCAATATCGAGCTCTCACGTGATTCGATCTATGGGTTGTGGAATACGTGGAAAATGACCTGGGATAGTTTGGTGTATGTCTCCAGATAAGGTCATATGGTGGATGGTAAATATAGTCGACTTTATGGATGATTCTCTGGCCTAGTCCAAAACTCTCTAGCTTTGTTGGCTGCTGTATCTAGTAAGGATAATTGTTCGATGATGATAGGTGGAAGTGGAGTGGATCTGAATACTAGTGTGCGTAGGCCAGTGTCTATGTCTGATTGACTTAGGGATTCGTTGGGTTGCGGGATTTGTGGATCGCAACCGTAGACTCTTGGTTGTTGTGGTCCCACTATGGTCATGCGTAGAGTTAGTTCCTAATCCCTAACACCTAGTAATTGTATGCTTTCTCAGCCTCTATATTCAAAACCAGTAGCTGTACGATCTGCTCAGAGTGCCTCACATGCGTTCTTGCAACCTGAATTCTTAGGCTGGTATCTATATCTGTAAGACTGTCTCCTGCGTCTGGCTGTGGGACCAAAGGATTACAACCAAACGTTTTCTCTCTTTCAAGCCTTTCTATAGTCATACAGATGTTACCTAGGGTAATCTGTAGTTTGGTTGATTAGACCAAAACGTGTGTTCTTGGTCGTCTTCTATGTTTAACCCGCTCAACTGGGAATGGATTTGTTGCAAGCTTATTGTTATTCGGAAGACTTGAATCCTAAGATTATGATCTATATCAGTTATTTCTTGTGATGATATTGGGCTGGGCCACGATTGGCTCGAATACGTATTCCCTGGGCTCTCTAGGTCCCGTAATTGTCATACAAAAGTAATAATATAAATTAACTACAATAAAATGAAATTTAACTATGTGAAGTGTATCTATAGCATATATGATTTCTCTATTTTTTGTGTTTTCTGATGAACTTTATGAATTTAAGAAAGCAACTATTTAAAATATCTAGAATTGACAGCTAAAATAACAACTTAAAACAAACAAAATAACTGAGTGTAGCTATTTGTCTGTGAAATTTGTAGATCTATTCTAAACAATGAAATAACTTATATAATCTATTTGCAATACTCTCGATCCTACCTCAGAAGTGAGGAGTGAATCATAGTTTCTCAGAAACTATCAATCCCCATAGCTTCCTTGGCAATATCAAGAGTAGAATTAACTGAAATAAAGTGATTGGCTACTTTATTTGATATATTTCTAACTAGAACTTTGAAAGCTAGAACCTGGATTCTGTAGAACAGTGGAAAATCCGATGGTGTGTGTGATCTTGTCCCCTTAGTGTGATCTCCTCGTTCCTTCGTGTTCACGTGGATCCAGAAAATCATGTAATGCTAGCATCAATAGAAGTAGATATTGGGATAAAGGCAGCTTAGAATATAGACTGAATACAATGCGAGTAGGAGAGGGATAGCGCAAGAGTACCGAGCTTGGCTTATGTAATTCCTAGCGGGATCTATTGTGAGTCATGCTACATAAGGCATCTAGAACCTGAAACTATCATGTTTGAAGAAAAAAACATGCAAATTTAATGGCTTCCTATTGAAAACAAGCTATTCTACTCCAATGGATTAGATGAAATAACAACAATACTTGCACAAGATGGATATGTGGCTTACTAACAGTAAAACAATGCTAACTAATCATGCAATGAAAGAAACTAAGCATTCTAAGCAAAATGAAAACTAAATCTATTACAGAGAGAAATCAAAGGAAAATTTTGAGGGGCCATTTGCTTAAGCACAAGCCATCTATTTATAGCATTTGCATTTTACCCAAGGTAAAAACCAAATAGAACTCCTAAACTATAAACAATGGCAAAACACTATTCCAGGGAACCAGAATCTTAAATGTAAGCTTATGGCGGTGAAAGAAAGCTGGCAAAATGTTGAAATTACGTGAGTCATGTTAAAAGAGATTTCTGAAAAACGCGTAAATGACCGCCGTCTTGAGCAAGGCGGTAGTTACAGGACCGCCACCACTGTTCAGGGCAGCAGTCACGAGACATGCCGCCCAGTCAGGGTGGCGGTTTCGTCACTGAAGATAAAAAGGCCAAGAAAAGAGGGGAAAAGGGAAAAACAAAGCATGCGGGGCCTAAGCGGGGCATGCAGGATGTTAACGCGCACTTGGACATCTTTTCTGGATCCCGAACACCTTTCGAGGAGACCTGTATCATCATTGGGGCACATGTCAGGTTATTTTGGTAGTACAATACCTTACAATTTTGGGTACGTACATATTGCCCCCTCGCAGAAGCGTTTTAGCCATGAAGAGGCGTAAGATGGTGGGTCCCAGTATGGCGGTCTCAAAATGGGAAATTAAAAGTTATACCTGATACATCCGTGTGTTGAAATGACGCCATCTAAAATTCCTGCTACTTGCAAAACGAAAAGAGAACTCAAGTGCAGATAGACACAATAGTTTGGAAAATAAACGCTAAAATAATAAGAAATGAGAACATACCATTTTTGCGGGGATAAGAACTTACCTCTGTCGGTGCTCCAAACCTGTGAAAAAGGCATTTAAAAACGAATCAGGGCACTATATATATGAAAGTGGGCCCATTTTCCTATTAATTTGTGCAAGTTGATTTGATTGATTTTGAGCTCTAGGACCCCACGGTGACGGTTTCTTGCATGAGTAGAGTCAAAAACATCTGTGACGAGATAGCGATCATGCCTCCATGTGCAGAACATCGACCCATGAGATCACAGGTTAGTTTTCTTCAGTTTATCCTTTTTACGCCCTTAAATTTGAAATGCTAAATACTTTGTCATGGGGGGGTAATTTTTGAAAATGTTAGTGTTAAAAGGTTCACCTAGGGGGGGGCCTACTCGGTAGGATTTGTTTTTAGGTACAATGGTCCTTTTTTGCACTTTTTAGGCTTTTTAAGTTTAAAAACACCACGTGTGTTTTTGGACCACAACCGCCGCCTTTCCTAGGGCGGCGGTTACATGACCGCCGCCCGTAAGGTGGCGGTTACAAAACCACCTCTCTACTTAGGGTGGCGGTTTTGCAAAGAATGCAAAAGGATCATCTGTTTGATATTGTTTTTGCTTTTCTAGCAGTTATACGTGTTTTCATGATTTTTCCAATGTTACTCGGATGCTAACTTGCTCTGTTTTGTGTGTTTTTGGGTGTATGCAAGCGAGAGAGGAGTATATCCGGTGGAGTAGAGAGAGGGAGTGTGATTGGCTCCCAGTGGGTACTAGATGCCCTCTCACACAATGAGGAGGACACTCTTCAGTAGGCTGGGATACTACGCATTTCACGACGTGACCCATGTTACACCACCTAGTCACATCCCTTTGTGACTCGTTCTCATACTGGGATGTAGATGGGAACACCTTCCCGATTTCCAGGGGTCCGCAGTGAGGTGGACTATTACATTGGAGGATGTCTATCACATTCTGGGGGTCCCGATTATTGGGAGACGACTCACCCTAGAGACAGTAGGTTCACGGGCCCAGATTGTACAGTGGGCTACATACATGGGAGATGCAGTCATCTCCATAGGGTCAAAGAAGGGGGTTAGAGTTTGATCCATTCCTAGCTTGCCCATCCCATTACTTTGCCAGGCCATCATGGGGATCCTTTCCTCGAGACTGATCGGGGACAAGGGAGGAGATACATTATTATACTGCTAGTCCACCCATTATTACATAGATAGAGGGACACGGTCGGATATATGCCTAGGGAGTAGACATTCTTGGGACAACCTAGCACAACATATATAGGGTAGTCTGTTTATAGGGGTAGTCCTTGAGCCACCTGACCCTAGTCATGAGTTGGGTCTATGAGCACTTCATCCCTACGGCAGAGGTGTAGAGGTGGAAAATCCCAGAGTTGTGAGGGCAGCTAGATGGATAGACATGTCGGTGCTCTGACCACCTCATCAGCCAGTTGTTTCCCTGGCTACTGCCGACATGGAGGCCACACCATATACCAGACTATGGTAGGTATATGGGGCGAGGAGGCTCTTACTTTGATCTCCTGCTCCACGACAGGGTAGCTTATTGATAGAGTGGAGCGAGTGGAGATGCACCCCTTTGGTTGAGTTCCTCAGCAGTTTGGCCTACCATACATGGGTATGCTTCCCCCAGTAGCGCCAGTATATAGATCAGTCTGAGAGGTCGGGGTTGGACAGTGGTTACTCCTTGCGTTCCTATTACGGCCAAGAGGATAGTACGTGCCAGACGGAGAGGCGGTGTGCCTTAGGCACCCTTGCTTCAGATTGCTGCGGGTCCTGTCATAGCAGCAATGACCCCATTGAGGTAGACTCTGAGTCTGAGGAGTTTACAGGGGGAGAGATAGAGGAGGAGACTGAGGAAAGTGATCCTGAGTGGCACGACACCTAGGATATCATGCAGGCGGAGAGGGCCGAGCAGAGTGCACAGAGGGTGACTCTGGTTTCAGAGGAGCCACTCTCCCAGGGCCATGGTGGGGAGGATGAGTCCATTGCAGGGTGCTACATTGCTCCAGCCACAGGAGCAGCCCCTCAGTCAGTAGCGGCATCCGTGGCAGGTGGTGATCCCATAGATCCATCCTGGAGGCCTGGTGATCTGAGTAAGTTACCCTCACTCCTTCTAATGTTTCTTTTTAGTTAGGATATCCTTAGTTGCTATCTTGTATTTCTAATTTCTTGTTTGGTTTCTAATTTGTTTTCTAATTTGTTTGTAGAGACCACTGATGAGTGGTGAGATTTGATTCGCAGGGGTATGCACTGATACCCTGATGATCCCCATGGAGAGGACCCACACAGAGCTGTCCACGGACGCTGGGGAGCCTTCAGCAACTGGTAGACATACCGACATCTTCTCCCGAGTCAAGCATGTCACTAGGATGGTATCGACTCTCCGCACAGAGTTAGAAGGGTATAGGATGGCCGAGCGCCTAATGAGGATCCATTCTCGTGGTGAGACTGCGGCTACCCCTCGGGATCCTTAACCCTCTGTGCACTCTGAGTGTCGGCATAGCTGGAGTCCTAGGAATGGGTGTGCGCCTTCAGAGGGGTCTCGTAGGGATTGAGAAGCCACTTGGCTCTCGTAGATTCTTGTATGATACATTCTTTTGTATATCCCGGGCTCTTTGAGTGTTTTGACCATGCTTAGTGCATGATGGCTTTGTACATAAACGTTGATCATTTATATATATATATATATATATATATATATATTTGTTATGGATCAAATCCTTGGCATTCATGGCTTAATTTCTATTTCCAGTTTCCTCATGTATACTATGATGTATGTTTATATGCTTTTTAGAATGTATGCAAAGTGAACAAATGATGCGAGTGTTTGAATTTCTCTTTTTTTTTGTATTTCATGATGCTGATATATGATGATGTAGATGTAATGTGACTTTGAATTTTAGCTTCTGTGAGCAATTTTGGATACTTCATGTTTGTTTTGGCAAAGTGATGAATATAAACTAGTATGATAAACAGATAAATCTGCCCCTACCCCCAACTCCACGCAACTAGTAAGACGCGAGGGCTCATCACCAAGAGTTGGAAAGGGCGCAAGTCATGAGATGTGTTGAAATTATAATGATGGAAGACAGAAAAATATTTGGCGGAACCAAATTAGGATACCACAAGTCCACTCCACTCGAGTGACTTCATAGTTTTGAATGCAACTTTCTTTGTGGTTTATCCAAACTTAGATCCTTAGATGGCCACATAGTAGACAAAATCTGGGTTTTTAGGATTTTGAACTCTTTTGGAATTTTGGACATCTGATTCATTTGTTTTTGACTCAAAGACTTCGATATTTGAATTGTTTAAGTATGACCTTTTGCATTCATTTATCAAGATGACCCCCTACACTTTGCCCCATGCTACTAGTAAGAAGCGTGGGTTTATCACTATGGGCCAAGCATAGGTGAGTAAGGGTATTTTCATCCTTTCCCAACCCTACATCACTAGTAAGAGACGCAAGCTCATCGCCGAAGGTTGGTGGGGAAAGGAAATGTGTAAAATTAAAAATTTTCTGTTTTGAATAATATTTGACTCATTTTCTTGAGTAAAATGTCAGTATGTGCTTATTTCCAAAGAGATATACATATGGGATAGATGTGACACCATGAAGCTTCTAGAATAGACCATAGGCAAGACACCTATCCTAAGAAGAAACCAAAAGTGAGAACAAGCCTGCAGATCTTGGTGTGGTTACCGTTTAAGACTTTGTCATATCTAGCTTTATTTGATGACATGATTCCGAGATAATTTGATGATACCATGAAAATGGAGAGGTATGATTAGAAAGTTTATGCCAACAACATTATGAGTTTGTAATGGATTGCTTTGAGAAAAAAATTCCTTGATCACAATTTGTGTATGAAACAAGTGGACAAAATGATGTTAATCTATATGAAGATGCAATATAAATATGATTATAAATAGTGCTAGCTACTTACGCATCGAACCGCTTGAGGTGTAGGGAATTGACCGTTTCACTAAATTCCTCACCTTCCAGTGTACATAAGAGGTATGCACCATTTCCATAGTCCTTCATGACTTGGTATGGGCCCAACCATTTAGGCCGGAATTTCCTTCGTTCACCGGTCTTCTTATCGATCTGACTGTCTAGCCTTAGAACTAGATAACCTTCATATATGTCGCATTCATAGAATTTCTTGTTGTACTACCGGCACATCCGGTCAGCATAGGCTCTGTGTCGCTATTCAACATCTAACCTAGCTTCATCTAGGATTTCTAGTTGGGAAAGACACGCTTCTCTATAATCGTCTTCATTCAGAATCCCTTGTAATGAAATGCGTATACTGGGTATTTCAACCTTAAGTGGGAGAACTACCTCTGCCCCGAATACTAGTGAGAAAGGTGTTTCTCCCGTTGGTGTTCTTATTGAGGTTCGGTAGGCCCATAAGGCCGGATATAACTTTAAGTGCCAATCTTGTTTGTTTTCTTTCACCGTTTTAAGGAGAATGGCCTTTAGTGTTTTATTCGTCGCTTTAGCCTGTCCGTTGGCTTAAGGGTAATACAAGGAGGCCGTATGATGGCTTACTTTAAATTTATTGCACAATTCGTGAACTTCATCATTCTTAAAAGAAGTCCCATTATCTGAGATAATGACTTGCAGGACACCGTACCTTTAAATGATTTGGTTTAAAATGAATTTGGCAATTACAAAACCTGGTACAGTAGTAAGAGGCATAGCCTCTACCCACTTGGTGAAATATTCAGTGGCTGTGATTATAAAACTATGGCCAACTATAGATGAGGGAGAGAATTTCCCTATCAAATCTAGGCCCCACGTGGAAAAGGTCCATGGAGTAGCAATCGGTTGTAGAGCTTGTGCTGGCATGTGGATCTCATCGAAGAACTCTTGGCACTTATGACACTTGCGTACAAATTCTACTATGTCGTGTTCTAGAGTGGGCCAGAAATAGCCCATTCGATGTATCTTACGAGCGGTGGCATGGCCACCAAAGTGGCCTACACACATTCCACTGTGAGATTCATGGAGAATCTTCTTGGATTCTTCTGTGTTGACCCATCTTAGAAGCATTCCGTCGAACGCTTTTCGATAGAGCACTTGCTCTATCATGACATATTTAGCTATGATAATACATAATCACCTTTTTTGTTATGGTGTAGCCCCTTTTGGATACGTATGGTCCATGATATAATTAATGATACCTATATACCAAGGACACTCAGAGATAGGAGGTCTGGTTTCAATGTAGTATACGCACTCGTCTGGAAAGTCTAGATCTACTAGATCGCCTCCGTCTAATGGGTTATTAGCTAACCAATCCACGATGATTTTTCCCTTAACCGACTTCTGATTTACAAATGTTAATTCGAATTCCCCCATTAAAGTTATAAAATGTCCAGCCTTTTTAGACAAGGACCCTTATGTGAGAAAATTTTGTAAATGGTCTTTTTTTACCATGACCCTTGTTTCTTGATTCAGCATATAGTGTCTTAAGTGTTTGGTTGCAAATACTATGGCAAGGAATTCTTGTTCTACTTGTGTATAACATGTTTCATAGTTGAGAAACGTTCAGATAATGAAATAAATCACACGTTCTCTCTTGTGATCATCTTCTTGAGCCAGCATACAGGCTAATGAGACATTGGTAGCTCGTGAGTATAAAATTAATGGGTGATCTAGCTTAGGTGGCATTAGCATAAGTGGTGACAACAAGAAATGCTTAACTGCGTCAAAAGTTTCATTGCAATCTTCAGTCCAATCAATGCTATAATCCTTCTTGAGTAAATTGTTGATTTGATGAATGGCGAAACTTAAGTCTGGGATTAATCTCCGGATTGCACCAAGTTTTCTGAGAAATGGCCTGATTCTAGATTCATCTGAAGGTGGGACCATTTCAAGGACAGCCTGAATTTTTTTTGGGTCAACATCTATTCCTCGTGACGATATGATGTAACCTAGGAGCTTCCCTCCTGTTACACCAAAGACACATTTTTCTAGATTTAGCATGACTCCGTATTCTATTAGACGTGAAAGAATGCTGTGGAGCACCTTCAGGTGGTCACAACACTTTTTGGCCTTAGCCAACAAGTCATCTACGTAGAATTCCATGATTTTATGAATTAAATCATGAAATATATATGTCATAGCTCACTGACATGTAGCACCAGCATTCTTGAGACCAAATGGCATAAGAGTGTAGCAATAGGTTCCCCAAGGAGTTATAAATGTGGTTTTAGCATGATCTCGTTCAGATATTTTGATTTGATTGTATCCCGAGAATCCATCCATGAGAGACAAAAGTTCAAACCTAGCTGTTGCATCAACAATGACATCTATGGATGGTAATGGGAAGTCGTCTTTAGGAAATGCTTTGTTAATGTCTCAGAAATCTACGCAGATGCGTATCTTCCCATTCTTCTTGAGAACGGGAACGATATTAGATACCCATTGGGAGTAATCGACTGGCTTGATGAATCCTACTTGGAGGAGTTTTATTACCTCCTCTTTCACCATGAGAGTTACCTTGGGTTTCATGGGTCTTGATTTTTGTTTAATTGGTTTTGCATCTTATTTAGTGACGAGGTTGTGCACCACAATGTGGGGTGCAACCCCTGTCATTTCCTTATAATTAAATGCAAACACCTTCTGATGTTCTTTGAGGATCCGAGTGTGTATTTCTACTTCCTCTGGGGTTAATGAGGATCCTAGTTTCAATATCCTTTGTTCATCTTCCGTTCCGATGTTAATATCAATCATTTCTTTGATCAAAGAGGCGTTATCTTCTTCAAAATTAGGTGGGGCTGGAGGTAAATCCAAATCGTCCCCATTTTCTACTATGTATACTCTAGGTTCTGTTTGTGAGGGAAGTTTCATCATAGGATTTCTGAAGTAGGAAGATGAATGTGGGATTAAGGACAAATCTATCATATGATAGGAGAGATGTAGTGCCGCATAGGTGTTTAAGTAATTCAGAGTGGCTAGATCACTATCAGTGTGGTCTAGGATAGTAGATTCATTTCCGTTTAAAAGAGAATTTGTCATTGTTTTTATCAATGGTTCATCACGAAGGGATACCATGAAACGGGTATCTTCTAACTTACTGTTTAGAGTAAAGCATGATGCTGAGGTTGCTATAGAATCGGCGAGAAGATTGTGTTTTCGCGAGATTGCTTCAATTGATATGAAGTCAAACTCCTTGCTTAAATCTAATACAGCTGCTTTGTAAAGCTGTAAATGCTCGGCTTTGGTTTCATATATCTCAGAGACTTGATTTGCTACCAATTGTGAGTCTCCTAACACCCTGATGTTATTAACATCGATCCTTTTGGCTAAAATGAGGCCAAGGAGGAGGGCTTCATACTCAACACCATTGTTTGTACATTCGAAATTTATTTTGAAGGTGAAAGGTAAGACTTTTCCTTCGGGGGAAGTAAAGATTACACCTGCCCTAGCTCCATAAAGACATCTAGCCCCATCAAAATTGAGAGTCAAATATCTAGCTGGGAGTATAGATGTTGGGACATTTGCTGTGTTTGCGCATTCTTCTTCCACCATATAGATATCCTCTGTTGGAAGAGAACCAATACCTAGGGAACATCCCATGCCTGCAGAGTCAAATTGTAAGAACATTGGTAGATCTTGTTCTAGCAATTCAACGATTTTTGCAGTAGTTCCTAATGACACCGTTTCTACAGTGTTAGCCTCATCTTTGGGGGTTGGGGTTGCCTTGGCTGGGCTTATAGCTTCAAGATCTGTCATAGGTATTAACTTTTGTTTTGGTTTTGCGTCAGTAGGTTTATTAAGTTGGTTTGTTGGGAGTTCAAACTCCGAGTGCACGCCTGTTTTTTTCTTTAAGTCAGCTAGGTT
This sequence comes from Taxus chinensis, assembly GCA_019776745.2. Taxonomy (NCBI): domain Eukaryota; kingdom Viridiplantae; phylum Streptophyta; class Pinopsida; order Cupressales; family Taxaceae; genus Taxus; species Taxus chinensis. The sequence continues at coordinate 582,246,219 of CM034153.1, forward strand.
TACATTGAATGGTTTTAGATCACCTTTGGCTATAAATATCTTTCCTAAGTGTAAAAACCTTACTTCTTCAAATAACATAGAAGGGATTGCCTTCATACGGTGTATCCATGGTCGGCCGAGGATCATATTATAGTTAGTTTCCCGATCTATAATATAAAACTCAGTCAAGATGGTTTTGGGTCCTAAGGTGACTGGTAATATTATAGTTCCAACCGAGGTGGCATTAAGGCTATCATAGCCCCTTAGTGTGTTTCGAGTTGTGGAACAATTGGTTTCTCCATACCCTAGCTTTTGAAGGAAAGAGAAGGGGACTATGTTAACTGCTACCCCATCGTCTATCATTGCATGCTTTACATAGTTGTTATAAAACCATACTTGTAAATGTAAGGCTGGATCACCTCGGCGTGTGATCTCGTCATCTTTCAGCATTTTGTTTATCTCAAATATGAATTCAACATCCCTATCCACTTGCCCTGGAGGATGAACATCAAAGTCCACATGATTTACCTATGTTTCAAGAGGTAGAGTGATGTTAATTAAATGACCTAAACCTAATGCTTCTAAAAGAGCAGCCCTATGGGCAGGAGAGTTCTTTAGTAAGTCTAAAAATGAAATGCGTGAGAAGGTTTTTGTTAGGTCATTAATTAAATCATAGGCACCCACAGGTTTTGCTACTATTTGTTGGATGTTATCTGCCTCCGGTAGGTGGCTTGGACTTGGCTAAGAGAAATACTCTCGTGTCCTTGTTACAGCTCCAATGGGTAGTTCGGTGTCTAACTCCACTAAACCGACTACCTTAGGTCGTGGCTAACTTCCCAGTTGTGGCGCAACTAATGGATTTAGTGAGGTCGAGGCTTCATGATCATTTTTTCCTGTCATTACACCCTTGTTTGTCCCAGTTAGATTTAGCTTGTTATTATCGTGTTTTGGGAGCGGATCATTAAAGATCTTGAGGGGCATGTTCTGAGGGGAAACCACCCCCGCGAAGGTATTTGATGCCGGTGACATAGGATCTGCCAAGAACATATCCATGAAAAGTTGTCTTTGTTCATCTGGAAAGCATTGCATGAATTTGTTGTAGTCACGACACGTTCTAGTGTCATAGCCCCAAATTTTTTGGAAACCACAATATGAATTAGGATTGTAATTCCTAGTTTGTTGGTTTGGTGCGTATTGTGGTCCAAAATTTTGATCAAACCGTTGTCTACTAGGATTAAAATTTTTCATTTATTGTCTTTGGTTTGAATTCTGGTTTTGGTATCTAGTTGAATTTTGGCTCGCACCCTGTGTGGGGTTTTTCCGTTGTTGTTGTGGATGGTTAAAATCCACTGTATTGATTTTCGGGGTAAATTTGTTGTTTCGATGGTTGTTTATTTGTGGAGTATTGACAACATTTACCTTCTTAGGTTGGTTGGTTACTTCGTCTATTGTTACACCCTGATTTTTATTAAGGATTTTAGGTCCTTGATTGACATTCGTGGTAGTAGGATAAGTTGTAGTGTTCTGGTTGGAGGTGACTAACCTCCCCTTTGCTCCATATGTTTTGCGACCATTATCAATTACCGCTTGATCTATTTGAAGAGCACTCTCAAGTACTTCATCGTAAGTTCTTAATGGGAACTTCTAGACTTCTTCCTTCACTTCTCTGCTAAGAGAATGAAGGAATAAATTGCATAGTTCCATCTGATCCATGTTTGGAGCACTTACCGAAGAATAAAGAACTGTACGCCACCTTTGGATGAAATGGGCGACAGATTCGTTGTGTTCTTGTTTGATGTGTAAGAATTACCTAATTCCTGTCCTTAATAGTTTATTCATGTCAAAGGCCTTGATGAATTCTGACACAAGTTGTTTAAATGAATGGATGGAAGCCTCAGGTATTCTATAATACCAATCGAGAGCGATGCCTTCCAAGGTTTTTGGGAATATTTTAGCAACAACCCCATCCCGTGGGAGTAGTTCTCGAATGGCTGTAGCGTAAGCTTTGATATGTGCATTTGGATCTCCCTCACCTTTGTATTTGGGAAAATTGGGAAGAGGTCTTGGAAGCATGATGCTTCGTATGGTGAAATCCAAGGGCTCTTTCAAATATTCTGAGTAAGTCCCTATCGCATATGTTTCGACCATTGATGGTGCCTGTTGAGGGAGCGGAGGTGGAATGGGTTGTTGAAGTGGCATTTCGTATACATTGGTAGGGGCATAAGGAAACACCTGTGTTTGACCATACATTCCGGGAGAGGAGAACATATCCCCTTGTGGTGATTTGGAGTACATGTTTAAATATGACGGGGTACTGTCCAGGAATGGATTGTTTTGTACTAGACCGGGAGGAACAGTGTTAGAGATGGTGGGTCTAGTTGGCGTTTGTTGTGAATACTGAGGAGTCATGCCTAACGTGCCTACTCCTGTGAGGAGATCTATTTGGCTAGGATTTTGTGGAGGATTGGAACTTCCTGCTTGCATGAATTGTAAATTTTGACTTGTTTGGGCAAGTTCTAACCCTCTAACCTTTTCTATTAGAGTTAAAATGACTTCATTTGGTGAAGTCATGATATTCTACCTTGGTGGCATTTGTTGTATATCATGGTGTTGTATAGGTCTATGATACCCCGCTATGAACTGATCACTGCCTTGCCAAGTTTCTCCGAGGGTATTTCCTATATGCAGTGGCATAGAGGTATTTTCTTGAAAAGAGACCTCGGGTTGTGTTTGTAAACCTCCTATAGGTGGATACATACTTTGATAATGTTGGTCGTTCCTGGCATAAAGTATCGAATATTCATCGTCTAAACCTCGGTATGATTCTAATTGTCTTCCAATTTTGTGGTCTAAGTAGTACCTGAGGAGATGAACCAGATTCTCTGGTGAACGTCATATTGTTCGAGCCCAAAGGCTCTTCTTATTGCGTTTGAGCGAGTTGTTCCAACTCCTCTGTTTGGAAGGACGAGCTATATCTGATTCTTGGAGTTTGTGTTGATAATTGGTTATTGGAATAGTTGTCACCCCATACTGAGAGCGAGGGTGATGATTGTCTATTCTGTTGGGCGTAGTATGCCTTGAGACCCAAGAGGGGTCTGCCATATGCATCGAATCCTGACATATTGGGGGGGGTTTATGAATACCCTGCAGAATAATGGGAGAGAGTGAAGGTACAAGATGATGGTGAAAGCTGATAAGATAGTAAAGATGAAAGAGTCATTTAATTGAAAAAGGACTAGTAGAAATCTGACCTCAGAGAAAAAAGAAGAAGGTTCACGTCGGGTTCACCAATTTGTACGACAGAAAAGTGACATGCAAGCGTGGGAAATCTACAAGTAACTCTTCCTCACACCCTGACCTCCCGAGGTCATGCCGAGATAGCCAGTGGGGATGGAATATGTATGGGATGCAGACAAACTAGTTAGGAAATCTAATGTCTTGAATACGCACTAGCAGAACTTGCGAATCTAAGGTAAAGAAGGCCCTCCTAACCTGAACTGGTGTGATAGATTGATCGGAAAGGATGACTGCTCAAAGGCTCCAATCAATATCGAGCTCTGGCGTGATTCAATCTATGGGTTATGGAATACGTGGAAAATGACCTAGGATAGTTTCGTGTATGTCTCCAGATAAGGTCATATGGTGGATGGTAAATATAGTCGACTCTATGGACGATTCTTTGGCCTAGTCCAGAACTCTCTAGCTTTGTTAGCTACTGTATCTAGTAAGGATAACTGTTCGATGATGGTAGGTGGAAGTGGAGTGGATCTAAATACTAGTGTGCGTAGGCCAGTGTCTATGTTTGATTGACTTACGGATTCGTTGGGTTGCGGGATTTGTGGATTGCAACCGTAGACTCTTGGTTGTGTGCGGTCCCCACTATGGTCATGTGTAGAGTTAGTTCCTAATCCCTAACACCTAGTAATTGTATGCTTTCTCATCCTCTATATTCAAAACTAGTAGCTGTACGATCTTCTCAGAGGTGCCTCACAGACGTTCTTGCAACCTGAATTCTTAGGCTGGTATCTATATCTGTAAGAGTGTCTCCTGCATCTGGCTGTGGGACCAAATGATCACAACCAAACGTTTTCTCTCTTTCAAGCCTTTCTACAGTCATACGGATGTTACCTAGGGTAATCTGTAGTTTGGTTGATTTGACCAAAACGTGTGTGCTTGGTCGTCTTCTATGTTTAACCCCGCTCAACTGGATATGGATTTGTTGCAAGCTTACATTTGTTTCAGAAGAATTGAATCCTAAGATTCTGATCTATATCAGTTATTGCTTGTGATGAGATTGGGGTGGGGCACGATTGGCTTGAATACGTATTCCCTGGGCTCTCTAGGTCCCATAATTGTCATACAAAAGTAATAATATAAATTAACTACAGTAAAAATGAAATTTAACTATGTGAAGTGTAATCTATAGCATATATGGTTTCTCTATTTTTTTTGTTTTCTGATGTCCTTTGAGAATTTAAGAAAGCATTTATTTAAAATATCTAGAATTGACAGCTAAAATAACAACTTAAAACAAACAAAATAACTGAGTGTAGCTATTTGTCTGTGAAATTTGTAGATCTATTCTAAACAATGAAATAACTTATCTAATCTATTTGCAAGACTCTCGATCCTACCTCAGAAGTGAGGAGTGAATCATAGTTTCTCAGAAATTATCAATCCCCCACAACTTCCCCTGGCAATATCGAGAGTAAAATTAACTGAAATAAAGTGATTAGCTACTTTATTTGATATATTTCTAACTAGAACTTTGAAAGATAGAACCTGAATTCTATAGAAAAGTGGTGAATCCTATGGTGTGTGTTAATCTTGTCCCCTCAGTGTGATCTCCTCGTTCGTTCATGTTCACGTGGATCCAGAAAATCATGTAATGCTAGCATCAATAGAAGTAGATATTGGGATAAAGGCAGCTCAGAATACATACTGAATACAATGCGAGTAGGAGAGGGATAACACAAGAGTTACAGAGCTTGGGCTTATGTAATTCCTAGCGAGATCTATTGCGAGTCATGCAACATAAGGCATCCAGAACCTTAAACTAATCCTGTTTAAAGAAAAAAACCTGCAACTTTAATGGCTTCCTATTGAAAACAAGCTATTCTACTCCAATGGATTCGATGAAATAACAACAATACTTGGACAAGATGGATATGTGGCTTACTAATAGTAAAACAATGCTAACTAATCATGCAATGAAAGAAACTAAGCATTCTATAGCAAAATGAAAACTAAATCTATTACAGAGAGAAATCAGAGGAAAATTTTGAGGGGCCATTTGATTGAGCACAAGCCATCTATTTATAGCATTTTGCATTTACCCAAGGTAAAAACCAAATAGAACTCTTAAACTATAAACAATGGTAAAACACTATTGCAGGGAACCAGAATCATAAATGTAAGCTTATGGCAGTGAAAGAAAGCTGGTAAAACATTGAAATTATGTGATTCATGTTAAAATAGCTTTCTGGAAAACACATAAAGGACCGCCACCTTGAGCAGGGCGGCGGTTACAGGACCGCCACCCTATTCAGGGTGGCGGTCACGAGACCCCGCCGCCCAGTCAGGGCAGCAGTTTCATCATTGAAGAGAAAAAGGCCAAGAAAAGAGGGGAAAAGGGAAAAAAAAAGCACGTGGTGGCTAAGCGGGGCATGCGGGATGTTAACGCACACTTGCAGATCATTTCTGGATCCTGAACACCTTGGGAGGAGACCTGTATCATCATTGGGGCACATGTCACATTATTTTGGCAGTAACAGTACCTTACAATTTTGGGTACGTACAGACACCATGGTTCTTCGAGAGAGTTTCCCTTAGTTTATGTCGTTGGTATCGTGGTATGCTTCCTTGGGAGAAATTTTTGGAGTTTTATATCTGGATACGTCTCCCGACCATTCCTCTGGAGTATTTGGAGCTTGAAGTATTTCTTAGGATTGAGTGTTCCGTGGGGGATTTTATTTTCATCGACCCTGCTACAGAATATCATTCTAGATTGGACTTTTCTCGTCTCTACATCAATATTCCTATAGGATTTAAAGCCCCCCCAAATTATTTTTTGGATTCTCAAATTGATACTTAGGAGAAAAATATTGACTTCAAGAGCTCTCCTATAATTTGTGGCAGGTGCAAGATAGTTGGTTGTAATCGGAAGAAATATTGAGGTGACTCTCAGCAAGTGAAATTCCCCATGTGTGGGTTACCCAGATTGATGATGAATCTATGGATGAGGAATCAGATGAAAATGGTAAGGAAATAGGCGTGGAGGCAGTAGAGGTGAGCGTGCCCTCTATTTTTTTCCACTTAAAGGGAAGGTTTCTGGCAGGGTGGAGGTCATTGCTGCTGGGGTGGGTCAACGATCTATCTAGCACTTGGTAGGTGGGAGAAATGAAATGGGTGAGAAAAAATTTCAAACTTGAATTTGAGTGTAGATATAGTCAACAAGGCATTCATTTCAGTTGGTGGAGGTAGATGTAGGATGGGTGGTTAAAACCCTCCACATGATTCGGTGGTCGACCTCTTAGAAGTGTTCCTCATTTTGGGGAATGAGGGTCCCCTCAAATATTCAATTAAACCTTAGATACGTTACACAATGTCATGAGTAGCGAGTAGGTGGTAACTAGCAATGGACCAATGAATGATGATGTAATATGGACTATAGTATAACATAAGAAATCAAAATTCATCTCATCTGATCAGGTTTTACGCAGTCGTATTTCAACAGCTTCTAGGGGTGGGTCATAAGGTGTATCTCTATCTTCAGGTCGGGTCAATTATTTTTTACAAGGATTTGGATTTAGCTTCCCTTTGTGTTGGTTTTTATTCTTTGACTACTGGTATAGGTCATTTCTATTGTTCTTCATAGCTTTATCTTTACTTATCTAATAAAAAATAATTACGTGAAGTAATTATTATTAAGGTCATGTAAGTTAGTGAAATAGTAAATAACAATTTCTAGGGTAGTTATTAGTGGCAATTTGTTATAAGTTGTTTTATATAAAACAACTATAACAAATATATTTGTTGAGTGAGTTTCAACAACTCGAATTAAAAAAATTGGAAGAAAAACATTGAAGGATTAGTTTGAACTACATCCTAATATATAGGAATCATATTCCTATATATATGGCTTGTATTGTAATGTTGTATTCGATGAGAAGGAAAGTTAATATTATGAGTATTTTTTACTATTTGCAAATTATTATTACTTCCAATGATCTTTTTTGCAACTCAATTTGGATTTTTCTCCACATTTGGTATAATATTAGGATTTTCAAGAAATAATGGACTTTTAATATGAGTTGAGGGGAAACCACACCCTATAATTTATTGGCCCAAACTGATAGGAGATTTAAGAGCTTATATATGTTTTAGAATAGAGAGGCATTTATAATATTAATTATATCCTCATTTTTTTTTATTGTGTTTCTATTATAGAGAAAGTGTGAAGAAGACATTAGAGTGATTTTTTTTTCTACATTCAAAAATGATCTGAAAAAGATTTTTCATTAGCATTTGTATATGAAGTTATGACTAGTATTCATTGAGGTTGTAAAAAACTCATCTTTTGCAGTTTCCATGGAATCTTCCTCAATTTTTTCACAATTTGCAATTAACTAGCTTCGAATATGTGTAAAAATGTGGCCCTAGAATGGTGTGTTGAATTTTTATAGGAATCACCAATGATTCTAGACCTGCAACGTAATTACAAGTGATTAGGGAAAATCACAAGCAATTTCTTGCATGAATGAAAATATTGTGAAACTACATTTTTTATGCATTTAAAGGTTTTTAAAACAGAGCTACAGTTTTCAAGTTATTATAAAAACATCAGGGGTTGGTTTTTTCTCATATTTAGAGCCTCAAAGATAAATCAGGTTGATTTAGTATCCTTACACTGGAAGATATATCCATCAAAGGTTAGAGGTCGATCAACAACCTCTTGTCAGGAACCTATGATGGGGCCGCATCTATGGTTTGGTTACATGTGTGTGTATGTGTCTTTTTTTCTTTCAGCATGGTGTGCTGATTTCATGTTTCTTTGCATTGTGTTATAGAAACTTCACAATGTGGGCGATAAATAACACACTGTTTTCATTTTATGTGACTGATGAATAAATGCACTATAATGGATTATTATATGTAATCTCTTAAAGAGTGTCTATGATGACAAATCAAAAATGTACTGCAACATCATGATATTGTGGTTGTTGGATCCACTAGAAAACCATTTATGGTTATGGTTCTTAGTAATCCACTCAAAAAACTATCTATAGTTGTGGTTGCTAGTAAACCACTAGTAAAACCATCTAAATCATGAAAATGCTACGAAGTAGCATGTTGCGATATACAAGCATGTTTAACCCATGATCGCACTAAGGGGGATTGTTAGGAATTCTATGGTTCAGTGCTTATCCTATGCTTTTATATTTATGCATTGTAATATCTAAATGTTAATAGTGAAAATAAGTAGAGTGAAATATGGGTTAGTATTAATCATGTGAAGTACTTATTATTAAGGTTAAGTAAGTTAATGAAATAGTAAATAATAATTACTAGGGTAATTATTATTAGTATTTTATCATAAGTTGTTTTATATAAAAAACTATAACAAACATATTTTTTTAGTGAGTTTTAACAACTCACATTAATAGAATTGGGAGGAAAATGTGAAAGAAGTAATTTGAACTACATCCTAAAATAAAGGAATCATATTCCTATATATACGGCCTTTATTGTAATGTTGTATTAGATGAGAATAAAAGTGAATATTATGAGTAATGTTTATTTTTTAAAAATGAATGTTACTTCCTGTGATCTTTTATGTAACTCCATTTGCATCTTTATCCACAAAAATATCCACTCCAAATGATCACTTGCAACAATTAAGGTGTTCTTCCATCTACTAGATAGGAACCAATGTGAAAAAGGCATTGCACTAAAAATAATAGTCTTCCTAAAATTCACCAAGTTTTTGAAAGTTTTTGTTCTTAACATAACTGAGTCCTAACCAATAGAATACATTGGGGTCTTCAGGAAATGGATGCATTATTCTTTAGTTTTTTCACAACATACGTAACGAATAAATGCAAGAAGAATTGAACACAAACTCATATACAATAGTACAGAGTCTTTACAAAAGCTCAAATACCCAACTAGAGTATTTTCCTTGGAAACGCGTTGTTCTTCTGTTTGTTTTGATAAAATTAAGAGGAGGATACTACATAAGAAGAGAAATGGAGGGGCCCTAGACCATCCCAAAAAGGGAAAAATACCTTCCTACCATCTCATAATTATAAAAAACGTATGAGAAACCATAATAGAGTTTGAGATACCAGTTTTGGAAACTTATACTTCAAGCCTTCAACCGAAAAAATGTTGAGGATGATGAATATGTTTCTACATGGTATTTTATTTTAAAGAGCACACAAGATAAATTTATCCACGTGAGGACCCTCATGAGGATATGAAAACCTTGATTGTCATGCTTCTTCTCCAAAAGAAAATGAAGATAGAAAACCAAGGAAAAGAAAAAATTATTATATGAATGGTTCCAATAAAATGAAAAGAAGTTCTTTTCTATTTAATAAAATGGCATAATTAATTGTAGAAGCAAAATGAACTCATGATGTTGACACTTGGTACAACCATACTCATCTAGTGTCTGTATTGGTAAAAATGAGGTCAGGAATGGTAAATAGTATTTTGAATAAAGAAATCATCAATAATAGATTTCATATACAACAATCTAATGACCTACTAGACAAGTAAATAAGAGATAAATTTGGATAAATTTTAATTTGCATAGTGAAAAAACTAATGTAAATTTGTAAGGAAACTGAAATCACCTTAACTTCAATTCACGGATGGGAAAAAAGAATTCAAAGCTTAACTATGATACAAATAAAAACAATGTTAGACTCTTATAATAAATAGATGAAACAATCAGTTCACATATTAAGTATTTTTTAAAATCACATGATGGTTGAATAAAGTGGGGAAAAGATGCAATGACTACCTATGGTTGTCATTGTGATTCCACATGGCACATACAAATCAAGAATCAATTGTGCTAGCTATAATCATGAATAATCATCCCATTCTGATACCACATGGAACATTCAAACAAATTAAAACATTTGTGATAGATATAATCATGAATAATCAACCCATTTTGATGCCACATGATACATTCAAACAAAAAAAATGTGACAGCTATAATCATGAATAATCAACATATAGTCATGTTATATGGGACATTAGTACAATAAACAATTGTGACGATATAATCATGAATAATCAACCGACTGTGATGCCGCATGACATATTTAAACAAAAACACTTATGAAAACTATAATCATGACTAAATCCTACAAATCCATAATTAAAACACATGTTAAAGTTAATGTTATTATATTAAAAAAATCCATAATTATAACAATTAAAAATTTGTCACTATATTAATGTTAACCTTATGAAAGAATTAGGTTAGTCGTATGAAATCATTTTTTCCTCCATTTTCTAGTGCATGCAACATAAGTAATTCTTTCAAAATATGCTTTTTCTCTTTTGGGATTCTTATGTATGAAGTTGGGTGTCAATCCTAAAATTGGTTCCATCCTTGATTTTCTGGTGGGTACCACATCATCTTGCAAACTTTAAACAGTTTTTGTTACTATAATAAATATATACTAAGAATATCGCAAAGGAAAAAATGCATGTAAGATAGTTCCAAACAAGATATTACCTGAGATGGATGGCTACAATGCACATCAAAAATTGGCCAAATTAGAAACCCATTGACAACATCTGTATAAATGTCCTTGAAAGTGCTAGGAAATAGTAGAGGGAAATCATGATCGATGACACTAGAATATTAAAAGCTGCACAATATGACGGAGCTTTATTCCCGTGGTAGATTGCACGAGCACCAACATTGTGTAATTTTCCATGGCCCACCACTCGTACCTACATCTAGAAATCCATATCATCACCAATAGATGGCACCATAGAGGAAACTACTACGGACGCAGTAGGAGTGAATGAGGCCTGCATTATTGGAAAATTTTAGTCTTTTCAAACAATGTTAGGAGTTAGTCTAAACAAAACTAAATTTATATGGTATAGCTTTATTCCTATTTTTAACACTATTTATATAATAGAAATAATTCACATTATAGAATCTCGATTTCACTTCACGTAAATATTACCTATAAATCCTCATGTAACAGAATATGATTGTCCCTTTCTCTCTTGTGGGAGCTAAAATATGCTTACAATCACTCGACATTAAATTAGTTGCATTGAGTTGAAAAATATATCATAATAAAATGTTTTTTGATATGTGAGAAACGTTATCAACTGATATTTAATTGTGTACTAGTAGACTAATGTGCATGTTTATCTTTATGTGCTACTCTCTCCCATGGGTCCTGAGAGATTCCTGCAATCAATGAAATGAACTTAAATCTGAGTTACAAAAAGTATATAAAGATGTAAAAGCACCATATTCATCATAACCACTTTTAAAATTTTTAAAGAGGTAAATATTTGTTGGAATAAACATACCGTATAAAAAAAATCAATCTTAAAAGTAGCCATTTCATACAATTAATACACCATAATGTATGTAATTAATCCACATATGGAGATGAATTAATGTTTCAAATAATATGTTAAATGTTACCTTTATAATTAAAATACTAATTTTATGTAAAGTAAGCACTTAAATTAGAAATCAAAAAAAAATTTATACCTTCTTAAATATTCACTACTTACATTTTCATATTTTTCTATTGCATTTTGTAATTTTCCTTTTAAAGGAGTCCATAGGTTGTAAATATTTTAAGCTCTTGGCCATATATGTACCTTGTAAAGTTGAAGCAATAATATTTATCCAAGTGACTAAATAGGAATTTGAAATGTCACAACTTGGTCGTAACTGAAGGGGAACAACAATTTACAGGAATAGTAACTAATGTATAAGGCATCATTTGAATGATCCAAAGCTTGGTGGAGCTAAGACTCTAAGAATTAAAGTAGTTCTAGGGTTCATTTTAAGAGACCTCTTGGAAATTGATGGTGGAATATCCCAAGAAAATATCCTTGGAACAACTTTTATGAAATAGGTGAATTTTCTGGGGTTTGTTTGAAAAACATTAGCCAGAAAAAAGCTTTAATTTTTAGGTCATGTGATAGAAAGGTTTCTATCCTACAAGACTAATGTTGCAGTCACATGACAGAAAGGTCGTTTTCATGCAAAAACAAATTTTATGTCATCTGACAACAACCTTGTTGTTGTTTGTTAGCATCCTTGTTAATGCGTGACACCAAGGTTCTTAACGTGTGAAAACAAGGTTGGTGTAACATGCCATTTGTTATTTATTGACAACAACCTTACTTTTGTGCAACAACAACCTTTTTGTTATGCGATAACAACCTTATTATCATGTGTCAGCAACCTTTCCATCATGCGTCAACAACCTTGTTGTCTCTCGAAAATAATTTTATCATCACGGTACATCAAATCTCTTATCATGTAAGAATATGATCTACACTGTGTGTACTAGTGCTTTAATATTTACAAGCTCATTATACTTTATAGGCCAATACCTCATTAATCTAGTTGTAAGTTACTAATATACTACCCAAAAAATCACCTAGGTTTATATAGGAGTATTGTTCAAGGTTAGGCAAAGCCGACCCCTAAAATAAATTATACTTGAAATTTTAGGAAAACAGGGCACTGACCTATTTAAAATAATTCACCTTTTCAAATTTTCCTAAAATGGAATTTTTGCCATACTATGAATATTCACCACTAAAATGTCCATGATAAATTCTATCTTGTAAGACTAGGTGTAACACAAAACTCTGTGTGTGGTTTTGTATGATAAATTGTTTAATGTTTGATGGAGGAGCATCATTTAGATAATATAAATTTTGGTTTTCTTTATGAGGTTAAGGTGTCTAGGGTCCATCTAGACTGATCATAGTTAGTTTTATACCTTTTGGAATCTTTGAGTCCCAATAAGGGATTTTCCCTCCATTTTTGTAATTTAAATATTTGAATTTAGCATTAGGTTGTTATAGTGTTAGAGGTTAGGATAAGAGACATGCATGTTTTAATGATAGTTTTATGACATATTTACCACCTTTGTTATGATTTTCTCACTCTAATCAATCCTATAACTCATCTTTTGTTATCTTGACCTATTGGGGTTACTTGTGGGAAGTCGTAACAACCAGATTTTCCTCTCATTTGTATAATGTTCGACAATGTATTCAGAGAAAAAAAAATAAGTTAAATTTTGGGAAGAGGAGGAGGAAACTTTGGAAGAGCCTCATGGCTAAAGAAGCCTTGTAATTTCACGCTTTTATTAAAAAAAAGACCTTATTGGGAATGATGGAATGTTATGAAAAGTTGAAGCTTGTAATTGGATTCATTGTGAGATTAATTTATGACTATGAAGTAAGCAATAATGTTAAATGGTTTTAAACCAATTGTTTTATTTGTTGTGAAGGTGTAAATGATCTAACTACTTCCTTAGCTCACTGTAACTAATCAAAGAAGTCTGAGAATCTCAATACAAGTGTAACAGTGAGCATAGTGTTCTTTGATATTTGTTAAATAGTAAAACACATGTTTTTTGGTAAACTTCATTGTATGAGAAGTGTGTAGGAATGGTTCAAAGGAATTTAGATGGTTTTCAAAGTCATAAGAAGGGTAAAAGAGTCTAACAAAATAAATGACGCCATAAATGTTTCTCATTCCAAGGATATCATACCTCAAGGTTTTAGAAAAAAAAGAATTTATAGATGTTTTGAAAGAATATTAACAAGTTGGGAACCAAATTCACTTATAAAGAGCTATAAAAAATAAATATGTTCCTTGAAGAATTAAGTTAATTAGAAAGAATCATTTCTCATTTGAATAAGACACACCGATTATTAATTGAGTAATGCATGAGTACAATGTTTCAGTAGTGTTGGCTCCATGAATCACAACCCAGGGGAGAGAGGGCGGAAAATATGCACAGTGGTTAGGGTGAGAAGGGCGGACCCACATGAATTGTCATTATGTATTTGGGTACGAGGTCTTCCTCTGCCCACCCATCCACTCTCATGAAGGGAGTGATGGTGAGGCACCTTAAAAAAGGATGTGGTTGATTTCCCTAGTACTTTTGACTATTCCTCAATCACAGTAAGAGGACCAATGATGTAACCCAAAGGGTACAAGATACGAGAGGGAATTAGGAGAATGTCTCAAGTTTTCCAGGGATAAAGAATTAGGAAGTCGGATATAGCCATCGAATGTAGCAGTCAGTTGAAAGAGTGGTCACAAAGCACTGCCAGCATCTCAGAACCTTGATAGAAGTAACTAAATACAGGTTTAACATGATCCACACATTAACTCCCAAGGATTTTCATGAATAATTTTGGGCTAATGTTTAGGGATTTAAGATAATGAGTGAAAAAAATTAAGATATGTGCATTTTCAATGTGTTTTCACAATAGGATTTATGTAAAATGAATAAGTGAGACACCATCCATGTGAATGCATTAGGTATATAAAGGAGTTAGAAAAAAATTGGGATATGGAGACAAGATTGCAAAGATGAAATACTCAAATTCCAAAAGGAACTAGGAGAATCAGGAAATATAAAATGGGCCTCTTGAAGGGAAAACAATAACAAGGAACCTCCAAGAAAACATACAATCCTGATCCCTCTTGATTTAGCTCACCTACCCCCAGAACTAAAACACCATGTGCAGATTTATGCTGAGTATTATAAGTCAATGGATCCCCAAGTTTATTAAACACATTATCAAGTCCTATTTAGTCTAGAAGGAGTTTTACAGGTTTCAAATATAACATCCTAAAGTAATCATGAAGGACATCGATCTCACCCACCACCCTAAAAAAACCTAAACAACGACATGATATTTCCATGTCAGATTACAACCATAAATTGCAAAAGATCTAAATAAGAAAACACACATTATTTTTCCCCCATAATCATTCCACAAGAAGAGCATCACAAAAATAATTATAGTAGGTTATTTAGGCTAAATGTATTAAACTCTGAAAAGATTAAGGGGAACATATATTTATACCCTCAAATATTGTTGATGATTATACATGAGCAATCACATTAACATGAATTCCAGGAGAATGGGAAATAGAATATGGCCTACTTCATAAAAATTCAGATTCCTTTAGTCGACATGCTTTAGAAACAGTTCCAAAAATCCTCCAAAGAGTTCCTTCCCTCAAAAGAGAATCGTCTCTCCTCCTCATTCCCAAAATCCCTTCTCCTCCATCTTATACTACCTTATCCACTTTAGGGTTTTCAATAATATTCACCAAGATGCTAACTAACTCAAAATCAAGTCACCTCCTAGATATTCTAAAGGATATTCCGGAATAATTATCCATGATGTCCTTTAACCCTTCCCACCACTAACCTATCATTATCATACCACCATAATGAAACATTTTTTTCCATTTCACCTTTATTGAATATCAATATTTCATATGCGAGTAAATGTGACGTGGCCAAAATATTTAACATGATAAGAAATTCCTAAATACATAGACATTTACTCAATACCCGGTAACACGCTTCACATAAATCATCAATCTCAATTTAACTTCCACTCATTCCTACCGATTTGGCTTAGATATACCATTTATCGACACATGATTCTTCTATACACGTCAGCTATGGAAGCATGCCTATTTAAACGTGGAAAAAATGGAACTAAATTGACCATCCAAATCCCAACGAGATGTGTGCGTCCTGCTTCCATTAACAACCTTACTTTCATGGATTTCGTATCCCTAATATCAAGTCCTTCCACTAAAGAATTCACCCATCTGGGTGAATTTTTCCAATTAGCAGGTCCAAATGAAGAGTTTATAAAGTACGTCTTCAATGTGCCAAATGTGAGGGTCAGTCCTCTAGAGAATTTCTCCCCGGATATTATAATTTCATCCTTCCTGAATCTATTATATGAGTTATGTGCTTCATTCCCTCCTTTTCAAACTCTTCACTTTCACTTAATCTGCCCATAATACAACCTAAGCACAGTTAATTTGAAACATCACTGGATTCATCACTTCCCATATGTCCATGATAACAATGCCATATGAACAAACCATATTACCATCCTATCTTATTGACTACAGAACTCCCTGAAACAAGACCATCAAATGCGCCGGAAAAGAAATGACAACCTTCATGTTTAAATACAGATGATACAGACAAGTGGATTTCGGCGTTGGAAACTTCCTTGCCAAATTCCGAGCCACAATGAACACCCAGGATCTTCCTCTGAGGAAACAGGGAACTAACACAGATTATGCACCTAAGGAGGCAGCTCCATCTCTCAAAGTTTAATGCCTCACAACTTATAGGACGCAAGCTTATATAAGTGGCGGACTTCCCTTTTCTGAACGGGTGAACTCACTCAATAAAAAGAGGGATTTCACCCAAAATATTAATGGACCTATGGTGGAGATCTCTGAGCTCTGGAAGAAGGGAATGTCATAGGGGCTGACAGGGGACATTCAGTTCCAATTCAGTGTTGTGCCCCATGAAGATTTTGTTCAATGCAAGGACACGTTGCTGAAGCGTGCGCCAATCTTCCGAGGTGAAATTGTGACTTATTTAAAATTTACCTCTATGTTCATAATGAAATATTATACATTTTTTTTAATTTCATGTCTGTTTGTATGTATCTTCAAGGGCAGGAACCCCTGTAATTGAATATGTCTTTTGTTCACATTATACATTATTTTGAATTTCCTCTTTTCTTCGTTACTGCATGATATGTGTTTCTTGATTTTGATATAATCATTGAAAGATATCATTTATTTTAATGTTTAACTCATACTATACTATGAACAAAAATTAGAAAATAAATATTTTCATTCAACGCTCACCACTGCACGTAAACCTTCCACAAAACCAAATGCACACTTCCTAATTTCTCCCAACTTATTTCAAACAGAAAATTACGAGTTCCATTCCTTCCTTTCTATGCACGTTGGAGAAATGATAGACATATAAAAAATTTCCACCGTTTTTCCAAACGGGCTGTGGGACCTGTGGAAAGTACTCGAAACATTCAAAAATAAGGTAGAAAGTAAACCTGGCACTCGGATCAAAAAATATGATTACGTTATGAGTTGAACAAATATATCCGTTCGGATCGAGAGGTAAAACTATTACTGTGAACATTCCGTAGTGCGAACCGTATTTTAACACCGCCCTTTCGTTCTTTATTAACACGGGACCGAAAACCCAGCCTGGACACCGAAAGAAAATATGACGTTCACTGAAGTTAATTTCGTGGTCTCTAAGATACTTCTACGCTTTTGGGCATCCGGAGAAACCATCACCTTCGACGTAATAACCAGTTTCTGTATTAAATGTATTGAATTCCCAACCATACATCAAAGCACCCACTGCCACATACCTTAAAATGTGCAAAAACACCAAAACCTTGATAACATCAGGTCACCAAGAAAATAATTAACTTTTCACTAAGGAGGAGGGTTTACACAGGAGACTTCTAGTTTAAATTCCAGTATCTAATGCGCATACAAATTGGAAATAAGAATACATTAAGTAATATGACACTGAAATGAAGGCACCAATATCGGCTCTAGCTCGGGGATGGGATCCCCCAATGAGTTTCCAAAGAACACCAGACATAGCACTAGGGGAAGAAGACCAGACACCTATCAATTGGGAAACAGAGTCAATCAGGTGACTATAAACACATAAAATCACAGAGAGGATAAACAACACAAACAACCAAGAACTCCACAACATAACAAAACAATAACCAAGGGAAGGAAACAAGAAACTATACACTATACAGACAAACTGTTGAGGCCCAGAGGACGCAAAATACATCAAATAGAAACCACCTGGATCCCACACAATACATTTTTGTCCAATAAAGATACACAAGTTAACAAGACAAACACTGCGGATAATGATCCTAGTCACTTCAATTACAGTGAAAATCATTAGGTTCCTGTCATTACTGGCACAGATCTCATCCTACAAAAATGATGATACACCATCGTTCAAATTAATAAAAAGATCTTGTTCCCCTAGCAGAGCATGTCCATGGACATCTTCATCTTCACCACACACCCTAGCCTAAAACCAGCCCCAAATAATTCAATTGTACCCCATGATGACTAACACATTCTTTCTCTTTAATTTCATAAAAGTTTCCATTTACCAATCCCTTTTAAATTCGAGGTATGCACTAAGAAAAAAGTCTATATACTCACTTTTTTTTACATTTACCATATCCATGTTTGAGGGAGGGACTTTTGTCCTTTGCACACCATGTTAAAAAAACGAAGGAAAAACATGAACCTTCAAACACAATTTTTTCTCGTGTTCCAACAAATAATAACCTATCCGTGACCAAACTCCATTACAAACATATAAAGAAACTCGTTCCATCCCTAGAGCTACACGTGACAACAAATTTTCAACTATTTGATTAGAAAACAAGAGAACGCAAATATTCAGGCCTAATTCCATAAGTAATTCAGTACACATATTTTCAGGAAATAAAATCATACCTCCATCCACTTGTCTTCTGCCGTTGGTAAAAAAAATTGATACAAATGTCACCAGAAATATCCTCCTCAACATCCAAGGCCACTATATCAATTTCAGAAGTGAGTAAAGATAATGAATCACATACATCGAGGTCTATAGAATATGACTGATCTATCCATGAAGCCTTGATTATTTATTTACTTGACGTCTCACACCCATTTTAAACCTCTTGTCCTTCTCCACCATTACATCAAGCAACCGACACCTATCTTCATCCGAGCGAACACCCCCGTCATATGTAGTAACCAGTATATCCATGAAATGATCAAGGTAATGACTAATAGAACAATAATCTGAGTCCACAACCGTTGTATCATCATTTTCATAAGAAAGCAACACACTCACAACGATATCCCAAAATTCATTTTTTGTTTTGGGACACAAAAGATTAGTTGAAAACATCCCAACTCTATAGTATGTCTGGCCATATGGTACACAATCCTTTTCAATTCCTTATTCAATTTTATTAACATTAATCACACCATCTAGACCAAAGGGAGCATGAAGCATAAACTATTTATCACACCACAAATTGGTATAACTAACAATGTCATTCTTCTCAATATTTCTCTCTGTCAATGATTTTGCGATTGATACTTGTTCTGTGGTCCCAATTTCTTCATTCTTAAAACCCATGATCTTCCTCTCTTCAACCAAGCCTACAATATTACTTTCATACTCATGAAGAGGAAAAACAAGATCATCATTGAATTGATATTTAAACATTTCTACCATTATATTCCACAAATGTAATGAACCTTGAGTTAAGGATTTGAACCAATCTATAGCATCCTCTTGTAGTGTATACACCAATAACTTCATGAAAACATTTTCATAATTCACCTCATATTCATGCATCACCATCTCAAACACAACAAGATGTTGTTCCACATAGGTACTACTATATCCCTTAAAAGCAAGAAATTTGACCCTAATTCTATCAGGGAGCTGATGTGGGTATCCAAGTACCTCCGTGAAGTGGTATCCAAGTACCTCCCCGAAAGTCAATAGGCTTAAAAGCAATTCATATGAAAGGGACTTTAAGAGGAAAACACACCATACTACCATCAAAGATACCCATGGATAGTTTGAAATTAAAAAAATTGTTATAAATACATACTTACTCCTTAAAACTTAAGGAACACAATCATATGACCTGAGAATAGACTCAAATATAAAATAAACAATTGACTGCAGTACATCAAATGTAGAATATTGCTCCACCACAACAAAACTATAACGAAGTTGCTACTAGAGTCATAACCCTAGAAAAAAATCACATGAATCCCCAGAGGTAGACTACTCCAACACATGATTCTGAAGATTACATAAAATACGATAGGAGGATTAAAAGTATAAAACCCAGATGATCAACGACTTAAGTTTTACTTGGAAATGACACCGGAAGGGTTTTGGCTCACCAGATCGCACCCTAGGGGAGTAAGGATGAAATAGATGCATGAAGGTCCGGTAGAGAAGGGTTAACTTACACAAATTATCATTATGTAGTTGGGATGGGGTCTTCCTCCACTCACTTGTCCACTCTCTTGGAGGAATTGATAATGAGGGACCTTAACAAAGGGTGTGGATGATTTACCTACTACTTTGAAGTCTACCTCAAACAGGGTGAAAGGACCCAAAATGTGACCTAAAGGGTATAAGATATAGTGAGAAATCAAGAGAATGTCCTAAGTTCTCCAGTGATTGAAAATCGAGAGTTGGATGCAGCCATCAAATGCAGTAGTCACTCGAAATATTGGTCACGAAGCACTTCAAGTATCTAAGAACCCCGATATAGGCCATTAAAGGAAAGTTTAACATGATCCATACATTAACCCCCAATGATTTTCATGATTAATTCTAAGATAATGATTAAGGATTTTAGATAATGAGTGAAAAAAACGTAAGTTTTGTGCTTGTAGTAATGATATTATGCACTTTTTCCATTATTTATTTTGGGTCTCATACTAGAATTCATATGGTTTTTAACTGAAGAAAATGCTAATCAACACGTGTCATATGCCCATTTTACTTTGATTTCTATCATCAATGTTAACCTTCAGTACATACTTGTCCAGTCTATTTTTGTCATTGGTGTCATTTTAGCTATGACTGAGGTGTTCAGCCAAATATTGGGGTACCCTAGGTGCCCTAGTACCATTTGGTGCTCCCTTATCCTTTGTAAATTGTCCTAAAAACTTTTGGGCAAATTCTGACTATTTGAGCTTCTTATATTTTTAGTGGTCAGCGTTTTTGGGGTTAGTTACAAAAAATAGAGCAAGATAACGATATAAATATAAAGTTGTGAGACCATAATGAGGGACCATGCAGTAAGCACTGCTATCATCACCTAAAGTTGCATCAACCAAAGGTTCCATTTGCATCCATCTAGCTCCATCACAAGGCACAAGGCTGGTTCATCTTCATAATACTGCATAGAAGGGAGTAATATTCTATTCCATCCACCATTTTATTAGATTTTCTACACATATTTATTGCTCACTGCTTTCAAAAAGTGAGACTGGCACAAGAGAACCTAGGACATGATTGCACACACACACATAGAACTATATGGGTTTTGAGATGTAGTGCAACCCTTTGTTAGGTAGTCCACCATTGTGGCAGTTGAGGTTAGTTTGAAACCGTTCTTATGCATATTTATTTTTTAAGGTTTGATGTTTATCTAGGGATTTTTAATGTTTTTTTCTTCATCATTGATTTCCAGTGACATACGAAGTAGTGAAACAAATTTAGTGTTGCAATTTTTTGCACCCCATGTGAAAAGGTTAACTCAAAACTTTTTAGTTTCTCATATTGGTCCAGTTATGAATTTTGTTATGATTGGATAAGTGACCTCGAATTAAGATACATATTTTTATTGTGTGGTTTTGGAAAGTTGGAAGTCATTTGGGATCAAAACTACAACTTGTTGGGTTTCATATTTGCACTTGGAATGAAACCACGGTCAGAGGACATGCAACGCCCTCCTCTTTAATGCAATAGGCTACCTTATTAAAAATAGGGGCCAAACTTATGTACAAATGCACAGTCTTTCATTCAATGGTGGTTTCCCAATATCGCAAAATGTTTTTTAAGCCTGGAAAGTTATCAATACATGAGTATAGAAAAATTTTAAGAGAGGAAGGAGGCAGAAGAGGACAATACTCTTGGGAAAAAGAGATGGCAGAGAAAACACTTATATGTATTGTGTAAATAAGATGCAAAATAAAACCATCCACGTTTATAATAGACACAATTCACGGCTTTAAAGTTCTAGAGATTATACAAACTAGAACACAAAGTTTCCAAGCACTCAAGGATTAGATGATTCTTAGATCAAAACCAAAAGGAAAGAGAAAGCTGAAGAAAAAGGGAAAAATATTTGTCTTTATTTCTTCCAATTCAAAATCACAGTTTCAGAATAATTAAAATTCTAACCCTTTACAATGGCTTGGAAATCCCATGATATAGCTCACAAGAGATAGTTACAACTTCCTCCAGCAAGTAAGAGACAGTTACAACTTATTCCAATCATCCAGACCCCTTTCAAATTCTTGATTTGTAAAGAAACATTAATGGTGAAAAAAATAGTTTTTTAAATATATGATTGTTACATTATTTTACCTATTAAAACATGGGCCATTCGATTTTCTTTTACAACCTCTAATTTGGGCCACCCACGTGTGAGAAATTAATTTGAGGGGGCCTGCGGACTCCTTCTGCATTTTTCTCGTTTAAATTTGCGCCAGGGTGACACATGGAGAGCTCCGTTGGTTCCTTCATACATTGCCAATTTGGGTCTATTTCCTTCTTGACCTATATTGAACCCTAGACACATGGAGGGTTGGCGCTTATTTGAGTTTATGTTTTGGAAATGATTCTTAAAACTGCACCAAGCTAACGCATGTCTCCTTATGTTGATCTTAGATTTTTTAACAGCTAAATCTATCTCCTCATTGAATTTAACCATGTGGCAAGATGGCTCTACTCGGAGACTGACCCTTTGATTTGACTTCCGAAATGGCACCGTTAAGGCATGTGGTGTCTTCCGCCAACCTGCCCATATTAGTCAATTTTAATGATAGGATCTATCCCTTTTTGAACTTAGGACACGTGGAGGACTGGTGCAAGTTTGATAACTACCCCCCGTCTTTGACTCTTAAAGTTACATCGATGAGGCATGTGGCGTCATCGGCTGAGCCTTCCATGCTTCACCTATTTTAGCTGATTATGTCTTCATTTTGTACTTGCGACGCGTAGAGAGCCTGCGCTTATTTGAGGACTATCCCTTGGACCTTGCCCCCAGAGTTACGCTATTTGGACACGTGGAGGCTTCCGTTGAACCTTGAAATATGGCCAAACCCCATCAAATCAAAGATACTCACGCATTACCCATGGAATCTGGGGAAAAATTTTACGGTGAAAATACACCTGTCATTCCTGACTATCGGAAGAAAATAAAAATAAGGAAAGGAATTTACCATACACCTGTCTTTCAAATTGTTTTCCATGAATAGGAAAACTGAAAACAATGTTAGGCTTGATGTGGTTTGATACTCCAAGGCACAGACTCCAATTTTTTTTAAACTTGACTCCAAAAGAGGGGAATTTTCGGGCCAACAACATAACTTGAATACAGTTTAAGAACACCATGCCCCATATATGCAGTCTTTCCATTTCAAACCCTCTTTAGAATTGTGTAACACTTGTAAAGAACTAATGCAAGACTGTGAGGAAGGTAGGAAGGGCAACGTGTATCAGACATGATGTTCTAATGCTATAGACAGGTGGCAATTTTGAAGGAAAATTTACAGTTTTACAAGAAGTTTGCATTTTCAATGAGTGACAATAAGGTACACTTGATTTTTTATATATTTCTATGATTAAGTGAATTATTTAAGTGTTTTGAGTTGTATAGGTTCATTCATTATCCATATAAATGAAAAAAAGTACAAAAAGGGAAGACAAACATCTCATTACATGAATTTTTTTATTTATTCATAAGGAATAATTGTACATATTTTCTCACACAATCTATAAGAAATAACTAAAGGAAAAACAATGCATATATTTATGAAGTTGAAAATGTAAAGAGGTAAAAGAAACCCATCATTACCTTGAGGAGGTATATTTTCTTTCTGAATTGTTTTTCTAGTTATCCACTGTAACTGCATCATGGTACCTGAAAAGAGAGAAGGAAATGATTGTCAATTTTGAGCTTGGGGTTTTATTTTAACTCCTTATATTTATAGTTTCATAAAAACATGCATTCAAAAGGTGTAAATATGGTATTCATAAGAAAGTTGCAAGTATAGAACAGATGAGAGACTGGAAAAAAAAATACATGCTACAGATTGCAACTAAAGGAGAAGAATTAGTTTTGAAGAGGCTAAAGTTAATTGAAACGAGATAAAAATTCTAGCTGAAATAGAATCGATAAGGAAATATGAGAAAATTTTTGATAGGGCTTCACCATGTAAAATCAACATATATGAATTTTATAGCATGCATATCTAAAGTTGTAATGAATATAAAATATAATATTTAAGAAGAATAGAAATGGAACTACAACATCTCAACAAAACTTCAATGTCCAGCATGCAGGAATTTGTGAACAAAAATTTCTAGAAATAGTATGTCCTTTCTAGGTTCCCAAATAAAAGTAAATGATTAACTTCTATAGTTTTCCATTTTCAAGTCAAATTTCAAAACCATTTTATGACTGAAAATAAGGAAGGATGTCTAGTACAAAGTTATAATTCACAATGCAACCAGTTCAGTATTCAATTACAGAATTAACCTTAGAGTCTAAGAGTGTAAACACAACTACAGGTTACAAGGGATCAATTCAAAAGGTGAACTGAAGAAAGAGATATATAAAAAAATGTAAAGTTTCAGGCAAGCCATTTTAGATACATATTTTATCAAAGTCAGGCTAACTAATTTCAAGGAACAAAATGTCTTTTAGAAAGCATACAATTGTAAAACCATGAATTCAGTGAGCAGAATTTGTATTCAAATGGTTAACCTTTACAAGGAACCAAGACCACTTGCAACTTATAGTCAAAGGATTTTTCATCGAAAGAACAAATATAATCCCCAAGAAAGAATAATTTCCCAGCAATAGATATAGTTTTCATGCACTTAAATATGAAACAGTGTTTTGGTATTAGCATGTGAGCACATTTCCAAAGTTTCAGAAGTAAGCAAATATCAAAGTACAAAACAAAAATTGTTGCTTCAAAGGAGTACATAAATTTCAAGTTTTTTTTGTAGCCCCTGAAACATTCAAGACTATCAAAGATTCACAAAACTATACATGGCCATTGAAATCAGAATGCAAGCTATTCATATGAAAGAGAAAATCATATAAAATCAAAACCCTCTATTTCAAACTATACCGAAAAATCTTGAGTCTGCCACATTTGGTTTTAAACACAGCTTTGAGTTCACGAAACTCAAAACAACAATATTTCTAAATAGAAAAAATGATAAAACTTATTACTCAGAGATCAACAAAAGCTTTTATGAAGGTCTTAATATTCTGCAAGCCTGCAAAAGGTAAAGAAGGGAGTTTTGGTTAAATACAGAAAGCATAGCTATTATTTCCATAATATTCTCAACAAATGCAAAGGAAATAACAGTTGTCTTAAGGAAAAAGAAACTCACACAGAGAGGAGGTAGAGGTAAATACTCAGACGAGAAGAATCTACTTTATGGCCAATATAGGAAAATGAAGTAAATATAAATCCCTCTACAGCGAGATAAAAATACCCGAATAAAAAAATCCTCTGAGGATATCATATTTTGGGTTTTTAATTAAAGCATTCAATGAAAATATGAGAGAGTAAAGTTTCATATCTCAGAAAATATCGTTAAGAGCTCAATAATAGATTCGCCAACATGAAAGGATAAGTCTCGAGCTCAAATAGAGATACCCAAAACTTGAAATACACAAATATATAAGTCATGATGCAGAATGGCTCAAATATTTCACTCACCTTCATCCTTAGTGGTTTCAAAGTTGATTTACTGTGAACACCCATAAATCAAGAAATCATGTGATCAAATAATAATGGAGTAGGCTCAGAACCTGTTTAAAGCTTGAGAGTTCCATCAAAATGCATATAGAAAACGAAGGCCATTATTTTGCGACAGGAGACATCAAGAAATTCCCACTTTAAAAGAAATAAGATACAGATCCAGTTCAACAAAAAAGGATTTCTATTACTTTTTATCAAATACCCATGAGGGAATTTGGAGTTACCAATCATAGAAGTTAGGTTAAGCCAAGAGTCAATCATACAAACCATGATTACCCCCATTAGAAAACATATAGATCTTAATAAATGATGACCCTCTATGGAGATTATAGAGCTTACAAGCTCAGAAAACCCATCACAGTGACAACATTGGTCGATTAAACAGAGAAACCTAAAAATCACTCAAAGCATGATCAAGGATTAGAGTTACAATGAGCTCCACATTCACTTTCCATGACTACAGATTGAAGCCCCCAAAATGAGCTCAAATGATTCAGCATAAAATATCAATGGTGGCAAATATCCACAACCACCTTCCTTAGAGAGCTCGAACAGAGAAGAACAAGAAGGATGTAGACCCAATCAAGATTAGATACCATTAATGCAGAAGGAATCAAACTCACAAAAGTGTCAGTAATGGCAGTAAAAAAAAAATTCAGAGCTTCACTACGAAGTAGAAATAGAAGAGAATGAACTCAAGTTCATTTTCCATTTTACTTTTGACAAACCAAAAATACAAAGAAACCCTAACTGCAAGTTAGAAATCGATGTTCTGTGATCAAACAGTTCAAAATAAACGGCCTGAGATCATCATCAATATCAAAGAAAAGTCCACCCCGGATTAATAATTGCGCCAAAAAATCTCCAAGGGGTGAGTCATCGTGCAAAGGGGTCCAACGTCACATTTTAAAACAAAATCAATTTTTTTTTACTTTCAAAATTTTGAGCTATAGTAACCTCATAATGCAAATCCGACAAGGAAATTACAATGTAATATTAATCAAAGGTGGAAGAAACTATAGTATGGCATGTATATTAACCAAAGGTGGAAGACCTTATAATTTTCTAAGTCCACAAGAGTGGACAAACCCAATGAATACAAGAGCTCACAACCACATGTGGCCCCACTGATGATGATAGATTGGACATGACTTGGAATGCATTTTTTATGTGATCACAAAGAATAGAGAAGAGGTCAACAGATCAAAATGCAAGCAACCTTTTGAAGACCAAATTACCTTATTTTTCACAGAATAAGAGTTGATTATGATTGCACATGTGCTCCTAGTGGTCCCCACTGTGTGGTGAATAATTTTGCTAAAGTACTGGAGATCAAAAGTATTTATTTTCTTGCACAAGAGTATTTTGCATGCCTTCACAAGAGGACATAATAGACAAGAAGAAAAATTTGTATGCTCAAGGAAGGAGACTTACCCAACAAGAAATATTTATTATTAGCAAATTATTCACCCATTCTTTTCTTAAAAATAGAACAACCAACTTCAGTTTGACTGAGATGTAATCAAAGGCTATTAATGCCTCTTTGTACTAGTTTGTTTTATTTTATTCCTTTAATTCATTATTAAATAAAGGATAAAAATAGGATGCATGGGTGAGTATAGCCTTAGTATATTTTTAGGAAGGGTGAGGTTGATCAAATTTTCTATATATTTTGTGCCTTGGCAAAGCAAAAAGGAGGACTTTTTAGATACAGGAGTGCCGAAGCAATTATTTTGCCAGTTTTTCCCTCTCAATGTGAAGTATTTTCTACCTTTCCAATTATTTGTAGTCTTGTGTAAGTTTTCATTAATCTTGTGATATGCAAATTCCCTGGTTAATCATCTTACCCCATTATAAATTCAGTAATTTTTGCATGATATTAATGTGCATGTTTAGCTTAGTAGTATTTTTGTGATACTTTCCCTCAATACACTCAAAGTGATTTTTCCCTTAACAATATGAAGAAAATTATTGGTTTGTCCATCAAGAATCCTTTCCATATCATTAGTTGTGCATATACTTACTCAAAATCCCTTATATACATTTTTTGTATCACCTTAGTTTTAATCATTTTACAGTCATCTTTTACCCTTAACCTCAGAAAAATCAGTCTAGGATACATCGATAAGGAACTGGCCTTGATACCATAGACTCACCTCAAAATAGGTATACCCATATACCTGAGGTGTTTCCATTGTATCTACAAAAGAGAGAGATAAAATTTGCAAGCTTAGAACACCTGCAACCATCTGTCTACAGGGTGCATTTTCGAGAGATAACAATATCTGGGACACCCGGTGGCACACTCACACAGCTAAAAGTTTCACTTTTCAAAGGTGTTTCATCACTCAAGCAGATAAGACACCATGCATATTATTTTTCAAAAGAAATTCTATTGATTAGTTCTGAAGATTCAAGATCCAAAGCAGAACTCATCTGGTGACTCTGTAAATCTGATTCTAGATTAGTATAACACTTTTCAACTTCATCAATTTTCAGCTACAAGTTTTCATGTGTTTTTCAAGAAAATTTAGATATGTTATTTTGTTGTTATTTTGTTGTTTTGTGAACAGCATACCTGTTTTCATAAGTTCAGTATTTTATGAGGTCATGTAGCCATGAACCCTCACTTTCAGCAATATTATCAGCCAAACCAGCAGTCTCTTTACCCACCTTCACCTTCAGATCAGTTTAATAACCCCTACCAGAATGAATATCCTTATAACCCAAACCCTGCGAATCAATATGAGAGTTATGTTGTTGAAGTTCTAAGTTATGCAGAGGGTTATGCTAAGTATGAAATGCGAAGAGCTCTTATAATTAAAATAAATGAAGCTAAGTAGGAATATTTAGTTATCAAGGAACAATTTGAGAAATCATTAGGAGTGAAGATTGATGGGCTTATGTTTAAGGAACGATGTCAATGGGATGTTCCCACTTATCCCCCTTATCAAAATTCAATGCATATAAATACTCCTTGCCAGCCAATGCATAGCCTATTCCTTCTTTTTCTACCCCACAATCACATACTGAAGTCAAAATTAAGTGCCCAAGTTGGTGTTCAAATGCTGTTCTAAATGCAGATCTTATACCCCAATCTCTTGTCCAAAATTTTCCAGTTGAAGCTAAAACTAATCCCACTCCTCCTTCTTTACCTATACTTCCAGTCTATGAAAGAGATAATCAAAAGATCAAGGAGGAGGGGAAGCCAACAAAAAACAATAGGCTAGAATTTTTGCAGAACTTGTATGGATGGGTATCAAATTTTCAATTTGATTTTATTTCAGAATTAGAAAAAGAAACCATGCAAAAGGTACAACCTATTTTTCCAGCAGATCAAGAATAATTGGAAGATGATCAACAATCTTCATATTCTGAGTGTAGTGTACATGAGGGAGTCATACTCACATAGATTACACAAATATTAGAAGAGGATAGATCAATTTTGAATAAAATGGAGGTTTAAATTCAAGGAAATTGTGTTTCAGATTTACAGCCTGATGTTGTAGGTTTCTTGTCAAATTTGGAAAACTGCATAGGTAAAGAACAACCTATAAAATTAACTGATTTTGCAGTTTCAACATTCAAAGAACCTCTAGTTGATAAGATCCCTCCTATACTTGAAAAGGGGGAAGATATGCTTTTCAATATAGATATTTATTATCCCCTCGTGGAAGAACCATTTTCGAAGGAAAATGTCTCAGAACAACATGCTGATCAAATCAGATCTTGTGCAGAAAAACAAGACATTTTTTATCTTACAAATTTTATGTGAAACCCAAATAATAAAGATGAAATATTAGTTGTGGTACAATAGTTTCAAGTAGCTTAAGTATGTTTAGATCAGTTTTAGAATGTCCAAAAGGCTGATACAAAACAACAACTTCACATCAGTACCTATGAAAATGAAGAAGATGATCTTCAGTTTTTTGACTGTACCATGTACCTGGACAATGCCTATGAAGAAGAAGTGAATTATCTTCAGTATTTAGAGTGCATGGAGGATCTGAACAATGCAGAATCATTCGACAGATGTGTTGAAAGATCACTTACGATAGTTATTGGATAACAACTTGTAGATCAGAAGTAGATCTCAAAACAGTGTCAAGATGAGTTATAGCAATTAGAAGACATAAAAAGGCCTCCAGGAAAGCTTCAGAAATATCTCATTATTGAAAATGATATTCATGATTCAGATCAAATCAAAACTATCAGCAATTTCACTACAAAGAGGCCTTGTCCTATTCAATATTTGGCTGCTTCTCACCCTGCTACAATATTGCCTGATTTCATTCTTGTCTTAGAACACAAAAGTGAGTTATCTATTCTCAATAGCAAGCCTCAAGTTATGACAGAATAGATTACAGATCAGATAGAGGTGCTTCCTAGTTCTTGGACTGATATGATGAGTGAAATAAAGGTACATATTTTATTCTTATCTAAGTCACTTTACTGGATTCTAGAGCTGAATTCATGGCCTTGATCTTGGAGAAAGGGGAGCTACTTCTCACTACATGTTTTAGGTTTTGTTTAGCCTCGGTTGCTCCTCATTAGAATAGGGTAGATTAGGATTTCCCTTTCAATAAGTATAGTTCCTGCACACTACAGTATTTTTCAATTCAATAAGTGCATTAATGCATGTGATCTAGTTTACCAGATCCTTTCCTAGTTTTAGTTTACTTTGGAAGGGTTGGACCTTATAGAAAGGTAGATTTTAGTTACATGCTTTGGGCTCCATGCCCATTGGAAAAGAGTAAGGCACTGGTCTACAAGATAGTAGACACCTTTCCCCATAGGATTGCCATAAATGTTGACATTTTTTTCCCCCCGTGTGAAAAGGTCAACTCGAAACTTTTTAGTTTCTCAGATTAGTTGAGTTACGAGTTTGGTTATGATTGGATAAGCCACCTCGACTTAAGATACAAATTTTAATTTTTTGGTTTTGGAAATTTGGAAGTCATTTGGGATCAAAACTACAACTAGAATATAGTTTAAGAATACCATGCCTCATAGATGCAACCTTTCCATTTGAAACCCTCGCCAGAACTATGCAACAGTTGTAACCAACCATTGTAAGACCATGAGGAAGTAAGGAAGGGCTACATGTATCAGACATGATGTTCTGAAGCTATAGATAGGTGGCATTTTTGAATGACAATTTACAGTTTTCCAAGCAGTTTTCCTTTTTAATGAGCGATAATAAGGTACACTTGTTTTTTAAATATATTTCTATGATTAAGTGAATTATTTAAGTGTTTTGAGTTGTATAGGTTCATTGATTATCCATACAAATGAAATAAAGTACAGAAAGGAAAGACGTACATCTCATTACCTGAAAATATTTTCATTTATTTGTGAGGAATAATTGTACATATTTTCTCACACAATCCATGAGAAATAACTCAAGAAAAAACAATTGATATATTTATGAAGCTGAAAATGTAAAGAGGTAAAAGAAACTCGTCATTTCTTTAGGGAAGTTTCTTTTATTTCTGAATTATTGTTCCAATTGTCCACCACAACTACATCATGGTACCTGAAAAGAGAGAAGGAAATGATTGTCAATTTTGAGCTCGGGGTTTAATTTTAAATCCTTATATTTCTAGTTTCAAAAAAACATGCATTCAAAAGGTGCAAATATGGTATTCACATGAAAGTTGCAAGTATAGAACAAGGAGATACTGGAAGACAAAATACATGCTAGAGATTGCAACTAAAGGAGAAGAATCAGTTTTCAAGAGGCTGAAGTTAACTGAAACCAAATAAAAATTGTAGTTGAAACAGTATGGATAAGGAAATCTGAGAAAAATTTGACAGGGCTTCGCCATGTAAAATGGACATTTATGAATTTTCCAGCATGCATATCTAAAGTTGTAATGAATTTCAAATACAATATTTAACTAGAAAATAAATAGAACTACTACATCTTAAAAAAACTTCAATGTCCAGCATGTAGGAATTTGTGAACAAAATTTTTGAGAAATAGTATGTCCTTTCCAGGTTCCCAAATAAAAGTAAATGATTAAATTCTACAGATTTCAATTTTGAGGTTAAATTTCAAAACCATTTTATGACTGAAAATAAGGAAGGATGTATAGTACAAAGTTACAATTCACAATACAAGAAATGTGGTATTCAGTTAAAGAATCAACCTAAGAGTTCAAGAGTCCAAATGCAACTACATGTTACAAGGGTTTAATTCAAAAGGTGAAGTGAAGAAAGAGATATATAAAACATGCAAAGTTTCAAGAGAGCCATTTTAGTTACAAACTTTACCAAAGTCAGGCTAACTAATTTAAAGAAACAAAATGTCTTTTAGAAAGCATACAAATGTAACCCCATGAACTCAATGAGTAGAATTGATATTCAAATGGTTAACCTTCACACGGAACCAAGACCACTTACAAATTACAGTCACGGGATTTTTCATAAAAAGAATAAATATAATCCCCAAGAAAGAAGAATTTCCTAGCAATAGATACAATTTTCATGCACTTAAATATGAAACATTTTTTTGGTATTAGCATGAGAGCACATTTAAAAAATTTCAAAAGTAAGAAAATATCAAAGTACAAAACAAAAACTATTGCTTCAGATGAGTATAGAAATTTCAAGCTTTATTTCATCTCCTGAAATATCCCAGACCATCAAAGATTCATAAAACTATAAATGGCCATTGAGAATAAGAATGCAAGCTTCTCATACAAAAGAGCAGAGCATATAAAATAAAAACCCTCTATTTCAATATGTAAGGGAAAATATTGAGTCTACCATATTTGGTTTTAAACATGGGTTTAAGTTTAGGAAACTCAAAACAACAATATTTCTAAATAGCAACAATGATAAAAAATTATTACTTAGAGATCAATGGAAGCTTTTATCAAGGTCTTAATATTCTTAGAAGCTCGTCAATGGTAAATAAGGGAGTTTCAGTTAAATAAATAAAGCATTAGCTATTATTTCTACAATATTGTCAACAAATGCAGAGGAAATAACAATTGTCTTAAGGAAAAGTAAACTCATACAGAGAGGAGGTAGAGGTAAATACTCAGATGAGAAGAAACTAATTTATGGCCAATATAGGAAAATGAAGTAAATATAAAGCCCTCTACAGTGAGATAAGAATACCCAAATCAAAAATTATCCTTAGAGGATATCATATTTTGGGTTTTAAAACAAAACATTCTATCAAAATACGAGCAGAGTAAAGTATTGAGATCTCAGAAAATCTCAAGTAGAGGTCAATAACAGATTCGCCAACATGAAAGGATAAGTCTTGACCTCAAATATAGATACCCAGAAATCAAAATACATAGATCTATAAGTCATGATGTAGACTGAATCAAATATTTCACTACCCTTCATCCTTTGCGGTTTCTAAAGTTGATTGACCATGAACACCCCCATAAATGGAAGAACATCACATGATCTAAAGAATAATGGAGTAGACTCATAATCTATGTCAAGATTGTAGAGCTTACAAGCTCAAAAAACCCACCACAATGTTAACGATTGGCCATTGATAAAACAATAGAGATCCATCATGAAAATCCCACTTCAAAGCATGATCAAGAAGATATAGATCCAGTTCAACAAATGAGGATTCCACATTCATTTTTATCACGTACCCATGCAGGGAAATTGGACTTAGCCAGTCATAGAAGTCAGGTTAAGCTCGAGAGTGATTCACGCATACCATGAATACCCCCAATGGAAAACGTATAGATATCAAGAAATGAAAACCCTCTACGGAGATTGGAGAGCTTAGAACAGACTTAGAAAAGGCATCAAAGATGTCAGACATTGGTCGATTGAACATCGGAAACCAAAGAATCACTTAAAGCATGATCAACGAAGAAATTTTTCTATGGGCTTCACATTCACTTTCCATGACTGTAGATTGAAGCCCCTAGAATGAGCTGGAGTGATTCAGCTTAAGATATCAATGGTGGAACCTATCCACTACCACCTTTCTTAGAGATCTCGAACAGAGTTAGAACAAGTTATGTTTGCAGACTCAATTGTAGCTCAGAAACCATCAATGGCAGAATGAATTGAAACTCGATACAAGTGTCAATAATGGCATTAGGGATTGATCTCCAGATATTCAATGTGAAGCAGAACCATCATGGTTAGAATGCCACTCGAGCTCTTTTTCCTTTTTACATTTCACAAACCAGAAGCACAAAGAAACCTTAACTTTAGGTTAGAAATTGATTGGCCTGTGATCAAAAAGTTAAAAATTAATGGCCCAAGATCAACATTATTATTAAAGAAAACTCAACCCAAGGATTAATAATTGCCACTGAAAAATTGCCAAGGGGTGAATCATCGTACAAAGGGGGCCAGCCTCACATTTTCAAACAAAATCATTTCATTTTGACTTTCAAAAGTTTGAACTATAGTCTCCTCATAATGTAAAGCTGACAAGGAAATAATAATGCAATATTAATCAAAGGTGGTAGAGACTATAGTATGACATGTATATTCACCAAAGGTGGAAGACCTTATAATTTGTTAAGTCCACAAGAGTGGCAAAACACAACGAAGACAAGAGATCAAAACCACATGTGGCCCCACTGATGGTGATAGATTGGACATGACTTGGAATGCAGTTTTTCTGTGATCACAAATAATATAGCAGAGGTCAACATCAGAATGCAAGCAAACTTTTGTAAGAGCAAATTACCTTATTTTTCACAAAATAAGAGTTGATTATGATTGCACATGTGCTCCTAGTTGTCCCCACTACAAGGTGAATGATTTTTCTAAAGTATTGGAGATCAAAAGTATTTAATTTCTTGCACATGATTATTTTGCATTCCTTCGTTAGGGGACATAATAGACAAGAAAATAAATTTTCATGCTCAAGGAAGGAGACTTGCCTAGCAAGCATATATTTATTATTAGTAAATAATTGACCCATTATTTTCTTAAAAATAAAACAGTCAACTTCAGTTTGACTGAGATGTAACCAAAGGCTATTAATGCCTATTTGTAATTGCATGTTCTATTTTATTCCTTTGTTTATTAATAGATGAAGGATAAAAATATAATGCATGGGTGAGTACAAGCCTTAGTCTAATTTTAGGGAGGGTGGGAAAATCAAATTTGTCTATATATTGTGTGCTTTGGCAAAGCACAGAGGAGGAATTTTCGATACATAGGAGTGTTGAAGAAAATTTTGGCTTAGTTTTTTCCTCTGAGTGTGAAGTATTTTATTCCTTTCCAATTATCTACAGTCTTGTGTATGTTTCCATTAATCTTGTGAATGTAAATTCCCTGATTAATTATCTTACCCTGTTTACAAATCCATAGTACTTTCTTCATGATATTAATGTGCATGGTTAAACTTAGCAGTATTGTTGTGATACTTTCCCTGCAATACACCAAAGTGTTTACCCTTGATATTTGCATAAAAATATTGGCTCGTGCATCAATAATTCTTCCCATATCAATTGTGCATTTACTCAGTCAAATCCCTCATATCAATTTTGTGTATCACCTCAATTTTAATTAGTTTACAGTCATCTTTTTCCCTTAACCTCAGAAAAAGTAGTCTAGGATACATAAATAAGGAACCAGCCTTGATACCGGAAATTCACCTCAAAATAGGTATACCCACAGACCTGAGGTGTTTATGTTTCACCTTTTTCTTAGATTGTTTTTTGAATTGTTGATGAAACAAATAGGGTAACGAGCATAGGAGGAATACATATTCAAATTTTGGTTGATGGGTTGTTTCGCGGGTATGACTTCCGAATTCACAGCTGACCGTGAGAGATTCCTTTTCGCTAGGAGGAACTACTTGTAATGAAAACAAGACCACAAGAAGGAATTAAACAATATGGGCAGTGAACTTCCTAGCATGAGCTAGATTCGAGAAGTATGGTACTTCCTAGATGGCTGTCAGTCCACTATTTTAAACAAATTAATGTTGAAAACAAGGTAAATCGTATTGTTATTTTTAAATGATTTAGGTATCTCACTTAAAATACACAATAAGAAAATAGATCTAATCTAACATGCTAAGCTAGAATAGAATCCATGGGTCAAATGGTTGGTTCTAGGTTCTGTAGGTCTAATAAAGGTCTTAGATAGGTGACAAGTGAGTGAGGGTGAGGTAAATTTAGGTGGATAGGTCTCTGTTCTAAGGCTATGTGGGCAAACACAGAGACCGGCGTCGGTCAGGGGTGACCGATCGCAATTAGGTATAACTGGTGCCTGGTTACTATGAGATCTTGAAAAATGTCATAGACTGTGGTTTTTGGTCTCTTTTGTGATTACAAAAAGGATTTGGTTTTTCAGGACGAGGTATTGGGTGACTGGAATAGGTTTTTGTGAGGTTTTTATGGGTCTATAGAGGTAAAAATTGTTGGAGATGGTCAATAAGGAGAAAGATGAACAATGGATGATAAAATAATTATAAAATCAAATAACCAGGAAAGTATGATGTTGCACTTACTTGGATTTCATTTCTGAAAGTCTATATGTGAAGTATGGAGGGGCTGATGATGGGTTTGAAGGTTATAAGTGATCACCAACTGAAGAAAAACTTCTGCATGGGCTGCATGCACACTAATCTCTTTTGCTTGGATAGATCAGAATGTGGCTGGGAAGGCTATGCAAGAGAAGATCCCCAATCTACTTCCTTGCATGTTAGATCTTGCTAGAATTGGCTCTCTGAAGATGTGTTATCTCTTTGAGATTTCATTCTTGCTCATCCACCTTTTCTCCCAATGTTTTCCAACCTTGAGAATAAGGTTATTTTAGGGAATAAAAGGGGTTACCGACAGCGGTATGGCTAAACCGGCGACGGTTATGGGAAATTGACGTCGGTCAAGGTGGGATTTTCTAGGTTTATTAAACGTAGGGATATCGTCCTAATTTTCTCAAATCTTGTGTCGTTATCACATGGATTAGACTCGGAGCATTCCTGTGAGCATGCAGGGAATGTGGTTAGAGGGAGTGTAGGATATTGATTTTTAGGGTTCGGATAAGTCTCAGTTAGTTATGGTAACTTGCTATGAATAGGTCTTAGGTTGAGTTAGCTTGGTGAGGTGTCTAAGTGAACTATATGTGTAGATATTATTCAAATAAGATATTTAAATAATAAATATAGTGAGGATAACTCATTAATTTAATTTAATTAATTAAATTAATATTAGTAGGGTGAAGGGGGTCATGGCTAGGTAGATGTAATAAAAGAAGGCTTATATGTTGAGGGACGAAGGGGGAGTGTGACCTAATGTTAGTGTCTAAATTTTTCCCCTTTTTGTTACATAGCTTGTATTGGTAAGAAATGCTAACAAAAATAAGATGTGGTTGGCCCATGTGAGGGTGAAGGTGATCCCCCTCAAACTAGGAACTGACGAGGCAGCAAGCTAAAGTGGTGAGTGGTTTGATAAAAGGTAAATGTGAGGGAAAAGGTAAGTGGATGTACAGGGGAAGAGGGTGAAAGGTATACTCATATGATCTAGGTAATGGGTTAGGGTCAAAGGTAGAAACAGTCCAAATGCAAACATACACGTATAAACTGTAACACGCTATTGGGTTGAAGAGTAGGAAAACTCCCCATATTCTAAGGTCGATAGGTTTATCCAAACAAGGGTGAAGTGAATCTGGTATCCAAGGTATAGGATAAGGTCAGGAAACACAACATAGGTTAGGTATAGGAATGTGTAGGTATGTTTCTGGTACACCAAAGGTAGGGTTAGGATAAATGGTCATGGCAATAGGCTAGGTAAAATCATTAGGTCAAACAACACAGGTAATAGTGTCCGTAAGGTATAACAAACACATGAGGTTAAAAGGTCACTAAAAATGGTCTAGGTCCAAATATCGAGTTGATGACACATGTAATGCTGAGGTAGGGGTCAAAAGGTCACTAAAAATGATCCAGGTATGTGTAGGGAAGGGAAAAGAAAGGGGAGGTAAGGAAATAAATGGAAATTTAAATTCATGCGATACTGTAAAATGTGGAAAATGCAAGTTATGTATGAAAATATGAAATAATATAAGTGGTAAAAGTTATGTGGTATATGGTTTAGATGTCAAGATTTTTGATATGAACAAGAAATCTGGTACATGTGGGGAAAATGGTTAGGGTATAGAGTGGCCAAGCTAACCTTCTAGGGCCCCATGCCTTTGAAGTTCTACCTATATAGTCCCGATGAAAAGGAACCTCAGACTGATGAAGTTCTTTAATAATCTAGGAAAGAATATGAGAAGATTGAAGAATAGGTAGTGCTGTTGATAGTTAGGTTGTCTTCAACGTCATAAGTATGATGAGGTCAAGGTTGATTAGGTGAGGTGGAATATAGGTAGATAGGTATGGGTGATTTGATTTCGTAGGTATAATTAGGTTAGGGGCATTGATGTTGGGGTTAAGAATAGGTAGATAGGTAAAGGTGATTTTAGGGTGATTGAGGTGGGAGAAGAAAATCTCAAAAGATAGGTGTTGAGGCTCTAGTCTTATATAAGAAGATCAAAAGGTAATGAAGAAGAGAAAAGATAAGATGGGGCAAGACAACCAGCTGATTGGCAAGGATCAAAACATATGAAACACATCTTTAGATAGGCTAATGAATGTAAGACCCTAAAGACATTATATGATTGATAATTCTAAGAGTGACAAATAGTCACATGATCACCAAATTTTGTAGGTTCAGCAAGTTCTTTAAGGTATGACATGAAAAGACAACGGGTAAGGAGGTGCAGGTAATTGGGTTATAAAATGGAAAGTAATAGAGCCAAGATCACAATTGGCAAGTCCATGACGAAAAAGCTTATTTTTCTTTTTCTTTTTCTTTTTGACTTTTTAGATAGAATGATCGATGCAGGAAGTCTATACAGGAGGAATATATGTCTCCTTGAGGTCTTTGTGAAGTTGATTGATGCGAGAAGCTTCTAAAATTTGGTTTTTTTGATAGTCCTCTTTTTGGAAAGACTATGTAGAGAGTTGTGATATTTTTATAGCTTTCCTTCGAGGGAGAAGTCTAATCATAGTGAAAATTAAAGGTGAAAGATGTCCTTTTGATGGATTCATCTTCTATATTGGAAGTTTGAATCAAGGCGTTGATCCCTTATTTTGGAAGATGTCCTTTTGAGGGATTCGTCATTTTTTTTCATTTTTTTTGGCTTTTAAGTAGTAGGTGAGACTATAACGAAGCATTTGGTTCTTTTTGACAAGGAAAGGGTGAATGACCATGGGATCTCATCTAAAAGAAGAAAAAAAATATCCATGAGAATCATGCCATGTGTAGAGCTGTGGTGCACATATTTAAGATAAGGCAAAAGGTTGATGGGGTGATCACATGATTCTTGTTTAATCATTAGGGAGATGGATGGAGTGGATAGAGCTCAAGGGACTAGCCTGTAAAGAGACACATGGTGAGTTAGGAAAATGAGTCAACAATAGAATGTTAGAATATATAATGCATTACGGGGCTCAGGTTCAGGCTTACCCTCAAGTGAGGACAAATGATAGGCACCTGATCCATAGGTATGAGTTATGATGTATGGTCCAAGCCAATTAGGAGTGAATTTTTCCTGTTTACCTTTTTTTTCTTTGGTTACATGTTGATTTTCTTTCAAAACAAGGTCACCAACTTGGAAGGTTCATTCATGAACACATTTGTCATAAGCACGTTTGATACGTTGTTGATAAACTTGAAGTTGATCCAAAGCGTTAATACGACGTTCGTCTAATAACTCTAGTTGTGCTAAGCGGTCCTAACGAAATCCATCATCACTAAGAACAACGGTGTAGGAAGGTGTGGGCGTAATGGTGATTGGTAAGTGATTGGAAGTCAGCAAAAAATGGATGAGGTTATGACAGTGGTTCAGGTGTGTAGGTGGTAGTATTAAGTCCCCCATATGTGAGACTAGTATGAAGATGAGGAGGACCATAAAGGAGGTGTTATCCTATACAGTGATCATAGTGAGGGTTTTGGTGAGGGCTTCCATACTCATGTGGAGTAAGGAAGGTGTTGACACTATTTAGGCGGTATTCCTCCAGAGTGAGGCATTGAAAAATACCTTCTAAGAGATCATTTGTTGGCATGTGGGTAGCTGGTACGGACGATGTGTCAGAGGTTGATGTGGAGTTGATGTTAACAGATTAGGAAGTGAATGGGTTAGATGTGGAGGAGGTATGTGTGGTGAAAGTAGCGGCTGTACTAGTAGGTGTGGGTGTAGGTGTAGGTGAAGTGGTATTGGTTACGGAAGTAGATGGATTGACCGATATGAGTACATCGTTTGGTCGGTAAAGATTTTTACATGTTTTGAAAGGTGATGTGTCAGCTGGAATGGTATAAGTGTGTCCTTCATGTTCAAACTATACACAATGATGCAAATTCGACGGAACACAACCCATAACATGGATTGATGGTCTACCAAGCAACAAGTTATATTGAAATTCCCCCTCTAAAACATAAAATAATTTATGAACAGTGCGGGGGCCCACGCAAATGTGAAGGATGACAGTGCTTGGTGTGGAGGTGATAGCATTGTTGAATGGATGCAACATGACGGATGTTTGTGCATGCAATTGTCAAGTATGTGAATTTGAGAAAATGCATGGGATGAAATGATGTTAATGCTAGTTCCTCCATCAATCATCACATGGTGTATCCGTATGTCATCAATGTGTACAGAGATGAAGAGGGCTAGGTCCGGGTCATCATTTTTGTATGGCACGATCTCTGCCTCTGAGAAGCTGAGGGAGGCCACTTGGTGAACAAGGTGAGGTGAGTATGAAGGTGGAAATTTGGTGAGGGAGGCTACATGATGGGGTGTGATAATGGAAGCTACGGGTGTAGGGTCGTTGGGTAAAACATTGATAGGTTGAAGAACCTCCATGAGGGCTTAACGATGGGATTTTGAGGTGTAGATGAGGTCATATAAGGACAGTTTGAGTGGATATTGGTTTAATTGTTTGAGCATGGTGCGATGTGTGACGCCATTAGAAATGGGGTATGCGGGGGGCACAGATAGTTATGTTAGGTATGGATACGGATGGTATCTTGGGTATAGGATTGGTTGGTGGGTCAGCTGCCTTTTCTTTACCCTTCTGTGCATGTGTAGTGACATGTACCATGTTGATTTGAGGGAAATTTTCAAATGGAGAGGGTGTAGGGTAAGTGGTATAATGACATGAAGGGAAAAATCCTACAGGAGGAGAAAAATTCTTATGAGGTCAGTTGGGTGCAGGAACATTTGGGTGGTGGTGTGGCAAGTTTCTCTTATGTGAACCATGTTAATTTCAAATTTTGTGTGTGGTTCATGGAGCTGTGAGGGTGGAGGTTGTGGTTATTGAGTGTGTGGTGTGGGAATGGGTGTTGGTGAAGCAAGACCCTCGTCAAGAAGGTAATTGTCATCAAACTTGGTTTCGGGTGGACACAATTGGATAAGGACAGTTTTCAAGGCCTTGCAGTTCTCCACATCATGCCCTGGCACATGATGGTATG
Source organism: Taxus chinensis (assembly GCA_019776745.2). Classification (NCBI taxonomy): domain Eukaryota; kingdom Viridiplantae; phylum Streptophyta; class Pinopsida; order Cupressales; family Taxaceae; genus Taxus; species Taxus chinensis. The sequence continues at coordinate 582,287,379 of CM034153.1, forward strand.
CAAAAATTTTGGTATCATCAAACCCCTTTGGCTTGGGTTTGAGGGGGTCATAAGGTTGGAGTGGAGGGTAATGTGATAATAGAAGTCTCGAGGAGGTTGGTTAAAATTTTGGCATAGGACCCTGCTAGTGGATCACAATGGGAAGTGAATGTGGGTTTGAGTGTAGGTGTGGTTGGTTGTCTGGGAATTATTTTTGGAAGAGTAGGAACATGTTGAGCTATGGGTTTAGGCACTAGTATGGTTTGAGGTATCGATCGGGTTCGTTTAGGTAGGTTTACAGTAGATGGATGGGTAGGAGGGTGTGGGGTTGTTTTGACTACCTTGTTGTGGGGTAGTGGGGTTTTATTTTTTGGTTGCACCTTCTTAGGTAAAGGTGATGTTCATATATGGGGTCTAGAAGGAAAAGTAGATGGACGAAGAGGGCGAGTTACCCACAGGGATAACAGGGGGTGCTATGAAGGTAGATGACATAGGTTGTGCTTGGGGTGTGAGGGATAATGACTGAAGTGTAGTAGGTAGTGAAGAAATGGCTGAAGGTATCAGAGGTATTGGAAGGTAAAGAGATTGCAGGTGCTGGTATGAGTCATGAATGGATCCTATGTAGGTTAGAGATTTGTGAGGAAGGAATGGTTTGTTGTGTTATTGGGTTATGAATGGATGAGGGGCACTTGACCATGTTGGGTAGGTGAGGTCTTAAGGTAGACGGGAAAAGTGCGGGTGTGATTGGTGTGGTAGGGATATGAGGTCGATGAGTTTGTTTCTTTAGTTTGGGTGTCAGAGTAGGTGTGGTTTTAACCTTGGAGGATGTAGCTAAATCCAGTTTAATAGGTGGATGAATAAAGGTGGTGGTCGGGGTGACCCCTAAAGTCGTAATAGGTTTAGTGGAGGTAAATATTGTGGGTATGAGTTTGGGTTTAGGCATAGGTCAAGTTATGGTTAATGGTGTGGTGTGAGTGTTAGCAGATATCGTTGAAGGGGTTGTGACAGTACTGGTTGTATGTGGCTTGATGGGTTGAAATGTGCTTGGGTAGATAGTGGAGGTGTCATTGAGGGACCTTTGCATTTGTGTTGAGACAGGGAGTAAGAGGTGCACCCATAATAAAGCCCTATCCACATAATCCAAGTGATCAGCCAAACATGAGAATAACACATTTGTGGGTGGAGTTGGTGAATACCTAAGGGGGGGAATTCTCGTAAAATGCATCTTAGAGATGGGGAATCAGCTGGCTTCAGCTTCTGTGGCTAAGAGAGCTAAAATTAGGTCTGTTGGATGTCAGGTGGCAGATGGAGAATACTCACCAAGAGACAATGGTATCCCCATCAGATCTATGATGGTTGGAAAGGATGATGGGAGTTCCTCTATGAGTGGAGGAATTGATAGGTTCTCATCTGTGGGTGGAGGTAATGGGTGCTCCTCTTTGGGTAGAGGAGGTAATGAGTGCTCCTCTATGGGTGGAGGAGGTATGGTTGATAAAGGTTCACTAAGTGGAGAAGCTAGGGGTGAGATGGTCTCAATGTCAGTAGAAGACTCCTTCGTAGGTGATGTAGGAGATGAATGGTGTTCTTCTATTGGTGAAGGAACAATGACGGTTAGTTCAGATGTGGAAGGAGGATTTCAGGATAGGATTTCCTCTATGAAAGGGATGTGATGTAATTGAGAGGTGACATGTACCTTGTTAAAGATCGCATGAACCTCACGAGTATGGGTATCCTGAGTGGATGTCTCACCTGTTTGATTGGATTAAGGGGCATGATTGGGAAATGGTTTTTTTAAAGATTTGTAGATTTTTTTTTGGGAGTGGTGTTGGAATTATCAATAGTCAACTCACCTTCCTCGAGAATTTCTTGGACAATATTCTTAAAAGTGGTGCAGTTGCTGTCACTATGACCCTTCACTTGGTGATAGTTACAGAAATCTAGTTCCTTATACCATGTAGGCATGGGGCGAACAGGGTCAAAACCAATGTCTGGTTTTATGGGTAGAAGGGTGATGGCACCATCTTTGATAAGATTTTCTAAGATAGAAGAGTAAGGTTCCCCAATTGGGGTATATTTTTCGTTATTCTTGTCTGAATCAAAAAGCCTGAACGGGGTGATAGATTAGATGAGGGTGTATCGTGATTAGACGAATGAGCTAGGCTGGCCTTGAGTACCGCTGCATTAGCGGTACCTTTACCCTTTGAATAATTGGTTGGGAGTTTGGAAGAAGAAGAGGTTTCAGTCGACTTTAATTCCGAATTCTTATTTCGTAATTAGATTTTCTTCTCTTCGATGGTCGAATCTCTAACTTTCGTGCCATAGTGAATGCCTCATTGAATGTTAAGAAAGTTTGGACTTGCAAGGTCGGGGATATATGTCTAGCGCAAGCTCGGGTAAAGAGCTCGATGCATTCAGTTTGTGGTGGTTGAAAGGTAAGTTGATTGATCAGTCTGCGCTAGCAAGCGATAAAATCTATGATAGATTCATCCTCGTACTGATGTGTGGAATATAGATCGTTCATGGTAACTTTCTTGGTGATATTGATAGAAAAATGATCCAAAAAATCTTGGGCTACTTGATTGAATGAAAATATGGAGTGTTTGGATAACCCACTATACCAGTCTAATGCTGGTCCAGTGAGGGACATGGAAAAAGTTCTCAAAAGTAAGGCATCATCATAAGCAATCAAATAACATCTATGTTTAAACGATCGCAATGTTGTTGTGGGTCTTCCTTACTATTGAAGTGCTTGAATTTAGGCATTTCCCAATGCACAGGGTATGAACAAATGGGAATGAATGGGTGAATAGGCTCGTTGCAAATATCATCGTAAGTGAGAGTTTTGTGGGAGCCAGAAACGGATGCCTCCAGTGTTTCCATCTTGTCCATTATCAATTTAATTAGGTCGTTGGTGGGCTGTGATGATTGGATGCCTCCTATAGCGTGAGGAGGTTGGTTTTGGACATATAATGGGTGTGGCATTCCAGTGTATGGGGCTTCCATGTAAGGTGGTGGAGAAGAAGGCAATGAAATAGGGGGTATGTACCCGGAGTGAATAATAGATGAAACATGTGATTTTTGGTAGTATGCATATGGGGGAGGAAGGGTCGTGGTAACCCTAGTGGTAATAGGGGCTAATGATTGTGGAATGGAAAGAACTACATTCTAAAATGGGGTAGGGGTCACCGACACTAGAGGTGGGAACGTAGCTACAGGTATGTGTGAGACATGAGGGATGGATGAGGTTGTGTTTGGGGTAATCGTCGAGGGTAATGGTGGATGTAATGGGTACCACAAAGGTAACAAACGCGGAAGTCATGGGGGGGTATGAAACCTAACTGCGAAATGACTAGGGGTAAGGTGGATTCAGGTAGCATAGAGCTAGATGGGGCTGATGTCGAAGTGGGTGTGAGAGTCAGAGGGATAGATACGGTCATGTCGTATATCAACTGACCTGAGGTGTCTCGAGTGGACGAATGGGAGAGTTAAAACTACAAGGAATCAGGGTTCTTGTCAAGGATTCATGTGAACTCCTCATCTCCGGTAATGATATTAGTAGGGTGGATAGGATCCATGGCTGGTGATAAAATAAAAGGTGGTGAAGGACTAGGTGGAAGATCGGTTGGCAACTGTCATGGAACACGAGGGTGTTCACTTGTCTTCAGGTCGGGTACCATGTGAACCAGTACTGATCAGGTGGGGATGCTTCTCTGTAAATGGTATAGAGAATAGCAGGAAAAAAATGGATGAAGTAACAAATGGTTGGTGGAATGTGAAATAGGCTAACCGATGCCGGTTAGGGAAAATTGACGTCAGGTAGGGGTAACCGCTACTGGTAACTATAGAAAATAGGCAATGAGTAATCAGTGACACAGAAGGCAAAATCTGACAAGTATGCTAAACCTGGGGATATGTTAAATGTTAATGTGAAAAAAATGATAGTGACAGAGGACTATGGGAAATTGGAGAAAATTGAGGTGGGAATTTCCTTTTGAGTAGGTTAGAAAAAGGACTTGGAACTGACGCCTCTTGAAATTAACCGATGGCAGTCATAGGTAACCGATAATAGTTACTATGAGATTGAAATAGTGATGAGAAAAAGTGGTTGTGAATTAGAATTTGATGTGGAATCAGACCCAGAATTCTCATAATGATGATGATATGGCCCAAGCACACTTAGGTGAAGCTAGAATACACCAGATTTGATGAGGAGTGTGCAAGGATGAATAAAAAAAGTGATGAACGTGATCTTTCAATTCAAAAAGCAAAACCAACCAGAAACACTAAGAAAATGTGATTTTAATAGTTACCTTTTTTGATTATGTTTGTTTAGCTTATGATATTTTAGGGAATGAAAAATGAATTATGAAATAGAGTTTTTGGTGAGGATGGCTTTCTACAAAGGAGGAGATCTAAAGGGTGAGGTTTTAGGTTTGCTATGGTGGGGGCGGGGCTTTGCTCTGAAGTATGAATCGATAGAGTAACAAGCTGGGTGCCCACTGTGTCGTGATCGTGTGATCACCTACTGCTTCTTCCAGGTAATATGTTGTTTAAGAATGTATGTATTTGAATTTTTGTGTGGTTTGGGTAAGACTCAAAGAAAGAGAAAACGATAGAAGTGCTTTTCTACAATTCGTTTGTCAACCATCAGCTGGTAATGACTTCCAGTGTATAGGTTTTCCCTCAATTAATGTGAGCTAATGTAGAAAATCAAAATGAAATGTAATGATTTTAAAACCCCAAATCGAAAATGTGAAATTGGATGACACAATAAGATGAATAGGAAGAGGGATGATCTTTCTCTAAAATGCAGAAACCATGAAGAAATGATTCTTTTTAAATACACCAAAAGAAAACTTTCCTTTAGAGAAAATAGAAAGAAGGAATGGATTACCAGGGAAGAAAATTAGTGTGTACGCTTTTAGAGGGAAAAAAGAACACAAATTTTTCCTAGGAGTGAATGAAATGTAAGGAACCCCGGATGGGGTCCCACCAGACATGCCAAAATGTTTCACCTTTTTCTTGGATTGTTTCTTTGTATTGTTAACGAAACAAATAGGGTAACGGGCATAGGAGGAATACCTGTTCAAATGTCGGTTGATGGGTTACTGCATGCGTATGACTTTTGAATCCAAACCTGACCGTGAGAGCTTCCTTTTGGCTAGGAGGAACTACCTGTAATGAAAACAAGACCACCATAAGGAATTAAACAATAGGGGTAGTGAAATGCCTAGCATTAGCTAGATCTGGGAAGTATGATAGTTCCTAGATGGTTGTCATTCCACTATTTTAAACAAATTAATGCTGAAAACAAGGTAAATGCTATTGTTATTGTGAAATGATTTATGTATCTCACTTAAAAACATAATAAGAAAACATATCTAATCTAACAGGCTAAGCTAGAATAGAATCCACAAGTAAAAGGGTTGGTTTTGGGTTCTGCAGGTCTAATAAAGGTCTCGGATAGGCCACAAGTGATCGAGGGTGAGGTAAAATTAGGTGGATATTTTTATTTTTAAGGCTGTGTGGGGCAAACAAAAAGACCGGCATTAGTCATGCGGGACCCACTGCGGTTAGGTATAACTGCACCAATTATTGTGAGATCTGGAAACATCACAGAATGGGATTTTTGTCTCCTTTGTGATTGCACAAGGATTTGGTTGGTCGGGACGAGGTATTGGGTAACTAAAATAGGTTTTTGTGAGGTTTTGATGGGTATATGGAGGTAAAAAATGTTGGATATGGTCAATAGTGAGCAAGATGAACAATGGCTGATAAAATGAAATAACCAGGAAAGTATGATGTTGTACTTACTTGGATTTCATTTCTGAGAGTCTATGTGTGAAGGATGGAGGTTCTACATGGGATTCATGTACAATCCTCTTTTTTTTTGGATAGATCAGAATGTGGCTGGGATGGCTGTGCAGGAGAAGATCTTCAATCTCCTTCCTTAGATGTCAGTTTTTGCTAGAATTGGCTCTCTGAAGATGCATTATCTCTTTCATATTTTGTTTTTGCCCATCCACCTTTTCTACCAATGTTTTCCAACCTTGATAATAAGGTAGTTTAGGGCTTAAAAGGGGTAACCAACGGTGGTCCGGCTTAGCCGGTGGATGGTTAGGGGAAACTGACATCGGTCAAGGTGGGATTTTCTAGGATTACTGAACATAGGCAGATCCTCCTTATTTCCTCATATCTTGTGTCATTATTCCACAGTTTAGAATGGGATCTTCTTGTGAGCATGCGGGGATGTTGTTAGAGGGAGTGTAAGAAATTGATTTTTAGTGTTTGGGTAAGTCTTAGTTAGTTATGGTAACTTGTTAAGAATAGGTCTTAGGTTGAGTTAGCTTGGTGAGGTGTCTAAGTGAACTGTTTGTGTATATATTATTTAAATAAGATATTTAAATAACAAATATAGTGAGGATATAGCATTACTTTAATTAAATTAATTAAATTAATATTAGTAGGGTGAAGGGGGTCATGGCTAAGTAGATGTAATAAAGGGGGGCTTATATGTCGAGGGATGAAGGGGGTGTGTGACCTAATTTTAGTCTTTGTAGTTTCCATTGTATCTACGAAAGAGAGAGATAAAATTTGCAAGCTTATAACACCTAAAACCATCTCTCTACAAGGTGAACTTTTGAGAGATAACAATTAGAGTGACAAGAAGCGAAGACAAAAAGAATCATGCCACACCTCAGAGGAAGGTTATAGAGATGTTTCACATGACAAGGTACCCATATTATAGACTAGGGTGCCCATAGGATACCCTATATCTATCGAGGTGTTACAATCCACTCATATTTCCTAGATCTGCACTTTTTTGGACTTCGGAAAAATCGTTTCCTCCTCTTGTTTCTTAAGACATCTTTGTCACACAGTACAACAAGCTCATAATATCAACTGAATCTAATTTCTTAGTCACTTGGGTCATTTTATTTTATACATTCATATTTTATTTATTACTGTCCTTAATTAATTATTGAATTAGTCATAATTCCACATTTTGATTAATCATTTTGTTGAACATGATATTCGAGCACTCCTAGATCATTTCTTCTTCTAGACCTCATTATCTATAGGTCCTTTCACCATGGATGTCTCTCTCCATGCCTTTTTTCATTATATTCCTCATTTTCAAAATAAACTCATATATTTTTTGTATAACACTTATATTCATCCTCACACCTTTCCTGAATATCTATATTTTAGGTTCACTACAACTTTATCTATCAATGAAGATCATATCACGTTTACATGTGATGAAATCATTTCACATTCTATCTTAAGTAATGACTCCCACCTTTTATTTCCAAGTCTCTATCAAAAACAAAGGTGTTAACCAAATTTTAGTAGACAATGGATCTAGGATTAACTTCTATAATCTCATGTTCCTCACAAAACTTGACCTCTATGCATCCTCCTTAACTTCATCTTCCATTTGCATTTGTGGCTTTGATAATATTACTAAATGTGTCTTAGGTACAATCATGCTTCCCATTACTCTTAGGCCTATGCACTTTATATTTTACATTCCATGTCATGCCTAACAATATTAACTAAAACATTCTCCTCAGACAGCCTTCGATCTATCTTATCAATGTGGTTTATCAAGCATTAGCAGACCCCTCTCCATTTGTTTATTGCAACTCTATTGATCATTCACCTAAAGCTCATACTTTGGCCACCTCTCCTCCTAACTTTGATTAATATGGCCATAGATAAAGGTACTTACACTACTATGGTTTTCAATGAAAATGGATTTGGAATACATGAAAAAGGAGTAAAAGAACCTCTTTCCATTCAAACACAACCCACTAGTCTTAGCTTCAGCTATCACCCTCAACTCATTTCTTTTGTTCCTTCCACATCTCCTCTCGATGTTTACACCATATCACATAGTCATCATCACAACAACCAATTTACCTTTGTCCTTATTGCCACAACTTACTTTGATATGCCAACTACTCCTAACCCATTACCGCATCTGCCACCATGGCATGATTTTTCTTCCATGCTTGGATATATTTCCATCTCTTACCAATTCAGGGGGCATCGCACTTATTCTTCTCCCCTGTCTAGAATCACCAATTGGCTATCATTTCCTACTATTATGATTTTTGCTTCATATTTCATATCTTTGGTCGATCTTACACAACTTGATACACTAGTATATTGTCATTAAACCAATGAAGAACTCTTGCGATTGAGTTCACACTTGACTATTGAGGGATACATACTACACATGAACTCCACACACTACATCTTCGATACTACACATTGCGAATCTTCACTTATCTCATACTACATCTTGCATTCCACATATTTCATACTATATATTACACTAAATCATTTTTAGTTCAACATTTGTGCATCTACATGTCATACTTATGCTACACATCATTCTAGTGTTCATCACATATGTATCCTACTCCTATTGTTTATGAATCTAGCATAATATACTACTCATCCTACATACTAAATTCTCTACACTCTCACATTATTAGGCTATCTACACATATTTCATTGTACACTATACATTATATTTTACACATCTTGCACATCATATGTTCATTTCTTATCATCACACATACTACATATTCTTCTAAGCACTGTACTCACTACCCTTTGATGCACTCTAACTCCTTCATCCATACTGGGTTACTGAGAGTTTACATATCAAGTAGATATAATCATATACTCACGTTCATCACTTGATATTTACCTATTTAAACATGGAACAATGGGACACAAATTTACCATCCAAATCCTACCGAGATGTGTACATCTTGATTCCATTAACAACCTTACTTTCATGGACTCTGAATCCCTAAAATAAAGTCCTTCAATTGAAGAACTTACCCATCCAAGTGAAGGTTTCAAATTAAAAATCCCAAATTAAGCGTTTATCAAGTATGTCTTCAGTGTGTTAAATGTCAAGGTAATTCACCCAGATAAATCCTCCCCATATTTTATAATTCCATCTTTCCTGAATCGATTGTCTAAGATATGTGCTTCATTTTCTCTTTTTCAGACTCTTCACTTTCACATAATCTTCCTAGAATACCACCGTATCATATGACATATTAAACATCAATAGCTCAATCACTGCCCATATGTCCATGAAAACCAATGGCATATGAAAAATGAATACTACCATCCTTTCATATTGACTATAGAACTCCTTGTAACAAGCGGAAAACCTTCTTGTTTAAATACAGATGATAGAGACAAGCAATTTTCTTCCTCGAAAACTAATTTGCCAAAATTTCAGCAAAAAAGAACACCAGGATCTTCCCCTGAGGAAATGGTGAACTGCCACGGATGATGCACCCAGTGAGGAAACTCCACCTCTCACAATTTGACACTCAACAACTCATAGGATGAAATATTATATAAGAGTAGTTCTCCCCCTTTCTGAATGGGTGAAGTCACTCAAGAAAAAGATGGAGTTCACAAAAATTATTAATGAACATCGGGTGGAGATTAGTGAGATGGTGAAGAAGGTAATGTTATGTGGTCTAGCGAGGGCCATTTAGTTTGACTTCATTGTCATACTCATTAACCGTAAGGACCATCTACTGAAACATGTGCCAATCTACCAAGGTGAAATTATGCCTTTTAAAATTGACCTCTATTTCTATAATCAAGTAGTTTGAATTTTTCTTATTTCATGTGTATTTGTATGTATCTTAAATTGTAGGGGCCCTAGTAATATATCCTATATTTTTTTCATATTATAAATTGTTTTGAACTACCTCTTTTCTTCGTTAATGCATGATATGTGTTTATTTATTTTTCTATAGTCACTGAAACATAAAATTTATTTTCATGTTTTACCCATATTGTACTATCAAAAAAATTAGAAAATAAATATTTCATTCAACACTCACCACTACATGCAAACCTTCAACACAACTACATATCACCCCAAGAGATAAAACTAAATTCCCACTTCCTAATTTCTTCCATCTTATTTCAAACATAAAATATTAAGTTATTTTCCTTCCTTTCTATGAATGTTAGAGACATCATAGACATATACCCATTTTCAACCCTTTTCCATATGGGCTTCTGGGCTCAATGTAAGTTCTTGAACCATTCCAAAATAAGGCAAAAATTAAACCTAGCCCTGGATCCAAAATTTACTTATTTTTCTGAAATAAAACCTACCTACTCTACACTAATCGGAAGCAAAGGGAACTCAAACAAATCCTACAACTGGTAGCGAGAAGTAGCTTCCCTTTCTCAAAATAGGCATCCATGTATATGATTTTTTGTTGAACGTGACTTTTATTATGAGTGAAAAACTAACAAGAGGCTGATCCTCCACCGAAATCATCAAGGTATCAACTAGAAACAAGACAAATACCTATTTTAGTTGTTATGTGTTTTGATAAAAGAGGCATCACAGCTGATCCTTGGTACTCTGAAACTCAACCTCATGCTCAAGAACAAGCATGACTGGTGACAACTCCTCTTTTAGCTCTAGTGAAGCCAAATACTTGATTGGTAAAGGTCTTATCCAGATGTGCCCATTATTATGAAATTCAACTCCAAAAATGGAGTCTTCTTGTGGACCTTCTTGAAAAAAGAGGTTGCTTTCCTACTGATTTTTTTCTTACATTAGTTTTACAAGAAAATTTTCCTCTACCTTGATGATTGGTGTGGAAATGGTGTCCTCACTATCTCCTTCATCAACTTGAGAAGAACATGGAAGATTATGATCCTCTAACCTTGGTTCCAGAGGGTTGTTATGAAGTGTAGGTTGTTGTGCTTAAATTCCCTCCTTCGAGATAGCAGGATCATGTTCTTGGAAGGTGGATGAGGGAGGAGAAAATGATTAAATCTCCATGGGCTCTCCTCTATTGAAGAAATCCTACAAGTCAAATAGATAATCCACCTCTTTGTTTCCGTGTTGCATGTGCTCAACCATATCCACAGTGTCCTCTTGATCTGTAACTTGCTAACCATGGCTCCCCTCATCCTCAAACATGACATTTGAAATATAAAAATCTTCTTCGACTTTAGAGATCATAGGGGATGATGTGGGAGGAAGAAATGAAGGTTCTTCAACTTCAAAGCCTCTGAAACTGTATGGTTCTCCTCCATGGCCGGAATGCACTCCTCCTTTTGATTTGGAGTATCTTCCTCTCCCCTCATTTGGAATTATTGTGTATATTGAATTGCATCAGAATTCTCTTCAAATAAAATGCCATCATAGAGACTGCGTCCATATCATATGGACTTCTAATCTTCTTTTTCCATTGCTACTACAAAATCAGCCTTATCCACCACTAGCTCTTCAACTTTGACCTCCTCCGTAGGCTTAACCAACAAGGGAATATTTTCAATTATGAATCTAAGAGACATCCTCACCAATATTCTAATCATTTCTTCTTTTATTAACTCTTCTTTTTTCTTCTCTCCTGGACTGGATCTTTGAGTTTCTTCCCGATATGGGCTCAGGAAAGTAGGAGTGGTGGGTAGGGAAGGTATTGCTTTTAGCTCTTGTGGAGGAGACTTGGATTTTTAAGGAAAAAGGGAAGAGAAATTAAGATGGGATGGGAGACTAGAAGATGGAGAAGGGAATTCAACATTAGGGGAAGAAAGTGAGAAACTAGACTCATGGCATTGCTATGATGATACTGATTGAGAAAGAGGAAAAGAAAAGCTATGAGGTGGTGGACTTACCCATTGACAAGGTTTTTTGAAACCAATCTCATAGGCCTCTAATTCCTCCATCCACTGCACATGTTGACATATAATTTCAACCATGAAGTCAAGCTTCTCCTGCAGGTTGTAATGTCTTGTAAAAGGGCCTTCCCATGGACAAGGTTCCCTGCAACCAATTTTGAAATCTTTCATCTTTGCTAGAGCCCTCGATTAAACCATGCTAGCCTCCATTATTTGAATATTCTCCAGTAGGTTAGAATTCTCCATATATTTTTTATCATCATATCCATACCCTTGCTCTTAATAATCTCCATAGCCAATTTTTTTTTGACACTACTCATATGGGTAAGCATGATGGTTGTAAATATTATCATAGTGCTGATTTGGAGGAGATGAGAAATACATTGGATGAGTATTGCTATGTTGTTGCTACAAGTGTGAATTCCAAGATGGGAATGAATTCATAATTGCACGACTTCATGAATCGAAGAAGATGAAAGATGTGGAAAGAAGAATGGGTGGAAATGGATGAGAAAATGTCTGTAACTCAAAGAATTGGTTGTTGATTAGATGGAGTCACTAGATGTGCTTTGTATATGCCTCCAAAGGTTAAATCTCACCAAAGTACATCAACTTGATGAAATGAAGTCATAACGTACTTCAAACCTATCACATTAGGTGTGCTAAAACTGTTGATATGAAATTATAGAAGCCCGAAATTGCCTTAGATATGAGTGGGGAATTTGATGTAATTTGTGTAACATTGGACCATCTCTCAAGCTATGGGACTTCTGGGCTTGAGATGGTCCTTCAGAGAAAGATGACTTCTTCTTCCTAAACTACCTGCCACAAGCTACTCTAATGTAGGAAAATTATCTAATCCTAATCTAACTTTCCCAGGGACCAGGGATAGAGAGTTCATAAAACAAATCCTACACTAAAGTGGTTATACAACAGAAAAGGAAGTTTTTGATCACAAATTCAACTGCCTAAAATGGAGAGAGGTGAGAAATGGACAGGATGGACAAGATGCATCACAAGAAAAAGATAAATTTCAAACAGAACACCACATCAAACCCATGAAACACAACTCTCAAAACATGCAATAGACATCAAAAATATGGACAATATACTCTGCAATGATGAGAGTCAAGAAGAGACAATAAAATAAGAAAAGGATGGACAAAATGCATCACAAAAAAGATTTTATTACTCCATGAGTTCACACGATAAATAATTAGTGGGAAAGAGGCAAGAAAACTCCATTACAAGGCAAAGAGAGGAGGCTTAAACTCCAAATTAAACCCTAGAGAAGAAAGATGGAGTGGGGCAAAAGAGAAAAAATTACCAACTAGAATAATGCCCCTCCTTACAATATATAGGAAGAATGAGAGAAGGAGAGAAGAATTTGAAATCCTACTCCAACCACGCAAAAAAAATGCATTGAATTCACCTACAAAAATGATGGGTTTGACTAAAAAACTCATACCTCCATGTGTTGGTACTTGTTGGGCAAGAAAGGAAGCCCATACCTCATTATTATGGTAGGTGAGAAACATGGGACACCTCTCAAAAATAGTGGAATGTATTTTTTTATTTTTGAGAACTTAGTCCCACTAATTTAAAGATATCTAGTTGTAGTTAAGTATTAGACGTCGATATCTTTCCAAAAATTTCTCTCTTTCTCAAATCTAAGCTCCTAGTAAAAAGTTATGGTCATCTGAAGGTTAGGGTCAAGCATTCCAAGACTTGATCCCCTCCTTTCACTCTTGAAGTTGCGACGGTTGGACAATTGACATCATCTGCGAGCCTGCTCTGCTTTCTTTCTTTTTTGGCCAAGTACCTTCTACCTATTTGAGAACAACTATGTTGGACCCAAGACAAGTGGAGATCCTGCACTCATTTGAGGATTTTCCTTTAGATGTTAACTATGAAGATGTGTTGAGATGACATGTGGAGGCTTACTCTGGCTGTTAGAATTTCCAATAGCCAGTGCAACTTTCTTGAGCCCTAGACACGTGAAGATCCTGTGCTCATTTCGGTACTCTAATTTTGTCACACATTTAAAGTTATGTCGATGAGGCACATGGAGGCTTCTTCCGGCTCTTAGAATTTTTAACATCCGTTGCAAATTTCTTAGGCTCCAACCACGTGGAAAGCCTACGCTCATTTGTGGACCCCACTTTTGGATTTTACCTTTAAATTTTCTCTGATGAGGGACATGGAGGGTTCCACTATCTCTTAGAATTTTTAGAATCTAATGTAACTTTATCTAGCCCTAGACATGTGGAGATCCTGTGCTCGTTTGGGGACCCCACTTTTTTTGCACCTTTGAAGTTGTACTGATGAGACAAGTGGATGCTTTAACTAGCCTTTGTACAGTTATCTAATTCATTCCTCTAGTGAAAAATACCTTAGGTTTAGAGTCTATCTGTCCAAGATCCACGTGAAGGTCAGGCACATCCCTAGGGTCTCTGCTTTTGTCACACCTTTTGAAGGTGCACTTAGCTTACAAATGGCACTTTTCACGGTTCTGTTACTTTGCTTCGATTTGACTCACTCTGGGATCAATTTTGACTTACCGAGTTAGCTTTCTTCATTTCTCTAGTGTAGAATGTCGTGTTTGATCAAACATTTCTCAAGGGGAAAAATTGGATAACAGTGCCCCTATACCTATCAAGGTGTCACAGTCCACTAAAATTTCTTAGATCTATAGTTTTATGGACTTCTGCACAACTGTTTCCTCTTCATTTTTCTCTAGCCATCTATGTAAACATAGTCCAACAAGCTCATCGAATCAACTAAATTATTTCTAAATCTCTTTGCACTTTAGGGTTTCACATATCTAATTTCTTAGTCACTTGGGTCATTTTCTTTATACTTTAATATTTTATTTACTATTATACTTAATGTAAAATTAACTATTGAATTATTCATAATTCCACATTTTAGTTAATCATTTTGGATAACTCAACATTCAAGCACTATTAGATCATTTCTTCTTCTCCACAGCATTATATAAAGGTCCTTTCAATGTGGAGGTCTCTCTCCATGATTTTTTGCATGATAATCCTAATTGTCAAACTAAAATTAGATAGTTTTTCGCTAACACTTATATCCATCCTCACTTCTCTCCCAAATATCTATATTATAGTTTCTCTACTACCTTATCTATCAATGAATATCATATCACGTTTACATGTGATGAAATCACTTCTCAGTCTATCTAAATTAATGAATCCCCCTTTATATTCAAGAATGTATCAATAACAAAGGGGTTAAGTGAGCCTTAGTCAATAATGGATCTGAGATTAACATTTTTAATCTCACGTTCCTCATGTAACTTGGCCTATCTAAATCATCCTTAACTCAATTATCCATTTACATTTGTGGCTTTGATAATATTCCTAAATGAGTCTTAGGTACAATCATGCTTCTCATTACTATTAGGACAAGAAGTTTTTCCATCTAATTCCATGTCATGCCTAACAATCTGAAATATAATCTTCTCCTCAAACATCCCTAGATCCATGCTATGAATGTGGTCCCTTAAACTCTTCATGTGCGTGTTAATTTTTTATAACAAGACGCGGTTTATCAAGAATTATTAGATCCCTCTCCATTTTTTTATTACAACGTTATTGAACATTCACCTAAAGCTTATTCTTTGGCAACCTCTCCTCCTTACTTTGAATAGTATGGATTTGGATAAAGATACATGCGCCACTACAATTTCAATGGAAATAGATTAGGAAAACATGCAAAAGGAGTAAAGGAAATTCTTTCTATTAAAAAAAATCAACCAGACTCAGCTTCAGATATCACCCTCAACTCATTTCTTTTGTTCCTTCCACATATCCTCTCAAGGTTTACACCATCTCACATAATCATCACCACCACAACAAATTTTTATTTGTCCTTACTTCCACAACTTCCTTTGATATGCCAACTATTTGTAACCCATTACCACATCTGCCATTATGGTATGATTTTTCTTCCATGCCAAGAAAGATTTCCATCTCTTACCCATTCAGGGGGCATCACACTTATACTTCTCCCCCATCTAGCATCACGAATTGGCTATCATTTCCTACTATTTCACTTTGTGCTTCATATTTCATATCTTTGAGCTATCTTACACACATCGATACACTATTATAGCATCATTACCTGATGAAACATTCTTGTGCTTCAGTTCACACTTGACTATTGACGTCCTACATAATACACATGAACCCCACACACTACATAGATAATACACATATCAAAACTTCACATGTCTCATAGTACACTTACATTCCACATCTTGCATAATAAATCTCACACTACATTTTTTATTTCAACATTTGCAAATCTTCATATCATACATATTCTACACATCATACTAGTACTCATCACATATGTGTCACACTCCTATTGTCTAAAATTCTATGATCATATACTATTCATCTTACATACTAACATTCCCCACACTCTCACCTTATTAGATTTTTTACACATCTTTAATTTCACACTATACATTGTATTTTACACATATTACACATCATATGGCCATCTCTTGTCATGACACATACTACATATTCTTCTACATGTTGCACTCACTACCCTATGATGTAGTCTAGTTCCTTGGTCCATACTTGACTGTCGAGGAGATACAAATCAAATGGAGCTTATCATATACACATGTTCATCACTCCATCTTTCATCTATGTGACATACTAGTTGAGTTACATACGCTATAGGATAAATAGTCACCTCTTTGTTCATCTTTTAGTGGTATACACTTTAGGCTAAATCACCACTCTCTCTATTCATCTTTTAGTGATATATGCTATAGGACTAAATCGTAACTCCTATGCTCATCTTGTCGGGATATAATTTTTGGCTAAAGCAGTATGTACACACTTCATATCTAGGTCTTATATCATAACCACTACATATACCACAATCATCACAACGCATTATACACCACATAATATTTCACCATTTCCTGATGATGCACTCTTATTTTTTGTTCATTCTTGACTACTAAGGGGGCCTACTACAAGAACCTCACTGTATTACACTTCCATTCACTCGTGGGGAAAACAAATCCTATCTTCAATCTTTCCATTCCATTCCATCCATCTAAAACATGTTGCATTTATTAGTTACTTTTTCTATTTCTTATTTTAGCTTGTTCATGTTTGCTTATTACAAATGAAAGAAAGAAACTAGTGTATATCATTATGTTTACCATACACACATGCACATTCACAACCCTTTTCTAAGTTTTGATAGCATATATCTGTCTCTTTACACATAGCATGGATTCTCACCTTCTACCACTCGTAGAAAAATCGCTTACGGCATCCACATTCGTACACTATAGGTGTTTATTATTTCATTTTGTAATCTACATTTTACATTACTTGGTATATAAATTATTTTGACATATTTTATATCCTTTTGACATGCTAACAAGTTCATCATGTGTAAATTTTTTTTGTGTAGGATTACTTACTTTCCATGGCTATTTATCTGTTTTGTCTATTATTATGTGTCTATTGTTTTCTCTTATGTATGGGCATTTCCCTTTCTTTGGTTTGCACACTTGTTTTTTGTATACAACCATTTTGGGCCTTGAGTGTCTTGCGACATGGTGAGTGATGTCCAATATTTGTAACCCATTTTAGCGGTCTATTATTTCCTTCTTTCATGTTTACTTACATTCAATCTTCTAAATCATCTAGATAGCATACACTTATCATTTACATGTATTCTTGTTCGTACTAAAAATTGTCTCTTGCCACTTGTTTGCATGTGCTTTGGTTTCTACCAAGTTCATTCCCTTCCCCTGTAGGCAACACATTTTGTGGTTGGTGCTCTTTTGGGGCCAAATTCTCCTAATCCACAACGCCTTATATGCCCCAAAAGAGGGGGAACATCATTTGACCCTGTTTTACACATTACATGAGAGCTCTCTACCAGTATAATTCATTTCAGTTTTACGTCCTTTGACATTGTGGGTTATACAACAAGTGGGTTAAGACTATTCCATGAACCTCGTACAAAAATGGATTTTATAGGAAATGATTTTCCTTAGTATTCTGGGGGAGTAATTACATGATAGAGGATATAACATATTTCGTTTCTAAACTATTTTAAACAATGGTATCGGATCTCCAAAAAACCTAGGAAGAACATAGATCTCCTCACACAACTTTAAGGAAATAGTTACAGGTCAGACAATAATGCATCTTTCTCCATACACATCTTTGGACAAGGTGTCATGAGATCGCCCAAAAATCTTGGGCAATACAAGATATCCTTCTACACTTTTTCTCTCGACATGTATCAAGTGGACATGTTCCATTTTTCATTTATGTAATTTAAAATTACATGATTTCACATACATATACATGTGTATTTTCCTACTTCATCATTTTCTCTTTGTAGGGTCCGTTTGGTATGGAGAAACAAGTAGTCAATAACAACTACAACAATGGAGGACAAAATAGAAATATTCTGTAACAACACACACTATGACTAACCATGAAGGTACTCCACACACATTGGCTACTACACACACATTTTCACCCTAGGTTCACTCTCATTACTTTTTTTACTTTTACATCTTTAGTTTCCATGCTCCACTATTTTTTCATTCCAAACCTCTGTCTAGTTCTTTAGTGTGTTTCCTACATGGCTCTACATGGATTATCAGCTACACATATCTATCTACTTTATGTTATTGAGATTTCCTCTTACCACCATAAAGTTTAGGAAAAATGTATTCACGAAATTACACAATTTAGACATTATTTATCCATGGTCTCATAATACTATTCATATGGTTTTTAATTAAAGAAAGTACTTAATTAACTAATGTTTTTTGGCCATTTTACTTTTATTTCTATTGTCACTACCAACCTTCAGTACATACTTCCCCAGTCTATTTTTGTCATTTGGCATAATTTTTCCTTTGACTGGGGTGTCCATTCCAATACTGGAGCACCTTAGGTGCCCTGGCCCCTTTTGGGGAACCTTGATCCTTTATACACTTTCTGGACACTTTTTGGGAACTCTCTTATAGTTCGAGCTTCTTAAATTTTTTGAGTTTGTTGGACTTTTCTAGGTTAATTACAAAATTAGAGAAAGAAAACCATATAAATGTAAAATTATGAGACCATAATGAGGGACCAAAACACTAAGCAATACTATCATCACCTAACCTTACATTGAGCAAATGCTCCATTTGCATCCATCTAGCTCCATCACAAGGCACAAGACTGGTTTATCTACATCAGACTTTATATGAGGGAAGTTTATTCTATTCCATTCAACATTCTATTAAATTTTATACACATAGCTATTGCTCGATACTTTCAAAAAAGTAGAACTGACATAAGAGCCACCTATCACATGATTGCACACACACACACATAGAACTACATCAATTATGGGATGTAGTGAAACACTCAGGTACTAAGTCCACCATTATGGTAGCTGAGGCCAATCAAACTCCTTCATGTGCATCTTTATATTTTTAGAGTTTGATGTTTATCTTAGGGGTTTTGCAATTATTTTCTTCATCACTGATTTCTAGTGACATAAAAAATAGTGGAGAAATGTTAGTGTAAGCGGAAGTGAAGGTAGGAAACCATCACATGGACACCTCAGAGGAAGGTTACAAAGTATTTTTCATAGATGAGGGTGCCTTTATTGCACACTAGGGTGCCCACAGGTGCCCGGTGAACGTATCTAGACTTCCTTGTACACTCACATTTCATTATATATTCACATTAATGGATTTTTGGAATCACTATTTTCCTCCTCTTGTTTCTCCATCCATATCTCTGCGACACAGTCTAGTAAGCTCATCGAATCATATTATTCCTTTCTAACTCTCTTTGCACTTTAAATTTTCACATATCTACTTTCTTAGTCGCTTGGGTCATTTTATTTATACGTTCATCTTTTATTTATTGTTGTCCTTAATGTTAGATTAACTATAGAATTAGTAATAATTCTACATTTGAGTTAATAAGTGCATTGTCAATTTCTTTTCAAAAGTAGATATGTATAGAATAAACAAGTGAAATGAGATCCACGTGAATTCATTAGGTACATGAAGGAGTTAGTGAAAATTTGGGAGATGAAGACAAGATAACAAAGATGAAAAAATCAAATGCCCAAAGGGAACTAGGAGAATCAGGAAACATATCAACCATTCTTTCATCACACCCTTGTTATTTTCATAACATAAAATGGGGCCTCTAGTAGGGAAACAGTCGCAAGGAACCTTCTAGAAAACATACAATCCTGATCCATGAAAATTTAAATCAATACCCCTAAGAATAAATTACCATGGTTATATTATTCTGATTATTCAAAATCAAGGGATCCCTAAGACAATTACACACATTACCCCAGTCCTATTTTGTTTGCAAGAAGTTTTACAGGTTTGAAATAAAATTCCTAAAGTACCCGGTGAAGGACATTAATCTCACAAACTACCCTAAAAAAAAACCTAAACAAAGACAAAATATTTCCATGTAAGATTACAAACAATAAATTTCACAATATCTAAATAAGAAAACACATTTAATTTTCCCCCAATAATTATTCCATAAGAAGAGCATCAAAAACTGAAATTACAGTAGGTTGTTTGGGATAAACCCATTAAAATCTTACAAGAATAATAGGAACATATATTTATGCCCTCAAAGCTTGTTAATGACTATACATGACAAATCACCTTAACTTTACTTCCATGCAAATGGGAAACATAACAAGGCCTACTTCATAATGATGTAGATTCCATTGGTCGGATATGCTTCTGAAACGAGTACCGAAAATCCTCCAAAGAGTTCCTTCCCTTCAAAGATAACTATCTCTCCTCCTGATCCATGAGGATCCGAAATAACTCTACTTCATCAGAAACAATCAGCACAAAGAATGAAAACAATGAAATGGAGGTTTTGTCTATTAAGTAACAGGACCACCACCCTACAGAGGGTGGTGGTTACAAAACCTCTGCCTAGACAGGGGCAGTGATTACCAGGACCACTGGTTTGCACAGGGCGGTGATCCTGACCATTATGGACAGAAAACTAAATTCCAAACGAATAGCCCTTCTAAATTTGAAAAGGTGTTCATTTCTCTTCTCCTTCATGACCTTTCCCATTCTCTAGTGCATGGGGAGGACATAAGAAAGGCTATAAATACATGATTGTAGAAGTGTAGAAGATCATTGAAGCATGGGAGCAAGTGAGCAAGAAATCTTAGTGATGGGAAATTGTATGTTGTAGAAGAAAGGAGTGTTGAGACTGAGGAAAGCAAGTAACTGGAAAGGAAGTGTTGAGATATTATCTACTTCTCTTTCTTACTTATTGTAAATTATGTACCTGTTTATTTAAATTGGCCAATAGAAGTGGGAAGAAAGAGTAATTTCCCTTCACATACTGGTTGTTCCTCCATTGGAGGTTTTCTAGGATAAAATTGTTAGTGTTTGAGCTTATATTCTTTCCTTTACTACAATTGGTGATTCTAAGAACAATAGTAATTCATTCACTAGCTACCCTCTGTTATTTTCTAATAGAAAGTAAACAACAGTGATTAATTTGTGTTTTTTTGAATAATTCCAAAGTGAAGAGTTGTACAGATCATTTTGGTATCACAACTAACAAGTATCTAGGACTATGGTATTTGATTCTTGAATTTTTATGATAGTGACAAGATCAAAAAGGCGAAGAAGCTTTACCCTTGCGATCCACATATTTCTACAAAGAAGTGGAAATAGAGAATTCAGGGAGAAATAGAAGAAGAGAACTTGGTCTGTAGAATTGAGATTTAGGAGACCATGATGGATAGGATGTTTACAAGGAAAGAGTCACTTGTAGATTTGCAGAAGATAGCTTCCATCAAGCAAGACTCCATGGACTCGGTAGTTCGAGGCTTAGCCAAAATTTTTGGTAGGAGGCAAGGGTCACCATAAGGAAATTTATGGGGAAGAGCGATGAAGAAGAGACTTCTAACACAAGATAAAAGGTAAAATATGGACATACTCCTTTTAAAGTTGAGACTAAAGTCGAAATAAAAATATTTGAAGGAAAATTAGATGCAGAATTACTGGATAAATGGTTGAAAATAGTTTAAAAGTCTATTTTAGCATCCATAATGTAAATGAGGCACAAAGGATCACCTTTGCACATCTCAAAATGGAGGGACATGCTCTAGTTTTGTGGGAAACTCACCTAACTACTTGTGAAAAGAAGAAAGCACTCTATTATGAAGTCTTGGCAAGAATTTAAGGAATTACTTAGAGCTAACTTCTATCCTATTGGCCATAAAACTGACCAAAATATTAAATGGTAGTATTTTAGACAAGGCATTGGTCAAAGTGTGCAGGGACTATACTATAGAGTTTCGGAGGCAAACCATGTTGCTAAACATGGATTTGGAGGATGAGGATATTATGACCAAATAATTGGGAGGACTTCACACCCCACCTTCGAAGAAAAATTCATCTCCAGAAAGCCCAAGGATATCAATGAAGCATGTGTACATGCATACTACATAGATGATGAGAACAATCAAGGAGAAGTAGAGCCAAGGGGTAAATCAGTCAACAAATCTGTAGAAAAAGGGATTATGGGAAAACAAGTAACAAGAGTAAGTGCAAAGGGGAATAAAGCAAGCTGCCCACTTCTTTAAACACTTGTAAAGATCCCAAGAATTTTTGTAAGAATTTTGATATTAGAATGGTCATACTGACGCTACATGTTGGAAGTTGCATCCAGAGTTACATCTGAAGAACCAAACGAAAGGACTCCCAAGAAGTCCATGACAGCTGTAAAGATAAAAGGTGAGGTGGAAATCAAAGATGACTATGATGTAGATGAAAAGGCTTTGATGCATGGCCACCAACATAGACAACAAAGAGGAGATGAGTAGACTATTCTAGATCAAAATCCAGATCAAGATGACTAAGGTAAATGCTTGGATTGATATTGGTTCTTGGTATAATTTGATTTCTGAGGTTAGTTGTAAAAAATCTTGGTCTTGAGACTTACGAGCATCCACGCCCTTATCCTTTGGGTTTGGGTGAAGAAGGGTGTTGAAATTCAGGTAACAAGAAGAGATGTAAGGTCAAATTTGGGATAAATTCCCCGAATATATAGATGTTTTTGAAGCTGGCATTATTCCACGTGATGCTTTTGATGTGGTATTCAAGAGTCCTTACTTGTATGTGAGGGGATGATATCTTTATGAGAAGGGAAAACTGATACAGATGGGTCAAGGATGGGATCAACTACAACATCTGGGCACACCACCATAAGACACGGGTTACTATGGTAAGTTCTAACTAAGTAAAACAACCTATGTCAGTCTAAATCATAATAATTTTTGTTTTCTTCTTTGTTAAAGTATAAACAAGATGGGGTAGAAGTTTTAGAGATTTATATCCAGGGAAAACAAGATTTGGGATAGTATCATTCAGTCTTTTCAAGAATTATTTTAGGCTCCTAGTGGATTGCCAAAAAAATGGGAAGTAGTTCATGAGATTCAATTGTTGCCAAAGTCACCTCTACCGAACATCAGGTTGTATAAGAAATCCTTAGCTTGAGAGAACTGAAGTAAAAAAACAACTCTAGGAACTAATAGGCCAAGGGGGTGATATGTCTGAGCACCTCACCATGTAGTTCTCCTATTGTGATGGTGCCAAAGAAGGATGGTTCTTGGATAATGTGCATCAACTACCACACTGTTGAACAAGATCAGCATAAAGAACCGATATCCACTTCCCCATATAGATGATCTCTTCGACCAGATTTAACATGCCAATTTTTTCATGAAGTTGGATCTCAAGTCAGGATGAAGGAGGATGATATATGGAAGGATACCTTTAAAAATAAATAGGGTTTGTCATGAATGGTTAGTACTTCATTTTTTATTATGCAATGCACCTGCTACATTTATGAGATTGATGAATGATGTATTACAAGATTGCATAGATTCACATGTCATTATATACCTAGATGATATCTCAATTTTTTAGTGCCACATGGGAAGAAACATATAATGCATTTGTAGAAAGTCTTGCAAGTTCTTAGGGAGAAACAACTGCTTTGTAATATGAAGAATCATGAATTTTTCCAAATAGTCACTTGTCTATGTTGGGCACGTGGTTGGAGGACAAGAGCTATGATTGGATCCAAATAAGTTGGAAGCCATAAAAAATTGGCCAACACCAATAGGAGCCACATAGACTAGAAGCTTTGTGGGAGTAGTACAATACATGTAGAAGTTCATTCTGGGTTTCTCAAAAATTGCTAGCACCTATACACACAATGGCCACAAATAGTAAGGTTTTTGACTAGGGGTAAGGAACAAGACAAATCTTTTGAGTTATTGAAATACAAGATTAGTCATGCTCTTGTACTTGCTCTTCCTAGTTTGCAGCAGTCTTTTGAAGTAGAGACAAATGCCAGTGATTATGCTATGGGCACAGTGTTTTTTTATTATGGGTAAATGGTTTTGAAGGGGACTATACCCTGTGTACAAAAAGGCTCAAAAGCTAGATAACAAAAGAAGAAAAACCAGTCCTAGATATGCCAAACATCATAAACTAGGAGGCTCAACAGGCCAGATAATACAATATAGGTAAAAAAATAGGATCAAGACAGATAGAGATCCGAATAAGAGAAAAAAGAGACAAAACACAAACAAGAGGGAACCACCACTGGTCATCCCAGCCAAAAAACAACAACAACTTCATCGCCAGTAAATAACAATAGGGGCACCACATCACTTGATAGCTCGGTCAATCTTGGCCTTAATCGTTTAGAGCGAGATGAAGAACGCAATGGCCATGGCCCGGGATGGATCTTTCAAATTTTCCTGGGAGATTACAAGATCTATGTTCTCCATGGAACACCAAATATCCTCAGTAATGCTGCTGAGACTACAAATACTCTGCACATGTTGCTTTATAAAATTATAGATACTTTTAAGAGTTGAGAGGATACAGTCATTACGCCCTTTTACATTGCCAAGCCTGACATCTAGAGAGAGAAGCTTCTTGAATATTTCAGCAGTGATATCATCTTATTCAGGTTTGCAGCTTCCATTTTCCCTTTGTTTTATCCATATCTCTAATAACACTCTTTAGGTCATGAATCTCCTTTTCCATGTTTTCAACCCTGACCAACAGGTCCGCATCTTTAGATTCCTCCACCAGATTACTAATGTGAATTAAATTCTCTGCAAGTTCTAGATCTTTATGGCTTCTTAAAACCCTCTGTGAAGGTGGCAGAGGGGACCCTTAGCTTTCATCTCTTTCATTTTCCTACTGGTGGTAGCAATTTCAAGTTTCCTATCGGGAAGAGGGGGAATGGAGGTAGGGGGGAGTAGGCTAGGGGCAGGAGTAGGTTGAGCAGTGGTAGTGAATGAGAAGGATCAACCCTTAGTGAAGAGGAACTACCCTCAGTGTGATTTTTCACCTCCAGTACAAATTTCTCCAATGAATTCAACAAATAATGAGGGATAATATATGGTAAGGTTTCTACGAAAGTGATTAAGGAAAATTAAGTGCTTCTGGGGGATAGTGACAAATATCCCCTCCAAAGTAACGTACCTTACCATCATCCCTTGCAATCTCAGTGAAGGGATCTAGAATAGATCCTATTTTGATGCCAACCATCATAAAATCCATATTCTCCCCCCTCATCGAGAAACTTCTTAGCCTCCACCTCTCTGTCCACGCACTTGTTGAAGAATTTGGTTCCATCTAGACTGAGCCTGGGTAACCTGGGAAATTAGCTCCTCAGAAATCTCAACCTTGATATTATTGTACTCCACAACGTGATTCCCTCCATCCATTCATGAATTTTATTGAAAGATACTGATCAAAACATTGAATTTTTTTCAATAAAATTTTGTAAGACCCCCCTTTTTGCAAATAGTTCCAGAGAACCGTATCATTTTTTCCATGCTGGATTATGGGTGGGCTCAGTCTTGCAAGTTGGTCCCCCCCATTTTTCTTGTGATGTTTCTACTTCTCTCAACGGTAAAAATTTGAAAAACTATATGATTAATCCTCTGCTCTGCTTTTGAAGACCTCCCAAATGTGCGGAAAATTGTAATCATTAATCCTCACTTTGCAATTAATTAACTGCTCCTTACCATTTTCCCTACATCTATTAATGATTACGCTCTAATTCATGCAAATATTTTATGATGTCATCACTTTGCAATTAATAAACCACTCCTTAGCATCTGCCCTACATCTATTAGTGATTACACTCCAAATCATGCAAATATTTGATGATGTCATCACTTACTTTAGTAGGAAGAGTGTCGCCCATCAACCAAGTTTGCAATGTATTATTTACCCCAATATTTTCTAGACCATATGCTACACTATTTTCCTTCCCGGTAGGTATGTTTGATTTCAAAATTATCAAAACTCTTGAAAATATCAATAGCTTCAGCTATAAAGTCCCTGATTGACTAGCTTGGAGGTTGTTTTTGGTTTTAACAGATTGATGATGTTCATCGAATCACCCCTCAATTATAATATTTGGAGATATTACAATCTCTAGCTAACCTTATTCCCCAAAGCACTGCTAGAGCTTTTGAGAAGTGATCTTGGTTCTCCTACCCGTTTTTTCTAGAAAAACTAGCAACAAAATAGCCTCTGTGATCTCTAATGACTCCACCTCCTCCTGAATCCCCAGGGTTGCCTTTTGAGGCCCCATCAAAATTCAACTTGTGTCATGCACTGGGAGGCTAAATCCATTGGACAGTGGATCTATTGATACTACAGTTATTCTTATTCAAAACAGTGCCAATGTTCCCAGCAAACAGAATGTGCTCTTCTTCC
Source organism: Taxus chinensis (assembly GCA_019776745.2). Classification (NCBI taxonomy): domain Eukaryota; kingdom Viridiplantae; phylum Streptophyta; class Pinopsida; order Cupressales; family Taxaceae; genus Taxus; species Taxus chinensis. Next base: position 582,313,903 of record CM034153.1, read on the forward strand.
ATAGGGTAAAGTCTATTTTTAGGGGGTTTAAATATTTCAATGATGTCTTTTATAGCAATGATAATTTCTTTGTAAACTTTTTTACATATCTTTCTAGTATTCCTGAAAATGGCATCATTTCTAGCTTTCTAGACTCGCCACATGGGTGTGATGGAGAACCAGTTGACATAATCTCCTCACCACATAGTGCTTGTAAGGAGAGGTTCCATTTTTCCCCAGGCCTGTAGACAAGTATGGGGAAAGATCCATTCCTGATTGAATTTTTCAAAAATAAGATGCCAAATTTTGGAAGTATACTTACAATGAAGAACTAGGTGTTTGATGTCTTCTACTTCCTCTTGACACATGCAACATCTGTTAGGCATGATGTTGCTTCAAGGAGGTAAACCTGTATGTTATCATTCTGAAACCTTCACTTCAGTAGTTAAAGGATATTCAATATATGATAAAGAAATGTATGCACTAGTTTCAAGCAATAAAAAAAATCAAAAAAATATTTGTTGGGTAAAGAAACTATTGTGCACATGACTACAAACCTCTCCAGTATTTGCAAGCATAGTCTAAATTTCAGCAGGCGAGGCACTACAAATAGATGGGGGTTTCATTAGCTAGTTCCATCTAGTGATCAAAGTACAAGAAGGGTAGTACAATTTTTTTTTGAAGACATGTTGTCTAGGCCACGCACACAAGAAAATTTCTCCTGTTTGGAAACTATCTCTCAGGTTGAGCCCTTCACTAAGGAAGCTTACGGAGAAGCATATGCCCAAGACAAAAACTCTGGGGTAACATTTCAGAAGTTGTAGTCCCAAGGGGCTGAAAAGAAAGGGATTGAAGACTATTATCTTAAAAATGGGCTGCTCTAACGATGGGGGAAACTTTGTATGCCTAAAGAAGAAAGACTTCTATTGATGAGGGAATCACACCACCTCGAAAGTAGCGGCACATTTTGGTGTTGCTAAGACCCTAGCCGACTTGCAAAGGTATGTATATTGGCCCAACATGCAAGAAGAAGTATCAAAATTTATTCGTAGATGTAAACTTTGTTGTACTAGCAAGCCTAAAATTAGGAAGGAAGGTTTGTATATGCCTTTACCAATACCTACTCATCCATGGGAGGAAATTTCTATGGATTTTTTAGGAGGTGTTATCCAAAATTCACCCCTCAAGGTAATTTTAATAACATGCATCAAATTATTCAGTCCCGAGCAAGTAGATTGATTCAAGGCCAGAAATCATGTTTTTGGGGCCCCCTCGGCTTCTCTCTAACTCTCGCATCCAAGAAGAAATCCCAACTAGTTGAGAAAATGGAAAAAAAATGCAAAAAATAAGGTTGCAGGACTATTTTAAAGCATTTCGGGTTTGAAGGGTTCGGGTCGTACTGAGGTTCGTCGTACCAAGCTTGGGGCCGGAAAAAACGAAGAAAATCAGCTAAGTCAGAAATTTTTTTCCCAGGTGGTCCGCGAGACAGTTGGGACATCGGGATGCGAGGGACGCAAAAATCTGAATCGGCCGAAAGTAGGGAAAATCATCAATTTTTTGTTTCGCGCGGTTTGGGACAGCCGGGACAAAAGTACGCGCGGGGCATGAATCGGCCGATTTTCCGCAAGACGGTCCATTTTGGGCAGTTTGGAGATTTTCGTCTGGGATAGTTGGGACAAAGGTACATGCGGGACGTGAAAAGCCGAAACGGCCGAAGGCAAAGAAGAAAAGTCAACATTTGACCCGTGAAACTTCAAACGGCCATAACTTTTGACTCCAAGCTCCGATTTTCACAAAATGGGACTTTCTGGATTTCTTATTTTTAATAAGGGTAGACATATTTAATTAAAATAAACATATTCAGCTCCAATCAGTTAATGCTCATTCTCGTCAAATGACAGAAAACGCCTGCCAGACCCAAAACAGCTGCCCGCACTCAGAAGGCCGTAACTTTTGCATTTCTCAACGAAATCACACAAAAGTTATACCGTTGGAATCGTGGCTTCAAGCCCGATGCATGGAAATAAATAAATTCTAGATTTGATGATATATTGATCAATATTTTTTATAAAACGTGATTGGGTTCATAACAATGTTTTATTTGGTAGTTGGGAGTGCAATTAAGAGGCATGGTCACCATTCTTTCTCTGCTGCAGCACCTGGGACAGTATGGGGAGCCTTTTGCAAGTAATATAAAATCATTTTACTCCATTCAATGCCTCTTGCAAGTGGTTGAAGGACATATTTCAAGATTTCCATTTTCCCTTCTATCTCTCTTCTCATTTTTCTATAAATTGGAGTGTTGGGCTCATTGTAAAGGAGGGGGGTAGTCTTGTAGCAAAGCTCTGCCAAAATTGCTTTGTGAAGCCAATGTGTTGTAGTCCTTGTTGTAGACTCCTTGCATGGTGATCCAGACCCTTATAGTGTAACCGATTGAACTGTGCATATCATGAAGCAATAAAATATAAGTTTGTGGATGTATATTCCCCTGCTGTGTTTTCTTGCATTCTTCTTGCCCCTTCAACCTTGATTATAAGAATATTGTGTCTATTATTATGTTCACACAGGGATCCATTATCATTGTGTCTGTTTGAAATATTGTAGTGAATGCATTTTGCTAGATTATGGAGAACTGTCATCACGTCTTCTAGTGTGCACTTTACTTCTGTGTAGGCTTTTATTTTATGCATTCTCTCTCCCTGGTCCCTTGGAAATTTAGATCAGAATAGTTAGTTTCCCCTGCATTAGAGTAGATTGTGGTAGGTAGTTTAGGAGTAAGAACCAGCTTTCTCTGGAGGTCTATCTCAAGTAGCAAGTCCCACAACTTGGAGATAGTACCCATGTTATCCAACCACACCATGAGTTCAAGTATATGCACTTGTATAGATAGAGGGGTGCTGTGATTTGGTCATAACATGAGGATTACCTATGTCCATGACTATCTCTATGTTGTTGTGGATATATTTAATAAAATGTGTATTCTTATGGCATGTAAAAGGACATGAAAAGCGCATGAGACAGCAGATATTTTCTTTGCTAATGTGTGGGTGCATTTTGGTTTGCCAAAGTCTATTGTCTTTTATAGGGATTCTAGGTTCTTGGGGAATTTTTGGACTACTTTGTGGGACAAGATGGATACTAGGTTACAAAGGAGCAGAACTTTCCATCCACAGACAGATGGATAAACAAAGGTGGTAAACAAGACTTTGGTATAGTTGATCAGAGGGTATAACAGTAAGTACGTAAGGACTTAGGATGAGTCCTTAGCCTACATTCAACGTTCCTATAATTGGGCAGTACACACATCCACTATGAAGTCACCATTTGAATCATGCTTGGGATATCTACCTTCAAATCTGTTAGACATAGTAGTTGGACAGTAGGATGAGGAGGAAACATGAGACACAGAGGTGACTAGAGCCAACATGTTCATTGAAAGGATCTAGAAAATCCATCTCAAGGTTAAAGAATAGCTAGAGAAATCTCAAGCGAAGTACAAAGCTAGGCATAATCAGCATAGGAGGGAACACAAGCTTCATGTTGGAGACAAATTTTGGCTTTAATTGAGCAAGGAGAGACTACAAGGTCAAGCACAGAAGCTCAAGCCACTACGATATGGAACCTTCACCATATTGGAGTAGGTTGGGGAAAATGCTTTCCGACTTGATTTGCCATCATTCATGATGATGTACTCTATAGTAAACTACGAGAACTTACACCTATATGATCCATCCATGTTGGATGAAGATAAAGAACTATAGTTGATACCTTCCATTGAGCATTGTGTCTTGAACTCACGAGGCGAATTGGAGGAAGATGTAGTGCTATAGCAGAAGGTCAAAGAGACTAGAAAAGGTCAACAGGAGTCTTGGTAGATTGGACTGAAAGGGAAGACACCAAGGTAGGCCCAGTGGTACTCAAAGGAGCAAGCGAGGGAATTTTTCCCTCATCTACTCCCCCACTAAGCTTTTGTGGGACCAAAATCCTCCTAAGAAGGGGAGGTGCGATCCATAAGGATCTGAAATAACTCTACTTCATCAAAAACAGTCAACAAAAAGAAGGAAAATAATGAAACAAAGGTTTTATCTGTTAAGTAACAGGACTACCACCCTACGCGGGAAGACCTCTGTTTCATTGTTTTCCTTCTTTATGCTGAATGTTTATGATGAAGTAGAGTTATTTTGGATTCTTATGGATCACCTCCTTCCCAAAACCCCTTATCCTCCATCTTATACTAGCTTATCCACTTTAGGATTTTAGAGAATATTCACCCAGATCCCAACCAAGTCACACTCAGGGAACCTCCCATTGACTCCAAAGGATATTTGGGAATAGTTATACATGACAACCTTTAATGTTTCCCGCCACCAGCCTATCATTATCATACCACCATAATGAAGAAAAATATTTTCCATATCACCTATATTGAAAATAAATCTTTCATATGTGAGTAAATGGGATGTAGCCAAAAGGTTTAACATGGAAAAACATTCCTTAAATATGCAGACATTTACTCAATCCTTGGTGACTTGCTTCACATAAATAATCGATATCAATTTAATTCCCACTCATGCCTATTGATCTGGGATGGATATATCATTTATGGAAACATGATTCTACAATACATGTCAGCCATGGAAGCATTTTTATTTAAGTGTGGCACAATGGACCACAAATTTACCATCCAAATCCCACCAAGTTATGTCTACCTTGTTTCTATTAACAAGCTTACTTTCATGTCTTCCACATCCCTAAAATCAAGTCCTTCCATTGAATAACTGACCCATTTGGGTGAATGTTTCCAATTATCACGCCGAAATGAAGGGTTTATCGAACATGTCTTCATTGTGCCAAATGAGGGGGTCGGTCCTTCAGATAATTCCTCTCCAGCTAATATAAATTCATCCTTCTTGAACCGATTATATGAGATATGTGCTTCATTCCCTCTTTTTCAGACTCTTCACTTTAACTTAATCCACTCAGAATACCACCTAAAAACAAGACATTTGAAACATCAATGGCTCCATCACTGACCATACATCCATGATAACGAATGACATGTGAAGAATTAATACTATCATCCTTCCATATTGACTGTAGAACTGCCTACAACAATCCCATCGAATGCACTAGAAAAGAAAGGAAAAACTTATGGTTTGAATACAAATGATAGAGAAAAGCGGATTTCAGCCTTGGAAAATATTGTGGCTGAAATTTGAGCCACAACGAACACCTAGGATTTTACATCCAAGAAATAGAGTATCGCCAAAGATGACACACCTAGTGATATAGCTACATCTATCACAGTTTAACGCCCTAAATCTCATAGGATGAAAGCTTATAGAAGAGGAGGACTCCACCTTTCTGAATGGGTGAACTTAGTCAAGAAAAAGAGGGAGTTTACCGAAATTCTTAATGGACTGCAGGTGGATATTCCTGAGCTGTTTGAGAAGGGAATGTCATTGAGGCTGGTGGGGGACATTTAGTTCATCTTCAATGCTATGGCCCATGAATATTTCATTCAATGCAGGGACTAGTTACTGAAGCTTTCACCAATCATTTTGGGTGAAATTTTGACTTCTTTAAAATTGACCTCTTTTTCCGCAATGAAATAGTTTTTATTTTGGTTATTTCATTCATGTATATATGTATCTTTAAGGTAAAGAACCCTTGTAATAGAACCACCATTATTTTTACAAAATACATTATTTTGAACTATCTATTTTCTTAGTTAATGCATGATATATGTTTCTTTCTTTTGTTATAATCACTGAAACATATCATTTATTTGCATGTTTCATCTATATTGTACTATAAAATAAAACTTAGAAAATAAATCTTTTCATACAACACTCACCATTACACGAAATCCTTCCACATAACTACATATCACCCTGAGAGAGAACCAAATTCCCGCTTCCTAATTACTCTCAAGTTCTTTCAAACGAAAAAGACTAAGTTCCTTTCCTTCCTTTTAATGCACGTCAAAGAAATCATAGACATATACCCAGTTTCCATCCATTTTCTAACCGGGTGCTCGGGCCCGTAGTAAGTACTTGTACTATTCCAAAATATGGCAGAATGTAAACGTCTCCACGGGATTCCATTTTTTTTAACATTACGAGTTGAACAAATATATCCCTTTCGACTTCTAGCGCAAACTACTATTTTGAACTTTGCTGGGCGCGAACCGTATCTTGACACCTCCCTTCCTTTATTTATCAACACGGGTCTACAATCCTAGCCTAGACATTCAAATAAAATATGATGTTCCCTTAATTTAATCACATGTTCTCTAAGATACTTCCACGATTTCAGGCACTAAAAGAATCCGTCACTTTCCAAGCAATACTAAAATTACGCATTAAACAAACCTAAGTCCCCAACCATACAACAAAGAATTCACTTCCCCATACCTTAAACTCTGCAACAATACCAAAACCTGGATAACAACATGAAACCATGCAAATACTTAAGTTTCCGCTAACGAGAAGGGTTTACAATGGAGACTTATATTTGAATTACAAGTACCCAATGCGCATCCAAAATGGAAATAAGAATACATCGAGTAACATGAAAATGAAATGAATCTAAACAAATACGAGCTCCAACAAGTAGGAAATGAACTCGAAGAAAGGGAGCTAGTCATAAATTTGATGGTTTGTGTAGTCAAAAACAAGATTGTAAGAAGAATGGAAGGTCATGAACTAATAAAATTAAGAAATATTGGTGTCAAGCAACTAAGTCATAGGATGAATGTGTTCAAGCACATTTTTGAGTTTGGAAGGAAGATGTGATTAGAAATTTAACTCTTAGAATGCTTGAGGTGGATTTTTGAAACCAAGAAGTCTTAAAGGGAATCAACAGGAGTTTGTGAAGTTTAAAAATCATCATACAAATCCTAAAGTGATTAATAAAGCAAGAAATGTGTGCATACTACCTAACTGGATACATACAAAGACTTTTATACTTAAATAAAATCCGTGAATGTAGAGTAATTAATGGGTTGGAGAGGAAAGAAGAAATTCAACGAGTGAACGGAATTTATTGTAACAATTTGTAGATAAGGTGAAAATTTAAAGATTAGTACAATGTTAAAGGATTGTGAAGGTCGAGTTACTAGAAAAGGACAGAGGTTTCCGCAAAGAAAGCCATTAATGAGGTGTTAGGGAAATTGTTTAAAATATTAGTAAGGATGAATGAATATTTGAAAGGGGTTGAAGGACTACGATAATTCATTAGAATTAGAAGTACAATAGGATTTTGCTAAGATTGAAACAAAGAGTAGCATTGAGAAGCCTAATAACAACAAGAAGTAAAGAAAATTGTTTATGGGAGACCTAAAATGGAATTATAAGAAGGAGATAAATTAGTATGAAAGGGAAGAAAGGGTGAAAGTAGTTAGCAGAGGTTAAAAGGAACTCAACAAAGGTAAAAGGGAAGTGGTGTAACAAGGTCTAGAAGCAAGGAGGTGTCATAAGGAAAGACAAGATCTAAGGAGAAAAACATACAAATCTGGAAAAAGGAAGGCTAAGGACAAGATCTAAGGACCCTTGATATAGGTTTGTACAAGTTTGAAATGAATGATGAAATGCATTTCTGAGACTAAATCAGTGGAAAAATACAAAACTTTTGGAAAGAGTCTAGGAAACTTAGGCAAAGCGTAAATGACCTATTTGAAGAGATCCTATTACTAAGGAACTCCATGTTCTATATGGTATTCAATCTTGAGACTTTACATGTTGTTAATACATTGGAATGAGTGTCTAAAGGTGTTGAAAGTGAAATGAGAAACCTCAAATATTGGGAGATATAGGTTAAGATACAGTCCAATAGGGCTAGTAAAGTAAGAAGTTAAAGAGAAGGTTATAGAGTGATTACAAGGTAAAATAAAGTAACTAAGAGTTGAAACCTAGGGTAATTAATGAAATCCTTAAATATAATTAGAAAGTGCAATTAATTTGTGTTGTGTAAAAAACATTAGTTCTAACCATGATCGTGGCAGTAGACATTTGCTCAACAAACTAAGAAAGGCAGACATTTCCATTGGATAAGCTATGTGATACTCTTGAATGGTTTTAATCGCTTTAAGGTTGGATTATCACTAAATGATAAGTAAGAATAGGGTGTATGCATTGGATAATATTAGGAAGGCTAGAATCAGGATTTTTACATGTTGGAAGAAGCTCATAAAATAGAGTAGGAAACCAAGATGAAGGTCAATTAATATAAAAAATATTTTGAATGAATTGTAAAATATGAAGTTAGTTTCCATGTAAATACTTATATTATGAGTAGAAAAACCTATAAATACTATGGGGTTTAAAATATTGAAAAATAATAATTTAGACATATAATAATAAACAACATAAATAATAAAGCACATAAATATTATCGTGTTTATTAATAATAAACAACCTAAATTATTTCAAATTATTTATTTCCAAACTTTCAAAATATATATATATTCCTAATGATATAAATTTCATCATTTTATAAGGTCCACATGGAAAAATGGGAAAAAAAACATAAAATCACAAAAATTTGATAGTAAATAACTATCAATATACCTGAAATTGTAATCTAATTAGTTAAGATGATGGCTATATATAAACCACTATCTTGTGCATATTTAAAAAACTATTATATATATTTATTCATAATTTTTCATGTTATATCAGGAACAATTAACATCGACACACCTTTACGTTATAATTATCTATCAAATATATGCATAGAGATAGCAATATCTAGATATCTATTCAATAAATATTTATAAATCAAATAAGTGATTATTCACTTAAAGGAAGTTCTTAAATTATAAATCTAAGAAGTTCTGAAATTCCTTATTATAATAAAAATTTAGCTCTTTTACATTTAGAGGGTAAAATGATAGCTTGAAATTTACATTGCAAATAAGGTCTATGACTTACCATGTCCACCATTTATTGCATTGCCACATCAGTGATCAGATAAAAATGTTTCGTTGCATCACCCTTTCAATGAGACAAACTAAAAAATACAAACTTTTCATTACAATAGTTTTATGAAAAAAACTACAAATTAAAATTTACAAATTTTGTGATCATTTGTATTTACCTCAGCTTGCTTTCTGTTGGATCGATTCATTTCTAATTTTTATTCTAAATTTTTCATATAGATGCAGCAACATCATGTCATCCTCATAAATACATATTGCATTATTACAAATATTATTTAATAATTCATGAACAATTTTTTAACTAACAAAACTAAATATAAAACAAATAACTTATCTGATCACATTCACCTTTACTAGTTCTCTTGTGAACAACCCCCTCCACTTCTACATCCATCTCACCCTCCTCGCCCTGTGAAGACAATGGCATATAAATTTTCTAAAATAGATAATACTTATGTATTGAAAATGAGAAACAAGTTAAATGAAACCATTACTCAGTAAACTTACCATGATTTTCTTCTTTTCTCTCAAAGCTAATATGTCTAACCTCCTCTTAGTCCTTGTAGTCTCCAAATCATACACCCTCATCGCATCATCAAATTATTTCTTTGAGATTCTGCTAAGCTTGACAAATGATGTATTTCTATCCCTCCTTCATATGCATTATATCACTCGCCGCCTTTACAATAGAGAGCGAGTACACAACAAACCCTCAATGTTTTCCTCTGTCTGATCCATGTATTTCCTCTACTTGTCAGAGGCATGCTGAGGATACTTGCTAGTAAAATTTCTCCCTTTCCTCTCAGGGGGAACATGAGAGAGGGAATGGGCATCTTCACTATGGAGGTTTAGCCTCTCTAACTCATAACATTTTTTGTCACAACTGGGGTTCTCGTAATAGTAAAGTATGTGGTCCCCACAATGTTCCCTCTTATAGTAAAGAGAAGCCTACTCACCAACATCATATAAAAAGTTAAACACTAATGGAAATAAATGAAATTTTGTTTACAAGTATTAATTTTATTAATTTACCTCCTCAGCAATAATATCATCCTCCGCATGACATGGAGAAGGAACATTGGGTGCATTCTCTTGCAATCAGCATTCCAAATATAACGTTGTGAGTCATAAAAACTTGTTAGGAACACACATACACAATAAAATATAATACAATTAAAGTAAGATAGAAAATACAACTTTAAATTAAGGTAATTTTACCTCCTCTATAGTTATATCCACATGAATATGTGACAACAAACCAATGTTCATTGTAACCGCCTCATCGTCCTTCACTCCACAATCCATACCATGTAAAAGATAATTACTAACATAATAAATAATACCAAAGTCCAACAAATTTTAATAAAACAATGTTATAATGATTACTAGATAATGTACACACACGTATTGAAGAAGATATCTGATGGTACGATGCCAGCCTCTGCCGTTTTGATCTTCTAATGGAAGGCCTAGGCATTAGTGCCTGAAATAAGATTACATTAATTACTTAAAAAAATATTTTCGACATAAAATATAATACAATTATTTATTTTTCAATTGTAGAAATGGAAAAGGTAATTGAAAATCTTGTATTCTTACTTGTGATGAAGATGTAATGTCTGTAAAATATGATAGCAACACTCGCTAAATAACAAAAAATCACAAACAGCCATAATTAAACTTAACAATAAAAAAATGGATAGATATAGTGCCTACATTTATTTTAATAAGAGTACACACCATAGAAAATTATGATGTCTCTAAGGTTTGACTATTTTGCGATAACATTCATATTATATCTCCAACGGGCCACATTATTCCTGCAACAAAAAATATAGAACTACCATTCCACATATGCGTCATAGATAGTACGAATTAATCCATTAAATAATTACAATCATAATTGTCCATAAGACAAAAAGGACATAAACTGCATACATATATCATATTACAATTTCATCCATGGAAAGTGATAACAACACTACAACTTCTTCATTTATAGTGTCCTTAGGCATTTAACATACATCCAACCTACCTCTATTAACTTTTTCATGTACATATGAACATTTCACAAATTTAGATAAAATCTCTAGCACTTGAATCTGAATAATAGAAATATTTACATTGTTACATTGGTATATGACATTCAGTTGATTCACAACAAGCATATCATAATAAAACACACCAAATTCTCTGAAGTACATGATATAACTATTCCTCAAGACCCAATATCAAGGTGTTATACTTAGCCTGGTGGACGGTCATTGTGATATCTCCCAAAATGGTGCCTCTCTCTACTTTCATCCTCCCATCAGTTTCATATAATAGGAATGATGAACATGTAAGATTTTTCAAGGTATTGGACACTTCCTGAATTTACAATCTCAAAATGGCAACCATGTTTACCTTTATAATGGAAAAAAATATATCATAAGCAAAAGACAACATGTTTTTTTTTTCATATTGAACACCACAAATTTAAAATTTTCAATAAAACTATCAGCATTCCAAGGCATCTGAATATATATATATATATATATATATATATATATATATATATATATATCTGTATATATCTGTATATATATATTATATATATATATATATATATATATCTGTATATATATGTATATGTATGTATGTATGTATGTATATGTATATATGTATATATATATATGTGTATATGTGTGTGTGTGTGTGTGTGTGTGTGTATACATACATACATATATAATATATATGTATGTATATATATGTATGTATGTATGTATATATATATATATATGTATGTATATATATGTATGTATATATATATATATATATATATGTATGTATGTATATATATGTATATATGGTATGTATATATATATATATATATATATATATATATATATATGTATATGTATACACACACACACACACACACACACACACACACACATATATATAATATATATAGACATATTTTTTTTGTGTTAGTTGTGGTAAAAACCATTTTTCTTGTGTTTTCTATGGTATACACACTATGGTTTTGTGTGTGTATGATGATACAAATGAAAATGAATTTTTTTTATGTTCTACTACACATTGCATGGTATGAGTAGTGTATAAAATATTTATATTAAATAAAGAGGGAGGGGGAATAAATATGATCACATTTCCTAAGATTTTGTTGAATAAAAACTTATAGGGAAGAGATAATGGAGGGAGGGGGGATAAATATGATCTCTATTGCCCCCAAAGTTATTCGAAGAAAAACTTATAGAGAAGATATAACAGAGGGAAGAGGGGATAAATATGATCCCTATTTCCCAAAATGTTGCGAAGATAAACATATAGAGGAGAATAATGTAGGGAGAGGGGATAAATATGATCCCTATTTCCCCAGTTGTTGTAGATGAAAAAACTTATAGTGATGAAATGTATTTGAATTGGGTTTGGTTAGACCTTGTTAGAAGTGAGAAAAAGAGGAGGAACCCGTGCTTAGAGTGGAAGAAGCAAAGGAATGGGGAAGATTTGGAAAATGATAGGTAAAAATTAGTTAGAATGGAAACAAAAAGATACATGGAGAATATGTACAAGTATACTTATACATATGCATATTTAATGGTTTCACATACCTAGACAATTGTACTATCATATTGGAGTTTTGTTTATTATATAAACGCTATGTGTATACCACAAAAGATAGAAATGGATGATGCATGTAAGGCATTTTATGGTGTATCATATAGGGGTCATACAATCTTGTCTTAGATGGAAAATAAATGATTGGGTTGTAACACATGATGTGATTATACTTTATGTGAAAAAACATTTAAACATCGTAATAGGATACTAGTAGTGAAATTCTATGGTATACACATGATGTGAATGGGTTATACTAAATCAACACCATGGAAGCAGAAATGGGTCCTACACATGGCCATTTCATGTATGACATCTTTTATGGCATCTAATGATCTATCATATGGGAGTCATATATACATACGTATATGTATATTTGTACACACATGTACATATATATGAATATACATATGTATACACACATATAAAAATGTGTGTGTGTGTGTGTGTGTGTGTGTACAAGTATATATATGTATGTGTATGTGCATGAATATATAGGTGTCGCAAACACGCCTTAGGATATCCTAGAGATAGGATTACATGACCCACATCTATATCACATGATCCCCATCCATATACACCATGCATATACATCACAGTTTTGTAAACAATTGCATGGTAGTGTGGCATGATACTTCTCAGATCAAAATGTTGCCACCAAAATCCATCTACAGGAAAGGGACACGATTTGAGGTGAGTTGATACATTGTGCATGAGATAAGTATCTTAGCAAAGGGATCACATGACCCCCATTAGATACACCATAATATGTCATACATGCATCACCCATTTCTATCCTATAATGGGATTTGACACCTACATATTCATATACTCACATACACATATGTATACATATAAATATACATGTACACACACACACACACACACACATGCATTTATATATGTATGTGTATACATATCCATACCCATATACAAATATGTATGTACATATATGTACAAGTATACATATACATATGTAATGGTGTCACATAATTGGATGTTTGGATTATCATATGATATTGTTGTTTGTTATATAGAGACTCTTTGTATACCACATAAGAAAGGAATGACTGATGCATGTATGACATTGTATGGTGTAACTTATGTGGGTCATATGATACTGTCTTCAATGGCGAATACATGACTGGGTTTTTTTACTTTGGCTAGTGCATATATTCTTGTCTTGGCTGGCTAGCCAATGAATATGTTATCTATACTCTTCTCTTCATTGTTTTGATTTAAACATGATTACACTTGTCATAATTTTTCTTTGTTTAAATGCTCTGTGTGGCACCATAATCAGAAAAATAGGTAATCATTGCATCTTGTGCCCACTTTAATCAACCATCATGTGACTTTGAAAATAATTAACATGTGAACCTATTGTTTGTCTATTTATTATAACATTTTTTATTGCTAGTATTTGTATTGTAGTTAAAGTTTGATTCCTTTGCTAATTTTTACTTCCTTGTTGAATTACTGGATTATAATTTTTATTTAATCTCTGTTATTTTATGTTTACAAAGCATGATCATAAACTAGAAAATAGACATATAGAAATCTATAACATCCTATTATTATGCTCCTTAATTTCTATTTCAGCACATTCATTGACTAGCCAACTAAGACAATTGTATAGACAGATTTTTATCCCTATTTCCCTAGAATTTGTGGAACAAAAATATATAGGGAAGAAATAAGGGATGGAGGGGGGGGATAAATATGATCCCTATTTCCCAGATGTTGTGGAATAAAAACTTATATCAAAGAAAGGATATAAATATGATCTAGACAAGATCAATGTATAAATGTTCTATATAAAATGATAAGGAAAGGCAATCTTGCATCATATCAAAGAAATAAGGAATGTGAAAACATATAGAATGAGAATTGAGATTGAGATTAGCTACATTTGCATTGAATGCATAAAGATAGGATTGATTCTCAATTTAAGAAATGCCACGATCAATAACCTTAACAAAGATATCAAGTAAGAATAGGTTCAAATGTTAAGTATTTTCAAAGTCGCGTGGTGGTTGAATAAAGTAGGAAGAAGATGCAGTGAATACTTGTTATTTTCATCTTGATGCCACATGGAACATTCAAATAAAAAAAAAATTATGACAATTATAATCATGTTTAATTCAAACAAACCAAGTAAGCGAAGGTTGTGTGCACATGTATGTACATGTACATGTATATGTATGTATAAGTATGTGTATGTATTCGAGTAGGTATCATAGCACATTCATTGACTAGACAAAAAATCAAGATTACAAAATTTTTTTTTATCTCTCTTACGTTGTATACACACAGTGTGTATATGACACACAAAAGTACCACATGATAATACAAAGGACCAGGTCTGTGAGACATATACATATACATATGTATATGTATACTCGTACATATGTGTACATATATATGGATATGGATATGCATATGTGTGAATAAACATACATATGCAATTACATATACATACATACATATATATATGTGTGTGTGTGTGTGTGTGTGTGTGTGTGTGTGTGTGTGTGTGTGTGTGTGTGTGTGTGTGTGTGTGTGTGTGTGTGTGTGTGTGTGTACGTATGTGTATTTATTCAAGAAGGTATCACATAACATTCATTGACTGGCCAACAATGTCAAGAGTATTGACATTTTTTATCTCTCTTCCTTGGTATACACATAATGTCTATACCTCAAAAAATACTACCATATGATAATACAAAGGTCCAGGTATGTGAGACATATACATATGTATATGTATACTCATACATATGTGTACAGATATATGTATATGGATATGCATATCCATGTATAAACATACATATGAAATTATAGATATATATGTATATGTACATGTATATGTATATGTATCTATATGTGCGTTTACTTATTGGAGTAGGTATCACTGATTAAACTAAAATAAAATATAGTATTATAATCTTATGTGATGCAAAGTGGTAAATAACAAATAAATAAAGTAAAGGAAGTTACCCAAACAACTAACAAAGTAAAAATGTAAAACCCTAATGTGCAAGTAGAGTTAGAAAGTTATTATCTGATTCGATGAAGGCACTGTCCTATGTCGTAGAATAAATTGCATGAACCAAATTAAGGAAAAAACACACAGAAGCTCTAGAAAGCATAGATCTGGAAAATTCAGCTAGACTAGGATGTCGGGAGAGGTATAGGGGTGCCTGTGGATACCCTAGTCTGAGTTATGCGTTCCCTAGTCTGTGAAAGATATCTACAAATCTCCACTAAGGTGTCATTAGATGTTTGTATGCCTTTTCCTCTTATCACACTAGTTTTGTTGAACTAGGTTGTATGTCGCTGAAAATAAATGATGAAGATGACACTTGTAAAACCCTAAGAAAATTACCAAACCCATACAAAAATAAATATGCATCTAAAGGGGTTGGATTGTCCTCAAAAACAAAAATTGTTGACTTAATAACTTAGTATTGCACTGCATATCAGACATGATGTACTTCTATGTGTGTGTGTAATCATGCCCTAGGTTCTCTTGTGTCATTTGCACTTTGTGAATGAAAGTAGCGAGAAATAACTATGTTGAAATGTAATAAAATGGTGGATGGAATAGAATAAACTTCACTCCTATGAAGTATGATGCAGATAAACTAGCCTTATGCCTTGTAATGGAGCTAGATGGGTGCAAATGGAGCCTTTGTTTGATGCAACCTTAGGTGATGATATTAGTGCTTAGTGCTTGATCCCTCATTATATGGTTATTTTTTTCTAAATTTGTAATTAACCCCAAAAAGGCCAAATGCAAAAATATAGAAATCTCAAACAACTAGAAGGTGCCCAAAAACTGGCAAGAAAGTATAAAAAGGATCAGGTTTCCTGTTAGTGGTAAATCATAGCACCCCCGAATGGCCTGAGTTAGGAGTGGGGCATTTGGTTTGATTGTACAACATTGGACCATCTTTAAAGTTGTGGGACTTATGGACTTGAGATGGACCTCTAGAGAAGGCTAGTTCCTACTTCCTAATCTACATGCCACAAGCTACTTGAGTGCAGGAAAAACCTAATCTATCCTAATCTAACCATTTGAATTAGACATGGAGAGATAGAAAGGGTGAAAGAGAGCATGTAAAAAGTGGTGATATACTAGAAAAGGAAGTGGATGATCACAGACCTGACTACCTTAAGTGGAGAGAGGTGAGAAAAGGAAGCGGTGAAGAATATGCACCACAAAATAGAGTTGAAGTTCACATGGAACACCACTTTAAAACCCATTAAGCATAGGTCTTAGAACCTACAATAAAGATCAGAATATGCATAGTATACCCTGCAATGACGAGAGGCGAGAAGAGACAAAAAAAAAGCAAAGGATGGACAAGTACATCACGAAATAGATTTCATTGCTCCATAATTTCAAATGGTACATCGTTAGTGGGAAAGAGGAAATAAAATTCCATTACAAAGCCATGAGAGGAGGCTTAGACTCCACATTCTACCCTAAGGAAGAAAGAGAAGGGGGCCAGGAGAGGAACAATGACCAATCGTTTGAAAATGCCCCTCCTTTACAATATATAGAAGAAAGAGAGAAGGAGAGAGGGAAGATCCGAATCCTGCTTCAACTACCTTAAGATATGCATTGAATTTCACCTACTCAAACCACTCTAGAAAGAATTGAAATCCACCTGGCACAATGAAGAGTCTGACTGCAACACCCATGCCTCATTGCTGTTCGTTACTGGACAAGAAAGATCCCCTTTCTTCATCATGGTGGCATGTGAGATACTTGACAGCCCCCAAAATTTGTGGGCCAAAACATTAAGGGAGGAAGCTGAGAAGCTGGCACAAAGATCTTTCCAGAAAATCCTCTCCTGCCCAAATTTGAGTTTCTAGTCAAAATATATGGTTGTGTGAAAATCAGGGTCATGACTGAGCAATATTTAAAATAGTCCATCCGTATAGGGTCCACGTGGAAGCCTTGCACATCTTGAAGATTCATCCCCTTCCTTTCGCTTTTAAAATTATGCCAGATTGACATGTGGTGGCTTCCGCGGGCTCCTTGGTTTCCTTTGTATTCTGCTAAGTCTCTTCTTTTGGCGGAGACATTGTGCTTGACCCGAGACACGTGGACACTTCGCGCTTATTTGGAAACTACCCTCTTGATTTTTATTTTGAAGTTACACAAACGAGACACATGGAGGCTTCCATAGAATTTTGGAATTTTCATCTGCTAACCTTACCTCTTCAGACTCTGGGACACGTGGCAGGTTGGTGCTTATTTAGGACCTGTCTTTTAGGCCATGCCTTTGAAATTAAGCCAAAGAGACACATGGCTTCTTTCGTTGGCATGTTATGTTTCTTTTTGTTTGGGCTAAGTCTGTTTTCTTAGCAGGGCCATATTTCTGACCCTCGACATGTGGAGGCTTAGCACGCATTTGGGAACCCACTTCGAATTTTACTATTGAAGTTACGTCATTCTGACACATGGATTCTTACAATGTCATGCCTCTACTTAGAATTTTTAATGACCACTTCTTCCTTTTCGGGATTCAAACACGTGGAGGTCCAACGCTTGCTTGAGTCTCCACTTTGGGTTGTGCCTTTTAATTTGTGTTGACGTGATATATGGCGTTGTCTACTGGTTCTCTATACTTATCTGATTTGGGCCTTGATCCATTTGACTTATGTTTGACCCAAGACATGTGGAGAGTTTATGCACATTTGGGAACCCACTCTGAATTTTAATTTTAAAGTTACATCAAGTTGAAATGTGGCTTCTTCCGCTGGCCTACCTCTGCTTATACTTTTTAATGACCACTTGTACCGTTTCAGGATCTGAACACGTGGAGAGCCAACACTTGCTTGAGTCTCCACTTTGGGTTGCACCTTTGAATTTTAATTGATGCGACACGTGGCTTTGTCCACTTGTTCTCTATACTTAGTTGATTCAGAAATTGATCCATTTGACTTCTTTGGACCAAAGACACGTGGAGAATCTGCGCACATTTTGGAACCCGCTCCAAATTTTACTTTTGAATTTTCTCCGTGCTGACACGTGGATTCTTCCGCTGGCCTACCTCTACTTAGAATTTTTAATGACCAATTATGCCTTTTCACGCTCCAAACACGTGGAGGGCCAATGATTTCTTGAGTCTCTACTTTGGATCACACCTTTGAATTTGCACTGACACGACACATGGCGTCATCCACCGATTCTCTATACTTAGCCGATTCAGGCCTTGATCCATTTGACTTTTGTTGGACCCAAGACATGTGGAGAGTCTGTGCACATTTAGGAACCCACTATTTTGACCTAGCCTTGGTGATGCACCTACGAGACACGTGGAGGCTTCCGCTAACACCCTTATACTTAGTCATTTTAAAGGGCTAGCTTTGTCCCCCTTTTGGACCTAGAACACATGGAAGCCTCGTGCTCATTTGGAAACTCACTCTGGATTTCAGCTTTGAAGTTTCTCTGAGTTGAAACATGGTAATTTCCCCTGACTCTACCTCTTTTTGGGGAACCACTTTTCAATAGCTGACTCTATCCCATTTCAGACCTGGGACATGTGGAAACTTGGCACTTGTTTTGGGTCTCCATTTTGGATCCTATATTTGGAGTTACGCTCATGAGGCACGTGGCACCCTCTGAGGGTCTGTGAATTTTCAATGACCGATAAGACCTCATGGGATCATGGGCCCGCACTCAAAACTGTGCCATTTTGAAAAAAGTGAAAAAGTTTCAAAGACCCCCACAGACCCACCGGCCCACATTCACACTTGGGAAAAAATTCCTCTGCGGCCCCGCAGACCCGCTTTTACACTTGAGCCATCCCCGGGCTCGTCAGCGTGCATTTTCCACTTGTGCCCTTTGTGAAAAGTGCAAAAAGGGAAAATATCTTCCACCAGCCTATTGGTCCACAATTTCCATGGGAAAAAAATATTCCATAGGCCCAGTGGCCCGCTTTTGGAAAAAAATCATTTCCAGGCCCGTCGGCTCGGAACTTGAAAGATATTAAGAGTTAGAAGGACTTATTTATATCTCTGGAAAGGGGAAGATATTTCCTATCTGATGGAAATTCTTTCACAGGGCCTTAAGTGCTTAAAATGTGTTAAATTTCAGATTGAAGCACAAAAGGGGAAAATGGTGTCAGTTGACCTAAAATAAGTGTGAGCTTATTTTGTTCAACAATTTGGTGAATCATAGGGATCACCTACCTACTATTTGAAATGATCAATGGCATTGAATCATTCATTGGGCATGAAGTCTTTTTAATAGACAGAAATCTAATCTAAAATTTGAAAATTTGATCCCTGAGCTACTTTGAACACCACTAGAATGAGATTTGACTCACCAAATGCTATTTTCCAATGTACCGTGCATGAGTAACAAAACACCACAACACTGTGTAAAAAATTTGAAATCATACAAACCCCAAGTGGGACATGCAGAGTGTGCAAAAGAACTTATTCTGCTGAAAGCAAACCTACTCCTACTACTACACTAACCCTAAAAAAGAAAAGCTAAACAAATCCTGGCACATGTAGGGAAAAATAACTTCCCTTTCTCAAAATAGGTAGCCATGTATCTAATTTGACACTGAATATGGCTGTTTGTATGAGTGAAAAACTGAATATAAGCCGATCTTCCACCCAAATCATCAAGGTGTCAACTGGAAACAGGATAAATTTCTCTTTTAATTGCTCTTCATTTAGATTGAAGAGGCATTACAACTGCTCCTTGGTACTTTGGAGCTCATCTTCATGCCCTGAAGTGGGCATGACTTGTTTTGGCTTCTCCCCTAGATATAATGAAGCCAAAAACCTTATTGTCCATGGTCTGATCCTATAGATGTGCCCATTGCTATAAACTTCCACTCTAACAATGGAGTTTTCTTGTGGACCTTCTTAGATGGATGGTGTGAGAGAGCATGATAAACTCCTCTTTCCCTTTCCCTTCCTCCTGAGAGGAACAAGGATGATCATGGTATTCCAACCTTGGTTTCAGAGGGTTGTTATGAAGTGTACGTTCTTACCCTTGAATGATTTTCTTCATGGAAGTAGGCTCATGTGCTTGGAAGGTGGTTTATGGAGGAGAAAATGATGTGATCTCCTATGGACTACTCTCCGTCAAAGTAATCCTCCAAGTATGATAGACAATCTACCTCCTTGTTGTCCTGCTACATGTGCTCGACATCCTTCACGGTGTCCTCTTGATCTGTAACTTGCTCACCATTGTTCCCTTCATCCTCAAACATGAATTTTTAAAGATCAAACTCTTCTTCAACATTAGAGCTTGAAATGGATGAAGTTGGAGGAATAACTGAAGGTTCTTATTGTGGCCTGCTCCGCACTAGGAGCCTCTAAAATTGTATGATTCTCCTCCATCATGGGTTCATCAATCAAATCAAGACCTTTAAATGAAAGAAAAAAATATTCAATAATGATTTCTTCACTAAGTGGCCTCAACTTTGATTTGATCTCTCCCAGCTGCTCCTCTTCAATGGGACTTGGAACTGATTGTTCTTATTCCTTCTTGACTAATTGTGTAGCTTGGATTAGATCAGCATCCTCTTTAGATGAAGTGCCATTATGGACACTAGATTAAGAGAAAATAGATTGCTAATCCTCTCCTTCTTGTTCTTGTTCTTGTTCTGCTGCAAACTCAGCCTCAGCTACCACTGGCTCTTCAACCTTGACCTCCTCCATTGGCTTAACCATTAAGGGGGTTTTTGTAAACCCAAATCTGGCAGCCCAACTATTCATATTTTCTATCATTTCTTCTCTGTTGGGTTCCTCTTCTTCCTTTTCTCCTTGACTAGATTCTTGAGTATATTTGCAACATGGACGTGGGAAAACAAGAGGAGTGGTAGGTTAGGATTTAATCAGTTTGCAAATGTTTGTGGTGGAGATGGGAGTGGAAATTATTTGTTTTTGGAGGGAATGACTGCTTGGAAAGGGAAAGGGTAGAGGAATTGAGGTGGGATGGAAGACTAGGAGATGGATAATGGAAATCAACATTTGTGGAAGCAAGTGAGGGGCTTGAATCATGGCATTGTTGAAATGATAAAGATTGAGAAAAATAAAATGAAATAAAAGGAGATGGTGAATGACTTACCGATTGACAAGGTTGTCTGGCACTTTTCTCATATGCCTCAATATCCTCAATCCATTGTGCAAGTTGAGGCAACACTTCAATCATGAAGTCAAGCTTCTCTTGAGGGCTGTAATTTCTTGGCATAGGGCTTTCCGATGCACAAGGTGCCATATAGCCAATTTTGAATGCTTTCTTCTAAGTTGTGTCCCTTGATTATACCATGCATTCCTCCATCCCTTTGAATATTCTCTAGTAGATAAGCACTTTCCATATAGTTTTCACCATTGTATGCATCCCCTTGCTCTTGATAAGCTTCATGGCTAAACTAGTTTTGACCCTGCTCATATGGGTAAGCATAAAGGATCTAGATCTGATCATAATGCTCATCTGGATAAGTTGGGAAATCCATTGGAGGTGGACTACACTGTTGGTTCTGCAAGTGTGAGTTCTAAGAAGGAAATGAAGTCATGATTACACAACTTTATGAATGGTAGAATATGAAAGATGTGGAAAGAAAAATGAATGAAGATGGGTGGATATGGATGGAAAAGGTCTATAACTCAGAGAATAGGGTGTTGACCAAATGGAGTCACCAGATTTGCTTTGCATGTGCCTCAAAAGGCTAAATCTCAACAACAACACACCAACCTATCCTAAGATGAAGTGGTAAGGTGGTTCCGACCTATTCCATCTAACCAGGCGTTCGAAAATTGTTAGTGGTAAATCACATCACCCCATAATGGCTTGAGTTTGGAGTGGGGATTTCAGTGTAATTACACAACATTGGACCATATCTCAAGTTGTGGGACTTGTGGACTTGAGATGGACCTCTAGAGAAGGTTGGTTCCTTCTTCCTAATCTATCTACCACAAGCTACTCGAGTTCAAGTGAAACCTAATCTATCCTAATCTAACCATTTGAAGGAGACAAGGAGAGAGAGAAAGGGTGAAAGAGAGCCTACACTAAGTGGTGATACACAAGAAAAGGAAGTAGATGATCATAGACCTGACTACGTGAAGTGGAGAGATGTGACAAAAGGAAGGGGTGGACAAGATGCACCACACACTAGAGATGAAGTTCACATGGAACACCACTTCAAGACCCATTAAGCACAACTCCTAAGACCTGCAATGAACATCAAAGTATGCATAGTATACCTTGCAATGATGAGAGGCAAGAAGAGACAAATAAATAACAAAAGGATGGACAAATGCATCACAAAATAGATTTCATTTCTCAATAATTTCACACGGTACATCATTAGTGGGAAAGAGGTAAGAAAATGCCATTATAGAGCCATGAGAGAAGGCATAGACTCTGCATTCTACCTTAAGGAAGAAAGAGAAGTGGGTAGGAGAGGAAAAATTACCAGCCATTTGAAAATGTCCCTCCTTTACAATATATAAAAGAAAGAGAGAAGGAAAGAGTGAAAATATGAATCCTACTTCAACTACCTTAAGATATGCATTGAATTTTTCCTACTCCAACCACTCCATAAAGCATTGAAATCCACCTTGCGCAATGAAGAGTCTCGCTGCAATAATCATGCCCCATCCCTCTCCCTTACTAGACAAGAAAGATCCCCATTATTCATCATGGTAGTAGGTGAGAGACTTGATAGCCACTAAAATTAGCAAGCCAAAACATTAATGGAGGTAGGTGAGAAGCTAGAGCCTAGATCTTTCCAAAAAACCCTCTCCCACAAAAATCCAAGTTTCTAGTCAAAATATATGGTTGTCTGAAGATTAGGGTTACAGCCGCACAATATTTAAAAGAGTCCATCTATACAGGGTCCACTTGGTAGCTTTGTGTGTCTTAAAGATTCAGCCACTTCCTTTCGCTCTTGAAATTGCGTCGGATTTACATGTGGCAGCTTTTGCATGCTCCTTAGTTTCCTTTGTATTATTCTTGAGTCTCTCCTGTTGGCAGAGACACTATGCCTGACCCGAGACATGTGGAGGCTTCGCACTTGTTTGGAAACTGCCCCTAGATTTTTCTTTTGAAGTTGTGCGGATGAGGCACGTGGAGGATTCTGCAATCTTTTAAAATTTTCAATGGCTGACTTTACCTCTTCGAACTCTGGGACACATGGCGGGTTGTTGCTCATTTGCGAACTATCCTTTAGGTCATGAATGTGAAATTGTGCAAAAGAGACATGTGGCTCCTTCTGCTGGCCTATTCTATTTCTTTGTGTTTTGGCTAAGTCCCTTTTGCTTGGCGGGACCATATGTCTAACCTTGGACACGTGGAGGCTTAGCGTGCATTTGGGAACGTGATCCAGATTTTACTTTTCAAGTTGCGTCATGCTGACACATGGTTTCTTCCGCTAGCTTACCTCTGCTTAGACATTTTAATGACCGCTTCTGTGTTTTCAGGCTCTCGACACGTGGAGGGCCAACACTTTCTTGAGTCTCCACTTTGGGTCATGCCTTTGAATTTGTGGTGACCTAACATATGGTATCATCCGCCAGTTCTCTATACTTATCCGATTTGGGCCTCGATCCATTTGACTTCTATTGGACCCAAGACACATGGAGATCCTATGAACATTTGGGAACGCACTCTAAATTTTACTTTTAAAGTTACACCATGCTAACATGTGGTTTCTTCTGCTGGCACTACCTCTACTTAGAATTTTTAATGACCTCTTCTACCTTTTCGGGCTCTGGACACATGGAGGGCCACATTTGTTTGAGTCTCCACTTTGGGTCACACTTTTGAACTTGTGTTGATGCAACACATGGTGTCATCCACCGGTTCTCTATACTTAGCTGATTCAGGTCGTTCTATCCATTTTACTTCTATTAGACCAAAGAAACATGGAGAGTCTACGCACATTTGGGAACCCGCTCCAAATTTTACTTTTGAAGTTGTGTCGTGTTGACACGTGTCTTCTTCCACTGGCCTACCTCTGCTTAGACTTTTTAAGTGACCACTTATGTCCCTTTTCAAGATTTGGACACATGGAAGACTTTTCTCTCTTGAGTCTCTGCTTTTGGTCGCGCCCTTGAATTCATGTTGACAGAGACACATCATGTCATCTGTCATTTCTATATACTTAGCCGATTCAGGCCTTGATCCATTTTACTTTTGTTGGACCCAAGACATATGGAGAGTCTGCGCATGTTTGGGAACCCACTCTTTATACCTAGCCTTGGTGTTGCACCAATGAGACACATGGGACTTATTCCAACACCCTTATACTTAGTCATTTTAGATGGTTGACTCTGTCCCCCTTTTGGACCTGGGACACATGGAAGCCTCGCGCTCATTTGGAAACTCACTCTAGATTTTACTATTTGAAGTTACTTCAAGTTAATGCGTGGCAATTTCCACGGATTCTTCCTCATTTTGACTTTTTAAAGGCCGACTCTGTCCCTTTTCAGACATGGGATGGATGGAAGCTTGGCACTTATTTGGGGTCTCCATTTTGGATCCTATCTTTGGAGTTGTGCTGATGAGGCACGTAGAACCCTCCACGGGTCTGTGACTTTTCGATATTCAATGAGATCCCACGGGCTCATAGGCCCACACTTGAAACTATGCCATTTTGTAGAAAGTGAAAAAGTTTCAAAGGCCCCCGTAGTCTTGTTAGCCCACATTCACACTTGGTAAAAAATTCCTTTGCAGCCCCGTAGACCCACTTTTACACTTGAGTCATCCCCAAGCCCTCTGGCCTGATTTTCCACTTATGCCCTTTGTGAAAAATGTAAAAAGGAAAAAAATATCCCAGCGTCACGTCAGTCCGCAATTTCCATGTGCAATAAATATTCCCCAGACCCGTCGACCTGCTTTTGGCAAAACCTCATTCCCATGCCTGCCAGCCCATAACTTAAAATATATGAAGAGTTAGAAGGACTTCTTTGTATCTCTAGAAAGGGGAAGAAATTTCATATCTATTGGAAATGATTTCAAGAGGTCTTAAGTGCTTAAAATGTTTAATATTTCAGATTGAAGCAAAAAAGGGGAAATGGTGTCATTTGACTTGAAATAAGTGTGAGCTTATTTTTGTCAACAATTTGGCGACTCATGTGGATTACCTGCCTGTTAGGTGAAATGATCAGTGACCTTGAAGCATCCATTGGGCATGGAGTCTATCTGGTAGACAAAAATATAATATGAACTTTGAAAAATTGATCCCTGAGCCACTTAGAACAACACTGGAACCGGATTTGACTCACCAAATGCTACTTCCAATGTACCATGCATGAGAAATAAAACACCATAACAATGTGTACAAAACTATAAATTATACAAACCCCAAGTGGGACATGTAGAGTGTGTAAAAGAACTTGTTCTTCTGAACAAATACCTACTCCTACTGCTACACTAACCCTAAGAAAGAAAAGCTAAATAAAGCCTACCATAGGAAGGGAGAAATAACTTCCCTTTCTCAAAATAGGTAGCCATGTATATGATTTGACACTTAATTTGGCTTCTTGTTTGAGTGAAAAACTGACTATAAGCTAATATTCCACCCAAATCATCAAGGTGTCAACTGGAAACAAGACAAATGCCTCTTTTAGTTTCTCTTCATTTTGATTGAAGAGGCATTACAATAGATCCTTAGTACTTTGGAGCTCATCCTCATGCCCTAAAGTGAGCATGACTGGTTTTGGCTTCTCCTTTGGCTCTAGTGAAGCCAAGTACCTGATTGGGCATGTTCTAAACCTATGGATGTGCCCATTTCTCTGAACTTCAACTCCAAGAATGGATTTTTCTTGTGGACCTTCTTGGATGGATGGTGAGAGAGAGATGATGACATCCTCTTTCTCTTTCCCTTCCTCCTCTTGAGAGGAACATGGAAGATGATGGTCTTCCAAACTTTGTTTCAGAGGGTTGTTATGAAGTGTATGTTATTTCCCTTGAATGATTTCCATCATGGAAGCAGGATCATGTGCTTGGAAGGTGGATTATGGAGGAGAAAATGATGTGATCTCCATGGGCTACTCTCCATCAAAGAAATCCTCCAAGTATGACAGACAATATGCCTCCTTGTTGTCCTGCTACATGTGCTTGACCTCCTCCATGGTGTCCTCCTGATCTATAACTTGCTCACCATGGTTCCCTTCATCCTCAAACATGAAGTTTGAAAGATTAAAATATTATTCAACATTAGAGCTTGAAGGGGATGAAGTGTGAGGAAGAACTAAAGGGTGTTCTATGGCCTGATGCACACTTGGAGGCTCTTAAATTATATGGTCCTCCTCCATCATGGGTTCATCAATCAAATCAGGCCCTTGAAATGAAAGCAAAAAATATTCAATAATGATTTCTTCATTAAGTGGCCTCAGCACTGATTTGATCTTTCCCAGCTTCTCCTCTTCAATAGATCTTGAAGCTGATTGTTCTTCTTTCTTCTTGACTGATTGTGTAGCTTGGATTAGATCATAATCCTCTTCAAACAAAGTTCCTTCATGGATAATGCATTCAGAGAAAATAGATTGCTGATCCTGTCCTTCTTCTTCTTGTTCTTGTTCTGCAACAAACTTAACCTTAGCCACAACTAGCTCTTCAACCTTGATCTCCTCTATTGGATTAACCATCAAGGGGGTCTTTGTAAACCCAAATATTACAGCCCAACTCTTTATATTTTCTATCATTTCTTCTTTGTTCGGTTCCTCTTCTTTTTGTTTTCCTTGACTAGATTCTTGATTTTATTCCAAACATGGACTTGGGAAAGCAAGAGGAGTGGTAGGTTGGGATTTTATTGGTTTTGAAATTGTTTGTGGTGGAGAGGGGAGTATAATATCTTGTCTTTTTGGAAGGAATGACTACTTGGAAAGGGAAAGGATAGAGGAATTAAGGTGGGATGGAAGACTAGGACATGGAGAAGGGAAATCAACACTGTGGGCAGTAAGTGAGGGGCTTGACTCTTGGCACTATTGAAATGATAAATCTTGAGAAAAATAAAATGAAGGACAAGGAGCTCGTGACTGACTTACCAATCGACAAGGTTGTCTCACACTTTACTCATATTCCTCAATATCTTCAATCCATTGTGCAAGTTGAGGCAACACTTCAACCATGACATCAAGCTTCTCCAGAGGGTTGTAATGTCTTGGCATAGAGTCAGCCCATGGACAAGGTGCCCTATAGCCAATTCTGAATGCTTTCATCTAAGATGTGGCCCTTAATTGTACCATGTGTGCCTCTATCCCTTTAATCTTCTCTAGCAGATCAACATTTTCGATATAGTTGTCATCATTATGCCTCTAGACCATACTTACCTTCATACCACTGGCATTCTTGGGACTAATGCATCCCCTTGGAGAAGGAATAAGGTAAAACATTTGACATGGAGATGCATTAAAGTGCCAAGAACGTCTATAAAAATTTTTTGTCATATTTTTGAAATATCTAGTGGTTTTGGAGCCGATTCAACAAAAGTAAGATTTCAGACCTAAAGGAGCAAACACCATGAAGGATTTGCTCAATTTCAAGAAACAATTATATGAGATTCATGAAGATTAAAGAACCCAAAAATTTACCTATCGAATTTATTTTCCATGCCCTAAATGGGGTAAAAAATGAGACATCATGAAACATCATGGTAGTCTTGAGAAAGAAGGGATCGTTTGGAGGTGATGAAATAATAATTGAAGCTTTAAATTATTAGAATTCAACCCATTTGATATTTTTCAATAAATTTCATATAAAATATCACTTCTAAACACATTTGGGTGCTCAATATATCATCGTTGCAAGTTGGGCTCAAGGTAAGAGTTCTCGTAGTTATTTTTATTTTTTAGGACACGTGTGAGCACAACGAGCCTGATAGGATTTCATGTCCCTTTCATCCCTTTAAAAAAGGAATATAAGGGATAAAAGACTCCTCCATAACATTTTTACCCCCCAAAACACCAATGTGACCTCTCATTTTCCAGTTAAGCCCATGAGAGCTAAGTTTGAGCCTTCCCTCTCCCTACACGGATGATCATAAATGTGTCATGATGAGGCACAAAGTGTAAATTTATTTCCCTTTCATCCCTTTGGAAAAGGTACATAGGGGACAAAAAATTTCCCCATCCATTTTAAGCCTTGTTATTCCTCATGTTCCCAAACATCATCTCTCAGGGGCTTCTCTCAAGCCCCCTCACTCAAATGCACACCCAAAATTTTTTTAACAAGTGTCGCAACTAGGATCAATAGGGAATTTTGTGTCCCTTTCATGCCTTTAGAAAATGGATATTGTGGACATAGAAAAGTGGCCATCCCCTATGCTTTCCTTTTGGGATGAATAAAAGCCATGACTTAGCCATATCTCCATTCCAAATCATCCCCCCACACCTCCATACCCTGCAAGAACTATGGAAAATTTCTTGCAGACATTCCAACCGCCATTGCTACACTAAAAAATATTTGAAAATGTTTCCTCACATTGAAAACATAGGTATATTAGAAGAACATTTGATCAAAATGATGAATAATAGAGAGAAAATGATGATCTCTATCCCAAAAAAACCCTCGTAGATCCCCAACGAAGAAATTTACGTAACTTGCAAACCACGACATAGATTAAGGTAAGGTTTTTTGTTGTCCTCATAATTTTTCAGAGGCCGTAAAAACCCCATCAAAATATTTCTTATAAACTCAAATGTGCATTTCCTGTCACTCTAGTGATCATTTTGCAACAAAATTTCACCTGTGAAACAAGAAAAGAAAACACAAAACCAAAATATAATTTTCATCAAGAACTAAGGAGGGGAAGTAAAACTAAAATTTTTGAGCTCCATTAATGGTTGTTGTGCCCACAACCACTACTAGGTTGAAATTTTCAAACCTTAAAATTTCACAAACTGGTGATTGGGCAAGTCCAAAATTTCAGAGGGTTGATATTGGGAAAACCCCATATCAAAAATATGCATCCCATCGTAATTCGATCACTAGAAACATACTTAATAAAAATAATAGGCCTTCCTACGCGAGAGATTGTTATTTTGGGTAAGTCCTCACCTAAACAAGATGGGAAGAAGGTGATGAACACAAAGGAAGTATCAGAGGTGAAAATCATCAAAAAATTTATCTCGGCTCACAATTGACATTTACTAAAAATAGTAAGTGGTCCCATAAGAACCAGATATAAAAATAAAGTTGGTCCATAAGGTGACAAGAACATAGTGTGAAGAAGGAATTCAAGCTACCATAGCCAATTGAGGCTTGAAAAAGCTGAATTTTACACTTACAAAAAATAATAAGTTGTCTCATAATCACTTAATAAAAATAGTAATGTGTTCCAAAGGGTGGATTTCACAAAGGGAGTGTATTGGGTGTTGGACATTCAAGTTAGCATCATCTTCTGGAGTTTGAAGAGATGGATTCTAATGCTTAATAAAAATAGAAGGTCCCCATTTTTGCACTCGTTATTAATAGTAATTTGCATTTAAGAAGTAATGTTGGCAACATAGGACAAAGAATACTAATCATTCAAGGGTCCAAGAATATGATTTCTCACACTAACTAAAAAAATCATAATTTTTCTCTCTAAATATAGTAATTTTCAAGAGACAATGAGATTTAAGTTCACAGAATGAGCATTCTCACCATCACCAAATATTTTCTTCACCAGGAGTCATTGTCTATTTCCGTAATAGACCATCTTCGCAAGAGGGTCATAACATTGTCGCAAAGAGAATGTTCAACATTTCTCATAGATTTATCAGAGCTCAACTTGGGAGACCTCGAATGTGTCGTTTGACACTCACTACATGATTTGGGTAACAGGTATATCATGTCCAGAGTGGAAGTTGCAGTCATAGGTGAAAAAATTCATTTAACTTGACAGGATTGTTTTGATATCCTATCTCTTCAGAAAGGATCTTTATGAGTCAGTGTTTGTAGTCATTTAACAATTATTTTTGAACACTTAAACCAAGGTGTCCTTAAACCATCCAAAGGATCTTCTCAGGGTGTAAATTGTTAAGGGATTCAGAGATTGTCACATTGGGACATTCCATTGAGCCATCAGGAACGAGTTGTGGACTTCATCAGAGGCACATCTTTCTTCCCCCCTTCTACTTCCTTCTTTGACTCCTCTCTTCCTCCCCACAAATTTATTTCTCATCAAATGTTATAATTCTACATTGGGGTTTTCACTTTTTGATATGCCTCTATGTTATTCAAAAAACAACTTTAGAAACATAATGTAAATTAATTCACATTGATTATATAAAAGAGAATTAATTTTTTCTTAGGAATATCAAGAGTCTAAAGCTACAAAAAGTAATATGAAGGGTCATTAGGAAGATGAAGAGGCATCTCTCTTATATAAATTATATTGAG
The DNA here is from genome assembly GCA_019776745.2 of Taxus chinensis. NCBI lineage: Eukaryota > Viridiplantae > Streptophyta > Pinopsida > Cupressales > Taxaceae > Taxus > Taxus chinensis. Next base: position 582,344,814 of record CM034153.1, read on the forward strand.
TTCTTAATTTGGGCTTCTTCTTAGCTGGTTGTCAAATTGTAATCTCATGAGAGAATAAAGCTTGTGAAGGAACAAAGAGATAACCAAATTTCTTCTGGTTTCACTACCTCACCTTTCTTCCATTCCTCACTATCTAAATTTGTGATTTAGCAAGCTAATAAAGGAATAATTTTATGTTTTCCAAGGCATACAAATGTGTAAATATTTGTATGTATGGTCTCCTCTAGCCAATAACTCAAAAATTCATGTTTTTTTATTCTCATAAATGCATGTGTAAAGTTTTCTAACTACTGTGTGAATGGCTCTGAAATGCTACCTACAACAATATTTCCCCTACCTTTTATTCTCTCACCCTTTCGTACTCTCTTAATAAGGTCCTCTCTAGAAAGAGATTCCTAGCTTTGTCACCAGGTCAGTGGAGTTGCCTTATTGGGACCCCGACCGTAAGGCCACCAAGAAAAACCCACTTTTTAAAGCTCATAAAATACTGAAGTTGCACCGTTTAAGAAGAGGGACTTCGATAACCAAAGTGTTCACAAGAAACCTTCAAATTTCTCCACCTAAATTTTTTTCTTGTCAATAGTTTTTGAAGCCCAATGTGGGGCATATTTAGCACCATCTGCACCCAAATATGACCAGAAGGTGAAGAAAATAGAAAAAAAAATTGATCTCTTGAAAGGTTCAACCTTTCTATTTTCTATTTTCTTCACCTTCCGTACCCTTAGAAAGGTTGAAAGCTAGTATCAGAAATGCGATGGAAGACCATGGAGAACATAAGACAAATGTGCCATGGGGCGGAAACATTGGTCAACTTGTTGTAGACACCGAAAACCTACACTCCATCATCTTCTCCCTGATCAGTAATTAAACACCAATATTATATACAATGCACCTACCTCCTCCATCATTTAAATACATCGACCTCCCACATTTAATTACTTAAGTATATGTCTTCCAATTAATGATACCTACCTCATACCCCACACTTGCCTCTAGTTAATTAACACCCTGTATTATAAATTAATTAAGAATATTAATTAAAATAATCCAATAATTATCCTATCTCCATACTATTTATATATTAATTTTCGTACATTATCTTATATTATCTCACATAATATTTTTCTAAATGACCACTTAATATCCATCCTAAAACAAACCTAGCTAAGTTAGACAATATCTAGCATATTCTATCCTTTCCCAGATGGATATCACATGTATATAAACAACCCAATCAACCCATCATCTTAATCTAAAACAAGAACCCCAAATTAGAAAGTAGTTCCAACTATTTGCTAACCTAAACCAAACATGCCGAAATAACTGACAATTTTGTAAATCGCTAGCAATTAGTTAAGCCCATTTTGCAGTCTCTTTATGGGGATCGTCCAATGACATTTTCGATCCTAAATTTTCTATTCGAGTTCAAAAAAATTGCTATGCATAAATATAAATGTACTAAAATCCAACACTTTTACTCATGGTCATCATACACTTTGGGATTCATTTTGACTCATGTGCATCATTGAGATACAAACTTTGTCGTTTTCTTCCATCACTCTCAATCATGGTCATATATCATCTTGTAATTCATTTTCTAAATTCATTTTTTTTTGTTTGAGTATTTATTAACTCAAATTATCCTTTGGAAAACCATATTCTCTAATCAGTTTGTTAAATACTTCATTTTTTTAGTTTGTTATCATTCACTAGTAATCGCTAGCAATTACTAGAATTGCCTAGGATTCCTGCGAAGATTGTTTTTCTTGCAGATTTATAAAAATCTATCAAATAATTTATATTCATCTCTCTTGTTACTAAATTTTTATCAATCATGCCTTCTATTAGATGGAAATAGGTGGCTTGATTTATGAAATAATAAGCATCAACTCTCTACCTATTATCCATCACCCATTGCAATGGGAGAAATACGACATTCTACACGACCTTGAGCTGTGTACCATCCATTCTACCCTTTTGGATAATTTGCAAACAATATTTTAATCTACTCAAAAAATCCACGATGCTACAAATGAATCCCAGGAGGCTTACTTTGAGATCTTTTGTATCTGATCTGATGTAGCTTGGTGTAAACATCCTTACAAAACTGAATTAGAAAAATTAAGCTCTTGAGACTGAATCTAAAGACGGAACTGATTCTAAGCACTCTAATTTTGATTCTGAGTACTAGTATGACAAGGAAGAATAACATTTAGAATACATCTTAGACTTCTTTAAGGAGAAATACATTGACGTCGAGAATATATATTTCTCTTAAGAAGACCTAGAGTCAATTAAAGAAGAGAGTTCTTCCATGAGAATTCAGATACTAATTTAGATTCAGATTTTGAACCATAGTTCATATCTAGCATTTCTTATCAATTACATGTTTTCAATAAACTGGAAACTTATCACAACATTTACCAATTATTATCTATCATATATTATAGCTTATTTTTAATCACTTGACCATGTAAAAAGATGATTGACACCCTTATCAGGAAGTCCTTTGGTCTCTAGTGACTGGCCTTTGCCACAAAATCTAGCTTAGATTTTACTAATCATATCTGGTTTAGTGTTTGTGATTTTCATGTGTTTTAGTAGGAAAGGAGGTTGCATTATTTCATTTACAGAGTGATACTTCAACATTCACAATCCACATCTGTGGGTATCTCTAAACTCTGTCATATTGAGGTTAGGTAAGTCTTATTTTCTTGCTTATTCAGTTAAGTTGAATATGTAGGATTCATTCATAACATCTTTGCACTCTAGGTGGGACATCGATCCTTCATTTCATTATTAATTTTATTAAAATTAGCATCTTTTTTTCAAGTTTATTTCTCTGCACAATAATCACCAGTGATTCCTACTCTTTTGACTACTTTATATATTGCATACTAATCTTTGTTTTTTTTCTGTTGCTTTTGCTAACCTAGTTTTCAAGATTACTACTTTTTTTTTTCTGGATTGCTAGATTGTTTTCTTTAAAAATTTCTAAACAAAAAATATGTATAGGAAATGTTTATCATTGTGAGTGCTTAATACATTGTTTTCTTTTGGTATCACATTATTTACATGATTTTCTTCATAGAAAACAATAATTTTATTTGGGTTTTAAAATGAATTGTTCATCCTTCTTCCTTCATATAGTACTAATTAAGAAGGTAATCTATTGCATTCACTTTCCTTTCCCCCCAAAACAACCAAACCACTTAAACATCAAAAAGCATTTAAAAAATTCCCACCCAAGTCAATACCTACTTGGATTTGATCACCAAGAGGAGAATTTGAATCATTATTTGGGTCAAGTATAGTCACATGTATGTCAGTATATATCAGCTAAGGACTTGACACCCTTAGCACGGTGGTATTGGCAACATTATAGAGTTGGGAATATCATCACCAATCCGGTAGTATAATAATTTTTCACTGGAAACTCCTCGTGCTATGATTATTTACTAATGCACATCCTTTAGTTTGGTGGATGTAATCTGGAAACAAAACAACAAACATAACACAAGAATACCATTGACTATGATAAGACAGAATGACGACAAATCTGAAATATCAAAGTAAATTATAATATTAACATGAAATTGTTAAAATCTCACCCAAGAGGTACTTCAAGTGTTATTGACTTCACTTGCCTTCCACCAATACTATGGGAGAAACTTTACAATTACACCTCTTAATGACTTCTTCAACACACCTTTAAACTGATGGCTTCCTTTACACACTTCATACAATATTTCTCACTACTTCTTTCTATGCTAAATGAGGGGGGTGGCCTCTCTATTTATAGAACTTCTAGGCTTATCCATCTTATCTCTAAGATAGGATAAGAAATCCACTCTAACAAATCATATTCCATACCTTAACTCTTATCTGTACATGTAAGCTTATCTTTTAAGATAAGATAAACCTTATCATTTTACATGGGTTCCACATTTTTAGACTTTTTACAAATAAAATACACAAAATATTTATGACCTCACTCCTTGTCCTTATTACTAATATAATATTTCTAATTCCTAATCATGTAAACCCTACTTCTCTAATTACCCAAACTTTGACATTTTAACATTACCGGACAACTTACGACAAATATTTACTTTTTACCACAACATTCCTATTGTACTTTTGACTATTACCGTACTATACATTATTGGTGGCATCGTACTGGAAGCACCGTTATCTTCTATCGGACGTTACTCCTATTCCTAATACATACATTAATGAAATAGAAATTACGGAGGAAAATTTTAGTGTCGACAGGACTCAGGTACCTTCGGGTATATCGAGGAATATTTCCTTAAAAATACCTGAAACCTTCCTTAGCATGCATTTATTAGGACCTTTATTAACCCTTTTGCACATTTAACTTTTTAAAATTAAATTAAGAAAATCATAAAAAAAATCTTCTTGGGTTTTTTTTTTGTTTGTTTGTAGCTAACTCGTTTACTTAATTTTTAGTTCAGTGTTTGTTTGTTCATTATGGTACAAACTAGACAACAATCTTGCAGCCAAAATTCTGAAAACATGTCCTAACCACTATCCACACCCTTGTAGAAAAAAAAACCCTAATATCTATTCTATTGTCTACACTATTGTTTACACCTTTATCTGATTTTGTATCTATAACAGTATTTACCATGCCATTATAACAACAAAACCTATTCCAACAACCAATTAATTCTAATCCGCTATCATATGCTCAACGAACCTAGAATGAAATAGAGGAGGAATATAATGAAGAAATGAGACAATGTATCTTACATTCTTCATGTCATATTCGTAGTCAAATTTTCCAGACATCTGAATAACAAGAAACTGAACAACCACACTCCCCAGGTTTGCAATTATAATCTTATGAAGCCACTTTATTTGAAAGATGAGACGCTATTTTCAAATAAATGTTAGATTAAAACCTAATTTATCTCAACACTTATCTTACAGGTAGGGGTGTTCAACTCTGGATATTCAGACCTAAATGATCCTCAAATATTCCTGATCCTTTTTCTATTTCTTCACATCCTATTGATTCAAACCAACAGTTTGAACATAAACCATTTTTAAGTATTCATGATTTTTCACATTCCATTGATTCAAAACAACAATTTATACCCGAAACACCTCCTTCATATGATCCTTCATCTAGACTTTCCAGTCTTATTGATTCAAATCAAGAATATACCATCTAACAAATATACTCATATCCACCTTTAAGTCAACCTGAAATGTCAGAAGTTGCATATTTCATTCCTATTCTTAGTCTTCATATGGTTTCCTCTCAAGACACAACCACCCAACAACATACGTCTTCACCTGATCTTCCCACTATTTCAAAACCTCCATAAAGAAAGACTAGTGCTTCATTATCCACCTCTCCAGCATCTGCAGTCACTCAAAAAACCTCCAATGAGTTTTGTTTCTTCTTCTATTGTTGTATCTCAACCAGTGAGAAACATTCAAAATATCACTATGGTCCATTCTCAAATTTATTCCTTTAATCGATACTACTGTTATCGCCATCACTCACCCTATTTTATAATACATACCATAACCATCACAATGACTAATCTCCATACCACAATCTATTCCTAATCAAAGAATTCTACAATAAGCACCATAATCTGTTGCCTCTAGTATAACATTTCAAATACCACCTCCATAATCTCAACCATTTACTACTAAATCTATCCCGCACTCTTACCAATATATACAACCTTCAAAACCTTTAGCATCTCAACACAACATTCCTCAAAAAAAATATCCCATAGCAAAGCATTGCTACTCAACATTATGTTCCTCAAAAAAACATTCCACTTACTTATAAACTTCCTCAACAAAATATTCCACAAAAAATCATTCCTTCTCAATAGTATATTCCTTAGTAGAATATTCCACTTACTTATAATATCCCACGAAAATAACCCACAAAAAAATATACTACAATAAAGTGGTCCATATCAACAAAATGTTCCTCAATAGAATATTCCTTACTAGCAGAACATCCCTCAATAGTACCATATGTACTCATAACCGGGCCAGTTTTTCATCCCAACCTAGCTCACCCCCACAAAAACCAACACAAAATGAACCCCTGTAAGCCCTCATTAATCATTTATCTAGTTTGTAAGAAGCCTCGTCCACAACCTTTAATGTAATTTCTTACGATCAAAATCTATAATGAGCCTATTCATCCCTCAGTCCCATACAAAGCAAACCCCACCTCATTGGGAGATTCCAAAATTTATTAAATTCTATACAAATAAAGATCCTCAACAACATATACACACTTTTTACCATGCATGTTATCTAATAGCCCATAATCAAGACTTGATGTCGAGGACCTTTCCCATATCCCTCATTGGTCCTTCTTTGGACTGGTATAATAGCATCCTACAATACTCCCTTTTCTCCTTCGACTAAGGTTTCAATCCTCGCTGCACCACCTTCACCATTGACCGCGATGCAAAAAAAAATTCATTAGAAAATTACACAAGGCTCCCGTTAAAATGTCATTATGAAAAATTGATAAAAACATCACCTCTCCATAAAAAAACCATGATTGAATCCCTCCCATCAAGAACAATACCTTCAAATGATCCTTCATCGTTTACAAACATTGTAGGAACCGTAAAAGTATTTTTTGCCATATCATTTGAACCATCTGAAATACCTTCTCTTAAACAAGCATATCATGACTTACCACTTTTCATTACTACTCAAATTAATGAAATCCGTATCAAAGGGGGTCATAATTGATAATGGTGCTAATGTTAACATTATAGCATCCCTCTCTTTTTATTGACTTAAATTACCCAACATGGTTATCACTCTAACTCTAGTATCACTATGATCATTCAATGACACAATTATACCCACATTAGGAATTTTTTATTCTGCCACTTAAAGTCAATGTCAAAACCTTACAAGAAATATTTTACATCATAGAAGGATATTTTCAATATAATATTTTGTTAGGATTCCCATGGATACGCGCCATGCATTGTGTTTTGTTAACTCTCCATCAATGCATTAAATATGAAAATGAAGGTCAGACATTCACTGTTTCTGTAGATCTAAATCCTTTCATTGATTGTTAAATAATCTATCATCCGAATGATGTCTTGTTCCCCAGTCCACATACGAATCATATACTAGCACATCCATCCCTTCCTCTAAAAATTCTAGATGATTCCTCCCTTAATGATGTCGTACAATGCCTCACATTAGGGGAATACAATTTTCTCATGCTTAATCACATTCCTTCACCAAAGACTTACGCCCACCCTGAAAAATAACACACATATGACCCTGATGTAGGAGATGTTATCTCTTACTGTCCTGTTTATCTCAAAAAAAAAATTATCTATAGGGGACATGACCAACCTTCATCTCATACTATTTATAACACCATTGCCATGACTTTTACATTAGACTTTAAATCTTTAGATAATCAAAATTTTTCTCGTATGTATCTTCACCCTTGTGCATGGAGAGGTTTTGGCCTTGCCCATTATGAAAATGGAATACATGATTTGGTTATCCAATGTTCCCTTAAAACTTATGAAAAAAAATGGTTTTAGGCTATAAGAATCTTGAATCTGAAACATCCAAAGCTACTACATCCAAACCCGCAACATCCATGATCATTATTGAATTTGAACTGTCATCAACCACAACCCCTGAAGATCCTATGGATGTAGATGATGTTTTACCAATTCTTCCTAACTTTTTTTTTAGTTAGTACCATATCCTTATGACCGCTTACTTAACAATCCAACGATGTCACTAAACAACTTCCTCTTTTTTGGCCAGAAATGGTCATAGAAGATTTACCCAATATAAATATCCTTTAATGTCATGATAACAAGAGCATCCTTTCCCATATTGGATTTGAGGATCACTTCTTCCAAACATCCCTACCATTTGATACACCAACCCTCCTTAATGAATCTACCATCGACGGTAAACTTCAGAACCCCTCACGATCCTCACATAGTTAAAGTTGACCAATCATTAAATCCATATGAGTTGGATGACTTCACCGCATTTTTATAAAAATATTATCAAGCTTTCTCCTGGTCATATACAGATATTACCGGGATAGATGCTAACATTGTTGTATATAATATTGTCACATATCAAAACTCTAATCATGTTAAACAAAAACTCTGTAAGATGCATCCACACATAGCTCACCTTATCAAAGATGAGTTACAACGTATTTTATATGTTAAATTATTTATACCCATTAATTATCCATAATGGGTCTCTAGCATTATCCCTATAACAAAAGTGATAGGAAAGTTACGCATTTTTTCTAGACTAAAGGGATCTCAATCTTGCTTGTCCTAAGGATGATTTCCCTCTTCCAAACTTAGATCAGCTCATTGAAAAAAATAGGCCGGCCATGAAATTATCTCCCTTACAGATGGTTTTTTCTTGTTATAATCAGATTATTATCACCATCGATGATCAACATAAAACCTTTTTCATTACTTATTGGGGAACCTTGTGATATTTTGTAATGCCATTTCGACCTTAAAAATGCAAGAGCTACTTATCAACATGCCGATGAATTACATTTTTCATGACCTAATCCACAAAATAGTCCAATATTATTTCGATGACATTTTAGGAAAATGTAAGCAATGCAAAGATCATCTTGACATTCTTGAATCAATCTTCACTCCTCTTATTCAATATTATCTTCACCTTAATCTCGCAAAATGTGTTTTCAGTGTCCTCATTAGAAAACTTTTAGGATTCATCATATTTATCTAAGGTATTGAAATTTCACCCAGAAAAATTTAAATCCATCATTGAAATGCATCTTCCATCCAATCTTACATAATTGTGTAGTCTTTAGGGTAAGTTACAGTCCATTCAATGTTTTATATCACAACTTTCTGATCGTTTTCAGTTTTTTTCATCATATTCTCCACAAAGACATAGAATTTCACTGGGATTCTTATTGTCAAATCTCCTCCAAAACATGCTCTTGGAGGCATGCTCTCTCATTGAGATAATCAAGGTCGTGAACATGCTTTATATTATATTATCCACACACTCCATGAATATGAAACCCGTTACACTAAAGTTAAAAATCTATGACATGATTTATATTTTCACCACTTCCAAGTTGCATTATTATCTTCTTAATAATAAAACATGTGTTTTCACTAGCTTCAATCCACTGAAAACCATATCATAGTGATCATATCACTCAATGGCTTACTTATGCTTATGAATGAATTTGACCTTGAGTTCATTTCACAAAAATATATTAAGGGAAAGGTCATTGCATACTAGTTTTGTTGATGCTCCCTTGCATGGCAATGATATTCATCATGAATAATTTCCAAGATAATTAATCAGCAATGTCGATGAATATGAATTCATCCCTGTCAGAATGACTCTCTTCTTTTATGGTTCTAAATTCCAGTAAGGGGGAGAGTTGAGTGTTGTTATCATACCTCCTTAGGGAATTCCTATTCCATTATCATTCAAACTTAACTTCAAATACACTAATAATATGGGAGAATATGAATCTTTAATCATGGGCCTTACAATTGCAATTCTCCTAGGTGTTCACATTTTAGATATCTATAGAGATTCAAATCTTGTTATCATTCAAGTTAAAGGAGAATATCAATGTAAAAAATGAAATCTTACAAAAATATAAAGCCAACATTGAATTTCTCCTTTTTGCTTTTGATCAGTACACTATCCAAACCATACCACAATCTTGTAACAAATTTATAGATACAATTACCTCTTTTAGAGCCCTTAGAAATTGAAGATTCAAAGTTCAACACTAAAGTATCTATAGTTGTTCAATGCTTGGATCATCCTTCTCATCAAAATGAAATTCCTATTATTAACATTGTTGATGATAATCCAACTGATTTGTGGTATACTCAATTCTATTACTATCTTTCTGAATCAAAAATTTCATCTCACTTATCACGTAATGATGAAGGATCATTTATTCAAGACGTCACTCACTTTTTAACTATTGGGGGTATCATTCACAACTGTAGTTTTTATGGTATCCTAATAAGGTGCCCTAAATCACATGAGTTAACTAATGAAATTAAAGAAATCCATGATGGGGTTTATCGAGGAAAGTCTAGTGGAAATTCCATTGCCAAACATGGCATACGGTTAGGGTGTTACTAGCCTATTATAACCAAGGATTGTTTTGAATATGTTAAGAAATATGTTAAATGTCAACTTCATTAAGATCACATCCATGTCCTCGGTTAAGGATTACAACCTACTCGGGACCTATGGCCTTTCTCTAAATGGGGATTAGACCTTATTGGTTCTATTAATTCTAAATCATCTCAACAACATCACTCTATTATCACAATTACTGAATAGTTCACTAATTGGGTTAAAGTTATCGTTTTAACATCCAATAAGTCAGTAACATCAATTTCATATATCAATACATTATATACAATTTTGGCATCCCTCATAAACTTGTCACAGATAATGGAAAATATTTTTAAAATAATAAATTTAAAAATATTTTTGTTACCTTAAACATTAAACTCATCTTTTTGTCGCCATATTATCCCCAAGAAAATGGATAGATTGAAGCCTTAAATAAAACACTTAATAAAATCCTAATGAAAACACTAAATTATGTAGGAAGGAATTACAATCCCCAAATCCCATTCTCCCTCTCATCATATCGAAATGGCATATGTACTCCTATGGGAGCTACACCCTATTCAATTGTTTATGGCTTCGAAGAAGTATTTCCTCTTGAAGTTCAAATCCCATCACTTCATGTATCACTTAAGGAATTCATCCCCGCCAAGTAATATCGACAAGACCGTCTAACACAACTTGAACTGTTAGATGAAAAATTACTAATGGCTCTTGAACACCATCACGTTAAATCATGAATGCATTAAATGAGCATATAACAAACATATAAAAGAACATGAATTTAAAATTATTTAGATTGTGCTTCAATAAAATCAAAATGTCCCTCAATGAGAATGGAGTAAACATGGAAAGATTTCCCCTAATTGGAGTGGTACATATGTCATCACTCACAAATATGGGTCGGGAGCACATCATCTTGCTTCCCTTGATGACGAACCTAAAAAGGAACCTCTAGTTTATTGTTAAATGATTGATCATCATGAGAGTAGTTTTATTTAAAAATCTTATCACTCTATCATATCGTCCATCTTGTCATAGTAATGATTAGAAAGCATGTTGTTATCCATCATTATCCTATATATACCTTAAAGATGAACACATCAGATTTGTTCCTCGCATCTTTCACTTTGGACAAGTTCCTCTTCTGTGGGAACTCCTTAATCATTACACTCATCTATCAATTAAAAGACATGACATGGGGCACAAATGTGTATATCATATACGCATCTTCTCCCCTCCTTGAAACATTATATTTAGGTTTTTCCCTCAGCCTAAAATAAATATATGTCTAAAAATCATGTGGATGCATTTCTAAAAAAATAAAAAATATAATACACTGATCTCTCATTCAGGAAAACTATTCAAAATATCAAAAAATATATTGTCAAGAAGGTAAAAAGTAGACTGATCCCTCAAAGCACGATGATGTTGTAAATTTAAAAAATCAAAATTATACACCATAACCTAGAAAGATGGATACCCATCTAAAAGGCTTTGCATATTGACCAACCTTTAAAATAAATAGCATCCAAGAAAGCTTCCTGCATTGATCAGCCTTCCCCTCATAGAAAACTTCTTGCATTGATCAATTTTCTTTAAAATCAATTGTGTAAAGTTTGGGGCATATCTCTGTGAGTCCATGAAAAAGGAGAACCCTTTTTCCACATTGATCTACACATACGAGACCTTTTTTATGACCTACGAAGGTACATTTATTTTATCCTACATTTTCGTTGAGTTCATCAGTATGTACTGATTTATAATATTGTTTAACAATTATGTTGAGGCTACAAGTGCAAGCGTGTTCAAGATTTCAAAACTTGTTGCATATGTATCAAATCCAACATGGGGTAATCATTTCATTTTACTTGGTCATATTTCTGATAAAGTTCATTTCAAATCACATTTTAAAGTCATTTGATTAATTGAATAGTTCAAAAATTTTATCAAATTTATTCATAAACCATAATATAAAAAAACTAATACATTCATCACAACTCATAGAATAATAATACATTCAAATTAAAAATATATATCACCATACACACAAAGACCATTAACACATGAAAGTAAAATAACATAACTCACAAAACCTCATAATCGTCATTATATATATCAAACAAGTCCATAAACATAAAAAATAGGATTCTAAGAGTCATGCATCAAAATATATCATATCAAATTCACATAAAAAGGGGCTTCCATGAGTTGTATATCAAATACATCAAACTTGTCATTAGCTAGTAAAATGAAAACCTTCGAGGGATTGGCTAGGAGGGGCTTTAGTGCCATTTACTCCTTGAGCATCTCTTCCTCCAACTACTCCCACACCACCAACAACACCAACATCACCTCCAATCCTCTCTTGATATCACCTACTCACTCTAGTCTCCAAGGTGTGTGACATACAATCACTGCACTACTACTAGGGCCTACCGCCTTAGCGGCCAAGTGATCAGCATACAAAGTGGAATGTCAGCATAATCATGGGCAATAACATCAATGTAATAATAATGCTCTTCCCGTAGTACATCATAATGAGACCTAGAGACCATCCTTGGTACTACAGGTGCTCTCCTCGATCTGCTAGCCTCTAGCCTCTGTCCACTAGCCTAGTCCACTCGATTGTGCTTTATGTCTACTGGCTTGTGTCATCTCTGCTAATTATGCAGCAGAAATAGAAGTCTTGATAATCCCCAAGGACTTCCTCACGCCCTCCTTCTTCTTACAATACCGATCTCTATCTAAAATATCCTTAGATAGTTGTACACTAAGTCCATCTCGCTTAGTAATAAGAATATCTATCTCAACAATAATTGTATCCCAAACACTTGGAAGGAGATCTCTCACTCTCATGGCCACATTTATCTCTCCCTCCACTATAACCTTCTTACTTGTCACTACTAAAATAGGTGCAGCAAAATCATCATCACCCTCCTCCTCATTGTCATCCTCAGCACCCTCCACTACCTCCTATGTTGGTGCTCCTCTCTCCACACAAGAACATACTCTTCTTACTCTTTGTAATGATATCTGTGTAACTTGAGTCCTTTCAAAAATCCTAAATACTCAAGTACACCATGATGTATAATCAAGAATCACCCCCGAATCATCAATAGGCACAATCACACCCTCATCATTGGGACCCATGGCTCTATGTTTGTCTACGATAATCTTGGGCTCTATCACAACTTCCCTTGGAGTCTCAATGTCTCCATCAACCCAACTATATTGTATAGTATCCTCAAGAAATCCCTATACCAATCCAAACTGTCTCCTGACATGATCAAAATGAAGAAGCTTGTGTTCACCCAGTTCAAGGAGATTAAAGCCACATAGCCTACTGTAATCCCATCAAATCATGACAAAACTCAGGCCAAACAATAAAATCTAGGTAAGGCCCTCCATACTACATCCCCCACCTGTCATCACGATAATAAATCTTGATAGTATCCTATCCTTCTCCTCTTCAACCCATGACCTGCATCCTCCCTGCATCTCATAAATCAAGAATACTCCATCACCAATCCCCCATGGAAACCCCACTGGCCCAAGCAATGAAAATAATTTCGAAGGACCAATCCTGTTATAAGAACCCAATATTAATCCCATACCGCTTGTGGGTCTTCCAGCCCCAAAACACTCTAAATGTATGAACAAGTAGGGTAGGACCCCAACTGAAAAAATGTACAATGCCCCATCATCTCTGTAATAATCTATTTCATCATCCATGGAAAATGGCCACCTATAGAATCTGGAAAAGTATAAAAAAATATGGCCATCATGATAATGGCCATCCCAGAGTATGACCCTCTATCTCAGCTGAATATAGTTTATCATAAGAAAAGGCCCCTAACTTAAATCTGACATCCCCCACATCCTCTTCATATAATCTAGTCATCACATCAGCTCTCTCTGCCTCAATAATGATGTATACACCCTCTACTAGGATAGGATGTCTTAGGATGTGGTGAAAATCCTCTAAAGTAATCGTAATCTCATCAATAGGTAACCAAAAAGTATAGGTGGAAGGATTCTATCACTCTAATAAAGATAATATCAAACTCTGACATCAGTGTATCTGCTGAAAATGTCTCATGGCACAAAAACCAATAGCCTCAACATGATCCCATTTTTTGTCTACCATATCAACCCTCACCTCATCTAAAATCAGTGGTATATGATCATGAATAGTCAACTATGTATCCACCAATAAGCACAAAATATATAAACAATTATTAGTGTCACCTCTAAAATATCAAAAACATCATCCATGTTATATTAAAAAATTTGTACATCAACAACAACATCATCACTTAAAAAATACCAATAACATCTAAAACATCAAATAGTTTTCACGTCGTTATCCAAAACTAGAATTTTCCATTCGTGAACAAAAAAAACTATACAAAATTACCTAAACATCAACGTTCACATCATCCCAAAATATAATCAATATTGACATCAACTACATTGGAATCAATACATTAAACTATAAACATCATATAAAGCTAGATAAATCTCTTAAAAACCCTATTAATAATAAAAAGTGCAAACTCTCCGCATTATAGGTGAATCGCTGATAATTCACTTTAATCACTGCTAATTTCATGAATCAACAATGATTCTTGCGATTGAAAACTAGGGCATTTGTGTGCCCCCAAAATGAAAAAAAAAACTATGAAAATAAATAAAAACAACAATAAAAATAACAAAAACTACAATAATTCATGTAAACCATTGTAGGCTCACGTTTCCTTCTAGAAGATGCCATTTTTTTCAAATCTCACCTATTTTTACCCACAAACACATTTTTTTCCCACATTCACTTTTCCAAATCATATTTAACACAATCACAACATGATAAAATAATGTTATAGTTTCTTATTTATACCCTAAATTTTTTCCTTGGGCCAATTTATGATGATTTCCCTAATTGCTGGTGATTTTCCCAATCACCAGTGATTCATAATTATTGTGGCATATATCTCACAGTTTTCCCTAATTCATGTCAAATAATTACTCTTTATTATAGAAATATTCCTTTCAATGGACCCTAGTGCTTGAAACATTAAATCAAATAAACGAAATCAACATTGGGATTCGTCATTCATCTATGGGACGTGTGCCCTTTGGCCCCCATCACTTGACTTGCCCCATCTATTTACCTTTCCTTCACCAATCATACATTTATAGGTGTCAAACCCCTTGGTTCCTCTATCATTTTATTCCTCTATAGCACATCTTGTTTTAGTATCCCCTGGGCTGCAGTAACTTTTACGAAAAAAATAATCTACAAACATTGGTATTCCCTATATTTCATTACAATTTGATCATGTATATAAATCAACTCTTCATTGTTTTTTATAACATTTTTTACGATTAAAACCAATAGACAAAAAGAGAAAAGTGTAGACACCAAAAATCTACACTCCATCATCATTGTATGGATCATTAATTAAAAAAAACAATATTATATACAATGCACCCACCTCCTCAATATATTAAATACATAGATATCCCACATTTAATTAGTTAAGTATATGTCTTCCAATGAATTAAACCTACCTTATACCCCACACTTTCCACTAGTTAATTAAAAACCTATATTCTAAATTAATTAAGCATATTAATTAAACTAAGTACATGATTATCCTATTTGCATCCTATTTATCTACAAATTATCTTACATTATCTAATATTATCTCACATAATATTTTTCTAAACAACCACTTAATATCCATCCTAAAACAAACCTAGCTAAATTAGACAATATCTAGGCTATTCTATCCTTTCCCTAATGAATATCAAACATCGAAAAACAACCCAATCAACCCATCCTCAGAATTCAAAACAGGAACCTCAAATTCGCAAGCATTTCACGCTATTTTCTAACATAAATGAAATAGGTCAAAATTACCGGCAATTTGGTAAATCGCAAGCGATTACTTAAGCCCATTTTCCAATCTATTTTCGGGGATCATCCATGACATTTTCAAGCCAAGTTTTTCTATTAGATTTCATCAACGTTATTTGACATTAACGTAAACATACTATTATCAAGAATTTTTACTCATGGTCATCAAACACATTGGGATTCATTTTGAATCATATGCATCATCCAATTAAAAAACTTCTTCATTTTCTTCCATCACTCTCAATCAAGCTCAGATATCATCTTGTAATTTTATTTCTACATTCAAGTTTATTTTCTAAGTATTTATTAACTCATATTATCCTTTAAAAAACCATAATCTCAAATCAATTGGTTAAATCCTTTATTTTGACAGTTTTTTATCATTCACCAGTAATCACCAATGATTACTAGAATAACCTGTGATTACTTCACAGATTGTTTTTCTGGGAGATGTATAAAACTCTATTTAATAATTTATATTCATCTCTCTTATTACTAACATTTTATCAAGCATGGCTTCTAATAGATGGAAATAGGTGGCCCGAGTCATGCAAAAATGAGCATTCAACTCTCTGCCTATTATCCGTCACAAATTGTATTGTGAGAAATACAACATTCTACCCAACCTCGTGTTGTGCTCCATCTATTCTGCCCCTTTAGATCATTTACAAACCATATTTTAATCCATTAAATTAATCCATGAAGCTAAAAATGAATTTTGGGAGGCCTACTTTGAGATCTTGCGTATCCGAGCTGATCTAGATTGGTTTTAATATCAATACGAAACTGAATTAGAAGAATTGAGATCTGAGAATGAATCTGAACAAGAAACTTATTCTAAGCACTAAGATTATTATTCTAAGTAGCAATATGACATGGAAGAAGAATATCCAGAATAAATTTCATGATTCTGTAAGGAGGAATACATTGAAGATGATAATTTATATTTGTCTGAAGAAGAAGACCTAGAGTCAACTGAAGAAGAGAGTTCTACTTCCTCTTAGAATTCAAATACTAATTTAGATTATGATTTTGCACCATATTTCATATCTATCATTGTTTATCAATTACATGTTTGTAATAAAATTGATACTTTCATTACATTTCCCATTTACTATCTATCATATATCATGGCTTGTTTTTGAAATACTTGATTGTGTAAAAATTTGATTGACACCCTTATTAGGAAGTCCTTTGATTTCTAGGGACTGGCCTTTGCTAGGAAATCCACCTTATATTTAACTAATCATATCATTTTTATTGTTTATTATTTGTAGGTGTTCTCGTACGAAAGGAGCTCGCATTATTTCATCTATGGAAAAAAACTTAAACATTCATAGTCCAAATTTGTTGGTATCTCTAAACCCCATCACACTAAGGATAGGTAAGTCTTATTTTCTTTTTTATTCAGTTAAGTTGAAGAGGTAGGATTTATTCATAACACTTGCACTTCAACAACATCTCCATGAATTAATAAGACGATCAAAAAAGAACTTCCCAAATTTTATAGGAGATGGTTCATAATTCCCCAAAGAGCATGTAGCAGTATTCATCACTGCTTGCGGAGTTTTTTGGGTGTATAACACAAGGATATATCTTTCAGGATATTTATGGAATCTCTGTAGGATATGGTAGTTGAATGGTTCTACATGTTTCCACCAAGATCTATCACTTGATGGGAAGATATAAGAAGCGTATTTAAACATACATATAAAACCATAAAGGACAGACATGATCTCTTGCCTAGATGGTGGAAATTGAGAAATAACATTCTAAATAAATGAGAGACTTTATTTCCAAATATAACTGAATAATTAGGAGGATTATAAAAGATGTTTTGCCTTAAAACAATAATTTGAAAAGTTTCTTCATCATTTCTCTACCACCGTAAGTTTGTTTCTTCCTCAGGGGTTCCAATCCTAGAGATATCAAAGAAGGACAAGATTATGCAATACAGACCAAATATGTTTTGATCTTTTCTGGAAAAGTGAAAGGTCCTAACGTAAAACATAAAGGATAAAATTCAAGCTCAACTCTCATTGATCCTCTGATCCATAAGATGGCCAAAGACATGTTTTAGATGAAGTAACATTTATATCAAATCACCATGTGGAATTCTTGAAGGGAGATTAATCCTTTGAACCAGCCGAGAATCACCCCACCTCCCCATACCCTTTCTCTCGTAGCACTTCCATCCAATTCTACATTTGATGATGATGAACTAGGATAAGAAGAAGAAGGTGAAGATGGAGACTACTTTGAGGTCAAAAATGCTAACAACAAGACTCAAAATGGTTGTATTGAATATGTTAAAGGAGGACAAAGATGAAGATGATGAAGAAGATTTAATATTCTCATGTGTGGTGTTCACGTATGCTCAATCAAAGAAATCAACTCCATATTCAAAAACTATAGTGAAGAAGAGGAAAGAATATCCTCTCATTGAAATTCCACAAAATAAGATCATCAGCAGAGGGTCACTGCTATCACCGTCAATGGAATTAGCCAAATAAAAATCTAGACCAACTAGTTAGCAAGAATCCAACTGCCACGCCAAGTAATTATTCTAGTCCTTCCCCTAGTTCTAAATTTTCTAAGAATAATTCATCTTCAAATGTTACTCCAATAAAATCATATAAAGTAGCACTAAAGTTTTCTTCCCCATCCCCTTCTAAACCATTTACCACACCTATTAAATAAAATAAAACTCCCAAGGTAACCAAACCTTTTCCATGTAATGATTCCATTACACCCGGAACATCAAATTCATTCGTGGTGATCCCATTTTATTTTGTAGAATACATGAGTAAAGCCAAGGTTCCGATCAGAGAACTCGAGTACTTACAAACACACCTTGCTCAATTTGATAGGTTGGTCAATGTAGTATGTTGTGGTATTGTTAAAGTTTCAAGCTCAAATTGTAAAGGTGTACTTCCCATACCATCCACTCCACCTTCACAAAATATGTTAGAACTTAGTACCTCTAAATAAAGGTATAACCTTTCTACCTATCTCTCTTAGTCAAAGGCTACCAACACAACAATTATATCATAGATTATCGAGCCTCTAAAAATGTGATGCCCATGAAAGTTGTAAATTCCTTAGGACTTACCTTGATACGTGTAAATGACTCTTTCTATTCCATGGAATCTAAGTAAATTCCATTGGTGAGTAGAATAAACGATGCTCAAGTTACTTTGGTCTACTTGCTAGAGAAGAAAGTGTTTCTCACTATTTTGGCAGCTAAAATTCCATCTTCTCTCGGCATGCTCCTAAGAAGATGATTATGCATGGATTTAGGTGGTGAAATAAAAATGGACTTTTCCCTTACAACCATACCTGTGAAAGGGGAGAAGAAGAAGTTGTTGTTGGTGTGTAAGATGAAATACACAATACAAATATCAGATGATCTAATGGAAAACATGTTTTTCAAGGTGATGTTATAGGAAACTATTTCCTCACATCAGAGAGAGATGAAAATTTTCCTTTTCTCACCGTGAAATAATAAGAGGGAAATTTTTATTTGCAAGGATGAGATGCAAGATATTTTCTAACCTGAGAAACAGCTCATCAAAGGAGTAACATATTCAATAGACGAAGATTCATGTGGCATAATGAATGATTTAATACTTTTTGAAGACTCCACTGATGATGAAAAAATAAAAAATGATGGGATGGAGATATGTGAAGAAGAAGAGACGATACAAGAATCAAATTCTATTTAGGATTCGATCATGGATGAACTTATGGAAGAGGCCCAATTTCATCCTCGAAAGCCAAGGATAGGATGTTTTTCATGAGGATGATATGGATTTTGAGCTTGAAGGTGTACCATTTCCACAAAGCATGGACATCTTCTCCTTTTTGGAAGGGTTCATAAGTCATATTTGTCCATACCTATATAAAAGAGAGCATTGAGTAACACAACACAGAAGAAGAAAACGGAGTTACTTCGAATCAATCATAAGAAGGTATGGATAAGATTTTATTATCACTCCTCTCAGTCACAATACAAAAACTCTTTTGAAAACAAAGATGATTGACTCAATCCATGGAGATAGAAGACAAGTGTTAATCATTAAGTGATCCTTATTTCAATACCCCAGTGTTTGATGTAGAGATGGACAAGTTAGCTAGGTTGGATGACTTCCTCACTGGCGAATGTGAGAGGAAAATCATGTATTATTCTTCCACAATGTAAGAGGAAGTTCGTGAATGTAAAAGAAGAAAATTCCTTGGAACTCTTTTAGACATCTTAAATTTGGAGAGAAAAACCTTCGTCATGGTGGAAGGTGGTAGGGAAAATATTGAGCTGAATCACATGGAAGAGAGTTTCCCACGGCAAGAGCATCAAGAATATGTTTAAAATCAACTTGATCACATTACTTTGGAACTCTCTACAAATATAGAGAGTGAATATGTGAATGGAAAAAGATAAGAAGATTAAAACAACTTGAATAAGGATCAACTTGAGGATGATAATGAAATGTTCAAAGAAATATCGATGTTATGGATAAGCACAGAAGGCGGTCAACACTCTAGAAATGATCTCAAAGAATGTAAATACAAGGTAATTTTTCGATGAAGGCCTGAGAGCCAAAAATATCATGTAGGATTCCTCCTATAAAGTTCATGGACAATCGTGAAAGTGTTAGGAAATAAGAGATAAAATATGCGGAAAAATCCCTTACAAAATCACAACAGTAGAAACTAATATACAGAAACTATTACAGAACTCAAATAAAAGTGCAAAATAAATAACACAACACAGAGATTCAAGATTTAATGTGATTCACCCAATTTGGGCTACGTCCACCAAGAATCACTTGCTCAAATTTTATTACAATCCTCCACTCTCTCAATGCAATACCCAGATCCGATTGGAGCTATGCTCAACAAACTCTACAGAATTTGCACCTGAATTCAAAACACATCTGCAATACATTTTCTTTTCTATGTATCATATGCATAAGACCATATAAATAGACAATTGCTTAAGAATTTTGATACAAAAACCGTGGGTATAAAAAACCATGGGAAAAAAACCATGGTTATCAAAACAATGGGTACCGAAAAACTATGGGCCCAAAAAACAACCCATAACGGTTACCCATTACCCATGGGTTAATAAACCACCCATGAAAATTTACTTCAGGGCTTCACCCCCGAACCCCCCTGACCTGCTCAACGATGAGTGGGACTGCCGTAAAAATACCTGAGTGTAACACATAGAAGGTGTACCACACTCTAACATGAAAATAGGCTCCAAAAACATAACAATCTCCCACTTGGAGACTAATTTCCACTGAGCAAATTTCTCAACCCTTCAATGTCATGCACGAAGGCCAACCAAAGCTTAACATAGCCTTAGTTTATCCCTTGTGACCACCTTGGTCATCATCTCTGCAGGATTCTGATTGGTATGAATCTTCTCCAACTTCAACTTATCTTCCTCCAAAGTTGTCTTGATGAAGTGATATCTCAACTGTATATGCTTCATCCTGGAGTGGAAAGTAGAGTTCTTAGCTAGGTGTATAGCACTATGACTATCACTATGTAGCTTACATTCCTCCTGCTTATGCCCCAATTCCTCAAGCAATTGTTGTAACCAAATAATCTCTTTGCTTGCCTCTGTGGAAACAACATACTCAGCCTCCGTGGCTGACAAAGCCACCAGCTTTTGTAGTCGTGAAATCTAGCTCACTTTTGTCCCACCTACAGTGTAAATATAACCTATCATGCTCCTCTTGCTATCTACATCTCCAGCCATGTCTAAATCTACATAACCGCATAAAGTGGTGTTTGATCCATTATAGCACAAAACTGTCCCCATGGTCCCCTCTCAAATACCGAAGGATCCACTTTACTGCTTTCCAATGCTCTTTACCTGGATCATTCATAAATCTACTCACAGCTCCCATTGCATGGGAATCATTAGGCTTAGTGCACACCATAGCATACATCAAACTGCCAACTACAAATGAGTAAGGTACCTTGGACATTTGGTTTCTTTCCTGCTCTGTCTTGGGACACTGCTCCTTTGATAACTTAAAATGGCCTGCCAAAGGGAGTCCCCAACTAGTTTAACATCCTGCATGTTAAACCTATCCAATACCTTCTTAATGTACTCTTCCTAAGATAAAGTTGTCATGTAGAAATCCTTCATATCAAAGGATTCACTTAGTTGTTTCTTGAGTACTTTTATTTCCTACATTTTTTTTACCTGCAACCAATATGTCATCAACATAGAAACACATGATAATATAACTTCCTTCCTCAATTTTTTTTGTATACATGCAATGGTCAGAATGACATCTAATATAACCTTGCTCCATTATGAAGCTATCAACTTCTTATACCATTGACGTGGAGATTGTTTCAAGCCATACAAGCTCTTCTTCAGTTTACACACCATCTCATCTTTACCTTTGACCTCATAGCTCTCTGGTTGCTGCATTTATAGTTTCCTCCTCCAAATCACCATGGAGAAATGTAGTCTTTACATCTAAGTGTTCTAGAGTGTAATTCTTCTGCTGCCACTATTCCAAGAACCGTTCTAATAGAAGTCATTTTTACTACAGGAGAAAAGACCTCATCAAAATCTATACCTTGTTTCTGTGTAAACCCCTTGACCACCAACCAGGCCCTATATCTTTTCTTTCCTCCTGCTTCATCTTTAACTATGTACACCCACTTGTTCTGAAATGCTCTTTTTCCTTTCAATGCTCTTTTGCCTTTCAGTAGCTTCACCAAATCCCAAGTCTTGTTCTCCATGAGAGACTTATGCTCCTCATCCATGGCTTGCTCCCACTTCTTACTGGCATCTACCTACATTGCTTCATCGAATCTCTTTGGCTCTCCACCTATTAGTGAGTAATAAATAATAAAGAGAAGGAGAAAAACGTTCAGGTTATTTTCTTACCCTAGAAGACCTCCTCACTGTAGGAGTTTGGGGTTCATGTTGAGTCAGTTCCTGAACTGATTCATTGGTAACTGTCCCATCTGGAAGATCCTCTACCACTACATATTCTTTCTTAGATTCTTCCTTGTTTTCCTGCAACTGTTTCTTATACATGATCTTCTCATTAAAGACCACATCCCATACTGAATTATTTACTTGTCCTTAATTCTCCAACATTTAAATCCAAATTCATCACCACCATAACCAATGAAAGCACATTTTTCTGATTTAGCCTCTAGCTTGGTCCTATCATCCTTGTCTATACGAACAAACACCTCACATAAAAAAGACTCTAAGAAATGAATAATTAACTTTCTTACCATACCAAGCCTCCTCAGGTATGCCTCCATCCAAGGCACTTGAGGGTCCTCTGTTTATCAAGTACACAGCTGTGCTCATCACTTTTTCTCAAAAAGAAAGAGGCAGTCCTGCATGTAACCTCATGCTCCTAGCGTGTTCCATTATTGTTCTGTTCATCCTTTCTAATACCCCATTCTGCTGCAGAGTTCCTAGAACTATCTTTTGCCTGCGGATTCCATTCTTAGAACAGTAATCATTAAATCCATTGCTGCAATACTCCCCTCCATTATCTGACTTGAGACATTTTAGCTTAAGACCTATTTCATTCTCTACCAGGGCTTTCCATTTAACAAAAGTGTCAAATACATCAAAAAATTTTCTAATACAATAAACCCAAACTTTCCTTCTTGCACAATCAATAAAAGTAACATAATAACTTGAACCCCCAAGAGAGATGATACCTGAGTTGGCCCCCACACATTAGAATGCACCAGCTCTAACTTACTCTCTTTCTTTGTAGGTCCAACCTTGAGAAACCTTACTCGCTTCTGTTTCCCATATATGCAGTCCTCACAGAACTCCAAACCTATTTCTGTATATCCAAGAAATATTCTTCTTTATGATGTCCATGCCCTTATGGCTCATATGATCGAGCCTATGGTGCCATAATGTTGTATCTGCATCTGAAGCCACAAGATTACAATAATTAGTACTATTAGTGGATAAATACAAGGTTCCAACCTTCTTACCTCTTGCCACCACAAGACCCACCCTTGGTAACCTTCTAAGAGTCAGCTGTAAATATCATAGTATAACCATCACTTCCCAATTCCCCCACCGATATCAAATTTCTCCTTAATGTAGGCACATGTCTGACATTCTTTAATAGCCACCTATTCCCATTCTACATCTTAACCTGAATAGAACCTTTTCCAAACTATACTGCAAGGCTCATCATCACTAATAAAAAACATGCCCAAAATCCCCTTGAACATAATCAACAAAATAATGCCTATGTGGAGTAGCATGAAAAGAAGCCCCTGAATCTAAAACCCAAGATTCAGTAATATTATGTAAAGAAAGAATCAAAGAATCTTGGCATACATTACCCAATGACACATTTGCCTCCTTGTTTTCTTCCTGTTGTTTCTTCTTGTCCTGAAGCTCCCAACAGTCCTTCTTTGCATGCCCACACTTTCCACAGTTCCAACATACAATCTTGCTCTTGGATTTTGACCTTTCCTGATCTTTTGATTTTCCACGGTTTCATCTATTTTTTTGTCTCCCTCTAATTTCCACTGTCAAAGCATTCCCTAGAGTAGGAAGATTCACCAGATATTTTTCTTCACATTTCCTCGCTTAGAATCACCCCTACAACATCCTCAAACTTCAACTTTGAGTTAGCTAGAACTGAGTTTCTTACCGCCATTACCAGGCTATTCCAACTTTCAGGTAAAGAGCATATAATTAATAAATCCCTAATTACTTCATCAAATTGTATTATAACCAAAGCTAGCATATTCACAACCGTATTGAAATCATTTAAATGATCTGCTACTGAACTATTCTTAGACATATTCATATTAAACAAATTTTTCATTAAAAATATCTTATTAGAGGTATAGTGTTTTTTCATACAACTTCCCTAATGCATCCATCAGTTCTTTTGTAGTCTTTTCCTTTGAAACATTAAATAATACCAAATATGCAAGACACAACTGGATTGTTGCAAGTGCCTTTTGATCCAACAAATCCCATTCCGCATCTCTCATACTCGAGCGTTTGTTCACCTTCTTAGACAGCGGAGTATAAAGATCCTTCTAATAAAGGTAGTCTTCCATCTACATTTTCCACTGACTGAAATTCTACCCATTGAATTTATCAACCCTAGATCTTTCATCATCTACCATAGCTCCCACTCAAGATAAAACTTTCCCTACGATTCAACACTTCAGCAAACCAAACCAAGCTCTGATACCAATTGTTAGGAAATAAGAGATAAAATATGTGGAATAATCTCTTACAGAATCGCAACAGTAGAAACTAATATGCAGAAAATATTACAAATCTCAAATAGAAGTGCAGAATAAATAACAAAACATAGAGAGACAATATTTGACGTGGTTCACCCAATTTGGGCTACATCCACCAAGAATCACTTGCTCAAATTTTAATACAATCCTCCACTCTCTCAATAAAATACCCAGATCCATTTGGAGCTATGCTCAACAAACTCTACATAAATCACACCCAAATTCAAAACACATCTTGCAATACATTCTCTTGTCTATGTATCATATGCATAAGACCATATAAATAGACAATTTCTTAAGCAATTTGATACAAAAACTGTGGGTATCAAAAAAATGGGTGCTGAAAAAACTATGGGCCAAAAACTAGCCCATAACAGTTACCAATTACCCATGGGTTACTAAACCACCCATGAAAATTTTCTTCGGGGGCTTCACCCACGAACCCCCTTGACCTACTAACTGGTGAGCAGGACCACCATAAAAATACCCGAGTGTAACACATACAACATTTACCACACTCTAACATGAAAATAGGCTCCACAAAAATAACAAAAAGTACTTTTCTTTCATAGGATATTGAAGAAAGGAGGATACTTCCTTGAACCAGTCAATCTCTTTGTAAGACATCAACATTCTGTGTTCCCTCTGAAAAGAAAAGTGCTAAAATAAAGAGTTGGTTGTCTCGCACCTTATACCATAGGTGATTTTTAGTTGTGTTTGCCTTTCTATTTTTTGTGTCTTTCCCTTTGCATTAGCATTTTGTATTTCCTTTCTTTTGTTTCATGTGTTTTTTCTTCCTTTATATCTCTCTTGTCAGTTGTACACGAATCCGCAGGGTCCAAATGCATAAGGAACTAGTAAATGTGTTATATGTTAAGACTTTGGGATTCCTCATGTGATATATTCCCTATACTCAATCCATACTATTCCCTCAAGATAGAGTCATTTTTTGTCCTGGTTTTTTGTAGGGGAAAACATTCGATAGAAATCAGAATAAGGATACCCATGTGTAAAAAATTTTAAAGTCTTTCTTTTCCAAAACACCCCAAGAGAACCCACTCTTAACACCAATAATTACTCAACCCATGTAATTTTCATCAATTGGATTTTGATTCAATTCCCCTGGTTGATTTACTAAATCAAATTAAGTCCCCCTAGGCGATTCTAGAAGCTTTTGGAGAATGCCATTTTTTTAGCAGGTTTTGGGAAGGCCTACCATTGGCCTTCCCCAGAATAATGCCACCCTCTTAGAGAAGATCAGAGGATTATAATTCAATATGGAAATGAAGTCAAGTTCCAATAACATCTGAGAAAAGGTTTTGGGATATATTTGAAATATCTGGAGGTTTCAGAGTCGATTCAACAAAAGTGGGGTTTTCACACCTAAAGGAAAAAAAAACATCGCGAAGGAGTTCCTGAACTTCAAGAAAAAAATTTAGGATATTTTTGAAGATTCAAGTACCCAAATAAGTACGCATGGAATTTATTTTTTCATTCCCTAAATTGTCTAAAAAATGATACATCGTGAAACATCATGCACTTCCCAAAGTAACTCATTCTTCTAGCACACAACTGGCGGCGGGTCTCAAGAAAATTGGGTCATTTAGAGGTTATAAATTAATAATTTAAGATTTACACCATCACCATTCAACTCATTTGGTTTTATCCAATCAATTTCATGCAAAATTTCACCTCGAAACTGATTTGGGAGCTCAAGATATCGTCATTGCAAGTTGGGATCAAGGTAAGAGTTCTAGTGCAGATAGTTTTTTTTAGGAAATGTGTTAGTACAAAGATCCTTGAAGGATTCTATGTCCATTTCATCCCTTTAAACAAGGTACATAAGGGACAAAAAAAAATTCTGAAGCCTTTTTAGCCCCCAAAACACCAATGTGACCTCTCATACGTTAGTTAAGCCCTAGAGAGCTAAGTTTGAGTGTTCGCCAAGTGTTGCGATGAGGGCATGAAATGGAAATTGATGTTTGTTTAATACCTTTAGAAAAGGGACATATTGGAAACTAAATTCCCCAATCCTAATTAAGCCTTGTGGTTCCTCATGTGCCCAAACGTCAACTCCAAGGTGGTTCTCTCAAGCCCCCTCACTCATATGCACACCCAACAAAATATTGAGAATTGTCACAACGCGGTGAGATGGGGAATTTTTCATCCATTTAGTTTGTTTAGAAAAGGTACTTAGGGGATATAAAAAATGCACCCAACCCCTATGCTTTACTTTTTAGACGAATAATAGCAAGGACTTAGCCATTTGTCCATTTCCAAGATCCATTGTTGAACTCAACCATTAGTACCAAAAAAATTTCCTCACACTGAAACCACAAGTATCTTAGAATATAAGCACATTAAATAGATGAAGAATGGAGAGAAAATGAATATCTTAATCATAAAAAACCCTCGTAGCCACCCAGTGAAGAAATTGTCGTAACTTGCAAACCACAACACAGATCAATGTAAGGTTTTTTTCTATCCTCATCATTTTTCGGTGGCCATAAAAACCCCATAAAAAAATTTTATACTGAGCCCAAGATTTTTTACGGTAATGAAATCCTTGTTTCCATGTAATGATAATCAAAAGTTCATTTCCTATTGCTCCAGTTACCAGTTTGCAATGAAATTTGATCCATGAAACAAGAAAAAAAAACTCACATCAAAAACATAATTTTCATCAAGATCCCAGAAGGGGAAGTAAACGTGTAATTTTGGAGCTCTATTAATTGGTACTATGCCCGCAACCACTGTTAGGTGAAAAATTTAAAACTTTAAACTTTCTCAAATCGATGATCTGCTAAGGCCGAAATTTTATACGGTAACTTTTGGGAACAAAACCCATATCAAAAATATTCATCCTTCCATGATCCAATTGCAAGAAACATACTTACTAAAAATAATAGGCATTCCTACATGGAAGACTTCTATTTTAGGTTAATTCATCACGTAAAGAAGCTATGAAAGAAATGTGGTGAACAAAAAGGAAGTATCGCAGCTGAAAATCATCGAAAAAGGTCTTCTCAGCTCCTAATTGACACTTACTAAAATTATTAAGTTATCCCATAAGCACCTACTATAAATATCAAGTTGGTCCAAAAGGAGAGAGGAACGCAATGTGAAGAAGGAATTCAAATTACCATAGCCGATTGATGTTTGGAAAAACTAACTTTTCTACTTACTAAAAATAGTAAGTTGTCTCATAAGCACTTACTAACAATAGTAAGTTGTTCCAGAGGGAGGATTTCACAAAAGGGGAGGGTACTGGGTGATGGAAATTCAATTTAACATCACCATCTAGAGTTCAAAGAGGTGGATTCTACTGCTTACTAAAAATAGTAGGTCCCCATTTTGGCACTCGTTCTTAATAATAAGACACATTCAAGAAGAAATGTTAGAAACAAAGGACAGATTATACCAATCATTCAATGGTATAAGAAGATGAGTTTCTCACCCTTACTAAAAACTCAAAGTTATGCTCTCTTAATATAGTAAATTTTTGAGATATGATGGGATTCAAGCTTACAGAATTGGTATTTTCACCATCACCAAATATTGACTTCACCAGGATTCATCACCTATCTCCTAAATATTACCATCTTCATTAGAAGGTCATAAAATTTTCACAAAGAGCATCTTTGGCATCTCTCATAGATCTTTTAGAGCTCATCTTGGGAAATCCCGACAGTGTCTTTCAATAGTCACACATGGTTTAGGTCACATGTATATCATGTGCAAGGTGGAAGTTACGGTCATCGGTAAAATAATTCATTCAACTTGACAGGATCGTTCTGACCTCCTATCTCTTCAAAAAGGATCTTTATGATTTAGTTTTCATGGTCATCAGTGAAGTGATTTAACAAGTGTTTTTTAACACTTAAGCCAATGTGTCCTCAAACCATCCAAAGGAGCTTCAATGTGTAAATAGCTCAGATATTCATAGATCATTAAATTGGGACATTTCATCAAGCCATCATGAAGGAAATGTGGACTTCATCAGAGTCAGATCTTTCATTGTTAACATCATTCTTCCCCCTTCTTCTTCCTTCTCTCTTTCCTCTCTTCCTCCCCCATACTTTCTCTCTCTTAAATGATCTAATTCTTCATTTTGGTTTTCAATTTTACATATTCCTTTAAGATATTAAAAATAAACTTTAGAAACATAATGTAAATTAAGTCACATTGATTATATAAAAGGGAATTAATATTTTCTTAAGAATATGAAGATTCTAATGTTCGAAAAATGCATATGAAGTTTCATTAGGAAGATGAAGAGGCATCTCTATTTAATAAATTGTATTGAGCCCATCATTTGGGATTATTCTTAACTGGTTGTCAATTTATAATCTCATGAGAAAGTAATGCTTGAGAAGGAACAAAAAGATAGTTTATTTTGTTATGTTTTCTCTACCTCACCTTTCTTCCATTCCTCATTATGTAAAATTGTGATTTTACAGCCTAATAAAAGAATAATTTTATTTTTTCCAAGGCATACAAATGTGTACATTGTTTTACGTATGGTTTTCTCTAGCCAGTAGATAAAAAACTCCTATTGTTTTCTTCTAAAAAATACATGTGTAAAGTTTTCTAACTACTAGGTGCAGGGCTCCTAAATTATATGTGCAACATTACTTCCCCTACCTCTTATTCTGACTCCCTTTTTTGTTATCTTGAGAAATTCCTCTCTAGCAAGAGATTGCTACCTTTACCACAGGGTAAATGGAGTCCCCTTATTGGATCCCCGAACGCAAAGCCACCAGGAATTTTTTTTTTCAAGTGCATGCAAATACAGAAGTCGCACTGTTTAAGTAGAGGGACTTCGATTCCCATAGCGTTATCAAGAATCCCATAATTTTTTCCACCCAACAAATTTTCTTTCCAAAAACACCTAATTCATGATGAGAGAAGGATGTAGAAAGGATATCCTCTATTATGATTTCATTCAGCAATCTCATGCCACCTAGGGTAAATAAATGTAGGAAGAAATATGCATTATTATCCATCCTATAACTACTTCCCTAAATATGTCTGAAGAGATATTTGTACTTCCTTATTTTCTGGGAAATCTGATGCCACTGATAGAAGTATGGTAGGGAGGAAATCCATTGTAGCCTCGAACATGTAACTACTCCCTAAAATGTTAAGGACAACCTTTCTTGTAAAATACGATGTGTACAGGGTTCATAGATTGGTCTAAACCCACTTTTTGTATAACTGAAAATGTCAAAGATAGAAAACTTAACCGAACTATATCAGTAGAGAGCATTGTGTAATGTGTAAAAATATGAATGATGTTCCCTTCTTTAGGGGCACATGCAACATTGTTTTTTGGATAATACGGACCCAAAAGAGGAAAAACCACGTAAACTATGCCCTACAAAGGAAGGGGATGTGCTTTGTAGAAACTAAGGTGCACTCAAAAAAATGGCTAGAAAACAAGTGTTAGTACGAACAAACATCCATTGTAAAATACAAGTGTAAGCTATGCAAACAATGTAATAGCTAGAATGGAAGAAAAACACCAGAATAAAACCATAGACCACTAAAGAAAGTTACAAACAGGGGATATCACTCACAATATCAGAAGAAACTCAAGGCCACAATGGCCGCATAAAACAAATAATCATGCACAGTAAAAAATGGCAAAGACTGCATATAATAGCAAACAAGAGAATGATGATAGATAATAAACAAATAGATATCCATGGAAGAAAATAATCCCATAAAAAAATTATGAACATGAAGCATCCATTATCATGTTAGAAAGATATCGCATATTGTAAAAACACATATAATCAAGTAATGTAATGTGCTAAGTAAAAAATGGAACAATAACACTTATAAGAGATGAATGTGGATGACCCCAATGAATGTTGTAGGAGTGATAAGAGGAGAGCATCCATGCTACATGTTGGAGACCTATATCTGTGATCACAACTAGAAAAGGATGTGAAATTGCATGTGTGTATAGTAAAGATAAGGACATATAAAAGATCTAGGTAGTATGTGTAATAATCAGACATGGACAAGAAAATGTAATAAAGAGTAAAAACAACCAAGATATCAAATAAGTTGTGGATGGATTGAATGAAATGTAAAATAGATGATTGGAGCCATGTGCCCCCAAAGTGAATGGAAGTGTATGCAGTGAGGTTAAGTTAGTATGCCCCATCAACAGTCAATAATGAATCGTAAACGAGAGTGCATCATCGGGAAATTGACGAAGTGTGTATTGTATCTAACACATTGTGGTGAATGTGTATATGTAGTGATGATGATATATGACCTAGATATGAAGCTTTTGTGTGATCCTATAACCAAAGCATATATCATGACAAGATGAGTGTAAGACTGATGATTTAGCTTAAATCTAATATCACTACAAGATGAATAGAGGGAGTGGTGATGTAGCCTACATTGTATACCAGTACAAGTTGAAAGAAGAGGTGACCATTTACCCTAAGGAATATGTCACCAACCGAGTAATGTCTCATGATAAAATTTTGAGTGATGAATGTGTGTGTATGTTAAGGTATATTTGATAGGTAAACCCTTGGCAGTCGAGTATGGACCAAGGAACTAAATTACATCAGAGGGTAGTTAATGCGGCACGTAGAAGAATATGTAGTGTGTGTTATGATTGAAGATGACCATGTGATGTGGGAGATGGGAAAAATGCAGTGTATAGTGTGTAATACAATATGTGTAGATAGACTTATAGTGTAAGGTGTGCTCTATGTATGATGATGGATAATATGATGTATGATGTATAGATGCACAAATTTTGAAATGATATACACCAAATTTACAGTGTATGATGTAATATGTAAGACATATGACACGAGATGTGTGAAGAGACACAATATGTAATGCCTATTATGTAGTGTCTGGGGTTCATGTGTAGTAAGCCCTCAACAGTCAAGTGTGAAATGTAGCACAAGAGTGTTTCATCGGGTAATAGTGATGTGTAAATGAAAATGTACGTAAAATAGAGGACTACGCCAATGCTAGAATGTAGATGAGGGTAAATATAGGTATGGGACATGTGGTGATGATAGGATGGGGGGTATTTTTTAATGTTATGCCCCCAAGTGTGGAATATGAAGAAGCGATCACGTAACATCATCTAAGAGATCTTTAGTTTCATGGTCAAAGTCATATGGATAAGTATTAGAGACATAATAAGAAATAGTTTCTGGTTGATAATTTAATGAGCCATTGTGGCACAAATTTTGCATACCCATGGCATATTATCCATCAGTGAATGGATGAAGTGGACAACCGTGTGCATACCAATGAGTGAAATTTTGTGAATATCCAACAAAAGAACTCTTGAAATTAACACATGACCAAAGGGCATGTAAAAATATATGTCTGTATGGTACGGATCTAGAGTACCCCCAATGAAATATAACCATGATTTCTATAATGTGAGTGGAGAAGAGTGAGAAATACACAATACATAGATTTTAAGATGGAATACATGTAAGCCATACGCAATAGTAATAGTGATGAAGCTATAATATAGATGAGGAGAATGACTAGGAGGATAGAGGTCTTTAAAAGTGAAACAAAGTCAAAATAGACCATCATGTGAGAAAATGGTGTCATCACAAGTAGGATCAAAGGGAATATATTCACAATATGAATCATGCATGAAAAGTGTGCAAGTAAATGGTGGGCATGCTAACATAGGTGGTACATGTGAAGGTGTAGGTGATAGAGTGACTTCTATAGACTGGAAAATCCCCTGATAAAGAATCATATAAGTAGTTGTTGTAGGTGGCATAGAAGAGATTGCATCTATCACACAAATGACACCTTCAAGTGGTGGAAAATGAGGTAGTTTTTTCATTGGTTGAGGGTCATATATAGTATCAATACGTGGAATAATAAGAGAAATATTAGGTTCTTGGTCAAAATATTGGAATGCATCACAATCGCGAAGTATAGTATATCCAGTGCCTTCATCTATAAATTTGACACAAAGTTGTACAATAGAAGAAAAAATTTATATGGCATGGAGCCAAGGTGTACAAAGTAAACAATTATATGAGACTAGAAAATAAATGATAAATAAAATGGTGTTGAGGGTTTTAGGCCCTATAATAATGGGAAGAACTATTTTATCTACACATGGGCAGACTGAGCAATCATAGGCGCGAAGTGAGAGGAGTGATGGACTAACATCGCAAGTCGAAAGAGCTAACTTTTTGAGGAATGACATAAAAATTAGATTGAGTTAGGATCCATTATCAATTAATGTGTCCTTAATACCCATATTAAGATTGTGAAACATAATATGTAAGGGTGGGTAATTATCAAAGTGTTTGAATCGGCAGAAAGATTAGATTTGAATGATAAGTGTTGAGAAAATACATCTACAAAATTTTGATACACTGAGTCAGGATCTGCATATCGACATGAATTTGGGTAATATTTAGAATATGTTTAACTCTATACCTTACATCAGGATGTGCAAATAAATAATCAGTGATTGAGATATTCATGATGAATAGACTCTAGAATAACAAGAATGAGGATGCTAAAAGTGTGAAAGCGTTAAGGTTCTCAAAAATGATTAAACTGAGATGGAATATAGTAGTCTAATCTAATGTTATCAAAAACAGTAAATAAAAACTAAATAAAGTAATGGAAATTATCCAATAAACTAAGAAAGTAGAAATGTAAAACCCTAATGTGCAAGGAGAGATAAAAAGATATTAGCTAATTCAATGAAGGAACTAGACAATGTCGCATAACAAAATGGATGAGCAGAATTTAGGAACAAACACACAAAATCTCAAGAAATCATAGATCCGGGACAATAAGCTGGACTAACATGCCTAGAGATATATAGGGGAGCCTATGGGAACTCTAGTCTGAGATATATGTGCCCTGTCTTGTAAAAGAGCTCTGCGAACCTACTTCTATGTGTCACTAGATGTTTGTCTTCCTTCGCTTTTTTTTGTTGAACTTCATTTTATGTTGTTATAAATCAATGATGAACATGAGACTTTTAAAAACCTAAGACAAGTATGAAACCCCTCAAAATATATAGATGCATATGAAGGAGTCATAATATCCTCAGCAGGTATAATGGTGGACTTAGTGACTGAGCACTACACTATATCTCAAAAATAATGTAGCTCTATATGTGTGTGTAATTATTTCCTAGGTTCTCTTGTGATGATCACACCTTGTAAATGCAGTAAAAATAACTGTGTAGAAGTGTAATAAAATCATGGATGGAATCTAATAAAATTCCCTCATATGTATTGTGAGGCAGATGAATTAATTGTGTTGCTTGTGGTGGAGCAAGATGGATGTAAATGGAGCCTTTGATGGATGCAGCCTTTGGTGATAATATTATTGCTTAATTTTTGGTTTGTGATTATGGTCTCATAATTATAAATTGATATGGTTCTCTTATTCTAATTTTGTAATCAACCTTGAAAAGGCCAACCACCAAAAATATAGAATAGATCAAATGGATAAAAATTTCCCAAAAAAGTTACAAGAAAGTGTATAAAGGATCATGGTGCCCTTAATGGGACCAAGGCGTCTGGGGCACCCCAGTATGGACCCGGAAACCCTAGTCAAAGATAAAATTACACCAAATGGAAGAACTCACTAGGTGAGTAGTTGTGGGAGGTTGGTATTGAAGATAATAAGTAAATTAAAATGACCAAAGGACATGGGTTAATTGGTACTTTCTTCATTCAAAAATAATCTAAATAGTATAATGATGTACAAGGACTAGATAATGTCTAAAGTGCATGATTTTGTCACTACAATCACAATACATTCATTGACTATCCAACAAATTCAAAAGTATAGACAATTTTTTTGGTATTTCTCATGTGGTATACACATAATATGTTTATGACACACATCACTACCATATGATAATACAAATTTCTAGGTATGTAACACACACACACACACACACACATATGTATATATATATGTGTGTGTATATATATATATATATATATACTCGTATATTTGTGTACATATATTTGTATATCAATATGCATATGCATGTATAAACATGCAGATTCAATTATAGATATATATGTATATGTACATGTATCTGTATATGTATGTATAGGTATGTCTATGTATTCAAGTAGGTATCACAACACATTCGTTAACTAGCTAGTAAAATAAATAATGTTCCAAGCAAGCAATGGAGTTAGGAAATTTGAATTGTTCTTCTTTTGTGTTTTCCCTACGAAAAGGTATATTTGATAATTCAACTATATGTAGTGGGTGCATGGTATTGAAATGGGTGATTCAAGTGGTATTATGTTTTGTTATAGTATCTTAGGTGTCATGAGTCTACTAAAGCTAGAAAGTGTCTAGATGAGGGAAAATAATGAATCTTGTGTGTGAGGCATCATTAAGATGCTTGTAATAATGTGTAAGGGGCGGTTATAAGCCTCCTTGTGAGAAGTTGCAAAGTCACTAGATAGAGAGTAGTTACATTGATGGTGGTTACTATATGTCATTAGGTAGAACCTTGAATATAGGGGAGTTAGTCAATTGTGAACTCATTCCTCATACTAGGAGGAAGATGGCAGAAGGAAAAATATAACTTTTGTATGAATCCTAAGAAATATGAATATGGAGATTGATGTTGGTATCCAAATCTATTTTTTAGAGTATTTTATGTTTTTCAAACTGTGAAGGATGAATCATCTCCTTAATGCATGTATGATCCATTTGTGGGAGTGTTCATGAGTCATTGTTCATGTGTATTTCTATTGGATATGAAATATTTTAACCCCTATTTTGATGATAGGATAAGAAATCAAGTGATAGGACTATGACAAGACTGTGGAAAAATAAAAAATTTGTTTTTGTGAGACTTAATAAGGTAGCTAGTGACCTCAAAAATCATTCGTAGATTAAAAATAATATAAAATTCATGCAATAAAAGGATTCACACTCATGATCTTTTATGATAAGTTGTTTAACGATCATCTTTGTATTGTAGTTGTGTGTGTTCTCTGTGAATATCCTAAATAAAGTGTAAGGTATGTGCATACATTACAACATAGATGTAGGTAATGTGACACCCTTAAGGATGAAGGATAGAAAAAGAAAGAGCTAAGAATGGGCTAGACTACGATTACAAACTAATTGCACCTACAACAAAATGACAGAAGACTAAGAAAAGGGAGGTCCATGTGATTCTCCAAATAACACTGGTAATAAAATGTCATTTAAGGAGTGAAAATAAATATATGTTTCAATTTATGAAGGTTTAATCAATGATTGAATAGAGTTATGCCAAAAATACTCTTCTTGGATTAACTGTGAGGGTTTATAAGGATCTGTGTTAGTGTTTGTCTTTTAATACATCAAATCAACTTTATTAGCTCTAAAACTCTTAATATATGATGGTGAGATGCTTAAGTAGGATATTTGGAAAGAAATTTGAGAAACCAAGGGGTAGGTTTCTCTATTTTCTTGACACTCTAGGAAGGAGTGGGTAAACACAGTGATAAGGCTAATTGTAGGGGTCATTTTACAAAGCAAGTACCGGTTAAAGTGAGATTTAACACATGAAAATTTAAAGATGCCTATATATCTATAATGAGTAGAAAATAATGTTAATTTGGAGCCTAATTCCTAAGGGTAAAATAATATATTTATAGTATAATGTTGTCCCTGACCTACTAGAAGATTTAACTGCAAGAATACAAAAAGTGAGTTAATATGAATTGTATGTTGATTTAAACCGTGAAATGTTGTAAGCATGTTGGTATTGAAAAAAATTAACTATTGAAATTGGTTTTTCTTTTTGGGTATCATTGTAAATCTGACTACATGGTTGGAGCAAGAAACCTTATCTTAACAACTAGTGGGGCAGTTTTGTGAAAGTAAGAGTAGGGTGGAATATTTTAAGTTGTCAATGCATTTATTCATTGAACCTAATAGTTTTTTAAGTGGTGTAATAGGGAAGAGGACTTGAGAAGTAGAGAAGGGGAAAATAACCAAAGTTAAACCTTTGAGACAAGAAGTAAACAAGGAGTTGACCAAGAGAGTACAATGTGGGTATATAGAGAATTATGAAGAATTTTTGGTGAATTTGATGGACAAATGGGCATGCATAAGAATGATGAGCAAGGTAAATAGATGATTTAGTGTGAACAAATCCTTATAGGATAATATTTTACGTTGATAGAAAATGTTTAGCCTTTTTTGGATATTTTTATCCTCTTGGCAGAGCTTGGAGTCAAGCTCTTGTTTTGGAATGTCTCAAAAGTCATTTATATGCATGATATACATACATACATACATATATATATATATATATATATATATATATATATATATATATTTCTCTCCATCGACATTTCTCAAGTTATATGTGAAAAATGCTAGCACTTACAAGAAGAGGGACCATGAACATTCATATTATAAATCTAAATTGATTGGACAA
This sequence comes from Taxus chinensis, assembly GCA_019776745.2. Taxonomy (NCBI): domain Eukaryota; kingdom Viridiplantae; phylum Streptophyta; class Pinopsida; order Cupressales; family Taxaceae; genus Taxus; species Taxus chinensis. The sequence goes on from CM034153.1 coordinate 582,382,673, forward strand.
GATGTAGTTATGTTTCCTTTAAGCATCTCTCTACACAGAAAGCTACTCATTTGAGGAAAAAAATCGAGTTGGAGGAAGATTACAAATAAAAAAATGGGCCCAACTTAAAGAAAATATATATTTATTAGAAAAATAGATACATAGGCACCAAATAATTCATTTCTCTACTCTAATTAAGGGATACTGCTGATAGAAATAAATCCATTCAAGAAGCTAATTTCACACTTACAAATGCAATTACATATATATATATATATATATATATATATATATATATATATATAGACACACACACACACACACACACATTTGCATATACATGTATGTATGTATATATGTATATGTACATGTATGTATGTGTAAATATAAATGTATGTTTAGATAATTATACGTATTCTAGTAGTCATCACAACTCCTTCATTGACTTGCCAATAAAGTCAATAGTATAGACATATTTTGATTTCTATTACATGGTATACACAAAGTGCATATATGACACACAACACTACAATATAGTAATACAAAGGTCCAGGTATGTGTGACATATATATGCATATATATGTATATGGATCTGCATATGCATGTATAAACATACATATGAAATTAAATAGATATATAGTATATGTACATGTGTGTGTGTATGTATGTATGCGCATGTATAGGTATGTGTACATATTCGAGTAGGTATCACATCACATTCATTGACTATCCAACAAACTCCAGAGTATAGATAATTTTTTATTTCTCTTATGTGATATACACACAATGTGTATATGACACAAAACACTACTATATGATAATACAAAGGTCTAGGTATGTGTGACCGATACATATACATATTTATATGTATACTCGTACATATATGTATATGTATATGCATATTCTTTTATAAACATACATATGTAGTTACATATATATATATATATATATATATATATATATATATATGTATGCATGTATGTATGTATGTATGTATCGACATGTATGAGATTCATCTATCCTAGCGATGGGATCGCATGACCCCCATTAAAAACAAGATAAGATGTCATATAGAATGGCATACATGTAATGCCCATCTATGGGATCCACGTCCTCCTCCATAGCATCTAGTCAATACAACCCAGTCACCATCTTGTAAGCGACTCATGCCAATTCATGAGGCCAATCAAAAGTAAGATATGTTCCATACTAAGGTAGATGAATAAGAGAAGTAAAGGACGTGAGAAGGTGGCAAGAATTTAATACATCACTTTCATTTTTTCTACCCCACTCCATAAATTAAACAAGAAACAAAAACGTTAAGCATCAAAATTCTTAATATGCATATGCATGAATAAACATTCATATGGAATTACATATGTATATGTATATGTAAATGTATGTATGTGTATATGTATGCGTATTTCTAGGTATGGGTACATATTTGAATAGGTATCATATCACATTCATTGACTAGCCAAAAAAGTCAAGAGTATACAATTTTTTTTATCAATTGTATGTGGTATACACACAGTGTGTGTATGACACACATCACTACAATATGATAATACTAAGGTCTTGTTATGTGATACATATACATATACATATGTATATGTATACTCGTATACACGTGTGTAAATATATGTATATGGATATTCATGTGCATTTATAAACATACATATGAAATTACATACATATATGTATATGTAAATGCATGTACATGTATATGTATACGAATTTATATGTATGTGTACATATTCAAGTAGGTATCAGAGCACATTCATTGACTAGCCAGCAAAGTGAAGAGTATATATATAGTTTTTTATCTCTCTTATGTGGTATACACATAGTGTGTATATAACACACAACACTACCATATGATAATACAAAGCTTGAGGTATGGGAGACATACATATACATATGTATATGTATACTTGTATGTGTGTGTGTCTGTATGTATATATATATGTGTGTGTGTGTGTATCTACATATGCATGTATAAACAAACATATGAAATTACAAATATATATGTATATGTATACATCTTTATAGGTATGTGTATGCATTTGAGTAGGTATCACAACACATTCATTGACTATCCAACAAATTCAAGAGTATATATAGTTTTTTATCTCTCTTATATGGTATACACATAGTGTGTATATGACACACAGCACAAGCATATGATAATACAAAGGTCCATGTATGTGAGACATATACATATACATATGTATATGTATACTCGTATGTATGTGTACATATGTATCTATATGGATATGCATATGTATATGTAGACACCAAAATTGGGTCACACCCCCCTTCGTCCCCTTTTGAATAACAAACTTAAACACGTTTACCTAAACATGACCATTACATCACACATTAATTAATTTATTCCCTTTAATTAAATTAATACTCATGCTCACTTTATTCATTATTTAATTATCTTAACTAACCCAATTTCCACCTCACCCCACAACCTCACTTAGACACCTTATTATCAACCTTTTTTTAGTATCTATCTACTCACCATAACTAACTAAGACTTAGTTTAACCCAAAAAATCATTGCCTATTATTCCTCTAACCACATTACCGCTCATTCAAAAGATAACATCCATTTTGATCTGCAATAAATTGATAGACCTAACCCAAATGATGGAAGATCTATCATTTTTAGTAAACCTAGGGAATCCCACCTTATCTAATGCCGGTCATCCCTAAACTGACGCCGGTCAACCCGAACCTGTCGTCAGTTACCATTTATTCACTATGGTAGCCTTGTTTGTGAGGTTGACCACACTCTCAAATTTTTGGAGAAAGGAGGAGATCTACATGAAAGCAAGAACTAGAGCTCTTTCGCACATCCAAGTAGCCATAGCCTACATCAAGACAGATCCATAGGTATCGCTCTCATGGTAGAATTCCCAGAACACTTCTGCGACACTGAGCACTATTCAACTTATAAACCAAAATCACCACCCAACCATTGGAGCTACTATCTCGGTAACTACGTTTATCACCTATGTCATTCCATCTTTATTCTATTTATAAGGTTTTATCATCTTTGTTGTTATTTGTAACTTGCATTCCCATTCCCCTGCTATTCCTCTTTCTGTAAGCTCTATCATTCCTCCACCCACACCATCAAACCACCTATACCCAAATTCTACATATCTCTGAGTGTTCCTAAGATCCCCATATACCTCATCATTCCCTCTATCATCATTTTCTGACCTCATCTCAAATCCCACAACCAGATCTTATTGATTTTTTATCATCCTACCTATACCGATGTTGGTTACTCATAACTGTCATCAGTTCTTCCTAAACCGTGATTGGTCATACCCTACTGACTCCGGTATCTATATTTGGCCATCCAATCAATAAAAAAACCAAATAATCTTTATCCAAGCACCTAAGTGACCTAGAAACTGAAACTGACCTATTCCAACACTTTAACCCCTTACCCTACCTCTAGATCTGATCATAACCTATCCTGTTATATTATATTTTCTTATAATATTTTAATGAGATACCTAAATCATATCAACTATAGTAGGAATTTATTTATTTACATTATGTCTCGTATTCAGTTGTATTAAAAAATGGATTGACAACCATCTAAGAAGTATCAAATTTCCCAGATCTAGCACTCATTAGGTAGTCTACTATCATATATTTTTTAAATCTTGTTTTGTGGTCTTTTTTTCTATTACAGGTAGTTCCTCCTAGCCAAAAGAAATCTCTCACAGTCAACATCATTCCAAGAAGTCATAAAGCGCGCACAAATTTCAAACCAAAAATCGCAACAGGCATTCCTCCTCATCCCATAACATTATTTCTTTCATCACATTCAAAATGTAAAGAAAATAGTGAAACATTTTGGCATGGCCGATGCGACCCTCCTTTTTGTGTTCCGTTTATTTTCATATAGGTTTCATCTTGTGTGTTTCCTTTCTAAATCATTATTCACTAAATCTTCTTCTTTACTAATCGTCTTTTTGTTTCTAATTACTCCAAATGAAACATTTCTTTTGGTGTGTTTAAAAATAATCATTCTTTTTTTTTTCTAGATTTAGTGAAACAACACCCTCTCTCATGTTCATCATTTTTCTTCATTGAATATCATATTTCAACTTGGGTTTAAAACACTCAGATTGCATTTCTTGTATGTTGCATTTAACTCACAATTAAATTGAGGGCAACCTATATGTTAGAAGTCATGCCCAACAGATGGTTGATGTACAAAAATCATAGAAAACACATTCGCACTCTCTCTCTCTTGCTAAAATGCACAAAAATTTTAATATACACACCTTCTTAAATGGCATCTTACCTGGGAACACCTGTCAATGATCACATGATCAGAGGATTGATAGGTAATCCCCAGCTAGTTATATTCGTCCAATACCTCTTCAGATGAAGGACCACCCCCACCATAACATAACCTAAAACCTCACCTTCTAGATATTCTTCTTCATAAGATGCCTTCCAAACAAAAAATAATGCTATGAATGCAAACGGTCAGTTCTAAATAGTGTAAGTTGAAAAAACATAAAGAAAAATCACTCTTAGGATCATGGTTTTTGTACCTTTCTTCTTGACTTGCATTTTGAGGTTTGAGGCTACAATTCTACATTTTTCTTTTTTCCTTGCACACTCCACCATCATAGTTAGAGTATTCTGACTTGATTTGAGTGTGTCAGGGCCCCATCTTCTCATTCTTAGATTCTTAAATTTGATTCTTCACCTAATTTAATTCAAAAAACCCAGTTTTATTCATTCTCTCTAAATTTCATAGTAACCGGCATCGGTCTAGCGACCGTCATCGATTTTCATCTGACTATCGTCGGTTAACCATAACTAGTCTCGGCTTCTAGCTTTCTAAGTATTTTTCCTGCGATAGTCTTCATTCACTCACTCTGTTATGATTTTGGTCCTGTAGGGAACCAGTATATTTTCCTCCTGTTGGTATTACTATCATAAAAAACTACTTCCTTGCACATTCATCAGTCATGTTTCACTTCCTGAAACTGGTGTTTTTCAACAGTAACCGGTATCAGTTTCTATGACCGAAATCGTTTCCCCATTAACCATCACCAGTCATCCTGACCATCCTTGGTGTATTTGTTTGGTTTAAAAAATACAAACCTTGACTGAATTCACCCTCTCGGCCTCATTTTTCTATGTTCCTACTTTTTTCTATGTCATTTACAGGATATAGTCTTACCAGGTCAACACTTATTTACATGGTGTTGACTCATAGCCATACTAACACTCTTATATTCAATGAAATCCATCAACCACTCCCATCTATTCCCTCACCACCTTATATCCTTTCACCCATGGATCTGACTTTGCTTTTCACCATTGCTACAGGCGACGAGGAGTTTGCACGAATCCTTGATCAGAATCCCGCAACTTTACAATTCTATATTTCCCACTCATCCACTCAGGATTCCTCAGGTTAGTTGATATATGGCATGCTAGTATCCATCACTCCTGCCTTGTCCCCACTTCTGGATCAGCCCCTACTAGTTCGACGTTACCCTCACCTTGTTTTTCCATAGTGGTTTCATAGCTAGGCTCCACATCCGCTATGACCACTACATCTGCGACATCTGTCACACCCGTAGTATCAGTTGTTCCTTCATAGACCACCCACAACATAATCCTATCCACACCCATTATCTCACATATGAAAATTCTGACATAACCACTCATGGTATTGGTGACCCTTACCCCATTCCAGAATCTTGTCCTCTCTATCACATAGTATCTTCCCCCAATCACTAGTAGAGTCACTTTGAATGTCCCACCTACATATACATATTATAAACAACCCCCTATATCATCCATCATTTATTTTGGGTATATGCTCTCCATGTCTGTCCCCCATTCTCAACCTTCCTATTCAGCATCACCATACACTGGAATGCCACCCACATCAGATGTTTAGCACCATCCCTCTTACACCACAGGAGGTGCCCTTCTATCACAACCTACTAATGACCTCATCAATTTAATGATGGAAAAGATGAAGACATTAAAAGCATTGGTTTCTGGCTCATGCAATTCCCTCACCTATGATGAAATTTGTGATAATCCCATTCATCCATCCATTTCTATTCGCCCATACCCTGTGCATTGGAAACTACCGAAATTCAACTACTTCAATAGTAAATAAGACCCACAACAACATTTACGGTCCTTCAAACATGGGTGTTAACTGATTTCCCATGATGTCACTTTATTCCTACTGACCTTCCTGATGTCCCTTATAGGACTTGCATTAGACTGGTACAATGGGCTACCCATACATTCCATCTACTCATTTAATCAACTAGCCCAAGCCTTCTTAGACCACTTCTCAATCAACACTATCAAGAAAGTCACCATGACTGATCTCTATTCCACTCGACAGTATGAAGATGAGTCTATTGCTGACTTTGTTGCTCATTAGCACAACCTAATTAACCAACTCACATTCTAATTACCTCAAACTCAGCTCATAGAGCTATTCACTTGGGCTTGCGCTAGACAAATTTAACCAACCCTGCAATTGCACACCTTCAACACCTTTGACGAGTCATTCACCATGGCATGAAAATTGAAGATTCATGTTATCAAAGAGAAGAAAATTTAGCTATGTAACAAAAACAATGCGTTCAAAGAAAATGGTGCTTCTTCATCTTTGAAACCCTAAAGCAACTATTAAAAATCCAAAGGATTTGCCAGAATCGTGGTTATCATGGATGGACCCTCTCACCCATCAAACCAAGCCAAAAATTCTTCTAATCTCTCTCCCATCTAAACTATCTAGTTCAGATGAGAGCAATGAAAGTACACCCCAATAGGGGAACCATATTCTTTTGTTTTGAAAAATCTTATTAAGGTTGGTGTCATTACCCTTCCACCTTTAGAACCACACACTAGTTTTAAACCTAATTTCCCCACACCCACATGGAATAAAGAAAATGAATTTTGCAACTATCATCATGTCAAAGGTCATAACGACGGTAACTACATCACCTTCAAGAATATCATCCAAGAAATGTTAGACAACAGAGATCTAGTCTGGGATAACCCAAATGCACTAGCCAGCCAAAACCTACATATCTTCAAAAATCCATTCCCTAATCATACCCCATCTTCCAACCAAATGTGTGATGCTTCAACCAATGATAGTAATGTCTGTGAGGTCCACGCTATTTTTGATAACATGCCAATTGCTTTCCAATAGTATCCTGTTCCTTCCATAGATGAAATCCTAACCCAAACTCCCCGACCCACATAGGAACTTATTTTATCTACTCCTCCACCCATAGAGGAACCCCATTCATTTTCTCCTTCACCCATGAAAGATACCATAATGATCAATCCACCTCTTGCCTCTCAAATTAATGAGAAGTCATCAGTAGCACCTCTCCAACTCATAGGGGACACATGTCCACTCCATACACTATCACAAGGAGAGTCTACCTCGTCTTTCCCATCATCTCCTTTACCCATAGAGGATCCTATAGAAACACCATTGACTTTAGGTGACCATTCTCCATCGGCTCTCTTACGCACAAAGTCTTAAGCTAATCATTTCCCTGTTTCTCAAAAACATTTTACAGGGATTTCTACTCTATCCACATGAGCCTCGCTTACAGTAGTACCATTTTCACACTTGGTCGATTGCCTAGATTATCTTGATAGAGCCTTGTTTTGGGGACGTCTTCTACTTCTTGCTTCAACTAAAATGGAGTTGTAACTCACCGACACCTTCACAATCTATCCAAAAGTGTTTCGAGTGACCAAACCAAACATAACCATGTCTATTGGAACACCTCCTATGTCAGTTCCCATAACCCAACATGCACCTCTACCCACAACCCAACGCACACTTATACCCAAACACCTACCCATGCATATATCATCTCTATTACCTAAACCCATCACTACCTTAGGGGTCAAGCCGACATCGAATCTTACTCATCCACCCATCAAATTACATCTAACCACATCTTCCCAAACCAACACTAAACTTATTCCTATTCTAAAAGGAAGACCTAACCTTCTAGGCCACGTACACCAACCTCACCTACCTTACTGCTCTCACCTTTACCCCTTCTGTCCATCCTACAAACTCACTCGTCAACCCTAGCCAAGAAACTTTCTTCCATGGGTAAACCAAGAATGCAATAGCCCACTTCCTCATCACAGGACTCTAATATACCCAAGAGATCCATACAACCCCCGCCATCACCCATGACCTTCTTACAAAACATACCACCACTACCTTCCATAACCTCTTCACTACACATAACACTCTCCTCTCTTCCACTCGCACCTTCCATGTGATCTCTACCAATGAACGCTACTGCACGATTATCCCCATGGGTAACTCACCCCCTTCCACTATCTTCATTTCCATCTATGCCATGTACTATGGCCTCACATCTACCCAAGAAAGTGTAGCAGAAATTGAAAAGCCCGATGCCCTCCATTGAAGCGGTTAGACCTATTGTTCCCCCCATTATCAATTCATCTATTGCTCCTTTACCCAAGAAGGAGCAAGCCAAGCCTAAGATGGTACCACTCCCCAAACTGATGGTCCAACCCACCCTTCTTCAAGAACTGTCACCTGCGACACCTCTCACACTGCAATCACCAGTTATTTCATCCAAGCCCACACTCACCTCACACTGGGATCCATTGTCAGGGTCGTATGCCATTATCCTAGCCAACGTCCTCAAAAACCTCTATCATCACATTACCACCTCTTAGACCTTACAACCCAGTAAAACCTAAACCAAAAGGGTTTGACGAAACTAACATTTGTGTCTACCATCATGTGTCAGGGCACAATGTAGAGAACTGTAAGGCATTAAAAACCACTCTTATCCAATTATGTCATCCTGAAGAAAATTTTGACGATGACGATATTCTTGATGAGGACCCCACTCCTCCTTCACCAATCTTTCCAAATCTTCTTCCATTACCTACTCAACGACTAGTATCTCCACCCCCAAAATTTTAAATCAACATGGTTTGCATAAGAGAGCTCGCTAAACCCCCAACTAAATGTCATTGTGCTCTACTCATTTCAAAATAATCTTATCCACCGCTAGGATTTTACCCCTCATGTCGTTATTCCTTCCATGGCACACCCTCTCCATCCACCTCCCCTCATATTAACATGGTTCACATTACCACCCATGCTCAAAAAGACAAAGTCAAGGAAAAGGAAACTAGTTAAACATCCAACATGTACCCAACATACCATCTACACCCACACCCAAAGTCACCATTTGAGGTCCCACATATCCTATTTCCGATGGGGTCACACATCGCATAATGCTAAAACAATTACACGAATCCACCCTCAAAATGTCTTTATATGACCTCATCCAAACCTTTGAGTCACACTGTCAATCCCTCATGGATGTCCTTCAATTTATTGAGGTTTTACAAAATGACCCCACACTCGTAGTCTCCATCATTAATCCTCATCACGTAGCCTCTCTCACTAAGTTGTCGCATTCTTCTACTCCTCCACCTACTCACCCAAGAAGTCACGATCAACTTTTTGGATGAAGAGATCACACCCTTCCAGTCTGATGACCATGATCCGGCTCTTTTCATCTCCATCTATATCGATAATTTTCTCCTCTCATGCATACATCCAAATGCGCATACCTACCAATTGCATGCATGGTAACCCAGTTATGTTGTGCTCCTTTAATGACGGCATGATGTCTACCCTGGGTACCATCATTCTCCATGTCTGTGTAGGTCCCTGCACTATCCCAAAACTATTTTATGTCCTAAAATGGGAGTTCCAATATAATCTGTTGCTTTTCCAACCTTGGGTTTGCATCATGGGTTGTGTCCCTTTGTCTTTACACCACTGCCTCAAATTTGAAAATGAATGATATAACTACACCATCCCAGCTAACCCATCACCTTTCAAGACCTGTAACATGTTGTATCAGCCCAACGATGTACTTTTCAAGTCAAGGCATCTGTCACTACACTCGCTTCACCTTCACCCACAAGCCCATCCACCAAGTCTACCATCGCCTCTCCCACATCTAACCCTATTATTCTTACTATCACCGCAGCCTCTACAAATGACTCACTTGCTTCCCAATAATCTAGTGAGTCATCTATCCTCGTTACCCACATATCGACTACTGATCCCTTAGAAGGTGTTTTTCAATGCCTCACTCTGGGGGAGTACCACCTATACAATATCGACATGTTCCTCACTCCGCAATAGTATGCGAACCTACGTCAACACCCTAGTTATGAATACTGTGTAGGAAAGCTTTTTCCTTATGGTCCTCCCCACCTTCAAACTAATCTAACATATGGGGGACTTGATAATGCCATTTATTTACCCAAACCTTCATCCCAAACATGGCCATTTTTATCTGACTTACATTCCCTTACTAACTATCACTTTGCTCACACTTTCCTTCAATGTTGTGCATGGAAAGGCTTTGGCTTCAATTTTTACAAATAGGGTTGACATATTGTCGTCTCTTATACCACCCGCTAACAAAATTATTATAGTGGCATTGGATTTGACACACCACCTCCTAAGAAGGCTCATAGCGACCTCATTCAGGAAGACAAGGATTCTCAACCTTATTCACCCATGTCACCATCTTCACCCACGGAGTCCATAGATCCCAAATCTATTCCTCCTAACTTTTTTTTTCGTAAACACATTTTACCTGGGACCTATAACCTATCAACGTGATGGCAAGGCTCTCTATTATCTCCCATTCCTATACCCTAACATGATCGATGACGATTCACGTTCTATTAATGTCGTTCAATGTTAGGATGATGATTCCATCCTCACCTACCTTGGTGCAGACGATTATTATATTCACCAGTCGTTACCTTCTGAGACACAAATAATGTTGAATGAATCGACCATTGAAATCAACATTAACACTCATGACAACCCACACATTCTTAATATAGGCCAATCTTTAGATGCTACTAAGTAGGAAGCTTTTGCCTCTTTCCTTTGGGGCCATACCAATGCTTTTTCCTGGTCCTATGGTGATATGCTCGGTATTGACCCAAAAATCATGGTCCACAATATCATAACTATTCCTGATGTAAGACCCATCAAACAAAAGCTGCGGAAAATTCATCCTCACATTTCTCTTCAAGTCAAAGAAGAGCTTCAATGCCTTCTCTAAGTTTCCTTCATCCTACCCATTGACTATCCCAATGGATTTATAACATCATTCCTATCACAAAGGTGACAAGGGAACTCTGCATTTGCATGAACTTCCATTACCTCAACCTAGCTTGTCACAAAGATGATTTTAGCCTGCCGTACATTGTACAACTATTTGATCTCACCATCGGCCATGAAATGCTATCACTCATGAAAAGTTTCTCAGGTTATGATCAAATGTTACTTTCTCTAGAAGAAGAACAAAAGACTACCTTCATCACTCCTTGGGGGACGTTTTGCTATAGAGGCATGCCTTTTGGAATTAAAAATGTTGGTGCTACATATCAGTGACCCATGAATTATATCTTCCATGACATCATGCACAACATATTGGAAGATTATGTAGAGGATATTATTGAAAAATACAAACATTGAGCCAAACACCTGACCATCCTTAAGGTCATCTTTGACCACCTCATCAAGTATTGTTTTCATCTTCAACCAAAGAAGTGTGTCTTTGCGGTACTTTTAGGAAAACTCCTTAGTTTCATTGTTTCTTTACATGGCATAGAATTTGATCCTGCTAAAGTAAAGGCCATTCTATAAATGTCTCCGCCTACTAATCTCCATCAACTTCGAAGCCTACAAGGTCAATTCCAATCCATTCTTCATGTTATCTCACAAGTTTCTGACTGTTGTCAACCATTTCATCATCTTGTCAAGAAAGATGTTTCATTCAAATGGGATAATGAATGCCATAAAGCCTTCAAAGCCTTAAAACAATACCTTATTCAACCACCACTACTCATTCCTCCTTAGGATGACCAACCCTTTTACCTATATATTTCTGCCAGTGACCATGATTTAGGTTTCATGCTCACTCATCGCGACAAGCAACATAGAGAGCAAGAGGTTTATAATATAATTTGTACCCTTCAGGACTACAAAACTAGATACACCCATGCCAAAAAACTATGCTTATCCTTAGTTTTTTGTCGTCACTAAACTCCGCCATTACCTACTCAACCAAAAAACCTTCGTTATTACCAATACTGACCCCTTTCACTATATGTATGCCAAACCCTTTCAATATCAACATGTCAGATGTTGGTTTATGCTTCTTACTGACCTCAAACTCAAATTCATTCATCAAAATTCCATCAAGGGCCAAGCTATTACTCTCTAGCTAGCCGAAGCACCTCTTTCAAGGAATACACCCTCTAACATCAATTTCGTTGACGAATTCATAGCTACCCTCTCCTTAGATGAACATGTTGTATAAATTTCACCCCCCAGGGTAAATTTTGATAACATGCATCAGAGTTTTGCAGTTCCAAGCATGTAGATTGATCCAAGAAAAATCATAAAAAATGACTAAGTCCTAGTCCTAGCGGCAGTCGGGACATTTGGGACATCTAGGCGCGGATCGGCCGAAAAGCCTCTAGGCGGCCCGTGAAGCAAAGGGACATTTGGGAAAGAAGTACGCGGCGGGTGCGAGAAGCCAATCTGGCCGAAAGAGGAAGAAAAACAACTAACTGTTGAGCGGGACAGTTCGGGACAAGAGTACGCGAAGTACGCGAACCGGCCGGATTGGGTGAAATGGGAACAAACAGTCTGGAAGAAATTGGGACATTTGGGCTGTGATGACGTGAACTGGCCGGTTCGCCCGAAACAAAGAAAGTTCGTACTGGGACATCCAGGACGAAGGGACGCGTGGGACGCGGATCGCCGAAGGAGCCGAAAGCCAATCAAACAATGCCACATGTCATCGGCCAAATGAGGGATGAGGAAGCCCATTTTGGGCGGATCGAAATTTTTTGGCGCAAGCAGTTTGGGACATCCGGGACATAAAGACGCGAAGGACGCGAAGGGCCGAAGGAGCCGAAAGGGCCGAGAACCAACCAGATCACGACACGTGTCGCAGGGGAAAGAGTCCAAAGGTCAAAGGGAAAATTTTGAGGGGTCAGCCCGAGCCAATCAAAAGAGGACACGTGTCCTATGGAATAGGGAATGCGGAGCTAGGGAAGGAGTTAGAGAATTTGGTATGAGTTTTTACCGAAAAGCAAAAAGCCAAGGTCTACCCCGCGCCCCTGTCGGCCAATCAATGCATGCCACGTGTCCAAGTTTAAGGGTCCCACAAGGAAATTTCAAAAGAAATCCCACCGAAAGGAAGAGGAGAGAGAATCACGTGACCAATCAATGCGTGCCACATGTCATCCAGGTGGTAGAGCGCGGGAAAGATTTCAAAACACGTTTTCGCCTGTTTTGTGCCCTAAAACTTCAGACCCCCATAACTTTCGATCCAGAGCTCAGATTTGCACGTTCTTTATATCAATAGAAAGCTTATGAAATTATCTACATGATTCTAGGATCAATCTTGAATTTTGGTGTAGTATGGAGAGAGAAAATTGAGAAACGACTCTGATTCGTGATCATGGCTAGAAGCGACGTTTTAACGACCAGTTTTAATGCACATGGGTCGCATTCTTCTTCAGGATGGCCAGAAGTGATGTCTCAACCACCGATTTTAATGAAGAATGCGTTTTTGTCAATGGTTGGGCCGCTTACATGTTTTCCTATGTTTTCTATCGCCTGGGCTCGACCCATGCAATGTATAAAGCCAGATTTGGCTCATTTAAAAAAAAAAAAAGAGTTCATATTTTCTGCACTGCCCTCCCTTCTTTTATTCTCTAGGGTTGAAAATGGAGTTCGAACCTCCTCCCTTGGTCTGTAATGGCATTTTTTTCCTTTTACTATTGAAATGATGTTCTGTGCAAACTTCTGGAGCAACAAAACGTGTTTTGTGATGCATCTGTCCATCCTTGCTCATTTTTGCTTGTTCTCTTCTTGCCTCTCTTCATTGTAGGTATTTGTGCATGTTTGAATGTTCATTGCAGGTTTGGAGCTGTGTTCATGGAGTTTTGGGACATTTTCTATGTGAAATCTATCCTTGGGCCTATGATGCATCTGTCCATCCTTCCCATTGCTCACCTCTCTTTGTCCCATGGCAGTTTTGATAGATGTCCAACATTCTCCTTCTCTAGTGTATCAACGTTTTAGTGTAGGCTTTTGTTCTTTTCCTTTCTCTCTCTCTCTCTCTCTGTCTCCTTGGCATTGTTAGATTAGGATTAGATTAGCTTTCCTGCACTGGAATAGCTTGTGGTAGGTAGTTTAGGAGCAGGAACCATCCTTCTCTGGAGATTCCTCTCTCAGTTTCACAAGTCCCACTCTTGGAGAGAGGTTTCCATGTTGTGCAATCACACTGGATGCCTGAGTGATCAACCTAGAAGCCTGATCTGCATCCAGGGGTGCTGTGATTTTGCACTAACAGTTTTGGCACGCCCGGTGGGACTTAGAGGTCTTCTACTTCATCTTTTGCAGGTTGATGTGTTCCTGTGAAGATTTCAGCCTTTGGAGGCACTTACAAACACATCTAGTGACTCCATCTAGTCAACAACCCATCTCTGAAGTTACAGACCTTCCTTTCCATTCATTTTCATTATTTTTCTATCCATTCTTCCTTCCATCTCTCCCATCTTCTTTCATTCTATGAAGTTGTGAAATCATGACTTCATTTCCATCATGGAATTCACATCAACAACAGCAGTATATCACACCTCCAACATGTTTTACAAATCCTCCAAATCAGCATTTTGAGCAGATTCAAGATCAGTATGCATACCCATATGAGCAGCTATGCTAAAGTCAGTTTGGCCATGGAGCCTTCCAAGAGCAAGGGTGTGCATACAATGAAGACCATCAAATCAAAGATGTTGGTCTGTTGGAGAAGATCCAAAAGATGGAGGTAAAGATGGTGCAGTCCAAAGCAACAGTCCAAATGAGATCTTTCAGAATCGGTTACAGGACCCCTTGTCCATGGGGAGGCCCTTTTCCAAGACACTTCAGCCCTCAAGAAAAGCTGGACTTCATGATAAAGATGCTGCCCCAACTTGCACAATGGATAGCAGGAATAGAGGCCTATACATTCGGTGTTGAACAACCTTGTCAATGGGTAAGTTCTACACCATCATCCGGTTTTTCTCTTCCCATTACTCAAGCAACATCATCTCATTTGGACTTACAAATTTTAAACTCTCCATCTGCTGTCCCAAATGTTGATTCCATGTCTCCACCTCTTAGTCTTCCACCTCATCTCAATTCTTCTTTCCTTTTTCCTTCCAAATTCAAACCCCCTCCACAAGAGCTAAATGAAATACCTTCCACTCCAAAGAAACAAGAGGTTTCACCTCCTCCACCACCGCAAAAAATTGTAAAATCAGTTGAGTTTCAACCTATCCCTCCTCTTGCATCCCCAATTCCATGTGGGGAAGAAGAAATTGAAAAAATCAGTCATCAAGGAAAACAAGAGGAAGAGCCAAAAAGAAAAGAAATGACAGACAGCTTGAAGGTTTGGGCTGCCAAATTTGGGATAACAAAGATCCCCTTGATGGTTAAGCCTACAGAAGAGGCTAAGGTTAAACAAATGGTGGTCATAACTGATTTTGTTGTAGCAAAAGAAGAGCAAAAGGAAGAAGCAGATCAGCAATCAGTTTACTCAGAGTGTAGTGTCCATGTTGGCACTCTATTTGAAGGAAATGCTTATCCAATTCAAGTTGCACAATCAGCCATGGAGGAAGAAAGCCCTGAAGAAGATCTTGCAGTCTCAACTTGTCCTCTAGAGCAGCAGACTGAAGAGTTTGACTTGACAAACTTCATGCTAGAGGAAGAGTTCTATCAAGAGAAAGATTTTATTCAACTAGTAGAGGAAGGAGAAGTGTCTCCAAATCCAAAAGAAGAGGAGCACAATCTAGCTGTGGAAAATAAAATTGCAGATCAAAGGGGTTTGAGCACAAAGCAGGCTACAGCAGAACCTTCAGTTCTTCTTTCTACTTCATCTCTCTCTAGCTCCAATGTCGAAGAGGAGTTTGATCTCTCAAACTCAATGTTGGAGGATGAAGGAAACCATGGAGGAAGTTGAACATTTGCAGTAGGACAGTCATGAGGCAGTTTATCTATCAGATTTGGAAGACTGTTTTGATGGAGAAGAACCGGTTGAGTTTCCAACATTCTCTCTTTCATCATCCATCTTCCAAACACAAGAGCCTGCTGTCATGGAGGAGAGTATTCATTTGCAGCAACCTGCATCTTATAGAAGCTCTTTGGAACCAAGATTGGAAGATTTTAATCTTTCATGTCCTTCATTGGAGGAAGAGAAAGGGCAGAGGAATTTTGCCATTTCTTCCACATCATCCATTCAAGAAGGTTCGCAAGAAGACTCCATTCTTGGAGTTGAAAATCAGGGAAATGGGCATACTCAAAGGATCAGACCTTGCCCAATCAGGTATTTGGCTTCATTGGAGCCAAAGGAGAAGTCACAACCAGTCATGCTTGCTTCTGAGCATGAGGGTGAGCTACAAAGTACCAAGGACCAGCTGTCATGCCTCTTCAATCCAAATGTAGAGCAACTAAAAGAGGTATTGAATTTTCCTTCAGCTGATACCTTGATGGTTTGGGTGGAATACCAGCTTCTTGTTGATTTTCCACTCATCCTAACAGCCATGATCAGCTCCAAATCAATTGCATGGCCGCCACTTTTGAGAAAGGGAAGCTATTTCTCACAACCAATTGCAGGGTTTGTTTGGCTTGCCTTTGCTTCCAGTTAGAGTAGAGTAGGTAGATTTTCTTTCACCAGAAGAAGTGCTTGTGCACACTCTGCATGTTTCATTTTGGAGCATGTATGATTTTCAGTTCTGTACATAGTTTTTGTTATGCTGGTTTTGCTCTTGCACAGTTCGTTTCAATGGCATTTTGGTAAGAACAACTCCATGTCCGGTGGGTTTCAAGTGGCTCAGAGGGAAGTTTTCAAAGTTCAGATCAATTTTCAGGCTTGCTTATGACTCCATGCCCAATGGATTGCTTCAGGCTACTGATCATTCATCTAGCAGGCAGATGACCCCACTGAGTCGCTAAACTATTGTCAAAATTTCACCCCCCCAAGGTAAATTTATGATAACATGCATCAGAGTTTTGTAGTTCCAAGCATGTAGATTGATCCAGGAAAAAATCATAAAAAATGACTAAGTCCTAGTCCTAGGGGCAGTCGGGACATTTGGGACATCTAGGCGCGGATCGGCCAAAAAGCCTCCAGGTGGCCCATGAAGCAAAGGGACATCTGGGACAGAAGTACGCAGCGGGCACGAGAAGCCGATCCAGCCAAAAGAGGAAGAAAAACGACTAACTGCTGAGTGGGACAGTTCAGGACAAGAGTACGTGAAGTACGCAAACTGGCCGGATCGGCCGAAATGGGAACAAACAGTCTGGAAGCAATTGGGAGATTTGGGTCATGATGACGCAAACCGGCCGGTTCACCCGAAACAGAGAAAGTTCGTACTGGGACATCCGGGATGAAGGGACGTGCGGGACAGCGGATCGCCGAAGGAGCCGAAAGCCAATCAAATAACGCCACGTGTCATCGGCCAAATGAGGGATGAGGAAGCCTGAATTTCGGGTGGATCAGAAGTTTTTGGCCGAAGCAGTTTGGGACATCTGGGACATAAAGACGCGAAGGACGCGAAGGGCGGAAGGAGCCAAAAGGGCCGAGAACCAACCAGATCACGACACGTGTCGCAGGGGAAAGAGTCCAAAGGTCAAAGGGTGAATTTTGAGGTGTAAGCCCGAGCCAATCAAAAGAGGACACGTGTCCTATGGAACAGGGAATGTGGAGCTAGGGAAGGAGTTAGAGAATTTGGCATGAGTTTTGGCCGAAAAGCTAAAAGCCAAGGTCTGCCCCGCGCCCTTATCGGCCAATCAATCCATGCCACGTGTCCAAGTTTAAGGGGCCCACAAGGAAATTTCAAAAGAAAGCCCGCTAAACGGCAGAGGAGAGAGAATCATGTGACCAATCAATGCGTGCCACGTGTCATCCAGGTGGTAAAGCATGGGAAAGATTTCAAAACACGTTTTCGCCTGTTTTGTGCCCTAAAACTTCATACCTCCATAACTTTCGATCCAAAGCTCGGATTTACACGTTCTTTATATCAACGGAAAGATTATGAAATTCTCTACATTATTCTGGGATCAATCTCGAATTTTGGTGTTGTCTGGAGAGAGAAAATTGAGAAACAGCTATGACGCGTGATCATGGCCAGAAGCGACGTTTCAACGACCAGTTTTAATGCACATGGGTCGCATTCTTCTTCTGCATGGCCAGAAGTGATGTCTCAACCACCGATTTTAATGAAGAATGCGTTTTGGTCAATGGTTGGGCCGCTTACACATTTTCCTATGTTTTCTGTCTCCTGGGCTCGACCCATGCATTGTATAAAGCCAGATTTGGCTCATTTAAAAAAAAAAAAAGAGTTGTTCATATTTTCTGCACTGCCCTCCCTTCTTTTCTTCTCTAGGGTTGAAAATGGAGTTCGAACCTCCTCCCTTGGTCTGTAATGGCGTTTTTTTGCCTTTTACTATTGAAATGATGTTCTGTGCAAACTTCTGGAGCAACAAAACGTGTTTTGTGATGCATCTGTCCATCCTTGCTCGTTTTTGCTTGTTCTCTTCTTGCCTCTCTTCATTGCAGGTATTTGTGCATGTTTGAATGTTCATTACAGGTTTGGAGCTGTGTTCATGGAGTTTTGGGACATTTTCTATGTGAAATCTATCCTTGGGCCTGTGATGCATCTGTCCATCCTTCCCATTGCTCACCTCTCTTTGTCCCATGGCAGTTTTGATAGATGTCCAACATTCTCCTTCTCTGGTGTATCACCATTTTAGTGTAGCCTTTTGTTCTTTTCCTTTCTCTCTCTCTCTCTCTGTCTCCTTGGCATTGTTAGATTAGGATTAGATTAGCTTGCTTGCACTGGAATAGCTTGTGGCAGGTAGTTTAGGAGCAGGAACCATCCTTCTCTGGAGATTCCTCTCTCAGTTTCACAAGTCCCACTCTTGGAGAGAGGTTTCCATGTTGTGCAATCACACTGGATGCCTGAGTGATCAACCTAGAAGCCTGATCTGCATCCAGGGGTGCTGTGATTTTGCACTAACAGAACCTCCTTACAAAATGAAACTCTTCTTCGATGGCTCTAAGTGTCAGCATGGAGGTGGGGCTCGTGTTATCCTCATCCCTCTTGATGGTGAACCTATACCTTTTTCTTTCAAATTAGATTTTGATTATACAAACAATATTGTTAAATATGAAGCACTCGTATTAGGTCTCCAGGATGCTTACGCCTTAGATGTTAATTTAATAAAAATATTTGGTGATTCTGAGCTGGTGGTAAACCAAGTCAATGGTATATACTAGTTTCGTAATGAGATACTTCAAAAGTGTAAACATCACGTAAACATACTTTTGACCACCTTTGATTGGTACAAACTTCAAAACACCCCACATTCTACTAATAAGTTTGCAGATATAATGGCCTGCTTGGCTTCTGAGATACCCACTTTTCCTACTGACTCTAAAATATTTTTCACAATACAAAGGTTGCAATCACCCTCTTACTTACCTCCTGAGGTCTACTCCGTCGAAACCGTTGCACCTGACCCATATGACCTTTGGTATAAGAAATTTACAGACTATCTTTCCCTTTCCACTCTACCCATCGATCTGCACTTGTAATGGACAACGTGTCTTTCTCACCAAAGTGTCTCTCATTATGTCATCATGTGTGGTATCCTTTATAAGCATGGCTTCGACGGTATCCTCTTACGATGCCTTACAAGTTTTGTCCCTACACCATCAAGGAAGTTCACAATAGAATTCGTGGAGGTCACTTTAGTGGCTTAGCTATCACAAAATGCATTCTTCTCCTTGGTTATTATTGGCCAACCTTAAACCATGATTGTTGTGACTATGTCAAATGTTGTGTGAAATGCCAGCAATAGGTTAATCTTCTTCACACACCTAGTCATGCCTTGCAGGTCGCACGAGACCTTATTCCTTTCTCTCAATGGGGATTAGATCTTGTCGGTGAGATCAATCCCCATTCTTCACAATGCCACCAATGGATTATAAGTACTAATGAATATTATACTAAATGCCTTAGAAGCCAATCCCCTCATTTCTAAAAAATATGAGAAAATATGTGAATTCATCAACCATCACATCATTTGTCGCTTTTGTGTTCCTCATCACTTCATCACTAATAACGGAAAGCAATTAAAAAAAAAACCCTACGAAAGCTATGTGACACTTTTGGCATTCAATTCAGTTTCTCATCACCTTATTACCCACAAACCAATGGCCAAGTAGAATCAACCAATAAAACCTTTAAAAAAATCTTATGAAAGTAGTTGACGATTCTAGCAAGGATTGTCACATACACATTTCATTTACCTTGTGGGCTTATTGCACTAGTATTTTCACTTTGATCGCTGCCACACCTTTTTCTCTAGTCTATGGTACCAAGGTCTTACCTATCAAAGTCCAGATTCCATCTCTCCACATCTCCCTACAAGGCATGCTCAACGATGATGACTTTTGGAAGGATCATTTAGCACAACTTGAGCTATTAGATGAATGTCATCTTAATGCTCTTGAGTATCTCCAAATTTACCAAAAACATATCAAAGGTTCCTATGACAAACGTGTTCACGAACAAACCTTTCAGGTCAACAACCTCATCCTGAAGGAAAATCAACATGTAACTGAGGAGAAAAGTAAACGGGGTAAATTTTTATCCTAATTGGCTTGGACCCTATATTGTTAACCATGCCTATGGATCAGGTGATTATCATTTGTCTTCACTCGAAGGTAAACCTGAACCTGATCCCCTTAATGCCTTACATCTTTGAATTTTTTATTGTTGAAATCAAGTCCTATATCACTTTCTATCTCTTTCTCACTCATCCCTTGAGTATTTTTTACCTTCCATTTTTGAGGATCCATGACTAGACAAGAATAATGTGATTACCTGTCACCTTTCAACCTCCTCTTCAGTTATGAGTACCACATCTCTACTCATAGCATGATTCTCATAGATACTTTTCATCTTCTTAAAGATGAAATCCCATGGCCGTTCATCACTTAGAACCACCTCTTTCATAATTAACCTTTTGTGTGCTATTGTCTCCTCTTCTAAACAAGAACCTAATCTTCCTATATAGTCTTGTCTATGACTTAAATGTCCAAAAAATAAGGGATTCAACTCCTTGACTCAAACTTCTAGCAAAATATGAATCCCTCAAAAAGGGACATCTCTTCACTCTATTTAGACACTATAAATAGACTGCTCCCTTCAAGGACAACTATATAAAGTCATTGCAAAAATACATTAAAAATATCAAGAAGCTTCCCGCATTGATCAGATTTGTGAAGACCTCAAGGAGATATTATAATCATCCCATATAGACTTACCACCTTGATCAGTCTATTAAAAACAAAAAAAATAATGATGAAATGAAGAAAATAATGGAATTTTCATCATGGACTTGCCTATTTTTGATCTTGGGTTTCTTTCTAAGAAAAACATGTTGTCATACACTAAGTTACACTCAACCATCCACTTTCACCTCATTACCTTTTGCACCGTAGTTTTCTCTCTACTCAAGGGAATTTCCACCAAATGTCACATTTCGTGATCATGTGACTTTCTTCACCCTTAGAATAGTCAATTATACAAGGCCTTTAGGGTCTTACATTCATAATCCTATCTGGGGTATGGTAGAATCATTAGGGTTCTTATCAATTAAGCAGCTCTTTTGTGACCTCTTACCATTCACCTTCCTCATTACATATTGATTAGCCTATACAGGACCAGATCATCGACACCTACATTTAAAATGACTCAACCATGCCTATCACCTAAGACTTAACCATGCCTATGACCTACACTCAATCATACCTAAAACCTACCAACCCATTCATTCCACCTAATTCATCATATTCTGCCCTAGCTTATGGGAGAACTACATTGGCCTAAGGCCCCTTTTCACTGAGGATATGTAGGAAGCACTTTAAGGGAATGGGCCCCTTGAAGGTTAGCTCAACCACTCTTCACCTTAACATATTTTCTCCTTCATTTCCCTATTCACATCCTACATTAGTTCATTTCCATTTTATATCAACAATTAGAAATTAAACAAAATAGGAAACAATTGATCAAAATCTTTACCACATCATCACATCATTCATTTATCATTTTCACATTTCCACTATAGCAAATATTTGGAAAATTAAACCATAACATGCATATACATCATCATTTTTGTCCATCATGCCTATAACCTGACTCCATCATGCCTATGACTTGAATCCATCATACCTATGACTTGACTCCATCATACCTATGACCTGACTCCATCATGCCTATAACTTGACTCTGTCATGTCTATGATTTAACTCCATCATGCCTATATCCTGACTCAAACATCCCTAACTGACCTAACTCAACCATGCCTAGAAGACCTTGACTCAATCATGCCTAATTCACGTAATTTCCATCACGTAAACACATAATAATGGATATTAAAAAAAGTACACCATTCATACTATAAATATCATCATCTATTTCAATGAGAAAGTCTAGCTATACATACATGTGTACATAGATACAAATAAATACAAATATCTCAAATCACTCAGATACATCCACACAATCTTCGACACGCGGGCTAGTATATGATGAAAATCTCAAAAAACTCGTATACATCCTCACTATCTTCAGCACGTAGACCAGTATATATCAAAATACACAAAAACAATGGAAGTATGTGTCACTATTAGACATACCCCCATCGGATATCCTTCATACCTTTCTCGCCTGTCTCCTCCTCCTCTTATGCCCCATTGTGGCATCCCGCCAGCATCTCACTACCCTCCATGGGCCTCAGCCTGACCTCTGCTAGTACCTCACCTAGAGTTGGCCTCCGTGCACTGGTGGCCTCGCCTTGACCCTATCTCGGGGTTCACTGGCCACTTTAGCTCTCCACACTATGGGTGTGTGACCTGGTCCTCTCACTTGAGGCCTGATGTGCTCTATACTCTGTATAGGAAGGGACATCTATTCATGCAACCATTAGGTGATCCTGATAATATATTTCCTCTTGTAGGGCATCCCTAAACATGGACATGGGTATTGTTTGTAGTGGTGCCATCAACCTATGACCCTTTACCTGTACCATAGGAGGTCGTGTTCTTCCTATCTATAAAATGGGACCTTTTCCTTGAGCCTATGCCTGTGCCTATATTTGGGCTTGAAGGTCCATAATCTGTGCATGTGTAGTGACGAACTAGGCATGAAAAACTTCTACATATGCCTGTAGGGTGGCCACTTGTACTCCATCTCCATCCCCACTCTGTGCAGGCATCTATCCTTATGTTACCTGAGCCTGTAGGGCTACTACATGTGCCTATAGTGTGGGCACTTGTGCCTCTGACCCTTTCAGTTGCCCCTACACTATCCCCAACTGTGTCACTAGGGTAGTCACCTACCCTTGTAGGGTGTCCTTCTAAACTGTGATAGTGGCTAAGTTGGGCTGGTCTGGCCTCAGCGATACTTCTCATAGTTGTGCTTCCCACCACTGTATATACTTATATATAACCCTGACATCATTAATCTGCTAGTCTATCCCTGCTCTTCCTTCCCTATAGGCACTATCAGATGTGGTAGAGACATAGGCCTCTCCACGTTGTCCCTCATGTACTGTGGAAACAGTGGAGGTACATCCTGTGGTAACCCAAACTACTGTCTGACCTGTCAACCAATATCATATTTTTCTCCTCCTGCATGATGCCCCTCTATCCATCAGATCAAATGTAGCTCATGTAGCTCCTCGACCATATCCCTATATGATGGGAAGCCCACATACGGCCTCCAAATGATGTCCACACTG
Source organism: Taxus chinensis (assembly GCA_019776745.2). NCBI lineage: Eukaryota > Viridiplantae > Streptophyta > Pinopsida > Cupressales > Taxaceae > Taxus > Taxus chinensis. Next base: position 582,406,673 of record CM034153.1, read on the forward strand.
GACAACCCCTCTAATACATGCTTGTAATATGCTTCATCATGCATAGTCCTGATAGTTAGGTGCTCTCAAAAAATAGGTACACATCGCCTGTAGCCCACCCAAACCATTCCTGCCTCGAATGCATCAGGTGGGGCATTCCCACTAGATGCACACACATAATGTGCTCATATGCCCAACAGTGTAGTATGAACGTGTAACATAAGTTGAATCTCTATAACCACCCATTGAACCATATCTAGAAACCAAACCTACCCCTACATTGCCTTTTGTTACGTCTTAGGAGTTGTTATTTTACCTATACCTTGGCCTTACCCATGTCATGACCTATTTGCATCAACTTGACCTACTTGGTAAGACCATTGACCTTATCTACTTGTTTTACCTTGCAATGTAGTTACCTATATTGTTTTAGCCTACCAACCACACCTTGGCCTTACCCGTGCCATTACCAATTTACCTTGACCTGACCCACTTTGTATGACCTTTGACCCTCTATACTCGTTATACCTTATGACATTGTTACCTGTGTTGTTCTGTCTACTAACCTTACCTTTCCCATTGTAATGTTGTTTATCCTAACTTGACCTTTGGTGTACCAGAACATACCTAAATGTTCCTGCACCTGATCTCTGTCATGTTTCTGCACCACATCCTATACCTTGGATACCGGAATCACTTCACCCCTGTCTGGATAGACCTATCAACCTGAGACGACGTAGAGTTTGAACACTTTTCAACCTGGTACCATGCCGCAGTTTCCAACGTATGTGTGCGTTCAACTGCCACTACCTTCAACCCTGTCCCATTTACTTTTTTACCTGATTTGACCTTTAACCTTTACTCAATACATCCATTGACCTTCATTTTCCCACCTCCTCATTTTATCAAACCACTCACCACTTCCGTCTTTCACCTAATCGGTTCCTGGTTTGAGGGGGGGTTACCTTCAACCATGCTTGGGGCAACACCACCCTCACTTACACTCAGCACAACCATTTCTTTTTTTTGTCAGCGTCACTTACCAATAAAAGCTACACAATAAAAAAGAGGAAAAATGTGGACACCAAAATTGGGTCACACTCCCCCTTCATCCTCTTTCGAATAATCAACTTAAACATGTTTATCTAACCATGACATCACACATTAATATTAATTTAACCGCTTTAATTAAGTTAATACTCATCCTCACTTTATTCATTATTTAATTATCTTAACTAACCCAATTTCCACCTCACCTAGACACCTCATTATAAACCTATTTTTAATATCTATCTACTCACCATAACTAGCTAAGACTTAGTTCAAACCTAAAAATCACTGCCAATTATTTCTCTAACCATATTCTCGCTCATTAAAAAGTTAACATCCATTTTTATCTGCGATAAAGGGATAGACCTGGCCCAAATGATGGAAGATATATCACTTTTAGTAAACCTATGGAATCCCACCTTAACCGAGATTAATCATCCCTAAACCACGTCATTCAACCCGAAACCATTGTCGGTTACCATTTATTCACTCTGGTAACCTTGTTTGTGAGGTTGGCCACACTCTCGAATATTTGGAGCAAAGAGGATATCTACATGCAAGCAAGAACCAGAGCTCTTTCACAAATCCAAGCAGCCACAAGCAACATCAAGATAGATCTAGAGGTATCGTTCTCACGATAGCATTGTGGGAAGCACTGTCGCGGAACTGAGCACCATTCCACCAATCAACCACCATCACCACCCAACCATTGGACCTGATATATCGGTAAGTGTGTTTATCACCTGTGTCATTCCATCTTTATTTTGTTTATAATGTTTTGTCATCTCTATTATTATTTTCAACTTACATTACTATTCCCCCGCTATTCCTCTTTCTGTAAACTCAGGAGTTCCTCCACTCACACAATAAAACCACCTATACGCAACTTCTACATATCTTTGAGTGTTCTTAAGATCCCCATATACCACATCATTCCCTCTGTCATCTCTGTCTGACCTCAGCTCAAATCCCACAACTAGATCTTATTGATTTTTTATCAGCCCACCTCTACTGACGCTGGTTACTCATAACCATCGTCGGATCTTCCTAAACCGTGATCGTTCATACCCTACCAATTTTGGTCTCTGTATTTGGCCATCCTATCAATAAAAAAATCAAAATAATCTTTATCCAAGTAATCTAAGTGACCTAGAAACTAAAAATGACCTATTCCAGCACTTTGATCCCTTACCCTACCTCAAGATCTGATCATAACCTAGCCTGTTAGATTATATTTGCTTATTGTATTTGAATGAGATACCTAAATCATATCAACTACAATAGAATTTTTTTTCATTTGAGTTATTTCTCACATTAAGTTGTATTAAATAGTGGATTGGCAGCCATCTAAGAAGTATCACACTTCTCGGATCTAGCACTCGCGAGGCATTCTACTGTCATATATTATTTAACTCTTCTTTTGTGGTCTTGTTTTCTATTACAGGTAGTTCCTCCTAGCCAAAAGGAAGCTCTCACAGTCAACATTGGTCCAAAAAGTCAGAATGTGTGCATAACCTTCAAACCAATCATCGCAAAAGGTATTCCTCCTCATCCCATAACATTATCAGTTTTGTCACATTCAAAACGTAAACAAAACGGTGAAACAATATGTATAAACATACATATACAATTATGAATATTTATGTATGTACGTGTGTGTGTATACATATCTATAGGTAAGTATGTGTATGTTCGTGGGAGTTGGGTAAATTTTCATGCATGATTCCTTATTTATTCAATTTTTAATTAGAACAAGAGACGGATTTTGATGATGCTACCATTGTATAAGGATACATGTGTTCATGTTATATAGGAAATGAAACTTTGGAGGATTGTATAGAATGTAATCTATAGGCAGGGAAGTAGGGGAGCTGAGAAAGGGGAAGTGTGTATGTAATTCCAATAACCACTGGTAAGTTATTCGTGAAAACCAAGTTGGGGAAGACATTTAGTACAAAATTGGAAGCTTGAAATGGGAATGTAAGCATTTTATAGCATTTTCTTCATTCTCGGGGCTACACTGTATGCAACCGAGATTTTGAGGATAGAACTTTTATATCTTTTAAATGCACCATTAGAATTGGTTAAAATTTTTTAAGGACTATCAGGATGTGTCTTAAGGGTTTAAAAAGGATTTTTGTGTATAGAATCTGAAAAAACCTCTTCACCTAACATAAAAACACTCTTCATAAAAATTTTAGAGTGCGATTTTATAATTGTATAATTTTTCATAGAAAGAATTTTAATACATGTCAGCTAGTAACTCATTAGGTACATGTATATAAAATAAATTATCAGTAGGAGTACTAGTCTATCTAACAACATATGTATCTATCGTGTCCATAGGAAACTGTATTCGCATAAGGTCTATTGTGGGAGAATTGACGAGAAATGGTGAGAAGTATTAAAATAGGATGTGGTGGAGGAGAGACCAAAAGTTATTATAGATTATCCATATCTACTTTAAAATATAGATAACAATCAGGATCAAGATGGAAAATATACTCAATGCCATTATGTAAAAAATTGATGACATAATGTAAAGTAGAAGAATTATCTCGCATATCATGGTTCTAAGGATAACTATATTGCAAAGAGGTTTCCATAATGTGAAATGTAGTGGATGATGTCTTAGGACCAACAAGTAGGTAAAAAGTGATAGTGCCAAGTGTAGAGAACGTTATGTCCGTAAATCCATGTACAGTTGTAGGAGACTGATTGATTGCAAGAGGATAAATACCTATCTTTATAAGCAATGATTTATGAAAAATGTTTAGACCAGATATGTTGTCTATTATAACCCTTTTAAGAAAGAATCCATGAATGCATGCGACGACAAATAAGGGTGCACATCGATTCATATCATCATTAAGTGAGATATTAGATGGATTTAGGGTAATAGCCTTTGTGTCACAAATAGAAATTTAATATGTCGCCTAGTATCATCAATTCTCTATTTTTTACCCCATAAAATATCGTCGGGTATCGTCAACTAGTAATAATCTATCTTTGACATATGATCATCAAGATTGATGGGTTTTATACTTTTTTAATAACTTTTGGCATTCATTGTGAACAGTACGACAATGATTTTTATTTTATTTAAAGCCATACATAGAATATAGGTGACAAATTTAAATAACAAAACATAATTGGTTTAGAAGGCGTTTCCCGAAATTCCATACACATGAAAATCCATAAATTTAAATAACTTGTTTTTGATAATTTCGATAGGAAGCTGCAAAATTTCTCCGACCCTGAACCTTGAAAAAAAAATCTTCAACGAAATGCTACAAAATTGTAAAAAAAAATACTCGAATGCCGACTGGGAAAGCAAGGAGCCGATTGCAAATGCGGTACCCAAAGCTTCTACAAGAGATCCCAAGCTTTTGCTAAAAATATATTGGAATTGGAGGTTCTGCGAGAGGGAGGAGCTTCTACGAGAGGAAGAATGGAGCCAGAGATTGTAAATCCAGAAGGCAATGGACGGAGGGGAGGGATGCCTAAATGAAGTCGGAAAAGATGCAAGAAGGTGGTCGCATCCTCTGCCTCTTAGGTTGGCATGCCAAGGTGCCATCTCATCCCAAATCAGGTTTGTTTCTTTTTGAAATATTCCAGTGGCAACAAAATTATTCCAAGCGATATCATGCTTTGCTGGAAAAACAAGTGTTAAAAAAGTGTGATGTATATGCATGGTATATATGCACGGGGATCATGCCATATGGATACGGGTCATGGGACCGGTCGTCAGGATAGCCTAAGGCCCATTTCCGCTGCTTAATTGGTTTAAATGATTATATTTCTACTTATTTTTACTGTTGTAATAAATCAATAAATGTTGCATTGGTTTCCTTCACCAGCTTAATCATAAATTAAACTTTAGTTATCATCAATATTATACACTCATAGTGATCCTTCTTCTCTAACTTCGTTTGATTTGACTTGAGTAATTATTTATTAATTTATGTATTTCAACATTAACCAGAGTATCGGCCAGTATGATTGCAAAATCTAAGATCTAAGGTGTTTGAAGGTTCCAATTTTATATATATATATATATATTTTTAATGTGAAAGGGGATCTTATATTATATTAAATGAAACATGATACAAGATTTTCTCAACAAAAATGTGGGCGGTATGAGAGCACGCCCCAAAGTGACAAACAGAAAAGCCCAAGCCGAGCAAAACAAATATATAAAACAACTATAGGGGTGCCTCAGGAACACCAAATACGAAGCTACTCAGGTGTAATGGACAATGGGAAACATGAGGGTCAAAACACCCCTTCTTCTCCTTCGAACATATGACAATGGTCCATGGCGCCTGCTGGGGTGCCAGATCAAGTGGAGGATCGAGGCACGAGCTATCCTGAACGGGGTCAGAGTCAGAAAAGTTAGATACATGTGACCGCTTGGCACCACCACCAACAGTGGAAAGCTTGACCGTCATGTCCCCTGGCTAATCTTTGACTTTCGGCGTAGAGAATGGTTAACCTACCCTTAGGCCATTGATAAGTCCATTTATTCTTCTTCTGTTTATTTAGAGTGGGGGAGAGTGGGAAAGCCTCGTGAAGGTGCCCAGTTTGATGGAACAATAGGCATCGAAAAGTTGTGTTCTCATAATCGAAAATTTGAGTCCACTTGAAGTCATCATGGATTAATTCCAATTTTTCCGGAAGACCTTTGTTGAAATCCATCTCAACGCAGATGCATTCATAGGTAAATAACCCCTGTTTAGACTGCTTATCATCCGACTTGATGAAACGACCAAGAGAACTACCAATAGTTGCACAAACCTGAGGATTCCAAAAAGGAAAAGGAAGATTGGAGAGATTAACCCAAACTGACATTTTTGAGACAACCATAGACGATGGGTCGAACCCTGAAAACCATGGTGTAAAAAAAAGACCAGCCCTACGCCAAACCCAGGGACCCTCACTAAAAACCCGTCTATAATTAGTAGGCGAAGATAACTGAACAATAAAAAGCATATGGCACACAAATGGACCTCATAATCGCGGGACCAATTCGAATAAATCCATTGATGCAATTATTCACTCCGAGGCCAAAATACGTTAAATATACTGATGATGGAAGATTTTTTGAAGGCACAAATAGAATCAGTTACCTCTAGGAGTGAAAGGGTAACAAGAGGGGTGTCAGCTGCCTTGTCCACAATAAACGGTACATCAGGAGCCCTCGAAGAAACCTATGTGCACGTTTCAGTAGAAACGGCCAAGAACATTTTCGGAGGTGCCATTGGAGGGACACAGGGGAAAGGAGTAGCACTGTTGTGCCTAGCATAAGACCCGCTGCCTCCATTGTTGCCGTCTGAGCTAGCATTGTCAACTTTGTGGGGTCGGTTCCCATCCCCAACTGCGTTCCGCCCTGCCACCGGCACGGAAGGTTGAGAGGTATGTGGCGCTCCGTTGCTCTTGCCAAACTGCCAGGCAGACTCACGGCTTGGGATCCCCTACACAGTTGCACTGCCTCATTTCTCGGTCCCATTCAAAATAGTGGTAGTGGCGGCGATGGAGTTAGGGTTTACGCATGTGCCCATCAAAACATAATCTGTTCAAAATATAGACTTCAACGTTATAAGGTTCCAATTTTTGAAATATAATTTCTTTATAAAGATCCATGATATTTTTGAATTCTAATATGTTTATAAAGATCTGGGATTTAGACATTAGGATAGATCAAAAATGTTATTCTTTATTTCCATACATTTCTTTTGTATATTTCAATAACAATGGCGGGAAGAATATTATTGTAACCTGGTAGGTTTAGTGTTACATCCAGAATATTTTCCTGAATATTTTCTGTAATTTATTGGAAAACATAATGTACTTAGTGTCTTCCCCCATACTCAGATGAGTCTGAATGCATAAATGTAAACTTTGGTTTTTAATTTTGATGAGTGATGGTTCACTGCTGCAATTACATTTCCCATTTAGTTAATTTGGTGTATTTAACTAGGTTACAAATTTTAACAACATTATATGTAAAAATGTTAAACCGTGCTATATTTTTTGGTTCACGGGTTAGGGTGGATATCAAATCTATCTCCGTAGGAAATACTTAAGATGGTATTAAATGCTGTTGTACAGTCGATGTTTATTGAAGTGTTGAAACTTCTATTATTTGAGAAAAAAAATTATATATTGCCGAAGGAAAGTAGGGGTGAGGACCCCATAATTGTGCAAGTACCAAAATATGTATATTGATTTTCACCATTGGTTGTTGAAAAAATGACTAATAGTTGTTCACTATTTGATTAATGACATTTTTTAAGAGCCAATGACAGTGTGACACATATGGCACTCGGTTATTGGTACCTCTTTCAAATGTTCTATATTATTTTTTTCATTTTATATCAATTCAAAAACTATTTTTTCCCTCCAAATAAACATGCGAAACGAAAATGTTGATATGGCGTGATGATACGTTATACGATGATATAGTCTTTTTATGTTGACAAGACCCCTACATATATCTACGTATCTGCGTGCCCCTAAAGTTACGGTGCATGGTTATAGGGGTCCTCTCCCATAGGCACTTCTCGTTTTTTAATGCTATCATGTGGGACAGATACAATCATAGATCAAAATTGATTGGTACTCAAACTTATACTTACTATAAATGGAAGTTGTATTTAGTATAAATGCATAGATTCCCTATCTCCAATTAGAGCATGGCGAGGGCGCTCCATAAATATCTCATAATCTTCTTAGTGTGCATTCGCGTAGTCATTACAACCCATTTTTCTTTGACATATGCACATGTAAATTTAACATTGGTTGCCACACCCATATTAATTATCCATACGGTTGTTGACATTAAATTGGATATTAATTATCCATACGGGCTAAAAAAGTGGAGCTTCTATTATTTAAGCATAGATTGTATTATTTTTGTAGATGGATTTAAAAATAAGCATGGAACCTTCCGCTACAAGAAAATATGACCCAAAGCCCCTTCATGGGACCATGCTCTTTGTGTTTTGTTACAGACCGTTGAGACCGGGAACAACTTTGTGCAGTACGAAACCCTTACAGTGTTGAGTCTGAGAATAAAGTCATCAAAATTCATTTGTCCCGACCCTTCACGGGATTCAAACCATTTTAGAAGTACAACTTAAACATCACATCACGGTAAATAAAAATAAAATATATATTAGTAATCATACCTGGTGTGTGTAATGGAAAGTTGGAACACTGTTAGGCGAGCCAAAAAAGGGGACAAAAATAATTTGTTATTTTGTAAGGAAATCGAAGGCTATTCTCCTCACGGAATACACCGTGCACACATGAAATTACCCATAAAAGGTACCATAGAGATATGCATGCCCATGCATGGGTGGGACCTGCGCGTTAGCAGTCAATTCACAGATTTATTATTTTTTGAATATATATCCGATTAAAATTAGATGGTTGCATGTGGCAGGCGCTAGGCGGGTTTGTAGGCACGAGCGCTAATAAAAAGTAGGTCGCAGGTTCGAATCACCTTGAACATAGGGGTCTATACATATTGTTGAAAATTAAATTGTGTTTTCCAACCAAAATTGCAAAAAAGTACTAAGTGTTGAACCGCGTGCCATGTGGCAGTGGATCGGCATAATGGTCGTCATAGTGCAGTTTTATGTATGTGGTGCTTTTTGTGGGGAGAATAGCCTTCACCAGTGCAAGCCAATATTGTGTCCTTATGACAAATAGATAAAATTGAAAACAAGGGTTAAAATGGCTTGTCTTAATAGTTGTCAAAAGTAGACTCATTTTTTCTAGGTTTTGGTCAAAAATATTTGTAAATGTATTCAAAAGTGTAGCACAATTTCAAAACTATCATTTTTAAAATTCGCATTGGATTTGAACGTAATATCATCAAAGCCTCAAACAAGTTATAAACTGCCAAAAACAAAGACAATTAACAAAGACCGAGGTAAGGAGAATTGAAGACAGCTTTTAAAAGTGGCAATAATTTTTCTCATATTAGAAACGATTGTGTACAAAAACAGAGATCTAAATACATCAACAAGAAAAGAAAGGTTGCTTACATTTATTGCACCAAATTGACTGCTCAATATACATTATTTTAACAGTGAAATATTTTTTTTACAATATATTATATAATGTTAAATAAACACCCCCACCAAAAAAGTTTGTTGTTGGGCATATGTAATGTATTTTTCCATTGAAAGTGTTAGTCGCATCAATTTATTGGTAAGAGAAACTTCATATCTACATGTTTAACTCATAAAGAAACACACTTGAAAGAAGATTCGAGATAATCTCCAAGCAGTATACATGATTACAACAGGTGTTTGAACATACACCATGAGACAAACAATATCGAGACCTTGACCATCTCACAAAAATGGGTTGGTTCACAAGTCTTCAACCACAAGTCTCGCTCAAGGAATAAATCTCCATGGAGGGCAATGTATTCCACATTCAATCTGCAACAACATAAACAATCACATCCAATTACCCTCCAAATTATATAGAAAATATTGAGTCCTACTAACAATTCTGAAGACTACATTTAGGTACCTTACAATCTTCATGTAGATAAGTCAATTCATCATGAGAAACCCCCATATCAATCTTCATTCTAGTTGTTCAATTCAGCACGAGGGGTGCTACTTCTTATATTTGTCGAAATAAAAAATAAGATAGCAAAATATATATACACGCACATACAAAATCAAATTTTTGTATGTATTGTTAGTAGAACTAACCCCACTACAGGTTGTTGTTTAAGGCTAATGTTTTCACACAAGCATAAATAGGAAACTACCGATTGTATACGATGTACTAAATGATTTGAAAAGCTAAATTTGAATGAAGGGTCCTAATTATGAAGCCTAACTATAATACAATAATTTGCTAGTATTTTATTCTGCTCTTCCTTATAAAAATTAAAACTGAAAAATAATATTACTCTTTTTGAACATGACATAAGGGCATGTGCATGGAGATGGGGGACCAAAAAGCAGTTAAACTTTTTTGGGCCATTCTTCACATAACCACGAGCACGTTCTGGTTCGATCATGATATAATGCGACCATGCAATGAAACGAGCACGCTATAATGTGCTCACATTATGGATTGGAATTTCCAAGTCAAAAAATGCTCGCATTATAACATGATCGCGTTACTACGGTTATAACGTGAGCCCACTATAATGTGAGCAAGTTTTTTAATCTTTGGCTTTGAAACCACCCACCCTTTGGCTTGGATATCTAATCCTAAGGTTTGGACTATGTAATCCATGAATAAATATGTGTTTTACAAAAATAAAATAACAATCTCAAGTGTACACCTCAATTTCACATGTGTTATAAAACAATATTAAAAAAAAAAACATGACTATGACGTCAAGCTTTGTTTTAGGTTTGTGTTAATGTATGTATTTGATGATCTAGTTGATATAAACTTATTCTACAAAAACCTTTCCATCCACACCATTGACTTAGACCTCGTCAACCCACATCTCATAAATTAGGAAAAATCAAATCACATAAGCATGGACCTCTTCTAAAACGATGAGTCCATTGCAAATCCTAAACCATAAAATATCAAAAAAAAAGAAAAAAGAAAAAAGCTACAAAAAAAAATCTCCCATAACCAACACCTCATCAAAGCACTATTTGAAAATAAAAATAGATAAGAAAAAACCATTTATCATTGGGTAATTTTCCACATTGGGGGAGGCCGCTTATACAATCAAATCATCTAAAAAAATAAACTTTGTTTTGTAAAACCCTAATTGCAGAGTAACAGATGTAAACTATAATAAGAAACTACTAGATACAAGAGGACATAAAGAAAAATCTAATAATAGTAAAACCCTAGGTACAAGACTGAGAGTAAAGGACTTAGATGATTTACGCTAGATGTTGGGACTGTACTGGATGTGAAAATTTATAAACATGAAGGGTATACTATCGAAAATGTGAATAATAAAATATGGAACTATCAGATATGCCTCCACTAGGTCAAGGGTGCCTGGGCGCTTGAGTTTGTTACTTGGCACCCATGACTGCGAAAATGGTTGGAACCTAAACCTTCTCATGTCAAAAGGTTGTCATTGATAGTGCCTGTTGATATTTGTCTCTCACCTGTGTGTCACACTATGATAACAAAATTCATTTCTAACCTTCAATGAAATGAATAGCTGTAAAACCCTTAAACTACATAAAATCCCAAAACAATAAAGCTGCAATATGAAGATTTGGACTGACCCCAAAGGTCACTCCATTGATTGAACTTATGACTAAGTGTTTTAATACATCTAATACTCCATGTAGTTTTTATGCATGTGTGAAATAATCATACCCTAAGAGGCCCTTGTGCAAGTGCACGTGATAGCGGGGAATAACTAGATGTACTAATGTAAGTATATGTATAGATGGAAAAATGATTTTTTTTTCCTTTGCGTGTATGTAGAAAATGCAATCCTTTGTCACTTGAGTGAGTTCTAGATGGATTCTTTTGATGCTGTTATAATTCCTTTGGATGCAACCTTAGCTGATGATAATAGATACTTATAGTTTTGTCCCTTATTTTGGTCATATAGCTTTGTATTTATATGATTCCCTTAGTTGAATTTTGTAATTGACAACTGGAAGGCTAACTCAACAGAAAATAATATTCCCAAAAGATAAAAGAATCGAAAAAATAATGAGCAAAGTAGAAAGAGGTTGGCAGCCCCTAGAAGGACGAGGGCACCTAGGCACTACAGTCATGTGTGGGCGCTAGTGTCCATAGTCATGAAAGATAAAGTAATAAATTTTAGAATGGATTATAGGGTTTGTAAGACCAAAGAGAAATTAAGAAAGAAAAGAAGGGGGCACAAGAAAAAAATCAATTAATAGTTTTCTCGCTTAGGAATCATATGAATGCAAGTATGCTTTTAGGACCTAGAGATATATCGAAGTGCGCAATTTTATGTTTAAATTTTCCCCCCCTTTATGTTGTATAGTGAATAATCGATAACATAAAGTAGATAAGAGATGAATACCTAATAAACATGTAGAATGTGATGGAGACAATGTGCTAAGGAGACAAGTGAAAGAGTGGAGTGATAAAAATGAAACGTGGAAGCGAAGAACAAGGAAGTGGCCCTAAGGGTGTAGTGTATAGTGTTTTATTGTGTTGTACTTATTGTTGTGATTGATATAGGACATTTTATTGTCTTATTTAAGGACAGATCTGCAAAAGAAGAGTAAAAGAAGTACTCAAATATGTGTATATGAAAAGTTTTACATATGTATTTAAAAGTGTGTAAAAATATTTAAAATGAAAAGTTTTCACCTGATCCATGAAAAGTGAAAGGGTTAGAAAATGTCCTGAAATGTTGTAAAAGATCAACTTTTTTTTTACGATCTCATGCCAAGAGTGATTTTATGAGAAATATCACACCAAGAACGTGTTTTTTAGGTGATTTCAAGCCAAGTGTGAGTTTTTTTGGCGATCTCATGCCACGACATAAGAGTTTTGGGGAGAGAGGTATAGTGTTACTCTCCTTTCATGACTACTTCCAAAATAAGCACCACTGCAAATGGTATGTCCTGTGTTTTGTTTTGTATCGTTTTGTGTAGAAAATAGAGAAATAATGCATTTTGATTGTAGGAACAAGAATGCAGATTCCCCCAAGAGCCTCAATGGGACTGCTAATAGGTATAGTTCAAAACATTATTACTGTGTATAAATGTCTATAAACACTCTAAATCCACAACTAAAGAACAAGTGAAAGAACATGTGTATGTAGAAAAGATAATGACATATTGGATATCGGTCTAATATAGTAAGAAAAGTGTACATGTAATTAGTATAAGTAAAGAAGAATATGTGCAACCAATATGTGCAGTATGTAGTGATTGTCTTTGATTAAATGACATGCAATATGAATGTGATACCCATAAACAATCAAGTATGAACCATAAAACAAGAGTGTGTCATCAGGAAATGTTTTGAAACAGATGCTACAAAGATAGATCATTAAGCACGGAGCATAAAATATAAACAAGGATAGTATGATGTGTTAAGATGGAGAGCTAGAAAGATGCATCCTGAAGTACAGAGTGTGAAAATTTAATGTGTGAGGTTCATGGATGTAGTATGATCTCAACAGTAAAGTATGAACCTTAGCACAAGACTATGTCATTGGGTGATGAAAATACAAAATGTATCAATTTGTCTAAGATGCTTAGAATGAGAAATTTTTGAGCATGAAGCGTATGAGTATAAATCATAGAGAACTAGTGATAGTAGGTGGGGAAGAAGAGAAATAAACATGATGCCCCCAATAGTGTGATGATGATAAGAATCAAGTAACATCGTCTAAGAGATCACCATTGTCATGGTCAAAGTCAAATAGAGAAGCGTAAGAGACCTAGTAAACAATAGTATAAGGTTGATTATGTAAAGATCCATTACATCACAAATTGTACATTCCCATTGTGTATTATTAATAAGTGAAATGTGATAGTGGAAAATCATATGCATACTAGAAAGTAATTTTTTTGAATAGATGATAAATGAATCATTGTAAATAGAAAAAACACCGAAAGGAATGAGAAATGTGATATGCCACTAATGTATTCGAGACAAGACTACCCAAGTCTAAGTGGAGAAGTGCGTGCAAAAAATATTGATAGATGGAAAATTTAGAGGCCATAAGAAGCAGTGATGCAAACATATCAGTTAAGAGATGTGGAGAATGAGGCAGAGGAAGGACATCATCGGCTATAAATCCCAACCAACCTAAACCATCATGTGTGTAAACATTATCAAAACTAGTGGGATCAAATGGAATGTGGTGCCAATAAGAGTTATTTACAGAAGACTACATGTGAAAGGAGGTATTTTGGAGGAATATTGAGATGAGGCTTGTGATATGATGTTAAATGTATGGAAAAAATCCTGAAAAATTATCATACGATTAGTGAAAGGAGGGGTTTTCTTTGATTCATATTCACGATGGCTAATAGAAACAAAAATATCTTTTAAATAAGACTCATCCATCTCTAATGGAGTAAATTTACGATTGCGCAATGTTTCATCATCAAGTTCCATGACATCAACCTCATCATAAAAAAAATATCAGTACTGACATTGTCATGTACAATAACAGTATCAAGGATATTAGCCAAAGCGGAGCGAGGTGGAGGAGTGAGAGGAATCTCGATAGTGAGACTAGTGATAACTAGGGGATTAAGGTGGGTGAAATTATACATTAGTAAGATGGGAATTGATGGTACACTTTCAGAAGTGGAAGAATATTGTGGAGCACTAGATTGTCCACAATCATAAGTACCAATATCACGATAAGGAATGGGATGTGATGGAGGAATGGACATAGCAGTAACAAGGTCAATGCAATAAAAATTGAATGGATATGGGTCAGCAACAATGGTATATTCATAGCCCATCATATAATAATTTAGTGCACCAATGAACTGTAGAAGGGACAACATGCATTTTGTGAATCCATGTCTAGTGAGTAAGAGATTAAACTGAAATTATACATCAATAACAAAAAACACTGCAGGAATGATCTTAGGCCCAAATTGTATAGGTAAAGTAATATCACCAAGACATGTGTAGGATTTTTTGTAATTATACTATCAGAAATACCTATTTTCCTGAGATGGAAGTGAGCACATTGATTTATAGTAAATTCATAGTCAAGGAGCACACACTTGATACAAGTAGTATCAATGGTAGCAGTGATTTAACAAGAGGTGCAAATGGATTGTCACTGGCATATGGTGGGATGTCCTCATCGTTAAATGATATAACATGTGGTAGACAAGGTTCATTTAAAGATACCTCTTAGAAATCAGAGGTGGAAAATACCTGGCGAATATCCTCGGAACCAGTTTTGTAGGAAGGTGAATTTTTTGGGGGTTTTGGCAACAAAATTTTTCCCTGATTTTTAAGAGATGTGACAGAAGACTATTGAAATGCGATAGGAGATTTGTTGTCGTGCGTCAACCACCTTGTTGACGCGTGACAACAAATCTTCTGTCGCATGTTTGTAGCCTTTGCCCTCAGGTCACACGACAACAAAATCTCCATGTTGCGCATCAAAAAACTATCTATCACACGTCTACTTCCTCCACACTCCTGTTGAACATCAACAAACTCTTCATGTCATGTGTAAACAAACTCTATGTCGTTCGTCTGCAGACTCTGCCCTCCTGTTTCGCATTTAATGTACTTGATAATTCATATGCCCCCATGTGGTATGAGTGATCTAGTAGTGTTCTACCATGGAAAATAATCTAGGATTACATAGGGGATAGTTTCAAGGGTTAACGAAGCCGACCCCTAAAAAAAAATTAAACTGTAATTTTTAGGTGAATAGGTCACTGGACCTGCGCCGGAAAATTTTCCTTTTCAAATTTTTCAAAAATGGAATATTCACCATATTATGAACATTCACCACTAAAATTATCCCTGGTGGTAGAGTTTTGAAAAACAAAAACTAGATGTGTGAAGGCCACCTATGAATTATTTCTTTCAGTGTTGATAGATCAAAGGGACGACTTTTAATTTTTTAAAATAAACAGGTGCACTTCTTAATAAATCATAAAGAGAGAATTTTTTGGTGTATACTTAAGTTGTTCTATGATTTCATAACCATTCGAAGTGGTGGGATAGAAATGAGTTGAGCTGTAGGAGGATGAGTGCATCGATTGTTTATTACATTGATAGTTATAATCAGCCATAGGTGTAATGAACCAAGGAGGGTGATCATAAAACTTGCATAAGATCAACAACAATAGTAACCATGTTAGAAACCTTAGTTGGAGGGAAAGAAGGATAACAAGATTGGTCCATGAATTGAGAAGAAGAAGACATATTTGAATACATAATAAGATGGTAGGGTTTTAATAGACGAGTTCACCAAATGTTTTAACAAAAAATAAATTTTTATATAAAACCCTAATTACATATTAAAATATGAAAACTAGAATAAGCAACTACTAGATACAAGATGACATAAGCAAATAAGCTCATAATTGTAACACCCTAAATGCAAGAGAGAGAAAAAAGGAGTTAAATGATCTAAATTTGATACCAATACTCTGTTGGATTGGAAAAATGATAAAAATGAAGGGTAGATTTTCGCAACCATGCATAACAAGATATGGAGTTGTCTGATATGCCTAGAATGGGGGTGCCTGGACTGCAGGGGCACTTGGGTGTTGGATTCTACTATTGGGTACTCATGACTACAAAAATAGATGGAACCTGGATCTTTTTGTGTCACAAGGTTATCGATGATAGTCGGTTTTGGTCTCCTATATATCGCACTATGATTAAAGAATTCTCTTGTAACCCGCAAAGAGATGATGACCTGTAAAACCCACAAACTACATCAAAACCGAGGTTCAGGGCCAAGCCCACCCCGACTATACATCATTTCGAGTAGCCCACCCCTCTACCCCTTTCAATTTATAGGGGAAATATGGATAGGGTGCCCCAAACACACACATACACACACAGAGAGACAAGGGACCGACCTCAACCTATTCTCCAATATAAGATAGAATAAAGAGGGGGAAGGGGCCTGGGGAATAGGGCTCTAGCCCAGCGACCCTACTTGAGTTCCAATAAAGAGGTTTTTCATAGTTACTTTGATATCAATAGAGAAAAAGTGAAGAAAGGAAACCATTCTAGATAATAGATTAGGTAGGGCCTATCTCTATCTCCGCTCAGGTAGGGTGTATGGTCAGGTGGGAGAAGGGCCTATCAGAACTTTTAAATGTATATCATTTTGAGGAGTTGGGCTGACCATTGAAATCACTAGGTTGGCTGAACTTATGACTGGGCATTGTACTACATCTCATAATCCATGTAGTTCTTGTGTGTGTGAAAGAATCGTTGCCCTAGGAAGCCCTTGTGCAACTGCACATGATAGTAGGTGATAGTAAGATGTACCACTGCAAATAGATCTATGGATGGAAAAATTAACTTCCCTTCTTACGCATGTATGTAGAAAATGAATTCCATTGCACCTTGAGTGAGTGCTAGTTAGATGTATTTGATGATTTTAGAATGCTTTTGGATGCAACCTTAGGTGATGATAATAGATGCTTAGAGGTTGGTCCCTTATTTTTGTCACATAGCTTTGTATTTGTATGATTCCCTTGGTTAAATTTCGTAATTAAAAACTATAAGGCTGACCCATAAGAAAATAAGATGCCCAAAAGATCAAAGAAACCCAAAAAGAGAGAGTAAAGTAGAAAGAGGTCAAGGGTGCCTAGAAGGATGAGTGGTACCTATGCGCTGACGTCTTGTCTAGACACTAGTGTACAGAGTCATGAAATATAAATAAATAAAGTTCATACTGGGTTGTAGGGTGTGTAAGACAAAAAACAAATCAAGAAAGACATAAAAAGGGGGGCCCAAGACAATAGTCAATTACTAGATTTCTCGGTTAGGAATTATATGCATGCAAGTATGTTTTTTGGGACCTAGAAATGTACCCAAGTGTGTGAATTTGTGTCTACACCTATAAACTAGAGAATTTCATTGATAATTAGAGAGTTTTATTATAAGGATATTCTTTAATGCTGAATGATGGTGTTCCTAGAGACAATGTAGAGATTTTTAGCATACCATGTTGAAATGTTGCGATGTAATTTTTTATGTACAAATTGATTTTTACATTATAATAGATTGGTTTCGGGAGATTTTCAATACTCAAAGACATATCTAGAATCCAAAGAACTCTGTTAACAAGTGGTTTTGCGTTAGTTTTTTGTATTTCCTTTAGTTTTCTCATTGTTTTAATAGTTTAATTCTATTTTTAAATCCAATTTATTCATTTTAATGAATCACATGAAATTTAGAATAAGTTTTTTTAGTATATGAGAATAATAAAATATGTTAAGTGAGTCACTAAAATATGTTTTCTAGATTAGTTTAGTATGAGATCAGGTGGTTAATGGTATTTTAACGCTGTTTTTAGAATTTTCAAGTATCTTTTCTGAAAGATTACTAAGTCAAAATCTAGGAAATGTGAAGGCTTTCTTGAGGTGTATGATCCTGAGTGTTTTTCAAAACATGCAAGTTCAATTAGGTATGGAATAACGTACAAAATCTCCTAAAAGATTAGATGAAGAAATAACCTTCCGTCAAGCATTTATGGAAATGAAAAGTATGGTGGAAGAGCTATATCTTGAATAGAGATAGAGAACCAAAGGTTAATAAAAAGATGGTAAGGAAAAAGGTAAAGAAGAATTTTATCATAGACATCCTCCATATTCTTCTTAAGCTTCTAGTTATTCCTTTGATAAGAAACTTTTTGATGTTCCATCAATGTTAAAATATGATTTCAAATTTTAATTTCCAATTTATAATGGATATCTTAATGCATAACAATTGGATCATTAGAACACGTAGATTGATGTTTAATAGAAGGTTCAAAATATTGTGTATGAAGAAGTAAAAATTCAGCTAGTTACTCTTCATTTAGGTGGTACAAACCTCATCTAGTGAGAGATTATAACTTATGAGAATATCTAAAAATATGGTAATGTTATTTATTCTTAGGATGAATTTGTTTCCAATTTGAAAACCCAAATTACCCACTTGGTTATATGAAACAAGCTATTATGGACCGAAAAAATATAAGACAAACTAAGGGGTCAAATTTTACAACAATACACTCAAGAGTGTAGAAAGAGACAATTGATTTTGGGAATTCCTATTTATACTCTGTTGGTATCCAAATTCATTCTCCTTTTCAAGCCGAGCAGCAACACAGATTCGATAGAGAGCTTAGAGGAAGATAGATCATAGTGTGTGTCATTTTGTAGCCAAGGATGAGATCTAACTGGCCCTTTTTTTACTCATATTTGTAGAGAGATGGATAACACCTTTAAGAGGATTTGACCTGTCCTCACTATTTTAGGCCATGCCTCTTCGACCAAGGTGAGAGGACCCCTAGTGTAAGCTCTTTTCGGTGAAGGAGAAGGAGATATCCTTCTTTTGCACAAATTCTATGAAGAGAACCTTGGGAAAATACGGTCAATACTCCATGATTTGACTCTTAGGATTTTTCACTTCTAAATGATGGAGATACTTTCAACACAAGGCTAAGGTTACTGAAGACATATAGAAATCCTAATTGTTTTGCATATTTTTGCAAGTAGATTTTGTTCCTTTGTTGATACATAAGGAAAACATGGGTATTTCAGGGTGGATAAATGGTTTTTAAATGATTTTGGTGGGAGATGAAGTAGGATAAAGTTGATTATACCAAATCTTCGAAGGTACTTCATGTAGTTCCCACTTTCCTTTGACACCTTTTGATACTAATCATGATACTGCTGATTTTAATATAAAATTGATTATGGGCCTTATTATAGTATGATGTTAGATGTTTGATTATGGATTTTTGTTGCCTTAATTCAGTTATAATGCATGATAATTATTAGATACGTTATGGATATTGATGATGGTATACTATTTGACATGGTTATATTATGGATGTTGTGTGGAATTGTGATATTTCTAGATTGCTTTGATGTTGTTATGATGTTGCATGGATATTGCTAGATTGCTTTGATGTTGTTGTGATTCATATATCTAGATGATTTTGGTAATTATATTTATATTATTTTAGATGTTCTGATATATGGCCATGATGTCAAAGGAGGTATTTTTATTTTGCAGGTTTAAACAATCACAACAAACATCGGGTTATTGGAGACCAACCACATTGGAATTCTAGATGAATTCAACAAGGTCACCATGGCAGATTGTTTGTTTTGTGTGTGGTTGTTTTGTTAGGGGTACCCATGGGGGGAACCACCTTTAAATGTGACCAAGGGGTTATGTGTATTTATTTATTTGACCCTTTTTGTTTAATGTTGCATGTGTTTATTTTGTGATGCATTTTCCCCTTTCTTTATTTATTAAATGTTGTATTCATATTGTGGGTAAGAATGATGTTAATATTAATTAAATAAAATATGTCATGAGAAGGTAATTAATGAGAGTTGTTGGCAATGATTTAAAGTGATATAAGTAATGTGTAAGAGATATGTAAGTAATGTGTGAATTGAATTTTGAGTGTGAAACATTCCACTTTCTTGGAAATTCCAATTTGTCCTTGGAGGCTGATTTTAGAGGCTTGTGGGACAAGTTAAACTTGTCCCATACCTCTTACATTTAATTACCAACCATGCCTACGGTTGGAGAGTTGAAATTAGAACTTTATAATACTTTTTGAGAAGGAAAATTGTAGGTTTTAATCGCACTTTTCTTACATGATTTAATTTTAGTCCTTTGGGTTGTGGGCTAGATTTGAGTGTGTAAGTAAACTGTCATATTTTTCACCCACCTATTTATTATGATTTGGAGAATGAAGTTGAATTTTTTGTTTGGGTTGAAGATGTGTGATATGGAAATCATACGTTGATATACCTCATCCTCTTCCCTTCCCTCTTCTATAAAATTTGAAGGGCTTGCCTTGTTTTGGGTTGCTTCATTTTCAAGACTTTATTCTTGGGTGAATTTCTTGTTGTTTTGGGAGCTCTTGCTTGAAGAAGTTCTTGGAATATTGTTACATGCTTGTGCTTGGATGTTTTGGCTTGCTTGCATTGAGATGAAGCTTGTTGTTTTGTAACTTGGGACAACTCCATTATGGAGAGGTAGGAGCTTTACTCTCGAAATGCTTCTCTTTTGTTTATGAAAATGTTAATGTGTGAATGTTTTGGCTTGTTTATGGGTCATTGGGTAGATGGCCTAGGAATGGTGTAGGAGAATACTATGGGGTTATTTTTTGGAAGGCATAAGTGCCTTTAGGGAGGTATAAGGATGGAGGGAGTTGGGATTTGGGTTCCACCTTACAAAGAAATAGCTTGAATTTATTTACTCGTTATGAGGTACAATAAGAGGTTGGCGAGACATAAGGAAATAAAAGAAATAAGGGGCACTTGGGGGAGGCATAAGGGCATGTCAGGGATTTGAAATGATACACACACACACACACACACACACACACACACACACACACACACACACACACACACACACACACACACAGGTGGTGATACGCATTTCCCTTTGGGAGGCATAAGAAGCATCCCCCATAGTTTCTTGCTCCTTTGGCTTTCTTGATGAAGCCTTTATATTGTTGTCATGTTCTAATGTAGTTGTAAACTACATTCTATTTTGGAATGTGTTTTATTATGAAAATGTTTCTTGTGTGTTTGTGGAATCCCGTTGTTGCCATGAGTTGGATCACATCTTTTATTACATTATTGTTGGGGCTCGGGGGGCCAATTAAGAAGGATAGATTCTCCTCTTCATTGGATGTCTTGGTTGGGTGGAGAGCATTGCCTTTCCCCTACTCTTGTTGCAATTACTATTTGGAAGAGTGAGAAATATGCACATTGTTGTTCTGGAGATGAGAAAAAAAGGATAGTTTGATGGTCCCTTGTGAGAGTTTTTTTTTGTAAAGCCTTTTTCCAACTTGAAGTGGATGATAATGTAATATTTTTTTTTATGGAAAGATGGTTTGTATTGGTTATGAAAGTTGTAATTCAAAGTGGGAATGTGATGCACTCTGTTCTCAGTTTTTGAATGAAAGAAAAGATAGATTATATCTTTGTAAGTTGTATTTGATCATTGTAAATGAAGAAATTGTGAAAGAAATCATTCCATCTGAATATATATGTTGTTTTTCCTTTACAAAAGAAGTTACTATTGTTTGAAATCTGTTTTGAAATGTATTTGAAATCTTCATTTGAAAGGAAGAAATGCTTGTGAGAAAAATACAGAACTCTTTCTTTTGAAATGTTTAAAAGTGAAAATAAGAATTGCATTTTGAATTTGAATAGTTTGACTTGAATCAACTAAATGCATTAGATTAGGATTGGAACAAATTCTAATAATTGGAAGATGAAAGTGGTAAATAGATCCTTTAAATTTTGATCTCTGTTTTACGTTTTCAAAATTGGAAAATACTTTATCCAAAATGCACAGTTCAAACCCGCAACAAGGAAATAAAAAATTAAATGATTAAATTGAAGTAATAATCCCTAAAAGAATCTAAATGGACAAAAAACTTAAGGAGTTTCTTAGAAAATTTAGCAAAATCTGGCTCAAACTATTTTGTAGTCATTTTTTTGTCAAGAAACGTAAATGTTCAAATTACAAATCAATCAAACAAATTGAATTATTTAAATCCTCCATAAATCAATATAGAAACAATCCTCCATGTCTTTTTGACATGTTGAGAGAGGAAGAAGATCAAATTGAACAAATCTTATAAGTTAAAATTTACCAGTTTGTATTGTAAAATCCTGCAGATTATTTTCTTAAAATTGACCCCTTAAACTTTATCAAAACTAAAAGTTACTGATTCCTAAAAAAAATGATGTCGAGATCTTTCCAAAAAGTTCTCGTTTTTCCCAAAACTGAGCTCTCTATCAAAATTTATGGCCTTCTGAAGTTTTTCTTCCTTGGCATAAAAAAAAATTAGGAAAATTTTTCTTGGCGGGGTCCGTGAGCAAAAATTTTCCCCTTATAACTTAGGAAAAAAAATTTAGAAATTTTTTCCTTATTTTTCCCCCACCTCCCTGCCAACCTGCAAACAATAAAAGGCTACCACATGGCACCATGAGGTGTTGGTAGAGGGGCAGATCCCTTTTTAAGCTCAGCGCTTAGGAAAATTTTTGGGAATTTTTTTCTTATTTTCCCCACCACCCCGCCGACCCAAAACCAAAAAGAGGCCACTACGTGGCACCATGAGGTGTAAGCAGAGGGACAGATTTCCTTTTAAACTTAGCACTTTTGAAAAAATTTGGAAAATTTTTCCAACTTTTCCCCCACCCGCCTCACAAAAAAATTAGGGTGATGCTACATGGCGTCACGAGGAGTCCAGCGGTGGAGTGGATACCTTTTTGCTTTTTGCGTTTCGGAAAATTTTGGAAATTTTTTCCAAATATTCCCCACCACCCACCAGCCCACAGCTAATCAAAATCTTACACGTGGCATCATGAGGTGTCAGTGGAGGTGCTGGTGAATTCTATCCTTTTTCCCATTGGGGTGTTAAACAATTTTTCTCCCTACCGGCCCGCCTTCCTCGCGTTGGCTTAGGAGACACCACGTGTCCCTTGCGAACTTGCGGGAGTGCGGGCAGAAAGTTGTGTTTTTTTTTCCCGCGGCCCGCTGACCCGCCCTTGGGGAAAATTTTCACCCCTGGGTCCACAGGCCCGCTCTTGGGGAAAACTTTCACCCCAAGACCTGTTGGCCCATAACTCGAAAAATATGAGGAGTTAGGAGTACTTATTTATATGAATGGAAAGGTGAGCAAATTTCCTATCCAGTGGGAAAAATTTAGGAAATTTTTTAATGTGCTAAGTTTGAGAAAAATCACGTTGAACCTTTAACCTTGTTAGAGAGTGCGTATGGTGAGGAATCACCCTCTGAACCTAATGGAAACCTCCTAACCCTAAATTTTGGTGCTTTTTACCCTTCAATGATTTTTAATAAAATTAAAATAATGTTCTAGTGGATTAGAATTGTTTTGAAACTTGTTAGTGACAATTGTTTCCCTGTAACTTGGTTGTAAACTCTTTTAAACAAAAAAAAAATTCATAATTTTCCAACTAATCCTAGATTGTTCTTGGGTCTCAAGTGGGTTTTTTTAGCAGGTTTGAAACTTCACAACCCATGAACAACTTCAACAACAGAAAGCTTCAAAGTAGTTAAGACGTTCCTTCAACTAGAAGGTGTGCTTTAATGGAGGCTCAGATTAACACGTTTTCACATAATCTATAAGACTTCAAACGAAGGCTCGAATTGAAAGACTTAATTAAACACTAATTTTTTTGATTAATCGTGCCTAAGGTACACCCAAAGACTTATAGACAATATTTATAAAAATATGGCAGTGAATTGATTTTAAATTTGTTTATCTCATCCAAGATGAAGTCTCTTCTTGAAATGAAATTGCAAATACCATTATACTATCACAGGGATGAGATCCTACGTGATTTCACAAAAATTTCATTGTAAGATTGCAATAGGAATGAAAGAAACTATTTGAAGACATTCTGAAAACAAAAGCAGACACAAATTTCTAGAGATTGGACACAAATTAATCTCAAAATTGCTTAGATTCATCAGTAGAGGAAAGCTTCCAGAGAAATCTCAGTGCTCATCATTGGCTATACATATGCAACCAACCTGACATGATAGAAAATCTAACATAGAAGGAAATAACAGGTTATCTCGGCTTTGGTCTCTCACGAAGACAACTTTCTCAAATTTTCTCTTAGGAATTCAAACTCTAACATTTTGCAAGAGTATTCTCATTGCATTTATATATTTTTCTCACTCAATTTTCCCCCAAAAGAGAAGAATATTCCAGGGACCTTTGCTTGTTACAAATTTTTTTCAGACAATGATGTTTAACAAATTAAGATCCGAAATCTACCACGTGGACCAATTGTGAAGTGATCACATTTCTTAGGCCCTCAACTAATGAATATGATGCAATGCCACAAATTTACAAGAGTCCTTTTAATCATTCTGATTTTGTCATGTGAGAAATTTCCCTTTTTAATCATTTTTCAGAGCCTCTGCATAGTTATACTTGACAGGTCATCCCTTTTTGTTCTTGAGGGCAATGCCTTTTTCACCTTTTGCACCTACACTTTCATCATCTCATCCTTTTCCCTCTTTTCCCTTGGCAATTTATGTCCCACATACTTGGACTCATAATTTTTGTTTCGAATCCATTCAATGTTACCCTACCGAAAGAGATGACAAATAACTTCATTAAAGAACAATGAAAAATAGTGCATATTCACGTCTCCAAGTGTCTTGGAGAAAAAATGACAGAAAATTTGGTGAAATGCATAGAAACCATTGATCATGCCCCTTTTCAACTTTATATTATAGTCATCCATGTGTTTCCTTGGGGAAACTGTAAAGGAGAAGCATAGAGGTAAGTCTCAAACGGGGTGCGAGCCTTCCCCGTACCATGCGCCTAATAAAAATGCCTTTCATCCTTTGAAAATTCTCGGTGAAAAAAAGAACCAGTGAAAGACTCCACGTGTCTCAATGGTGCATTTTGAGATGGTCCCCAAAATAAGATACCCCTAAACAAGCTCGGGCTCAACACGTGTCTTTGTCCGGCAGAGTCTGTTAAAAAATTTGAAGGTTCAGTGGAAGGCGCCATGTGTTTAGGGTCCGAGATAGTCTCCTTTGGCCATTGAAAAGTCTAAGCAAAGGGTTAGAGAGTGAGCGGGAAGCCTCCAAGTGTCCTCCTGACACTTCTTCAAAATAAAACTTAGGGGTCAGTCCGCAGAAAGGTGCGGTCTCTCCATGTGTCCCAGGCCTTTAGAAAGTTGCTTGAAAAGTCTAAGTATGGGAATACTCGACGGAAGCCTCCACGTGTCTTCATCGCAAAAATTTGAGATAGTGCCCAAGAGCAGAGACCCTGAACAAGCGCAGGCTCACCACATGTCCCAGGCCTTAGAAAATTGCTTTGAAAAGTTTAAGTACAAAGAAGAGCCAGTGGAAGCCTCCACATGTCTCCCTGTCGCAATTGTTAAGGTCAGACCCTAAGGAGGATCCTCAAATGAATGCCAGGCCACCACGTGTCCATGGCCCACCAAAACTGTACCGGCTACATGAAAAATTTGTCTAAGTCTGGGAAAAGCAGTGGAATCCTCCATGTGTCCTCCCGGTGTAACTCCAAGGCCAAACCAAAAGGTGAATTTTTAAACGAGCATCGTCTGTCCACGTCGGAAAGTTTTGCGTTGAAGCAAGCCTTAGAGTTTTTACATTGCCTCACCAAGCTGCATCCAACCAAAAAGGGCCATTTTTCCACTGATGCAGAGATGTAAATTTGATGGGGAAAAACACACCCATCAAACCGTAAAAAAATGTAGGAAAACCACCATTTCAGCCTGGAAATGAATCTTTGTTCTAGGACAGATAATTTGGAAATGTTACAATGCTCAAATATGATCTTTTGAGCTACATCCAATCACATTTCCATAGGTATTTGGGAAAAAAAATGATAAGGACAACAAAATGTGATTGTGAAAAATAGAAGGAAAGGAACAACCTAAGATTTATGCCCCAATTTATAGAATCCTTCAGATAGACAGAGAAACAAAAAAAAAATTCCGCACCTTTAAGTGATCCTCGACCAAGGAAGGGACTGATCATGTCAACCAAATGGAGGACATATTTTTCAAGCACCAACACGGGGAGATAGAAAACATGACAGAGGCTTGTAAACTGAGGAATTTAAATGAAAAATGGGGCGAGATTGATTTGAGCACCAAAATACTCAAGAGACTTTATTAAAATATATTGGTGGGTTGTATAGCTATCTAAAACATACCATACTTATGTCTAAACCCACTAACATTGAATAATTTTGTGTCCATGACACCTACATTGAATCCAAAGGTAAGAATACTAAGGAAATATTTTCCAAGAAAATACCCAAACAATATCATGAAAATAAAGGAAAATAATAGGGAAAGGGTGAAGAAAAACATATTTCTATGGTAAGTAAAGAAGACAGGAATCCTGTGTGCTCACATTGTAAGAAATAAGGGCCTACATATAGTAATTGTTGGAAGTTGCATCCGGATCTCAAGTGGAAAGGGATCAAGAAAGGGAGGTGACAAAAATACTAGTACAACAGTAAAAAATCATAGATATTATTAATTTGATGAGACTAAGATCATGACCATGGGTTTGCAAGGCACATCTTATTCCTCTTTTAACACTAATTCTCATACTTCTAATTCTAAATCTATACATGAAAATAAGATAAATGAGTTATTCCGCATTAAAGTTATTTCAAAACATACTAATATTGAGACTCTTTTTTTATAGTGGATCTCAAGATAATGTCATTTCTAAAGAAGTTTCTAAGAACCTGGGACATAAGACTAAAACACATCTTAAAACTTATCGTTTAGGTTGGGTTTGTCATGATACTAAACTACAGGTCAAAAAACATGAAAAATTAGATTTGCAATCACCTCTAAATTAATTGACAAGGTAAAACTAGATGTGGTGACACTCAATATATGTGGAATTTTTCTTGTAATTCCTTTTTTTTTAACATAAAATTAATCTTCTCTAGGGAAGGTAAAAATTATTTTATATTTAAGGATGGGAATTGAATGCATTGTTAGAGCTCATAAAATATAAGAAAATGTGTCACTTGTATTTCCAAGATAGATGAAGAGGCCCGTAAATACTGAGAAAAAAATTTACACTCAGGATTGTAAAGCTATGGATGGTGATAAAAACCAAATATTTAGAGGGTTACGATCCTAGAAAATAAGAATGAGATATTTTAAGTCATTTCTAAACTATGATGATGTGTTTCCAAACACACAAGGTTTACTTCCTAAGAGGGATGTACAACATGAGATTCATCTATTATAGGATTTCTTCTTCCTAATGTTTGCATATATAGGTTGTCAATGGTTAAGGATTGAAGAAATGAGGAAGGATATATTGACCATTTTTTGTCAAACATTGGACGGGGCTACATAAAATTTTCATGATTGCTCAGTTTGGACACACTAAGGGATGGCTGGCAAGAAAATCAATAGCTTAATGTGATGTTTCTAGGATGTAATGCCTCACATACACAACCATTCCAATATGTTGTATTCATCAACACAATGCATCAGCCATGGAATACTTCCGCAAGGATTTCATGGAGGTGGCAAGGGAAACATATATGAAAAAACACATTCTCAAACAGAAAATTTAGTTACATATTTGTAGTATTTGGGTTCATGAATAGTTGCAATTAGACATGGTTAACTTGTGTTCTAGGATGATTAAGTAAGATAAAATTAATTCATTTTATTTCCTTATGGTTAGGTGAAGTTGTATTAACGTATTGAGTTGTAAAGGTTCAATTTAATATCATGTTACTAGAATAAAATGCTAAAGGAACATACACAACTCATTACATTAATATAATTTCATTTATTGATAGAAAAAGTGTACAATGATCCCACACAAGCCATGGGATATTGTTATCAAAATATAAAAGGAATGCATATAAATGGAAAATCGAAAATGTAAGGAAGAAGAAACCCGTCATTTCCGAAGTTAAACACGACCGCAAGCAGTTATGGATTTCTCTAGGTTTCTGCTCCATTATACCTGAAAGAGAAAAAATTAAAAAAGGTTAGATCTTAGGTTATCTAAATCATTATATTGCAAAATTTCTATGTATATGCATCATCCTTCAATGTAGAGAAAATAAATAGGTTAAGTGTTGTAGTTATAAAGGAGAGATTCAAACTACTGACAATCATGTATGTCACTTCAAATATTTCCATGAAAAATTCAACTTTCAAAATGAAATTGCACAATTGAAGAATAAAGCATGCAACAAGTACAAAGAGAACGATGAAATTTTAGCTATCCACTTCAAATTATTTCAGGAATTGGGACAAAACTTTGAAATTTTTCATCTTTACAAACTACTGTTGGTATAAACTCAAACATAATAAGGGTAGTTTTGCAGCCATCAAACATCAAATCACTTATGTATTCTATAGTGTAAGTATGCTTGCACAGAGGAAGGAAACATGCATTTTGAAAGTATCTACTGATGAATGGAATAAATTTGAAAAGGATTCTATGTTTGCAAATGTCCAATGATTGAAACCGGTCCAATAGAAAGTGTAGAAATAATAACCATAAAACATGGGTTTTACAAAGGGACGTGTCAAACGTTGCATCTTAGATTCATGATTAAAGGAGGGAATCAACTAGCCATACAGTCTTCTAAGATTTAATACAAGTTTTGAGAACAGGTTTTCATGTTCAACTTTTTAATCCAAGTTGATAGATTAGTTACATAATATAATCTCTAGAAAGCAGAATAGATTTTCTAAGCTTATCATTAGCTTTCATGATAGGAAATTAAGAGTAGCGGAAACAACTTCCTACGCTAATCTTGAGGAGAGATATTATGCAAAACTTTAAACTTAATAAAAAAGTTACAGAAATTCTAGCAACACATTCATAACAAGAGCAAAAACATCATATATACATGGGGAAAATCCTTTCGGATAAAAAATCCCACACTCCAAAAGCCAACTCAATGTATTTCAAATCTAATAGTAAGATTACATACACTTGCAGAGCAAGTTTCTTACAGGAGTATCACCAGAAATAATTCTAGGAGGATTCCAACTTTACAGGACTTGTGAAACTCCCCACACCAATTGCTTCTACAAGCCTTCAATTTATAGACCTCCGGTTATATAAGAAACCATCTATGGTTTACAAAACCATGTGCCAAACCTCTCTTGAGGTGGATAACATTAAAAAGCAAGATTTCAGTCTAAAATTAGGCTCTCACATTCACAATATTCTCCCCTATTTTTGACCCTTATAGATGTCATAAAATCTTTCATAAAATCTCTAAAAATAGCCCTTCCATGATACACTATCATATATGAATCTTTTGACAACTCCTATTTCTATTTTTAGAGCACTGAAAATGTGAAACGGCTGTAAGAAAATCTTGACTGAATAAACCAAACAAGATTGAGACACCTTATTTCCAACATTTCATACAAAATCATACAAGGTTTAGAAATTGGTAAGAAAGTACTGTTTTAACTACATGAGGTTGCCCTGTTTAGATAGGAGAGAAAGAATCCATTCTAAAAATTTACAAGACCTTTTGCAGGGATCAAGATCAACTAATCAATATAAGTTGTCAACTTCAGTGAATAAGAACAACATTTCTTTTACTATTGAAACTTCTAGGTTTTCACTCAAGAATACAGATCACAGGGAATCTAAAGAAAACATTGTAGCCACCTTTTTTAAAAGAAAAAATTAGTGAGGCCAACATCTAGAAAATTAAAAGAGAATACAAATTTTCAAGGATGGAAATGTATCCCTTTATCCGTCGAACTACTCATGTGCTTCATAAGATACATATCATAGTATGTATGAACAATGGAAAGCGTCGATAGAACCAACTCCAGAGTTACATTCATATAACTGAAAATGTGATCTATAAAGATAACCATACAATATTCAAGGGATGGTGTAATTTTCATAACGTGTTACCAAGAATAGGTTTCAGTCTTCAATAAATAAATCAGCTTGCAAAATAGAAGGCATGTTTTACAGAATGGCACCAATAGAATTTACGCTACAGTTATGTGTTTTTAAGAAGTCCTGAAAGTGTACAAAATACAGCCATTTTAAAAGATCGCCAAAATAACCCTCGCGAGCCATGGAATGGAGACGAGTTGGGTGCAAAAATTAAAGTCGAGCTCAGAAAAAAATAAACGATTAAAAAACGTGCAGCTCGTATCAAATTCATGCAGTGAAGTTGTTGAGTTATAGAAAAAAACAAAGTTACTCAATGCACACAAGACTGAGGTGCATTTTGGACGCGGTGGAGCTAGGATCTACGTGTGGCCAGGATGGATAGGCAAAAATAAAGCAGTAACAAGCGGAAAAAAGACAAAATGGTGGCCAAGGATGCTTAAACCAGGAACTTGCCAAACCCCACGAGCCCAAGATAAAATTAAATGCTGGCATGTTTGAAAAGTGAGTTTTAAATGTCCAAGAATGCAAAAACGAGTCAGATGTGAAACGAAAAGCTGTAATTATAGCTTGGTGAGCTAGATTAAAGTAAATAAAATGAATATGAGCATGAGATACAGAGTAAATTAATGGCTAAAAGGAAAAGCTCATGAATGTAGAGAAAAATACAAGGCACTTGATTTGAACAAAGGTAGAAATGTTGAGCCATGGTGTAGACACAACATTATGCACTTTACACATAATTTAGCCCGGATTTATATTACTAATTAGAAGGTTCTCAAATGTACAAAGTACTAATTAATCCCACCTTTTGGCCTTCTTTACTTTATATTTTACTTCGTAATTCCCGTGTATTTTCCAGCACTTATCTGCCCATTTTGTAACTTCCCTATCATTCGAGCCCAAAATCAAGGAGCCCCATCCTGTACTGGGGCACCTTGATCTAAGCACATCCTTTTTCACTTCTATTTGGGGCATTTCTAGTTGTTTCTCATCCTGATCATTTTCTCAATCACCCTTGTTGGGATTAATTATGAAATTAAGCTTGAGAGCCCTATAAATACAAAGCTTATAATACGATAATGGTCCTAGGTCATAACATTACACACTACCATCACTCTATCTAGAATTGCATTCATTGCATCACTTGCATCAAAATAGTGCCATGCATCGAGGCTAGGAGATGTGCATCACACACACTGCATAGGGGGATGGATTCTATTCTATTCCATGCACACATTTTATTTACATTTTCTATAGTTACTATTGCTCGCTACAAAAAGTGCGATTGGCATGAGAGCACCTAGGGAACGACATGCACACACACAAAAACTACATCCGGGTCCGAAATGTAGTGCGTGGCTCAGCAATAAGTCCACTAGTTTGGCAGTTGAGGTCAATCTGACCAATTCATATGCATCTTTTATTTTTCTAGGGTTTGATACTACTATTTGCATTGCAGGTCATTCCACAGTTCACCCAGGAGATCTAGTGCACCAAACAAGGAAGGTTCATAACAAACTTGGGACTATACCATGAGCATTTACAGTGATCAGAGCACCCATATTGCAGACAAGAGCACCCTGGGGTGCCCCAGCACACTCCCAGGTGCCCGAGTCATCTTAGATCCTCTACACTTCTTAATTTCATTTCGAAATCTATGACAACCTGCGACAGTCACTGCTAATCAGCTAAGCTATTTCTCTTCCTTCTCTTACACATTTAAGGTTTTATTTTACTTAGAATATTTATTTTCATCTACTTTATGTTATTTACTACATTTATACGACATTTTAGTCCTCCTAATTAGATTAACTAGGATTACTATTTCCTTGCACTTAGTTATATTTTCGTTAATCATTTTGGTGAACCTGACATCCCCTTCTAGTTTTGTCTTCCCATCCTTTTACACCATGTCATATCCTTACCAGGTCATGGCCCAATCTCTGTATCCTACCTATGCACCTACCAAGATAACTAATGTAGTTACCACTGCAACCGACTCCATGTGAGTATGTACCCAACACCCCTATGCTTTGTCACACCTACACTTGACCCATCCATCAACATCATTACTACCCACCATACTCACATTAATCCCCCTGTTTCTTCACCAATTTTGCTACCTCCACCAGACACACGTGTCGCTCCATCAACTACTTCCAAAGGTTACGATATTATTGACCAGCTCAAGAATACTCCTGCCAAAATATCACTTAACGACCTATTATTGCAAAGCACAAGATTGTCGAAACAAACTCGAGGCTACCTTTTGCACTATTCACGTAGAACACCAGTAATCTACTAAATCTTTTTCCCATCTCATTCAGTCTCTTTGTATTTTTCCTCGTGTCTCCTTTATGAATGATGACATATCACCCTCTGTTAGAAATAACCCTTGTTTCCCATTGCTCATTACCACTATCATTAGCACTACCTGTATGAAGCATGTCCTTATTAATAATGGGTCTTCCATTAACCTTTGTGTCCATTCTCTCTTATAGAAATTAGGTATAAATGATAGTATCATCTCTCGTAACTCCAATCTCATCCGTGGTTACGAATCTTAAACTCGCACATGTCTTGGCACTATATCCCTCCATATTCGCATTGGACCTAAAATAGTTCTTACTAAATTATATGTCCTCAATGCTTCTTTTCAATTATATTTCCTCTTAGGAACACCTTGTATCCACGCCATGCAAGCCATGCCCTCTAGCGTACATCAATGTGTCAAATTATTTCATGATAATTCTGAGCATATTGTTATCGTTGACCTAGAACCCTTCAAATTTTATCACACTGATTATGGATAAATATGATGTTGGTCAATCTAGTGTACCCACCTATAGTATTCTTGTCATTCCTTCTCTTATTGTATCTACTCACCCTTCGGCCATCATTTGACCCACTCTATTTTTTCCTGCAAGTGCACCTACATCCACTTCCCCTAACATCACTTATCTTATCATCTCCACTCATACCTTGGCTATTATTTCACCCACTGTATTTGTCCCTACGATATTTCCACCTTCGAATGTCCTCGATAGCGCTACACAAAAAAATGATGCAGGCACTAATGTTTCCACCGAATGTGACAATGAGGTTGATGCTATAGAAACTCACTGATGAATCATTATGAAAGCTTGATTTTACTCCTCTTGGCATGGAAGATTCTTATTTTATAGAAACATTTGTCGCCGATGGCCCAGGTGAGTACCAGCTCAAAAAACCTCCATCCACGAATGCCATGGTCCTCTATAAGGGCTCTCTTAATAATGTCAACGTAGTTTCTTCTTCATCACCACCAATAATAGTTTCCTGACCCCCCTTCACATATACTTTATACAACAATAGGAAATTTTGGTAACGAATTCCTCTTTATATTATTAGCTCTGATACTCTCTGTACATTTTATTACTTACCCAGGTTTGGCATGATGCTTAATGACATATTGCCACCCCTTTATTCACCCCATCTTTATTACAATTACTACCATATTAGAGCTATTTATGTCTTACGGGTTTTTCACTTGACAATATTTGTTACACATGCTACCCATGGGTTTCCATTTACACTTGGATGATATTTGCTTGATTATATTGGTGGCACACTTGACCCACTTCATTCCTCACTCTCCTTCCCCATGCCTTTTGGCACAATATCCATTGCTATTGATTTTTCTCCTACATATGTACCTAACATTTCACGTTCGTGTGCTCATTGTTATCCACCACTTTCTTTTACGGATGAAAAATATGCGATGAATTCTTATCTCTTTCATCATAACGCTTCAGGTTATACAATCCGCCTAATTTTATCACCTACCAAGTTTCCAACGCAGCTCTTGTCAGTTTCGATCAAGACAAGGATGGTTTTCTAGATGGCGTTTTATAGTCACCTTTTTCACATTATCACTCAGGGTGGCATATACAGTATACATTTCCCCCCGTCCTGATTCTAGCATGGTTTCATTTCTCTTTCCTTTGATCCATTGCATATAGACATATTTATC
The DNA here is from genome assembly GCA_019776745.2 of Taxus chinensis. Lineage (NCBI taxonomy): Eukaryota > Viridiplantae > Streptophyta > Pinopsida > Cupressales > Taxaceae > Taxus > Taxus chinensis. Next base: position 582,440,826 of record CM034153.1, read on the forward strand.
ACACATTATCAAACTCTTGTTACCTGATGACACACTCTTGTGCTTCGGTTCACACTCGAATGTTGAGGGATTACAATTACATTGAACCCCACACACTACACTATAAGATCTACACATTTACATTCTACCATCTTACACCTATACATCACATATCTTCATAGCATTCATCAACCATATACTACACTAGTTGTCATTATATATGAGTCTAGTTTTTTATTCCATCTCTATATTCTACATTTATGCTAGAGTACATTATGTCTAAGTCTAGATTTATATCTTACCACTACACATTCCATTTTCTATCTATGCATATTACTATGTATTACACATCCACACCACATCCATACATCCTATACATTGTAAATGCTACACTATATTTCATTATACATGGGTCTAGTTTTACCTATCATCATTACACATTATCTTTCTATCTACACATTTATTATATTTCACACATTACACATTCCATACCCACTACACATTCTACATTACATTTCCTACACCGTTCATTTACATACCTTGGTAATTTATACTAGCTTGTCTTCTACGTGTTACACTCATTACCCTATGACACACTCTAGTTCTTCATTCCATACTTGACTATTGAGGGTTTACTAACCAAATTGACCTTACATATATGCAACACGTCATCATATCAAATTCATTCGACTAGTGAGCAATGCTATAGACTATATCATCACCCACATCCATTATCACATACCATAGTAGTATACACCTTAGGTTAAATCATCACTCTTTTCATCAATTCTACATCATCCTATTACATTCTATCATCTCCTCTTATATTATCCTCTTACGTTATACTTTTTTTCCAATTCAAAAATAATTTCCATTATATTATCATTACCTTAGGTTAAATCATCACTCTCTTCAACAATTTCTCTTTGTCCTCTTACATCCTATCATCACATATGATAGTATCCTATTTTACGTCATTCTATTACATCATCATTTATCCTACTCATCACTTAGTATTGTACACTTTAGGCTAAATCCCCACCTCATTCTTATTCATCACACAGTGGTCTAAGCTTACTACTAATTCACCACCTTATGTTATCCACCGCATACTCATATACGCTTCATACTCCCTTATTATCCATTCCATACTGACATAATCTTTAGGATAAATCATCACACATCTTCATCTTTTCATCTTATATTGATATACAATTAGGGATAAATAATGTCTCATACTTTCAACAAGTCATGGTATATGTTTAGGCTATAGGGTCCATGCACATCTTTCCATATATCTCATTCCCATACACTCATTCTATAGTGATATACGCTTAGGGATAAATAATCACTCCTCCGTTCAACAAAGTCATAATGTAAACTTCGGCTATAGGGTTCACACACATATCTCCATATGTCACATTTCATCACCACTAGCCATATATACTCATCATGATGCACTAGAAACAACCAACACTTCTAAACCATTTCCTGATGATACACTCTTGTTTATGGTTCATTATTAACTGCTGAGGGGGAAAATAAAATAAACCTCAATAAATACACATTCCATCCACTCAGGGGGGCACATTTCTCTTATCATTCCATTTTGTATTCCATTCCATCCATCCGCAACATACTGCATTATCTTAGTATCATTTACTCTTGTTTACAAACTTGTTTTACATGATCACTCTACTATGCATGTTAGATTGATTTATTCTATGTCATTATCATACACACATGTGTGTTCACACCTTTATCTAGTGTGATCGCAGATACATGAATTTAGACGTGACATGGATGCTCACCTTCCACCCTTACTATACTGGTCACTAGGGGCATCCCCATTATTCTCATACAGGTGTTATTGTTTCATTTTGTACTTAGCATCTTATACTACTATTTTATACATGCTCTAACATATTAGTTATCACTCTAACATGCTAACAGGTGTTCCATGCATAGAAATTATTTTTGTAGGATTACATGTTCTCATGACTACTTGTTTATTTCTAGTTTTCTGCTTTATTTTCCATTTTATGTGGGATTTTCCCTTTTCTTGTGTGCACACTTGTCTGTTGTTTTCAGCCTTGATGGACTTCTGTGTCTTGGGACATTGTGAGTGATGTCCTATGTTTGAATCCCACTTTGTGTGGTATGCTTGTTTTCTTATGTGTTTACACTACTTTGTTTTGTAGTTTCTACATTGTCTATGTATTGTACACTTACTCCATGCATGTGTTTTTGAAATAACACTTTTATTGGCTAGCCATACCCTTTTGTGCATGCCTTGGTATTTACTAAGCATTTCCCTTTCCACCTGTAGGGAAGATTCCTACAGGTCAGAGTGTGGTTGGTCCTCTTATGGGGACGCATTCTCCTTCTAGGGTCACACATGTAGCCCCAAACAGGGGAGGCATCATTGTGGTTTTTCTACTAACACATTGTATTTGTACAAGTTCAGAAACAACGAGTGAGTTCAGAAAAGTATAGGAACTCCATACACAATAGCCTTAATAAGACATGGTATCCTTCAACAATTTTACAGAGCGATTACAGGCTTGGGGGTTAGAGTGGGTGTTTTAGTCTACACTTCTTCATCTAGTGGCATCAGATCACCTAAAAAATTAGGACAATAAAAACATCTCTTCAACAAATTTTAGCAGAAGAAGTCAGACTTGGAAGACACAAAGCATTTCCTCCCTACACTTCTTAAGCCAGGGTGGCATGAGATCACCCAAAAAACTCATGAAAGTATAGGATATATTTCTTCACCCTTTTTCTTGACATGGATCAGGTGCACATGTCCCATTTACACTTTTTTAGCCTATTTTAAATTTTCATACTTTACACATGCATGTTTTTTATAACATTTTTACGTAGATACATATATATTTGACTACTTGATCATTTTCTCCTTTTAGGTCCGCTATTTGAGAAACAAGCAGTCAAAGTGGGGGGCAATAATAACAACAATGACAATGATAATGATAACACACCACTACATGAACTTTATTTTACTAGCCATACAGGTACACTACACATAGAAGAAATTAAACATGTGTTTCACCCTAGGTTCACTTTCATCACTTTTTGTGTGCATTTTTCATAGTTAGATTCCAAACTCCTCTACATTTTTTATTTTTGTCATTTCATGATTGATTCTAGTACATCATCATGTATTCTTCTACACTCTACATGGATATTAGCTCTGCATCACTATCTTCTTTATCTTACTGAGATTTCTGATCACCAATATAAAGTGGGGGGAAAAATGCAGACACAAAATTGTACACTTTACACATAACTTAGTCTGGTCTTATACTACTATTTAGAACGTTTTCAAATGTACAAAGTACTAATTAATCCCACCTTTTGGTCAGCTTTATTTTATATTTTATTTTGTAATTCCTATGTATTTTCCAGTACTTATCCACCCATTTTGCAACTACCCCATCATTCTAACCCAAAAATTGGGTGCCCCGGGGTGCCCCAGTCCCACTCTAGGCACCTCGATCTATGCACATATTTTTTCGCTTCTCTTTGGGGCCTTTCTAGGCAATTTTCATCCTTATCCTTTTCTCAGTCAACCTTTTTTGGATTAATTATGTAATTAATCTTGATATCCCTACAAATAGAAAGTTTATAAGACCATAATGAAGGTCCTAGGTCATAATATTACACACTACTATCACTCTATCTAGAGTTACATCCATTGCATCACTTGCATCCACATAGTTCCATGCATCAAGGCTAGGATATATACATCACACACACTACATAGGGGGATGGATCCTATTCTCTTCTATACCCACATGATATTTACATTTTCTATAGTTATTATTGCTCACTACTTCACAAAATGTGACTGGAATGAGAGAACTTAGGGCAAAACATGCACACACACAACAAATCTACATTTAGGTCTGAAATGTAGTGTAACGCTCGGTAATATGTCCACTAGTTTGGCGGTTGAGGTCAATCTAACCCACTCGTATGAATATTTTAGGTTTCTAGGGTTTGATACTTCTCTTTGCATTGCAGGTCATTACATAGGTCACCTAAAAGATCTAGTGTGAAAAACATGGAAGGTTCAGAAGCAACCTACCGCAATACGAGTTATAGGTTTTAAGTAGTTACAGTGATTAGAGATCCCGAATTGTAGACAAGGGTGCCCCGACATACCCCAATCATCTCTGATCCTCAATATTTGTCCTTCGTAGGATCCTCGAGTGTTCATATGCACTTCTTGATTTCATTTCTAGATCTGCAACAACCTGTGATAGTCACTATTAATCAACTAAGCTATTTCTCTTCATTATCTTACACATTTAGGGTTTTATTTTCATCTACTTTATGTTATTTACTGCATTTATACAACATTTTATTCCTCCTAATTAGATTAATTAGGATTACTACTTCATTGCACTTATTTCTATTTTAGTCAATCACAGGGTTAGGATAAAGATATGCATAGAACTATCTGATATAAAATTCAAACCAAGGCACGAGTTTGAAGGAATGTGTCACACAAGAATCCAGTCAACTCGAGGAAAAAATATAGGGTCTTGTTCCATTAATATATTAAAGGTAGAAACAACAAGTGAGGTTACTATATTTGCAACACATGCCTTACCTTTTTATAGTGATCAAGTCATTGTTTTCATTCCTGAGTTGGTATCTTGACCACATGATGAGCTAAATGGTGAGTCAGGTTGTTGGGACACAATATGAGCTTATCTAGGCATGAGAAGCCTCAACTTGTGGGAAATGATAATGTATGGGCTGCTAAATATTAAAAATTAACCCATGACCACGGAAACCCAAAAATAGATCTCAAGCAATACCATGTCAAATTTACAACATATAACACACCAAGCCATTATATCTCAACCAACCCATTACAAAAATCACAAGCATGAACAAGGCCTTGGCTGGATGTGGACTAGAATGATCGAATCACACAAGTATGCTATCCCATTTTTACACATTACAGAAACTCATAACATTTCATCGGGAGATCTTCACCACAAAGAAAAATAGTGGGTCGTGACACAAATTGGGAAGAGTAAAGAGCTCGGTGTGGTACCAATAATGCATAACATGAGCCAAAACCTAAGTAGAAATATCTTAATAGAGCAAAAACTAGTAAACACAATAAAACCAAGAGAATTTTTTCTTACACAAAAGTATAATAAAGCGACAAAAAGTTACCCACATCATAAAAACCTCTCCCAAAAGCACATTAGTGACCATGGAAAAAGATATAGAGCTTGAATTTCTCCAAAGAAGGCATCTAGGAAAGTATAAACATATAAAATAAATCCATTAAAGAAGAAATCAAAGCTCCATTCTCCATCTATGGTGGCCACAACAAAATTTTGCAAGATTTCTCCCAATATTCTAGAAGCTTCGCTAAAAAATGAAAAATGTGAAATAAAAAAGAAACTAGTTAAAGGTTCAGGCCCTAATCCAATTTGGTTGACCAAGACTTAACAATGATTAAATTTATTAGATATTGGGTGTATTTTATTCATATGCCACAAAGGGGCGGGGGGGGGGGGGGGGGGGGTTTAGCAATTATTTAATTACATATGGTGAATTATGATGCTTCTCAAGGTCAATTAATACATCATTTTCCCATGATTGCATGATATAACTTGGGGATTAAAAAGTGAGATGTTAACTTCTTGTGTCAATATATCATAAGGTGGATCTTTTGCCTATATAATTCAAATCTACCATAGATTCCTCAAATTTTCATACAATTTATCTTATTATTAGAAAAAATGGTGTTGTCCAGTCAACAACATTTGGCCAAGGGGGAGTGAATCATGAAAAGCTATTTTTAGCTTTGGAGCTTCATGGAGACCAATTTTAGCTTTCTTATTATTAGGAACAATTTTTTAATTATAAAGAGAGTTAAAATTAAGCATGTAAGAGGCTAAAATTGGATTTCTCCAATTACCTAACTAGAAAAAATTTAGGATGAGGTCTTTTGTAAGATGGGAGGGTTAGATTGTGCTACTTATACCTTCCTTATGAAAGTGTTTAGGGGGTATTATTTGTCATTCTGCAGGCTTGTATGTATAACTATTATACTTGTGAATCATTTTGAATAAATAATTATTGTTTTTTCCTCTAATTGAAGCTTTCTGAAGTGTATTACAAAAGTTGTTTTGTATGTTTCAGTGAATAATTATTTTCCTTTGCATGATAAAAAATTCCCAATGCGTACATTAAGATCTTTCGTAAGTTTTCTAAGATATTCAAGTGTGTTTTAATGCCTTTTGTGAGTGCAATACCTACCAAAAATTAATTTTAGTGAAGTATATCAATCTTGCAACATTCATTATGTGTTATTTTTTACAATTATATTCCAAAAACATTGGTGTATCACCTTATTTACACACTTTCTTTATTTTTTTGTTATTTTCTTAGCCTTAATCCCACCAGTGAATTAGTTAGAGTGGTATACCAAGGGAACCAACTTGCTCTGGAGGTTCTCCTCAATCTGAGGCACCCACAACTTAGAGGATTTCCCATCGTACCATCAAAACTTTAGAGTCATATTGCATTTAAAAGTCAAGTGTGTACTCCAGAATGATAACAAGACGTTCTATAGTTTCTCAAGAAAGGATTCATTCAACCAAACACATCTCTCTATGGTTCACCAATTTTTTTGGTACCCAAGAAGGATGAAACTTGGTGGATGTATGTGGATTACAAAGAACTAAATAATATAATATTGAAAAAGTGATACCCTCTTCCTCGTATTGATGATTTTTTATATCAATTTTATATTGTTGTTTGTTTGAATAATATAGACTTGAAAATTGGATACCAAAATGTTAGGATCAATGAAGGTGATATTTGGATAATTAATTTCACAACTAGCCAAGGTCTATTTGAATATATTTTCATGACCTATAGGATTTTTAATGCTCCCGCCACATTTATGCAAGTTATGAATGATGTATTTAGGCCACTCATAGATGATTTTATTAATGTATACTTAGCTAATATTTTGATACTGAGTCAAATTTGGGAAGATCATATTGAACACATTAAGAAAGACTTCGAAACTTTTCTAAAGGAGAAATTGTATTTAAAAATGTGAAAATGTTAATTTGGTAACACATATTTATATTGAATAGGATTTCTTGTAGGTCATAGTGAATAGAGAATTGATCCCTCTAAATTTGAAACCATGATAAATTTTCCTAATCCTAAGAATGTAACTGAACTTATAATATCTTGTTGGGGGAATTCTAGTATTGGAAACTGATCTGTGCGGGTGGGCGCCTATATCGGTTATCATTTAAAGATATAGAATAGGAAACCCAGATGCATGGGGTCGGCCGAGCCAGTGATGCCTTCCAGATCCTTTTCATTCTTTGACTAGTACTAAACAAGTATTTTACTAAGGAGGAAAGTACTATAAATACTTTGACATGGTGATGGAAAATATAAGAACAAACTACTATTAATGCTACCTTATTTGTAGTATCTATTCAAGATTGAAACCAATGCAAGTGATTATCCCATCAGTGTCATATTGATGCAGGAGAGAAATGCTATCTATTACCATTATGATAAATTCACATGTGTGGTAAGGAACTATGCTACTTATGAAAAGGGGCTTATGATTTGGTGCAGAGTGTGAAAAATGGAAGCATTACTTTATGTGGAAAGAGACAATAATCCATACAAATTAGTATCCTTTATAATATCTTCAATCAAAATCCAAGATACAATAGTCAATGACTTTTTATTGGATGAAGTTTTTGCAAAAATTCCATCTCATGATCAAGTGCAGTAAATGTACAAAAAGAAACTTATTGATATGGTTTCCATACCTACAGTTTTTTTATCTTTTACTTTACATCATAGTCCTATGATACATAAAATTAATATGGGAAAATAAGGTAATGATGTTGATTTTAATGATTTCTATGAAGATTTTACTCATGGTAAAAAAGTAGAAGACTTTGAATATAATTTACATAATGGATTTATTTATCATCTTTGTAAAATTTGCATTTTTTATGATGAAAGTGTTCATTTTATTAGGGAAGAACTTAATTCTTTTATATCTAGTCTTTTTTGTGTTGGTAAAAAAGTTACACAATTACAAAGATATTTTTACTAGCCAAAAATGTAAGAACATGTGTGTGTGTGTGCATGTGCACCCGTGTCTATGTAAAAGTTTGTATTCGTTGTGCCACAAGTAATCCTAATAACAAAAATTTGCACTTGTATACCCCACTTCATGTACCAACCGAGCCATGGGAAAAAAATTCCATGGGTTTTGTTGGATATTTTCTGAGGACAAAAAGAAAACATGACTATATTTACATGGTAGTGGATTGATTTGATGAAATTCATATCTTAGTGCCCTATAAAAAATTTATTACATGTGAGGAGACTACACATTCACTATTCAAAAATGTTTGGGTTCATTTTGGTTTGCCTACCACTATTGTCTATGATTGATATTCTCGATTTATTAGGAAGTATAAGTCAGCATTATAGGACCTAATGGAAACAAAGTTATAGAAATGTACTACTTTTTATCTGCAAACTGATGAGAAAAAAGGTAGTCAAATATAAGATTATGCATTTTCTCTGAGGACAATATAAAAAACATCCTAAACTCTTAGATTAGAATTTATGTTACATGTATCATGTTTATAAAGGGTAAGTGCACCAAGTTGTGGAGGCCAAAACAGGGTCTTAAGTGGACGCATTTTTCTGAAAAAAAAATCTTCAACTTGTACAATTTTTTTGAAATAGTTACACTCAAAATTGGAAGATGTTGTAGAAATATGAATTGTAGCATTTTGATTTTAGTTTCTAAGCTACTAAATTTTACTGAAAACGGATAAGTTTAAGTGGGCCAAACAACTAAAATACAAATAAATGCTCCTGTTTTTGTTAAAAAACATAATAGAGTGACTTTTGTGCCCCCACCATTTTTTGAGCACCTTTTAGTATTTTTGAAAACCATTATGTAGAAAGATAGCTAGGAGCATCTAGTTTGGGCTCCATTTTTTAAAAGTTTTTTTTAGCCATTATTTTTTTATGTATGATTTTTCTAGTACAAAATAATTGTTTTTTGAAAAATAACGGAGCTCCGACTGTGCCCCCTCCCCTAACTACCTCAAAAAATATCGAAATTTAGTTTTTTTAAAATATGTATAGAATTATGCCTAGTTTGGCCTAGTATAATTTTTTTAAAATTTTGATCACCCAAAAAAAGATACAAAATGAAATATAGACATATTTACACTTCAAAAAATAGCTATAAAAAGGCATAGTTAGAAAGTAAATAATATGGAAACCTTACGTTAGTCACAAAATTTGACAAATTATATTTTTAGAAAGAAGAAACTTTGTTCTACGTCGTGGTAGAATTTTTTGAAAATGGAGCGATTTTTTTATTTTGATGTATCATAGAGGAAGTGGCATTTTTACATTTTCTTGCAAAAACACACTGTTTGTTGTGTTTTTATAAGTCCATGCCTCAGGCTTGGGGAACTAAACCGGATCCCAAGGCTTAAGGCATGGCTTGGGAAAAGAGAAAACGTAAAAGGTATACGCATTTTTCTTTGTTTTATATATTGTGGCCCCCCAATGTCCCTTTCATCCCTTTCACAGGAATTCTATAAACATTATGTTTTGTCTACAATTTTCTCTAAACGTCAAGCTAAGGACAAGAGGAAAGTCAAGAACAAGACACTAGAGCAATTGGAAGAGAAAAAAATAAAGAAATTGAAGAGAATGTAAAAAATTCGAGAAGGGAAAGGTACATCCGCTATATCAAATGTAGCTAATGTATTAGAAAATGGGGATGAAATACATAATGAAAATGTAGAGAATAATGATTTTGCAATGAATAATGATATTTAATTGAATGATAATGTTAGCTTGGTTGAAAAAATTGATATGAATCCAATTATTGAACCCTTACTTGAGAATCTAAATGTTAATCCCAAAATTTGAATGAAAAAATTGAATAAAGAAAGTAACCTTGTAAACGAATCTTCACCTCTAAGAACACCTCCTTCCATTTTGTGAGAAAAACCAATTAACTTAATTGAAATTGATGAAAACATTATAAAACCATTGCCAAGTAGAAAAAAATGTCTAAAAGAAATGCAAGAAGAGAAGCTAGTGGAATTTGGGATAATTACTTTGAGAATTTAAATGACACACAAAGATGTCAATTTTTTGTTTTATTGATGAAATTAATTAAGATGAGACCTATAATGAATACCCTGGGGTTAACAACATCTAACATTGTTGATCAAAAAGCATCAATTGTTGAAAACATACATAAAGCATACCAAACTGTAGGTGGCAAAAGATGAAAAAAATATAGTAATGCTACATGGCATGCACTAACTAATTTTATAGTAAGCGATAAAATTGTTAATAAATGCTTGATTAGAAAAACAAGCAGTGGTTTGAAGATAAAGAGAAAAACGCTAATGAAAGTAATAAAGAGACGTAAACATCTTGAGTTAGTCAATAACACTGACTATTGGGATTTCTCTAACAGAATTCCACGAAAAGACAAAAGTACATCTAATATTCTAAAAGAATTAATTGTAAAATTTTAAAATGAGAACACAAATGTGTCACCGAATAAAAGAGATAGAATAAAAAGAAGAATAGGTTCTTGTATTCACAAATCATGTGCAAAACATTTCTTAGATATGAATCAAACAAATTTTTTCTCTAAGTTAAAAAATGAAAATCTACAAATTAACATTAGCCAAATATTCTTTGAATCGAGAAAACCCTTTTATGTGAAAATCAATCACTCTTGTACCACTTGTTGTTGCAAGCATCATGTTAAATTTTCAAATCATTCTGATGTTTTTTTGTCAAATACGTCGTGTTTTACATACTAACATCATGTTGCAAGAGTGTGGAATAAATGTCCCATAAAAATATTCAAGGGAATTTATTTCGACAATATTTTATGAAAAATCAACAATATAATTTCATTATAACAAAGCATGTTTGGATGGAACGTGCAATGTATCCAGTGGCTGGCCAAATCTGAAAGTTGTATCCATGAGGAGAGTACATATTCAATAGGAAAAGAATTGGTTTATTTTACCTGATATAAATTGGTGGCATATCAATTAAAACATGGAAAAGAATCTAAGAGGTGTTAGCTTGTTAGAAAACAATTACCTATATAAGAATATATGGTATAATTCAGAGAGGAATTTTTTTATGAGTATGCAAAGCACACACATAGAACTTGATGGTTGGATGAAAAAATTCAGTTAATCTAGGACACATTGGTACTATTGTTTTATTAGTTGACTTCGTAGAGAATTACTCATTATAGCCACAAATGGAGATTCAGTCTCAATATCATAACTCATTGTAAGTTTCTATTTTTGTGCATATAACATTCACACACTCTCTTGAAAGCACTGAGCAAGATCGAAAAATATTAATAGAGTATCATTTCTACATCAGTGATGCTCGAACACATTCTATAGAATATGTAAAAGGGTGTTTCCAGGGGTTTAATGAGAACTTGAATGAGAGGAACATTAGTTGTGATCAACATTACATTTGGTCAGACAACTGCACATCACAATTCAAGAATGCACAGATGTTTTATTGGCTAAGAAAGATGCACAAAGAAACAAATGTACAACATATCTAGAGTTTTACTGAGGCAGGGTATGGAAAAGGAGAGCATTATGGTGCAAGAGCATGTGTGAAAGGAGCACTTGCAAGAGAAGAGTTAAAGTTCAAGGATGGTGCTAAATTTACAGATGTAAAAAACATTGTTGATTGGTGTAATAAGAATATGGGCCATGAATCTCAAGAGAGATCAATAGTTCGTAGATATGTTTGGTTGATAGAGGAACAACATCTGACAAACTTTGAAGATTGTATGATAGTTACAGGATCAAGTGATATGCAATTATTTTGTATTTCAGATGCAAATTCTTGTACTATTTATACTAGGTGCATGACATGTTTTTGTATATCATGCATTGGTTTTGCGTGGAATGAATGTGAGTCATAGAAATGGGTGGATGAATGGACTTGTAGACATCTAATTCCTCTCGACACACATCAAGCTCCATGAGCATTACAACTTACAGGGTCTTCAGATCAAATGACAACATCACCTGACTTTGACCAAGTCTATGATTTAGTGCAAAAAGGTACATACATATATGTACATGTCATGTTTTAGATTTATAAATTATTAAATGGTCAACTCTTAATGTATTTATAAATTGACTGAACTATTTTACTTTGTGATACATAGGGCACCCTATTGTAGTTATTACGATGGAACTTAACGAAGAGGGAACATACTAATTCTTATCTCATTATGTAGAGGGGAAAAAATTGACTTCCACAGTCATTGATGGTGAAGATCTTAAGTATCCCACTGGATCAGTGGTAGTCACTGAAACTTGGCTTCGATGATATCCTATCAAAAACTCAAACATTTGGTTGTTTGAAGAATATGAAGTACATCGGAAGATACTTCACTATTCACATTCGATCCTTGAAACAATTATTAAATTGATCAAATAGAGAGGTCACCTATTAAACAAAAACCTGTGGAAGGTTTGTGAATAAGATCATGAAGTAATTCTTGCTACTGTCAAGAATAGAGTTGATCCTTACAGTTCATTGGATTGAATTTGCAAAGGTATGTTATTCATGAATTTAATTTGAATATTTACTTAAATGATTTTGTTTAAATTTTGTATGATTTAAAATTATATTTAATTGTTTACTAACATGTTTATGTAGGTTAGTGGTGCCAAAAAAGCTTCCACCTTCACGTGGTTGGAATTTTCAGTAGAGAATTTATTATTCTCGAAGTGAAGTGAGGCTAAGAGAAATTAAATATTAGAAAGGAACAAAAAATAGAAATTCTCATTTCACCACCTATATTGTAAAAATATCTTATTAAAATTCTCATTTCCCTACCTATATTGTATGAACCACGTATATTATTCAGGTGATTGGCAATGGACAACCTTACACTGAGTCAGTCTAAATGGAGATGGAGAAAACCATGAGAGGCTTTCGTAGAGGGCCCCAACATGGAGATCTCGGATTTGATGAGATGTATCTAGGTGCCACGGAGTCTGAGAAATCACCCGTCGAAGATACGATGTGTTTGGGCCTCAAGGCTGTTAAGGGACTACACTCGGACAAGGTAGCCCGAAAGCACGGGGAGCATAGGGAATAAAAATAAAGCCTCCACTAGTGTTCACCAAGCCACCCAGATGTGTTGGAATAGTTGGTTTTGTCCCACGAGCTTCCGTTTGCAAACTACAGCCTCTGGTAGCCATACACTGACTTAGACTGCACTATTTCACGTGTCTACAAACAATAGCACAACAAGAGAACCGGATGGAGATGGAGAAAACTACGAGAGGATTTCATAGAGGGCCTCGACATGTAGGTATAGGATCTAAAAAGACATCTCTAGGTGTCAAAAAGTCTAAGAAATCATACGTCGAAGATATGGCATATTTTTTCCCACAAGCTTTCGTTTGCAAACTATAGCCTCTGACAACCCTAAACTAACTCAAACTACACTATTTCACATGTTTGCAAAAAATAGCACAACAAGAGAACCAGATGGAGATGAAGAAAACCGTGAGAACCAGCTATGCCAAAATGTCGGGGTGGCTTCATTTTTGTTCCCTACGCTCCCCATTCTTTTGGGCTACCTCGTCCAGGCATAGTCGCTTAAGAGCCATGAGGCCCAAACACGCCATATCTTCAACGAGTGATTTCTCAGAATCCATGGAACCTAGAGATGTCTTCTCAGATCCAAGACCTCCACGTTGCAGCCCTGTCAAAAATTCTCTAGTAGTTTTCTCCATCTGCATCTAGTTCTCTCACTGTGTTATTGTTTGCAAACATGTGAAATAGTGTAGTATGAGTCAGTGTAGGGCTGCCAGAGGCTGTAGTTTGAAAACAGAAGCTTGTGGGAATGAGAAACCTACACTAACACATTAGGGTGGCCTGGTGAATGCTATTGGATACTTTGTTTTGGTTCCCTACACTCCCCGTGCTTTTAGGCTACCTCGTCTGGGTGTAGTCCCTTAAGAGCCCTGAGGCCCAATCACGCCATATCTTGAACGGGTGATTTCTCACACTTAGTGGCACCTAGAGATGTCTCATCAAATCTGAGACCTCCATGTCATGTCCCTCTATGAAATTCTCTCACAATTTTCTCCATCTCCATCTAGTACTGTCGTTGTGCTATTGTTTGCAAATGTGTGAAAAAATGCAATCTAAATCAGTGTAGGGCTGCAAGAGGCTATAGTTTGCAAACAGAAGCTCAAGGGATGAAACCAACTATGCTAACACATCGGGGTTTCCTGGAGAATAGTATTGGAGGATTATTTTTGGTTCCCTACTCTCCCTGTGCTTGCAGGCTACCTCATCTGGGTGTAGTCGCTTAAGAGCCCTGAGGCCAAAACATGCCATATCTTCGACGGGTGATTCCTTGGACTCCGTGGCACCTAGAGATGTCTCATCAGATCCAATACCTTCACATCAAGGACCTCTATGAAATCCTCTCGTGGTTTTCTCCATCTGCATTCATTTCTCTTGCTGTGCTATTGTTTGCAAATGCGTGAAATAGTGCAGTCTGAGTCAGTGTAGGGCTACCAAACACTATAGTTTACAAACGAAAACTCATAGGACCGAACAAACTATGCCAACACATGGGGGTGGCCATGTGAATGCTAGTGGAGGCTTTGTTTTGGTTCCCTACGCTCCTTATGCTTTCAGGCTACCTCATCCATGCGTAGTCACTTAAGAGCCCTAAATGACTAGATTGGCTTAAGAATGAATTTGATAGATGTGTGTCTAAGAACACACGGGAGTTATCAATCACCTAGTAAATCTTTCTTTATAGTTTTGGATGGGAGTTAGTTGGCCTACAGATAAGTGACCTTCCATTCATTGATAATTTATGTTATGATAAACCCATGGATGCTTTCAAAAGATCCTTAAAAAGGATAGGGGTAGTCATCAAGCCTAGTGAAGGGTGTGATGTGATTTCCAAATAACTTGAAATGCCTATAGATTTAAAGGTAATAACATGAATTGGATAAGATTAGACAATCAAGAATCATTGAGTGTCTGAATCAAAATGTCATTGCATCTTGAGACATTCTCAAGCATTGTAGTAATGTATATGGAGAGACATTCACAAAATATCAACAAATGAAAGGCATCAAATTGTGATGAATCTTGGGTGTTTTAATAGGGGAGAAGACTACAAAGCATAAAATAATGTAGTAAGTGCATGATAAGATAGGAACCAATACAAAGAGACCATGAGCAAGAAGATGCGCAAGTAAGGTAAATACACATATACACATTGATAAATTAAATGAATAATTAATAAGATTAGGTAACTCTTTATATACATACATTATATAAATATTGATTTTCAAAGTTTGATGCATATTATACATTGAAAATGCTAGTACATGTACATCACCAATAAATGAAAAAATAATCCATAATGTCTTAAATATTTTCAAGTGCACATCATATTAGTTTCATGTGAAAATAATCTCAGAAATGTAAGGTCTCATACAAAATTATCAAGTTCCAAATAGTATTTTAGTGTGCATAATAAATACAAAAATGCCCAAATACCTCATATACCATAAAGTTCAAATGCCATATAGGCATACATACAATGCCATACACATAGGCATACAAAAACAATGTCATGTAAGACATATATTTCCTACTCATCAAAATATATCCCTCGCTTGGCCTTTTTCGAAGAAGGCCCTCCCTTAGACGAGGATGGAGATCCATGAGATTAATTTGGATCATCCGAGCCCATGCTTTGAGTCCTCTTCCGCTAGATACTCACCTGTAGATGAGCCTGTAAATGCAAACAATGTTTTTTTGTCAAAACTTAATTTATATATGTTTTAAACATTTATTTAAGACCATGCTAGAATGAAAGTATTTACATAAATACAAAAACTTACTACAAGTTGTCGATCACTCCGAATTTGCATCTCACACTCAGATGAGTCATCGGGAGCTCCTGCAGTATTAATGGGGGTACGAAGACGATGAGATGGAGGAGTCTGTGCCCGTGAAGTCAAAATGGAGGGGGTTGAAGTTCCCTACATACACATAAGAAAAGAATATCTAACATTAGAATTAGCAAAAATAGAACTAAGTACATGTATGTACTTAATGACAATATTTTAACTAATTTTATCAATATAGAACTATTGTTTTCACCCCACCATGCCTGTGAATCAAATGAACAAGGCTACTACTTGTCGCACATAACACCTGCATATACACAATGAAGGACATTATTAACATAATTTAATAATTCTACAATGAAATAAATTACTAACATGTAATTTAACATAATATGAATTACACGAGAAATTCAACAAAATTTATGTGTTGTTTGAATACCTCGGTGGGTTGCTGCGTATATGAAATTGTAGCAGCAACACCTTTATCTACTTCTCGCAGAGATGGTGGGGTGTCTAGTGAAGTCAACATCTTTATCAAACTTGTATATGACGTGAGTTAGATGGACATACAAGAACATACATATATTTGACTTTGAATCTAATATATATATATATATATATATATATATATACATGAAAATATATATATATACACACACACACATGTATGTGAAAATTTTACGTAATTAACATTATGAATTACCTCTATGAATGTATGTGTATGCATGGTGCTTTTTGCTTGTGGTCGGGATGAAGATGCGCCTCCTGCGCGCTGTAATATCAATGCATATACATATACACATACAATTATTTCAAAAATTTAACATATAAAAGTAAATCAAGTACTCCAAACTTTTTGTAACACACATAACAAAACATAAAAAATTTACCTACAAAGGTGACACCGATGAATGTAATCCAAATGTCTCACTCAAAAGGACATCAGACATAGTGACATTATCGTGTTTACCCCTAGCACTAGGTGCACAAAAATCAATACGCATGAAAGTATCATCCTTCTCGGGCCCCAAACATATGCTACCACATGACAAGCAAAGATACAGCCTCATGCTAGTACTCCCTGAGGGAATACTCTGTGTACCTTCGCAAGCATCTAGCCCATAATCTCCCTCGTATGTCAAACAAGGGTCACAAATAGCCCCTGAAGTGCATGGAGTGTATCAGTATCTACTATCTCCTTCACTACTTAACGAACAATCTTAGGGTGAGGGGGCTTCTGTGCGGGGAATATACCTTGCTGAATAGGTGCATGTTATGTACCTGGTTGATCTTGTGTAGATCCTTTTCCTTGTCTCTAGAAATCTTCGAAATCAGAATAATTTGGGATCTAGATGAGGATAAACTCGCAACAGAGTTTCCTCAGAAATTATAGTGGCACCTCGTTGTTGTTACAACGTGGAAAATAAATGTAATGCCCACTTCCCTATGACACTTAGTTGATTATCATTTTGAGCTATGCAGACTTTTGGATATGGACATGACTTATACTTACGTTGATTAGCATGATGTTTTGTAGATGCATTTGGGTTATGATTGGATTTTGTTTTCAGTATGATCATCACTGACTCATGGACAGACTATTGATACCGATATTACTTTTATATGGATATATTGCATGTGTTCTAACATTGGATTTCTTGGCCATGATAAGTAGAATGTAGTTGTTGAATTTACATTACTATAACTTTGGATAATGATGGAATGCATGATTAAGTTGTGATTTAAACCTTGAAATAATGGATAATTAAATTACGTATAGATGTTAATAAATTTCATGCATATGGTTATTTTGGACATTTTAACACGGCCGCAAGGCCGAAGGAGGTATTTTGTATTTTGCAGGAAACACAACATGATCACAACCTAAAGGGGGATTGGGAACCAAACACAACAGGATGTCGGGTGGTTACAACAATTGGTCGTCAAGGCAACTAGTGAATTGTATTGTGTTACTCTTATTTTTTTTATGATTGTTAAGAAAAATTTCCATGAGGGGGAAATTTTCTAATGTGACCAAGGGGTAAAATTTTATTTACTTGTTTTAACTTACTTTAGTAGATGATTTCATTTGTGATGTCTTTTTTTTATTATTACTTTTGCTAAGTATGTTTTGATTAATTTAACATCTTGTTTTAAATTTTAAGTTTTGGAGGGAAGTCTAGTAGGTGTAATTAATTTTGATGGTTGGCTCCTTGAGCCTTGTGTTTGCCTCTTGTATTGAATGTTTGTTTTGAGTGTTGACCACTCCAAATCCTTTGAATCTCGAATTTGAGATTTAGGGCAATTTTGGGGGACTTGTGGGACAAGTTGAACTTGTCCCACACTTCCCAAAACCCCTTACCAACCATATCTATGGGTTGGGAAGCCAAAAAGGGGATTATTTATTGTTTTGGGAAGGGAAATATGACTTTGGAGTGCACTTTTCTTCCATTTGCATTTATTTGTGCCTTAAGACACATGGGAAGGGATGGATGTGGAAAAGAGATGTCATTCAACCCAACCACCCATTTATTGTGTTTTGGGAGTTGAGTTGACTATGGGAGGTGGTTTGAGGATGTGTGATGTGGCATCCTACATGGAGCCACATCATCCTCACCCTTCCCTTTTGTCTATTTATGGAAATTTCCTCTCTTGTTGAGGGGGTTGGAGTATTTTTTTTTAGAGTTATTTTTTTTTAGTTTGGAAAGGAAAGAATTGGGAGAAAGAAAGAGGAGCTTGGATTTGCATGCTTGGATTGTTTTGGAGGGAGCTTGGACAAAGCTTCTTGGTTTAGGCTTCTCCAATGGAGAGGTAGGAGACCTTCTCCCCTTTTTGCTTTCTTATTGTTATTGCTTCTATGCTTAAATTTGTAGAAAATGTATGTTTACTTTTGTGTATTGTGGGAAAATGGATAGAATGCTTAAGGTGTAGTATAGGAGAGGTCTATGGGAAAACTCATGAGGGAGGCATAAGAGTAGAATAGGAAATTGTGGAGGGAGTTTGAGAGGGATGCCCATCTTGGGTAAGAATGTTCACATTCTTACCTTGTCCTTGAGGGAGCCATAAGAGGAGGGAGGTATAAGAGTATGGGAGGAAAAAGGGGTACTTGAGGGAGGCATAAGAGTCATAGGGGCTTGAGTTTTATTGTGGAGGGTTGGATGGGCATCTCATCTCAATGGGGAGGCATAAGGAAAACTTTCCCATAGTTCCTTCTCTTGTTGGCTTGGATGAAAGCCTTGTTGTGAAAATGTTTGGTGTTATTTGTGTGTCTCTTTGTTTCTTTTATCTTAGCTTTGAATGTTGTGAAGAAATTGTATTGTGGAAGCAAGTGTTGTTGCCTTGAGTTGGAGACCACCCTTTCATTGTGTTGTGTTTGGGGCTCGGGGGTCAATGGAGGAGATTGCTTCTCTTCTCCATTGAGTTTTTGGTTGGGAGGAGAGTGTTGCCTCTCCCCCTATCTTGGTTGTGATTTGAACTACTTGGAACTTGGAGCATGGATGAAGGACACCTTGGAGCTTGTGAAGACTTCTTCCTTTTTCCTTTATATATATTATTTTGTTGTAAAATTTGTATGTGAAAGAAAGTTGTATCATCTTGTTTCCATTTCAAAAATAAAGGACATTGTAATTCTATATTTTCCCCAAAAGTTACACGGTTGAATGCAAATTTTACTTGAAAAGTGTTTACATTATTGTAAATTTGTTCCACATGAAGTAGAAAGTATTGTAACAAGA
Organism: Taxus chinensis; assembly: GCA_019776745.2. Taxonomy (NCBI): domain Eukaryota; kingdom Viridiplantae; phylum Streptophyta; class Pinopsida; order Cupressales; family Taxaceae; genus Taxus; species Taxus chinensis. The sequence goes on from CM034153.1 coordinate 582,460,591, forward strand.
TTTTGAAGGAAAGTTGCATTGAAATGATATTATTTCTTACTCTAAAATTTATTGGAAATGTTGTTGAATTCTTTTGTGGAATATTGGAAAGAAATTACAAAAGAAAATATATTAAAATTTTGTTTGGATACTTGAAAGTGATGAGTTGGAAAGATTGGAAAAATAGTGCATTATCCCTTCTTTTATACTTGATGGAAAGGCTTAAATTTTCAAATGGTTTTTAGTAAGACAATGAAACATTCTAAGCTCTAACTCTCTTATGTCCTTCTTCATTTATGGATCCATTGTAAAATTATTGGCAAAGTATAGAAGGAAGTAAAATCAAACCTTTTGAAAAACCCATGCTATGTTTATTGAAGTGTGTAGAAGGAAATTCTAATGCAAGTTCTATGCTTAGTAGGTACGTTACCACATTTCATTAATAAGGGATCTAATATTTTAAATATTACCCATGTTTAAGTAATATGAAAACCAGTGGATTTACTATTATAGGACTTCTCTAAAAACAACATACTATTACATTCTCTTCATGTTAATAAAGCATACTATCCTAAGCCATAATCAATAAATGATATCAATGAAATTAATAAATATAATCCACGTAGGGTCTGTTTCTTTTATTCTTGGTTTCTAAAAGGCAAAGCAAACTGTTTTCTTCTTGTCCATGAATATTCTGATATGTAACAGATCCACCTCTATATGTTGTTCCTCCACGAATAAATCGTTTCAGGTTTCTAGTTGTATATAGGACAAAAAAAAAATATAGAACCGAGCCTTGTTGGTCTATTGCGCACTCCTTGATCAAAGGATCGGACTATGTAGCAAGTTCTTGTGCTTCTCTATCTCTGCACGATACATGAGATCTATGCAATGTTGGAGAAAATGCCTTGGGAGGTGAAGGTAGCAGGATATTTTCAGACCCGAAACAATGTTCTGAGTTTTCTTTTCTTCAAATCGACTGTGTGACAGTGAGAGTGTCCCTTAATCGATTCTAAAATATATTTGTGCGCCTTCACTGTCCCTCCACCGTTTTTGATAAAACACTACGAAGGAGGACCCCCAATTTGAGGATGCATTCGATACTGAACAGATAACAACATTGTTGGTCAACCAGCTTGCTTAAAGTGCTCAGAAAAAAAAAAGGAAGAAAGGGAGGGACTGTGGTCGTGGGCGCGGCCTGGACGCCACACCTCTCGCCGTAGTTCCAGTTACAACCTCCATGGAGGTTCACACAGCCAGGGGCGGTTGAAATGTGGTAAAATGCCTACCACATGTGCCTGTAGCTTCCTTTTCGACCACCATGTGGTCTCCTACGTGGCCAGGGCCGATTCAGTCAGAGCTCACGCCTGTTGCATTACCTGTAACTCATTTTTTTTAATCACCCATCCCTTTCACATGGCCCGGGGCAGAACAACAGGTAGAACAGACCAAGAGGAGGCTCAAGATTTGCAAAATCTTGGTGAGTAGATGTTTATGCGGCCTGTAGGAGTGGTCTTCATGCCAGACAGGGAGTCTTTATGGAGACAGATGGTTGTTGGGCCACCCGCCGCCTCAACCATAAAACATAAGTTCAGTTTGAACGCCCATTGTATTGGGTTGGTTAATGTTTATTACCCAAAGATGTGGGTCGACCAATGATAGCCATAAAGGTGGCATTGGATGTTGAAGCCCCAATACATTGGGCTGGTGAAGTATTATCAGTATAACTTTCAATCCCAAAAAAAAAAAATCATCTATTATCCTTCTAATATTTGACCACTGATTTTTGAAAGGACTCTTTTGAAAGAATTTTGTATTGTAAAAATCATATTCCTCTCAACTTCTTGTTGTTTAAATATATGTAGTTTTTAATTCATTATACCTATAGTACACCCTTGCAAGGCAATGTAGAGTCATTTAAGTGTAAATTTTGATAATATACATATTTAAAATGCCGGTCGAATTGACTCTTATTCCTTTAATTTCAAATTTCAATGTATGTATAGGAATATAGGCTTATTTGAGTATAAAATTTGATAATATATCTATATATATATCACTTAAATTAAAAGTATCTAATCCCTTTAAAGAGATATCTAAGAACATATATTAAAAGATTTCTAAAAGTCATCAAGATAGCAATATATGTGTTATCTTTGCAACATATCTCTGCAAATATATATTAAAATATATAAAAAAAAAACATCAATAAAATTATGATACATACATTTACCCTGGTCACCTTTATCCTCTTATAAAATGGATCATAAAGTGAAAACGGGGTCAGCGGTCAAATACCCTTATGCAGTCTTGTATCACCATGCTTGAAACTCGAAATTATCCGCTAAGGAAGAGACGAATACAACAAATATTGAAGTAAATCTCGAGTGAATGGAATTGCGACAATCATGTAGTTCTAGTTTTGCGATCGGAATACAAAGTAAAAGATTGAAGCTTATCAGTTCCCAAGATCAAGCAGGTCACAAAACTTGCAGATAAAATAAATCAAACAAGAACCACTACCTTGCAAAAAAAAATTTGTCACATTTTCGGGTTGTTTGTTTGTCGCGCGGCGTCATCGTTGCCATCGTCGAGCGTAGCGTCGTCATCTTTTTGCGGTGTTACAATAAAACACCATCCACCATCTATTAGAAAAATCATTTTTAATCAAATTATTAGTTCACCAATGCATGTGAAATTGTTTACATGATAACAGAACACGTAAATTACTCTGAGGGTCCATGAATAAGGCACATATGAGGTCTTTTGAAATATTTTTTTTCTTAACATCCACATATGACATTTTTTTGGAATAAGAAACCCTACAACCCTCTGTGTAACTTTTCCAAGGATCAATTTTCCCCATTGCCACGTCAATTCAAACAACTAATGCCTCCAATGTGTTTGCAAGGGAGGCATGGTGGGGGTTTATATATTGTGAATCCCTCATTATTTTGATTAAATACTTAACTTCAATTTTGTTTTCAATGATTTGGTCAGCTAAATCTTCTTGACTACCCGAGGGATGTTGAGAAATTATGGGAGTGTTAGGAGGGATGACAGGAATAAAAATGTTTGGTTATGGTTGATTCCCTTGACCTCTAATTGTAACAATAAAAAATATTTATTCAATTCAAATTTTAATCTATAATTATCATATTTCAATGCAATTTTGAGAAAATAATTGTGCTTACCTATTCTCCATGGTGCCATCATCGATTAAGATCTTCTCAGCAATCCAGAAATGATTCTTTGAGCTTGAGATGCGGATGAATGAAAAAATGTGAGGGCACGGTTAAGCTCTGAAACTCGTGTTTGAGGGAGATAAAATGATAGAGGCTCGGGATTCTTTTTTTTGTTTATAGTAGGCATAATGCGTACGCGTTATAACATGTACACATTATGCTTTGGTATCTCCCAAACCTAACAATTGAAAATGCGATCGCGTTATAATAGAACGCGTACATGTTTTTCTATTTTATATATTCTTTTCCTCTTTTTGGCCCCCCAACTTCATGCACTTACCCTAAAAATTCCTTGTATTTTTCTACACAAAATTATCCTTTTGAGACTTTTTTTTGTTATTTTCCTAAGTTACCTTTAGACTTCTCCTTTGGAAAATAATTACTTGGAGATGGAAGAGATGATATCGATAAGGATAACAATATTATTCAAAATATACAATTGGTATATCATGTTGTCTAAGATAAGTTACAAAAGATTAGGTTGAGTATAAGGCTAGGTATGAACATCATTAGGTTGATCATCATTTTCATGTTAGTGATCAATTTTTTCTATATAACACTAAGGAAATACTTACAAGTGAAGGTAGAAATGTTAAAACAATAAGGTATGGCCCATTTAAAATATTGGATAAGATTGGTAATAATGCCTTCAAGTTAGAATTATTGACATGAGGATGAGGACTTCACAAATTTATTCCATTGTTAATGTTGAAAACCTAAAATTGTATGATCCATCCATTATCCTTGATTAGGATGAAACTATTCAGGTACTTTATCTTGATGAATTTTCTCTTGAGTATCTATATGAAATAAAAGAAGATAAAATTATTGACATGAGGACGAGGACTTCACAAAGAGGTGATGTGGAATATCTTCATGTGGGTGTGATAAGAAAACATCCAAGAAATGCAAAATTGATGGAAATTAGAAGAGTAATTGAAGCATACCATCACCTACTGTCAAAATAAAACCAAAACATTTGGTGGTCCAAAATTTCCTCAATTGGGAGGAGTGATCTAGGAGGATCGTTACTCTGAATCGATCAAGTTGTCTGCATAAGTCATAAAACTTCCTACATACATAATAGATAATCGAGATATTTCTTATGCCTTTTGAACTATTAAAAATTGACATTGTACGCAGAAGATACAACTTAGTAAAAATTTTCTCAAAACGTTTTAAATATAAGACGAGGTTACACAAAGATGAGGTGACATGAATAATGTTGGAAAACTCGACTAATGATCAAGTACTAAGTGGTAGAGTTTGTTCATGAAAAAATATGGTTTTTATTTTTATCCTATGGGCTTTCATGGTTGATGTGGGGCCAACATTACATGTTATTTTTGGCCTAATGACTTGTGGAGTTCACTCTTTTTCAGAAGGGGTACCCTGTCAGCTTTATTCACATTACATAGTGGATATTTTTCTTACAAACCCATCTGAAGAAAAAATTCATATGCATATGGGACTAAACCACATATTTTACAAATATAAATAATCATCTCAACAAATCTCAACGAGGTAGATATAAAGCCTTACACAGAACAAGTCAACAATACCAATAAGGTTATTGAGCCACCTCCCAACTCAAACGGATCTATTTTCCTTAGACCATATCATACTAGCCAAATAACCAGCTAGTTTGAGTTCCAACGTGGCCAAGTAACATTCCAAATAACCAAGTCTAAGGTGATTTGTACAGTGATCCTTATGGGATCCAATTAAATGTTGCTAAATCATGGCCAAAACCACAAAACACTTGTAACTCCAAAGTATTATTAAATCCTTTAATCATTCAATGATAAAGAAATCCAAGAAAAATAGCTTATCACATACACTGAAATAAAACAACAGGCTCCAAGATTATCCACATGGATCATATAATCAAATAAACACGTGATATTTTAAGTCCTATCTATTAGGCTATTATCCTAACTTAACACATGTGCTCACCGGTTTTTATTTTCACAACTAGTTTATGGATTAAAAAATCCTAAGCTAATGTGAAGGAAGTGGATTAAAACCCCTGAATTTCAAAAAAAAAATAAAATCTCAACCATCATAACACATGCCTAAAAATTATAAAAGGGGCTAAGTGATATATAAATGGGTAATCTGGTATTTTCCATCCCATTAATCAAAGATTTTTAGAGGAAATTGGAGAATTTTACAATAGGGATATTCTTGGAGGGTGAAACCTGGGGTTTGCCTAGAGACTGTGTATATATTTTATGTAGACTAAGGAAGCATTTAGATACAATTTTTATCGTACAAAGTGATTTTTACAGGATAACATATTGGTTCAAGGGATTTTCTTCACTTGAAGAAGTATCTCATATTGGGTGAACACCGTTAACAAGTGGTTTGTGTTATTTCTTGATATTTCCCTCAATTTTATTACTATTTTAACAATTAATTTTTTTCAACCCAATTTGATTATTTTAATCAATCATGAGAAATTGAGAACAATTATTTTAGTATACAAAACCAATAAAACTAGTTAAGTGAGTCACCTAAATATGTTTCTTGGCTCATCTAATCAGTTTGAGCTTTACTAAATGATAATTAAGAAAATTTGAGTAATAAAACTATCCCCTGAGATGTAACGTCCCAAGCATTTATTGAGAGGGAAATGATTTAATAATTTCTATAAGTTACGACACATGCTAAAACCATACGACTGGGAGTAGTTTCCTCTAGTAACAATCATCTAATATGAAATAAGAAAGTGAGCACAAAGAAAATTTAAATTTCTTAACATCATTTCCAATTGATGATCCTGAACGAGCTATACTCTAATGTAAATAACATTCCCCACTACTAATCATTGTAATGTTAGGTAGAAGGGAGGTATCTAATAGTAACTCTTCCTAATGGAAGAAATAAGTAAACCCACTCCACTATTGGATTTGTAGAACCGTATCTTTATGGTGCATTCCTACCACCTCGGCTAGACAATGGTGGCCAAAATTTTAAGGACAAAAATTCTCGAAATTAATAAAATTTAATATCATTAGAGAAATCATTACAATTTGTAGTTATTTGATATTTCAGAAAACACTAAAAATAGTTTTTAAAAAAAAAATTTAAATCCTTTCAATTAAGTTTGCTATGGTTTTGGGTTTATAATGTTAAACTAGTTTAATTCGAGTTTCCCACTCATCTAACTGCTAATAAATTGAAATACGATCGCAAATAAATGTTAACCATTTTCTGTCATCATTGGAAGGGGGTACAAAATATTTTCTGGTTACTCAATTTTGATAGCTGATTGGATAAACCTAAAAGCATTCAACAGCTTGTGTGCAGTTTTAGGATACAATTCCTCACATATGAGGTCATTCCAGTTGTTGTGTTCACCAAGACCATGCATCATCAATGAAAAACTATTGTGCGGCCCTGACGGAGATGGGAATGACATCACACATTAAAAAATTTCATGCTAGAATAAAATACAATTAAGTTGAAAATGTGGGATTATCAAAAGGAAGCATAGTTGTCAACGGTGTTTATTCTTTCATTCTTGGTTTCAGATGAACAAGTACAAGTAATTACTATCAATTTCCTTATGATTACATGTAAGTGTTCATGTAATTAAGTGTTTAAAAGGTTCATTTAAATTGAAGAGAAATGTAAAAGAAGAATCAGAAAACTTATTGATTAAAACATTCGTATACATGCATAAAGAAATTGTACATTTTTCCCAATAAACCGTGGGATATGGCTGAAAATAAAGAATAAACAAACTGTGGGATATGGATGAAAATAAAGAATACATATAAATTTAAAGCTAGAAATGTAAGGAGGAAAAGGGACCCGCCATTTCCTGTATGGACAGGACCCCTTCTTTGCAAGTTGTTTCTCCGAATTAACTCCATGAGGCTGCTTCGTGGTACTTGAAAGAAGAAAATAAATTATTTTAGAGATCGAGGATACTTTACCTCATTATATTTTCAACTTTAAATAGATATATATGCATTAGTAATGGAATAAATAAATAAAATGAATGAAAAAAGGATCAAATACCTGCAAAAGGAAGGATACAAATTTGCAATGGTTCACTAAATTCTCAAGCATATGTGTTTGAACTATTATACATTTTGCAGATATAAAATTACATTTTTTCAAATAATTTTTCATGATCTAAAATCAAATATGCAATGCACTTAAAGTATCCAATACCACAGAATAAAGAAATACCAACCATCTCATTTAGTGCCCACTTCCCTTCGACAATTTTACTTTTGATTTTGTTACTATTGACTATATTTATGGACATTATTGTAGCATTTTGACTTAGCACGATGGTAGAAGATAGAGATACTCGGTATATTGTTGGTTTCAATTGATAGTATGTTGTGTGTGGATTATTAGAGAAATTTTATATTGATGATGATATGGTGTTAACATGGTTACATATTTCTGACATGCGATATTTGTGTATTTTTGAGTAGACCTTAAAAATTGATCTAATCTTGTGATCCTATTGTTATTGATGAAATGTAAGATCGAGATGTTGTTAGAAATTGTAAATGATATCGTTACTTGAATAGATGATGATTTGATTCATATATAGATGATTGTGGATTTATATTGTATATTTTATTTTGGATGTTTCAATGCGGCCATGAGGCCGAAGGAGGTATTATGTGTTTTGCAGGTAAATCTATCACAATAAACAATGGGGGTATTGGAGACAACCCACACTGTAATGCTAGATGAGTTCAACAGGGTCACCATGGAAACATGTATTTTTTTTTGTGTGTGTGTTTGTATTGTTGTTAGGGGGTTCCCATGGGGGGATCACCTCCAATTATAAATAATGGGTTGTGTGTTATTCTTTTATTAGTTTCCTTTATTTGATTTTACTATGTGATTTTATAGTGATGTATGTTCATTTTATTAATTACTTGATTTGTGTCTATATTAGTAAATTAATCTTTTTACAAAACCAAATATTGGATGGGTCAAAATAATTCATTTATTAAATTATATGTCTCTTGGATTATGTGTTGTAAGTTGAGTGCTTGTGATCTTGAGTGTTTTACACTCTATCGCTTCATGAAAATTCAGATTTTACCTTAAGGGCCAATTTGGGATGCTTGTGGGACAAGTTAAACTTGTCCCACACCTCTTAAATTGCTATACCAACCCTACTTATGGATTGGGGGTCAAAATAGACCCCATTATGTGTTTTGGGAAGACAAAAAGGTAAATTTCTATTGCACTTCTTTTCATGTAATTAAAATTGTCCTCAGGGGGTGTGGGTTTGGATTGTGTATGTAAGTAATTTGTCATTCCTCTCACCCACCAATTTACTGTACATTGGGGGTTGAGGTTTGACTTGTGAGGTTGAGTTGAGGATGAGTGATGTGGCATCCTACATGGAGCCACATCACCCTCCTCTTTTTTTTTTTCTATTTATTCAAGTTCTTTTGCTTATTTGGGGGTTACTTGATTTCCTTTTGTGTTCTTGAATTTTGGATTTGGAGGATTTTGGAGTGCTCTTGGATCTTGTTGGAGCTTGTTGGTTATTTTCTAGGCTTGAAAAAGCTTGGTGTGTGACTCTTGGATTAAACTCTACCATGGAAACATAGGATATATACTCTTGTTAAATGTTTTCTTTTATATTGTGTATATGTGTTGTTTTGGTATGCTTGTTGGGTGCTTGGGTAGATTTCCTAAGTGTGGTGTAGGAGGGGACTATGGGGATATTACATGTAGGGAGGCATAATATTTTATTTCATTTTTTGGAGGGAGTTAGGTTTGGTGCCCCACCTTGGACAACAAAATGCTTACATTTCTTACTTTGTTTTTATGAGGGAGACATAAGAGATTGTTGGGAGGCATAAGAGAATGTGGTAGGAATAAGAGGTTCTTGAGGGAGCCATAAGAGTGTGTAGGGGTTTTGAGATGTATATTTGAGGGTTTTAAGGTTGAAATCTATTTCCCATTGGGAGGAATAAGTGACCTCCTCATAGATCTTGCTCCTTTGGATTTAGAATTTGAAGCCTTGTATATTGTGTTAGTTCTTCTTGTGATTGAAGTCTAAGTTGTTTTTGTTTTGGTATGGTTGTGGAATCCTTGTATTATGATGTGGAAGCTTTTTTTTTTTTGAGTTGGATTGATCTTTCAATACAATGTGGTTGGGGCTCTGGGGCCAATGAGGAGAATAGCTTCTCCTCCTCATTGGATTATTGCTTGGATGAAGAGTGTTTCCTCTCCCACCTTTTTTTGTTGTTGATAAAATGAATAATAGTGGTGCTCTCTTGTTGGTGATGTGAAACTTGGAGAATTTTTTGTGTCCTTAAGTAATCCTTCCTTGTAAGAAAAACTCCTTGTTATTCCCACTTAGGGTGGAAGACTTGTAATATTGTATTCCTTTTAGCTTTCATTCTTGTAATTTTTCCCACTTTAAGTGGAAGATATTTTATTAATCTTGTGAAGAAAAATTGTATTTATTATTGGAAATTAAAGTTGTATTGTAGGTAAAAAAAAGGGGGGGAAAGAAATATTTGTGTTTGTAAAGCTATTTTTTTGAAATAGAAAAGAAGTTTATAAGGAAAATATCTTATTTCATTGTAGTTAATTTATTTCCCCAAAAGTGTGTTTCCTTTGTTCTAAATAAATTATTGGAAATATTGTTGAAACTCTCTTGTGGAATGTTGGAAAATTGCATGAAGAAATATTACATGTAATGCCCACTAAAACAACCCACTTGAGACCCAAGAACAACCTAGGATTAGTTAGGAAAATTATGGAATAATATTTTTTATTTAAAAGAGTCTACAACCAAGTTACAAGGCAACAACATCACTAAAAAGTTCCAGAACAATTCTAATTCACTTAGAACATAATTTTCCTTTAATAACAATTATTAGAGGTCCTAAGGTCAAAATTTTAGTGTTAGAAGGTTCAATAAGGTTCAGAGGGTAATTCCTCACCATACTCACTCTCTAACAGGATTAAAGGTTCGAATCAATTTTTTTCAAAATTAACACATTTAAAATTTACCTAAATTATTCCCATTGGATAGGAAATTTTCCCACCTTTCCATTGATATAAAGAAGTTCTCCTAACTCCTCATATTTTTTGAGTTATGGGCTGGCGGGCCTTGGGGTGAAAATTTTCCCCAAGAGCGGGCCTAGGTGTGAAAATTTGCCCCCAAGGGCGGGTCGGCGGGTAGTGGGGAGACTTTTGGAAAATTTCCCGTAAGGGGAAAAAAAAAACTTTGCGCCCGTGCACTCGTGGGTCTGCAAGGGACACGTGATGCCTCCTAAGCCAACACGAGAAAGGCAAGGTGGCGGGAGAAATTTTAAACAATCTTCCGATGCGGGTTAAAAGCAAAAATTGCACCTGCGCTCTCACAAATCTACAAGGGACAAGTGGTGCCTTCTAAGCCACGTGGGAAAAGTGGGCCAGTGGGGAGAAAAATTAGTTTAATGCCTCGAAGGGCTAAAAGAGTAACATGCACCCGTGCCTCAGTCAGCATCTCGCAGTGCCACGTGGTGACTCCCGATTAATTGTGGGCCAGAGTGGTAGTGGGGAAAATGTGAAAAATTTTCCTGAAATTTTCTGCAGCGTACAAAGGTAAAAAGGGACCCACTCCTCTGCCGATGCATCAAGACGCCACATGGCATCACCTAATTGGTTGTGGCCAAGCGGGGGTGGTGGGAAAAATTTAGAAAATTTTCCCAAAGTTTCCAAAAGTGCTAAGTTGAAAAGAGATATACTCATCCGTCGACACCTCATTGTGCCACATGGCAGTCTCTGATTGGTTGTGGGTTGGCATGGTGGTGGGGAAAATTAGAAAAAAATTGTCAAATTTTTTTTTGAATCTTTGAGCTTAAATAGGGGCCTGCCCCTCCACTGACACCTCATTGTGCCATGTGACAGTCTCTAATTGGCTGCGAGTCACTGGGGAAAATTTGAAAAAAAAACCCAAAATTTTTCCTATATGCTAAGGGAAAAATTCGGGCCTGCAGGCCTGCCAAGAAAATGTTTCCCAAACTTTTCTTTTGATGCCAAGGAAGAAAAATTTTAGAAGGCCATAAATTTTTATAGACAGATCAGATTTGGGAAAATTATGGAATAATATTTTTTATTTAAAAGAGTGTACAACCAGGTTACAAGGCAACAACATCACTAAAAAGTTCCAGAACAATTCTAATTCATTTAGAACATACATTTCCTTTAATAACAATTATTAGAGGTCCTAAGGTCAAAATTTTAGTGTTAGAAGGTTCAATAAGGTTCAGAGGGTAATTCCTCACCATACCCACTCTCTAACAGGATTAAAGGTTCAACTCAATTTTTTTCAAAATTAACACATTAAAAATTTACCTAAATTATTCCCATTGGATAGGAAATTTCCCCACCTTTCCATTGATATAAAGAAGTTCTCCTAACTCCTCATATTTTTTGAGTTATGCGCTGGCGAGCCTTGGGGTGAAAATTTTCCCCAAGAGCGGGCCTAGGTGTGAAAATTTGCCCCAAGGGCGGGTCGGCGGGTAGTGGGGAGACTTTTGGAAAATTTCCCGTAAGGGGAAAAAAAAAAAATTGCGCCCGTGCACTCGTGGGTCTGCAAGGGACACGTGATGCCTCCCAAGACAACACGGGAAAGGCGAGGTGGCGGGAGAAATTTTAAACAATCTTCGCATGCGGGGTAAAAGCAAAAATTGCACCTGTGCTCTCACAAATCCACAAGGGACAAGTGGTGCCTTCTAAGCCACGTGGGAACAGTGGGCCAGTGGGGAGAAAAATTAGTTTAATGCCTCGAAGGGATAAAAGAGTAACATGCACCCGTGCCTCAGTCGGCATCTCACAGTGCCACGTGGTGACTCCCGATTAATTGCGGGCCAGAGTGGTAGTGGGGAAAATGTGAAAAAATTTCCTGAAATTTTTTGCAGCGCACAAAGGTAAAAAGGGACCCACTCCTCTGCCGATGCATCAAGACGCCACATGACATCACCTAATTGGTTGTGGCCAAGTGGGGGGTGGTGGGAAAAATTTAGAAAATTTTCCCAAAGTTTCCAAAAGTGCTAAGTTGAAAAGAGATATACTCATCCGTCGACACCTCATTGTGCCACATGGCAGTCTCTGATTGGTTGTGGGTTGGCATGGTGGTGGGGAAAATTAGAAAAAATTTCTCAAATTTTTTTTTGAATCTTTGAGCTTAAAAAGGGGCCTGCCCCTCCACTGACACCTCATTGTGCCATGTGACAGTCTCTAATTGGCTGCGAGTCAGTGGGGAAAATTTTAAAAAAAACCCCAAAATTTTTCCTATATGCTAAGGGAAAAATTCGGGCCTGCAGGCCTGCCAAGAAAATGTTTCCCAAACTTTTCTTTTGATGCCAAGGAAGAAAAATTTTAGAAGGCCATAACTTTTTATAGACAGATCATATTTGGGAAAATGAAGACTTTCAAGAAATCTCTAGACGTCCCCTTTACTTAGGGATAGTTAATTTTTAGTTTTGATAAAGTTTAAGGATTCAATTTCAAGAAAACGATCTTTAGGTGTTTACAGAACGAGCTGGTAAATTTTAATTTGTTAAATTTGTTCAATTTGATCCTCTTCCTCTCTCGACATGTCAAATATACATGGAGGATTGTTCCTAGATGGATTTAAGGAGGATTTCAAGAATTCAATTTGTTTGATTGATTTGCAATTTGAACATTTACGTTTCTTGATGGAAAAATGACTGTAAAACGGTTTGAGCCCGATTTTGCTAAGTTTTGTAAGAAACTCCTTAAGTGTTTATGTCTAATTAGATTCATTTAAGACTTACTACTTGAATTTAATAGTTTAATTTTTTATTTCCTTGTTGCGGGTTCTAACTCTGCATTATGGATGAAGTATTTTCCATTTTGGAGAATGCAAAAGAGAGATCAAATTTTAAAGGATCTATTTGCAACTTTCATCTTCCAAGTATTAGAATTCATTCCAATTCAAATCTAATACATTTATTTGATTCAAATAAAACTATTCGAAACCCAAAGACAATTCTAATTTTGAATTTTACACATTTCAAAAGATTGAGTTTTGTATTTTTCTCACACGCATTTCTTCCTTTCAAACAGAGATTTCATGTACATTTAAAAATAGATTTAAAACAATGGTAACCTCTTTGGTAAAGGAAGAAAAATACACACACACACACACACATTCAATTGGAATGATTTCTTTCACAAATTCTTCATTTACAATGATCAAACACAACTTACAAGGATATAATATTTCTTTTCTTTCATTCAAAAAACGAGAATAGAGTGCATCACTTTCACACTTAAAATTACAACTTTCATAACCAATACAAACCATATTTCCAACACAAAATATATTAAACATTATCATCCACTTCAACTGGAAAAAAGGCTTTACAAAAAGAACTCTCACAAGGGATTGTCAAACTGTGCATTATTTTTTCTCAGCTCCATAACAACAATGTTCATATTTCTCATTCTTCCAAATAATAATCACAAAAAGAGTAAGGGAAAGGCAACACTCTCCACCCAACTAAGACATCCAATTAAGAGGAGAAGCCATCCTTCTTCATTGGCCCCTAAGCCCCAACAACAATGCAATAAAAGATGTGATCCAACTCATGGAAAAAACATGTTTCCACAAACACACAAGCAACACTTTCACAATAAAACACAGTCTAAAACAGAATGTAGTTTACAACTACATTAAAACATGACAAACAATACAAAGGCTTCATCAAGCAATCCAAAGGAGCAAGAAACTATGGGGGATGCTACTTTTTCCTCCCAAAGGGGAAATGGGTATCACCACCTGAGAACAAAGCACCAAAATATGTATGTATATATATATATATATATATATATATATATATATTCCAAATCCCCGACATGCCCTTATGCCTCCCCAAAATACCTCTTATTCCTCGCATTTCCTTATGTCTCCCCAGCCTCTTATGGCACCCCATAATGATTAAAGAAATGCAAGCTATTTCTTTGTAAGGTGTATCCCAAATCTAAACTCCCTCCACCATTATACTTCCTTGAATAGACTTATGCCTCCCACAAAAATAACCCCATAGTATTCTCCTACACTAATTCAACACCATTCACCCAACAACCCATAAATAAGCCAAAAAAATCACACATTAACATTTTCATAAACAAAAGAGAAGCATTTCCGTAGCGAAGCTCTTACCTCTCCATGATGGAGTTGTTCCAAGTTCTAAAATAACAAGTTTTATCTCCATGCAAGCAATCCAAAACAGTCAAGAAAAATCATACAACAATATTCGAAGAACTTATTCCAAGAAAGAGCTCCCAAAATAACAAGAAATTTACTCAAGAATAAAGTAAAAAAATGAATCCACCCCAAAACAAGGCAAGCCACTCGAATTTTATAGAAGAGGGAAGGAAAGAAGATGAGGAAAATCCATGTAGGATGCCATATCACACATCTTCAAAGCCAACCCAAAAGCCAACTTCATTCTCTAAAGCATAATAAATAGGGGGGTCAAAATTTTGACAGTTTACTTACACACTCAAATCCAACCCACACCCCAAAGGACTGAAATTCAATCATGTAAGAAAAGTTCAATTAAAACCTACAATTTTCCTTCTCAAAAAGCATTATAAAAGTCTAATCTCAACTCTCCGACTATAGGTATGGTTGGTAATTAAATTTAAGAGGTACAAGACAATTTTAACTTGTCCCACAAGCCTCCAAATAAGTCTCCAAGGACAAATTTCAAATTTCCAAGAAGTTGGAGTGTTTCACACTCAAAGGTTAACTTATACCTCTCTTACACATCTCTTACAACACTTTAATTCAAGGCCAACAAATATATTAATGAATTTCTTATGACATATTTGATTTATTTATTTTAACAATATGATTACTCACAAAATTTACACACCATTTAATAATTAATGAAAGGGGTAAAAGCATCACAAAAATAAACACATGTAAACATAAACAAAGGGACCGAAATAAAAGAAGTACATAAAACCCCTAGGACACAATTAAAGATGATCCCCCCCATGGGAATCCCTAAGACACAAAACCATGCAAAAACCAATACTAATTGCCATGGTGACCTTGTTGAATTCATCTAGAATTCGAATGTGGTTGGTCTCCAATCCCTCGATGTTTGTTGTGATATTTTTAACCTGTAAAATACAAATACCTCTTTCAGCCTTGTGGCCATATCAGAACATCCAAAATAAGATAAATATAATTACCAAAATCATTTAGATATATGAATCACAACAACATCAAAGAAATCTAGCAACATCATTTGCAATTTTACTCATCAATTATATCATCGATAATTTTCATTTCTAGATCTACTCACAATATCCAAATATCACAAATCCACAGAAGATTGATAATATAACCATGTCAAACAATATACCATCGTCAATATCCAAAATGCCTCTAATAATCATCATGCATCATAATTGGATAAAGTCAACAAGAATCCATTTTCTACATCTATCATAATACTATAATAAGGTCCATAATCATGTCTATAATATAATCAGTAGTATCATGATTAATATCAAAAGGTGTTAAAGGGAAGTGGGCACTATATCCCCCTCCCCTTAGACTCAAATTCCTCTTGGAAGACACTGGAACAATTATAGAAACTAAACTCGTAGCACAGTAGCATCCTCCCATGTAGCTGCAGTCTCATCATATCTATCCCGCTAGACCTAGACCTGATCAACCTCCCCTACCTTGAAGGCCCACTTTCCTGTGATCTAGGATGTGAACGGGCTCCACCATCACCTTCCCCTAATCCTGCACCTACAATGATGTCCAATTTAACACATGAGAAGGATCTGCAACATATGTCCTAAGAATTGAAACATGAAACACATCATGTATGTGAGACAAGCTAGGTGGAAATGGTAGATGGTAAGCCAAAAGGCCGATACGCTCCAAGATCTCAAAAGGTCCAATGAATCTAGGAGCTAACTTAAAACCTTTTCCATAATAGATAGGGCTCTTATGTGGCCTGACACGAAGGAACACCTTCATGCCCACATCAAAACTATGGTCCATCCTATGCTGATGTACATACTTCTTCTGCCTATCCTAGGAATCTTACAGTCTCTATCTAATCAAAACCACCTACTGCTCCATGTCCTGCAACAATGCTGGCCCAAGAGAAATGCTTTCCTCTAGCCTGTCCCAACTAAGAGGTGTCTTGCATTCTCTACTATATAAAGCCTGAAAAGGAGCCATGCCTATAGAAATCTGAAAGCAATTATTGTAGGAAAACTCCAACAAGTATAGGTACTCCTCCCATATAGACTACTGATCCATCACATACATCCTGAGAATGTTCTCTAAAATTGGATTCACCTGGTTTGTCTGTCCATCTGTCTTAGGGTGATATGTTGTGCTTAAATTGATCTTCATCTTGAGGGCATGTTGCATGGTAGTCCAAAATGGGAAAAATACAAAGGATCACAGTCACTAATGATCTTCTGTGGAATCCTGTGTAACAAGACAATCTCATCAAAATTTACCCATGCCACTGCAGTAGCTATATATGTAGTCTTCACTAGAGAAAAGTGAGACACTTTTATCAATTTTTCAACCGTGACCATGACGGCGTCATGGTGATATCTTGACATCGATAGCCCAATAATGAAGTACATGAAAATGGTGTCCCATTTCCACTTTGGCATAGTATGAGGGAAAATAAGGCCAGCTAGATGTTGATGCTTGGCCTTTACATTCTGGCACTCTAAACATCACGACAAGAACTAGGCCACGTCTCTACAAACTCCTCTCCAATGATACAACTATCTCAAGGTGGCATGCATCTTCTTCACCCGCGATGGGCTGAATAGGGTGCATGATGTGCCTCTTCCAAGATGTCCTACCTAGAGCCCCCATCTCTAGGAACATAAATCCAATCTCTATGCTTGGGAAGGCCAGTCTGTCTCTAGTGAGAAACCATCAACATTTCCCTTGAGGGGTCTCTGAGACTCGATCTATGCTCAAACTGCAATGTAGAAGTTGTCAAGAGGAAGCTGCTGAAGAATCCTGATCCGCAAGTCTATGCTCACTAAGGTGGTCATAGCCATATGTCTCTGTCTGCTGAGAGAATCTGCCACCACATTCTCCTTTCCTTTCACATGCTCTATCTCCATATCATACTCACAAAATAAATCCATCAAACACCGCTGACGAGCGTTGAGATTGGGATGTGTGAAGAGGTGGCAAAGACTCAAGTGATCTGTCTTGAGTGTGAATCTATGACCAAGTAGAAAGTGCCTCCATCAAACCAAAGCATGCACAACTGCCTCAAGCTCAAGATCATGAGTTGGATACTTAAGCTCGTAATCTTTGAATTTGTGAGATTTGAATGCCACTACTCTGCCCTCCTACATCAACACACCTCCCAGCCTTGCCAGAGAAGCATTTGTGCAAATGAAAAATGTACCCTGTGGATCCGACACTACAAGAATAGGTGGTGTAGTTAGACATTCCTTCAATGTACAGAAGGCATACTCGCACATATGTGACCAAAGAAACTTCTTCCCTTTCCTCTGAAGGGAAGTGATGGGGTGTGTAATCTGAGAGAAGTCTTGCACAAATCTCCAAAAGTAACTTGTTAATCTCATAAATCTACAGACCTCAGTCACATTAGTGGGTGTTGGCCAATCCCTAATAGATCTAATCTTGTAAGGATCAATGGTGATACCTTTAGCAGAAATGATATGACCCAAATACTTCACCTCCAACAGAAAGAATGCACACTTCTCAAAGTTCCCGTAAAACTGCTGCTCACGAAGACACTGAAGAACCTAGCAAAGGTGCCCCTCATGCTCCTCATGCGTACGTGAGTAAATCAAAATTTCATCAAGGAAGATCAGAATGAAGTGATCTAAGAAGGTCCTAAATACCCCATTCATAACACTCATAAAAACTGCGGGGGCATAAGTCAAATGAAAACACACAACTCTGAACTCATAGTTGCTATATCTCATACGGAAAGCGATCTTATGAATGTCCGCGTCTGAAATCCTCAACTGATGGTAATATGACTTATGGTCTATCGTAGAGATATTTGTGGCTCCCTTCATCTGATAAAACAAATCATCAATGCGTGAAAGGGGATAATGTTTCTTGATCATTACCTTATTCAACTGATGGTAATCAATACATAACCGCAAGGATCCATCCTTTTTCTTGAAAAATATTATCGATGCACCCCGAGGGGATACACTAGGATGGATAGGGCCTTTCTCCAAAGGACCTCAAGTTACAACTTGATCTCATAGAGCTCTGGTGTGGTCATCTGATAAGGTGCTCGTGAGATAGGCTCTGCTCTCAGAACAAGATCTATATGAAAATCAATCTCATGTGGGGGTGGTAACGCTAGTAGCTCCCTTAGAAAGACATCAACAAACTCTCTCAAAATTGGGTGATCATCTAGCAATGGTCCATTAGACCCATCCTTTGATTGTTCACTGACTACAATAGCATACATTTGACAACCCCATTGTACACAACACTTAAGCTGCATAACAGAGATGGTGCGAATAGAAATGGGTCTCCTGACCGCTGAATACATCAACTCAACTCCTAAATCATCTACACAAGATATGATGTTGTGGTAACAATCCATCCTAGCACTATGTGTAGACAACTAATCCATACCCAAGATGACTCCATAAGAGCCCAAGGGAAGGATACAAAGATCTGAGGTACTGGTGAAAGGTCCCAAATCCACCACACACTCCCTAAATAAGGAGTCTACAGAGATCTTGGCTCCAGAAGCCATCTCAACCTCCCAACTATAACCCTGCCTAACTACCACCAGCTTGCATCACTCTACTAAACATGGTGCAATTAAAGAATCAGAAGAACCAGAATAAAACAAAATGGAGGTAGCAATACCACCAATGTTAGGTTGCAGTCTCAATAACTATACTCTGATGCTCTACCTAGTGGTTCTTGACCACTGCGTACATCCTATGATTGCACCCCATATCACCAACACTAGGATTTGAAATTTTTGTCTTACCCTTATTACTAGGGTTATGTGGGAAGTCTCTCAAAAAATGTCCAGTAACACCACAACGAAAACATCTTCTTGATCCTCTAACTTGTGTAGTAGGTCTGACTGATACTCCAGAGGTCTGTGGTCTGGATCCTGATGATCTGGCTGGGGTCTGCTGAGGTTTCTACTTGCGAGCTCCTATTGAGTGACCTCTCTGGGCACTGTGCGTCCTAATGGGACCACTAGGAGGAGGTCCCATACTCTGACCTCTCTGTGCATCAAATCTTTGTGGAGGTATATAAGGTGGGAAGGACTGCTGCTGCTACTACTACTGTTGTGGTCTAACAGATGACTATGTTGAACCCTGTCTACCACGAGTAAGAGGTACTGACCCCCATGATTTGATGTCCTACATCTACTATATGCAGCTCCGGACTTGGTCTCTATCCTTTTGGGTCTTTCCCGAGTCTCCTGTGCTATATAGGCCTTCTCGACGGCCTCAGCTAATGTCTATGGAAAATGGATCTGTAATGCACCTCCAATGTCTAGATTTAGGCCCCAGATGAAACTGTGGATCTACAGCTATTCATCCTACATGTAACCAACATACTGGAGTAGATCCAGAAATATACTCTCATACTCAGCCAATGTGAGAGATTCTTGTCAGAGGTCATGGAACTCATCTATCCGTTGTTGTATGAACCTCCATGAAGGGTATTTGTTCCTGATACGCTCCTCAAAGAGCTCTTAGGTAACTGTATCAAAATCAACATGGAGCTTCTTCTCCTCTGTCCTCCACTATAAACCAACTCCATCCCTTAGTAGATGGATTGCAACACGAGCTTTCGTGTTGCTATAACAAGGATAGAGCTTGAAGCATCGGCTCAAGCTCACCAACCAGGCCTCTTCCTGAAATCCACGCATGTCACTAGAATAATGTAACAGTTGAAGCTTCAGGATCTTTCTGATGTGATCTACAACTATGGTCTAACATCCTCTAGGTCTCTTTCCATGCTCATTCCTAAGCCTAGGACTCCGAGACCTCTCCCTATGTCCTGAAACTCAGTCACCCTGTCCCCTATTGGGTGACTCTGCTCTGGTTTACTTACATCAGATTTCTCTCCTCCATGTTCCTTGCTAAGTCAAGGAGATACCTGACCCTCAATGGAAGGGACTCTATCATGTTTGGCTACATGTCCTCCTATTGATCCTCTACATAGAGTGACAATAACATTCTTAAGAGTCTATAAAATATGGGGGTAGGATGGATGCTATAGCATGATCTGGTGGTCGTAAGTCTAGGTTTATGTAAAAATAGCCCTCATCCCATCTATTCCTCCTGCATAGACCAGGGTGAGAGTTAGTTCATCTTTCTAAGTTTTATCTAGTTTCCAAAGTTACTAGAATATTTAATTTCTAAACTAAGTTGTTTTCCATATTAAAAAGTGTGATAGGTTTAAGGTTCATGTATCAATTTTTCTAGTGTTCCCAATAGCCCAAGATTTTGATCCACTCCTCTGATACCAAGTGTAACACCAGCTAAAACAACGCACTTGAGACCCAAGAACAACCTAGGATTAGTTAGGAAAATTATGGAATAATATTTTTATTTAAAATAGTATACAACCAGGTTACAAGGCAACAACTATCACTAACAAATTCCAGAACAATTCTAATTCACTTATAACATACTTTTCCTTTATTAACAATTATTAGAGGTCCTAAGGTCCAAAATTTAGTGTTAGAAGGTTCAATAATGTTCATACGGTAATTCCTCACCATACCCACTCTCTAACAAGATTAAAGGTTCAACTTTATTTTTCTCAAACTTAACACATTCAAACTTTCCCTAAATTATTCCCATTGCATAGGAAATTTTCCCACCTTTCCATTTATATAGAGAAGTCCTCCTAACTCCTCATATTTTTTGAGTTATGGGCTAACAGGCCTTATGGTGAAACTTTTCCCCAAGAGTGGGCCTGCGGGCCCAGGGGTGAAAATTTTCCCCAAAGGCGGGTCAGCGGGCCATGGGGAGACTTTTAGAAAATTTCCCACGTGCGGAAAAAAACAACTTTGAGCCCACGCACCTGCGGGTCTGCAAGGGACACGTGGCACCTCCCAAGCCAACATGGGGAAGGCGGGGTAGTGGGAGACATTTTCAAAAGTCTTCCCACGTAGGGAGAAAGCAATACTTGCAGCCGCACTCCCACAATTCTGCAAGGGACCTGTGGTGCCTCCTAAGCCACGTGAGAAAAGCAGGGCAGCAGGGAGAAAATTAGTTTAACTCCCGAAGGGTTAAGAGAGTAGCATACACCCGCACCTCCATCGGCATCTCGTGGTGCAATGTGGATGCTCCCAATTAATTGTGGGTTGGAGGGGAAAATATGGAAAATTTTCCCTATTTTTTTGAAGAGTACAAAGGCAAGAAGGGACTCGCTCCTCCACCGATGCCTCGTGAAGCCATGTGGCATCATCTAATTGGTTGCGGCCCGATGCTGCGGCATGAATTTTTTTGAAATTTTTCTAAAAGAACTAAGTTAAAAAGAGATCCACCCCTCCGCCGAAACCTCATTGTGCCATGTGGCAGTCTTTGATTGGCTGCGGGTTGGCAGGGAAAATTAGAAAAAAATTCCCAAAAAAATTCCTAAGCGATGAGCTTAAAAAGGAGTCTGTCCCTTCACTGACAGCTTGTGGTTCCACGTGGCAGTCTTTGATTGGCTACAGGTTGGTAAGGTAGTGGGGAAAATTTAAAAAGAAATTCCCAAAAAAATTTCCTAAGTGCTAAGGGAAAATTTCAGGCCTACGGGCCCGCCAAGGAAAATTTTCCCAAATTTTTCTTTTAACGCGAAGGAGGAAAAACTTCAGAAGGTCATAAATTTTGATAGAGAGCTCAGATTTTTGAAAATAAGGACTTTATGGAAAGCTCTCAACGTCCTATTTACTCAGGGATCATTAATTTTTAGTTTTGAAAAAAATTAAGTGGTAAATTTCAGGAAAATGATCTGCATGATTTTACATTACAAACTAATAAATTATAACTTGTTAAATTTGTTAAATTTGATCCTCTTCCTCTCTCAACATGTTAAATAGACATGGAGGATTGTTCCTAGATGGATTTAAGGAGGATTTCAAGAATTCAATTTGTTTGATTGATTTGTAGTTTGAACATTTACTTTTCATGACGGATAACCGACTGCAAAACGGTTTCACCCCAATTTTTCTAAGTTTTCTAAGAATTTTTGTCTAATCAGATTCGTTTAGGGATTACTACTTCAATTTAATCGTTTAATTTTTTATTTCCTTGTTGCGGTTTCGAATTGTGCATTTTGGATGAAGTATTTACCAATTTAGAGCTTGCAAAACATAGATCAAATTTTAAATGATCTATTTTCCACTTTCATCTTCCATGTATTATAATTCTTTCCAATTCAAATCTATTACATTTATTTGATTCAAATAAAACTATTCAAAACCCAAATGCAATTATGATTTCCAATTTTACACATTTCAAAAGACTAAGTTCTGTATTTTTCTCACACACATTTCTTCCTTTCAAAAAGAGATTTCAGGAACATTTCAAAACAAATTTCAAACAATGGTAACTTATTTTGTAAAGGTATAACAACATATATACATTGATTTGGAATAATGTTTTTCACAACTTCTTCACTTACAATGATCAAACACAACTTATAAGGATATAATCTTTCTTTTCTTTCATTCAAAAACTGAGAACAGAGTGCATCACTTTCACACTTAAAATTCCAACTTTCATAACCAATAAAAACCATTTTTCCATCACAAAATATACTACATTATCATACACTTCAGGTATGAAAAAGGATTTACAAAAATAACTCTCACAAGGGACTGTCAAATTGTCCCTTTTTTTTCTCATCTCCAAAACAACAACATGCATATTTCTCATTCTTCGAAATATTAATCACAAAAAGAGTAGGGGAAAGGCAATGCTCTCCACCCAACCAAGTCATCTAATGAAGAGGAGAAGCCACCCTTCTTCATTGGCCCCTGAGCCCCAACCATAATACAATAAAATATGTGATCCAACTCATGGCAATAATAGGCTTCCAAAAACACACAAGCAATAGTTTCACAATAAAACACAGTCCAAAATAGAATATAATTTACAACTACATTAAAACCTGACAAACAATACAAAGGCTTCATCAAACAGGCCAAAGGAGCAAGAAACTATGGGGGATGTTGCTTATACCTCCCAAAGGGGAAATGGGTATCACCACCTGAGAAAAAAACCACCAAAATATGTATATATATATATATATATATATACATATAGCATTTTAAATCCCTAACATGCCCTTATGCCTCCCCCAAATTATGCTTATTCCTCACATTTCCTTGTCTACCCAACCTCTTATGGAACCCCATTACGAGTAAATAAATGAAAGCTATTTATTTGTAAGATGGAACCCAAATCCCAACTCCCTCCACCCTTATACCTCCATGAAAAACACTTGTGCCTCCCACAAAAATAACCCCATAGTCTTCTCCTACACCAATCCTAGGCCATTTACCTAATAGCCCATAAACAAGCCAACACATTCACAAATTAAAATTTTGATAAACAAAAGAGAAGCATTTCCAAAGCCAAGATTTTACCTCTCCATGATGGAGTTGTTCCAAGTTCCAAAACACCAAGCTTTATATCAATGCAAAAAATCCAAAAAATTGAAGGAAAAACATTTAACAATCTTCCAAGAACTTCTTCAAAGCAAGAGCTCCCAGAACAACAAGAAATTTTCCCAAGAATAAAGTCTCCAAAAAAATAAAGCCACCCCAAAACAAGGCAAGCCACTCAAATTTTATAGAAGAGGGAAGGAAAGAGGATGAGGTAGATACACGTAGGATGCCATATCATACATCTCCAATGCCAACCCAATAGTCAACTTCATTCTCCAAAGAATATTATATAGCTGGGTGAAAAATATGATAGTTTACTTACACACTCAAATCCAACCCACACCCCAAAGGACTGAAATTCAATAATATAAGAAAACTGCAATTAAAACCTACAATTTGCCTTCTCAAAAAGTATTATAAAAGTCTAATCTCAACTCTCCAACCATAGGTATGGTTGGTAACTAAATTTAAGAGGTATGGGACAAGTTTAACTTGTCCCACTAGCCTCCAAATCAGTCTCTAAGGACAAATTTTTAATTTCCAAGAAGGTGGAGTGTTTCACACTCAAAGGTTAACTTACACCTCTCTTACACATCTCTTACAACACTTTAATTCAAGGCCGACAACTCTATTACTGACTTTCTTATGACATATTTGATTTATTTATTTTAACAATATGATTACTAACAAAATTTACACACCATTTAATAATTAATGAAAGGGGTAAAAGCATCACAAAAATAAACACATGCAAACATAAACAAAGGGACAAAAATAAAAAATATATATATATATATATATAATCCCTAGGTCACAATTAAAGGTGATCCCCACATGGGAATCCCTAACACACACAACCATGCACAAACCAATACTAGTTGCCATGGTGACCTTGTTGAATTCATCTAGAATTCCAATGTGGCTTGTATCCAATCTCCTGATGTTTGTTGTGATATTTTTAACCTACAAAACACAAATACCTCCTTCAGCCTCGTGGCCATATCATAACATCCAATATAATATAAATATAGTTACCAAAATCATCTAGATATATGAATCACAACAACATCAAAGCAATCTAGCAACATCATTTGTAATTTTACTTAACAATTATATTATCATCCAATAATTTCCATTTCTGGATCTACTCACAATATCAAAATATCACAAGTCTGCACAACATCCATAATATAACCATGTCAAACAGTATACCATCATCAATATAAAAAATGCCTCTAATAATTATCATGCATCATAAATGAATCAAGTAAACAATAATCAATTATCTACATCTATCATCATACTATAATAAGTTTCATAATCATGTTTATAATATAATCAGCAGTATCATGATTAGTATCAAAAGGTGTGAAAGGGAAGTGGGCACTACATTACATTTCATTGTGTTACTTGAAAGGCATGTAAAGGAAGAGGTTAGACTATCTTGTTCATTTTCTTGCATTGTTGAAAGAAAGTTAAACTTGTTAAAGTGGATGGAAAGTACTTAAGTTTTAATTAGTCTTGCAATAGGCCAATGAAGTAGTCTAAGTAATAATTCTAGTATGAAATGCCCATTTAGAAATTATTGCAAATCTATTACTAATTGCTAATGGAAAAGAAAAGAATTTTCTCTCACCTTCTATTATTATAGTTATCAAATTATTAGAGGATAAAGTGATAGTGCAAAAAAAATCAACTCACCAATACTACTATCTTTTGTTTCATCCTCACTTTGTTAGTAATATAAATACTCTCCAATATTATTAAAAATAAAATACTTTAATATTAGAGGGGAATTATTCATATGAAAATACATTAATATATATACTATTGATATATATATATTAAATAAAATAAAATTTATTAAATGTAAAGCTTTCAAAAATTAAAAAACGTGTTTTGTCTGGTAAATTCTGTGACCATGTGGGTATTAGGTTTTTTAAAGTAAATTGGTGGGGGGGAGGGTCACCGACCCCACCCCCTCACCCCACTTTAAAAAGAACTTAACGGTATTTCATTCCTTTGCGCAGTCCTTTAAAGCCTGTGTGCCTTCTTTCCCTCTTGCGGCCTATGCAAGCCGGATCCGCTGCCAAACACTATGGATTTTCAATCGATATATATATATCATGCACGCTTTAAAGGACTGTGCAAGGGAATGAAATACCGTTAATTTTTTTTTTAAAGTGGGGTGAGGGGGTGGGGTCGGTGACCATCACCCCCCACCAATTTACTTTAAAAAACCCCTATACCCACATGGTCACGGACTTTACAAGCCAAAACACGTTTTTTAATTTTTGAAAGCTTTACATTTAATAAATTTTATTTTATTTAATACATACAGTATATATATATATATATATATATATATATATATATATATATATATATATATATATATATATATATATATATATATATATATAATCACTAAAATTGTATTTTCCGGTTTATTTAATAAAGAAAATTTCTAATGGATAGATGCATACATACATACATACATACATATATGTATGTATGTATGTATATATGTATATATTCTCCTTCACAAATGAGAACATTTATCGAATATAGCTATTTTAATCAAATGGGCGAAACCCACAACCCCATTTGGGAAATGAAAATGAATATGAAAAAAAAATTAAGTAAATACTTTTAAAACCCTAATGAGGGTATAAAAAAATAATGGAGCATGTATGCCTGCTCAAAAGATTAAAAGGGCCTCCAATGGCTTCCCCATCCTCCTGCAACAACCTACAAAACAAGAGAGAAATAATGGGCCTAAAGAAAGAGAGAAAGTAGTTTTCTTAAGGATACTTTAGGGTTAATTGTGTTGCAACGCCCACTAAAGTCTATCAGTTGAGACCCATGAACAACCTCATTTAAGTTAGAAAATTATGGAATAATTTTTATTTTTTAAAAAATGTTCACAACAAAATTTTCAGTCCATTTTAGTAATTATCAAATCACCATACAAAACACTAAGAAAGAGAAAGTTATCCTGAGCACAATAAAATTTCCATTAGGTGATAATATAATTCTTTAAAATTAGATTAACACAAAGCCAACCAATTCTTGATTAAACCAAAAGGGTAAGAAGATCCAAAACAATTAAATACCCTAGGTGTTGAATTCTGCAAGGTTTCAATAATTAACAAGTTCTAACAGTCAAGGGGAGGAATACACATTTAAACTTACAATGTAAATTCTCACTTACCCACTCCAAGAACTATGTTAAAAGATTCAACCTAATTTTTATTATATTTAACGCGCTAAAAAATTTCTGAAAACATTCCCATTAGATAGGAAATTTCCTCACCTTTCCAGTGATATAAAGAAGTCCTAACTTTTCATATTTCTCAAGTTATGGGCCGACAAGCCTTGGGGTGAAAATTTTCCCTAAGAGCAGGCCTGTGGGCTTGGGGAGGAAAATTTTCCCTAACTCAGGCCTGCGGACTTCGGAGAGAATTTTTTCCCTTGGCACTTTTTGGCGAAAAGCGCATTTGACTTCCACATGCCTGTAAGTGCACGACGCGGGCTTCATGCCTAAGAAGATGAGAATTTTAATCTTCCCAGAAAGGGTGAAAAAGGGTAAAATTCACCCGCAGCTCCGCTGACGCGAGAAGATGCCACGTGTCAGCCACCCATTGGCTATGGGTTGACAGGCTGACAGGAGATAATTTTGGAAATTTTTCCCAAAAGTTTTCTGAAGCATTCAGAGGGCTGAAAAGGGAACATTTGGTCCGCTCCTCTCGCTGACGCACTTGTGAAGCAAAGTGGTAGCCAACTGATTAGCCTGATGCGTTAGCGAGGGCCAACGGAGGAAACTTACAAAAATTTTCCATTTTTAAAAAAAAAGTGCACAAAGGTTAAAATCGATTTGAGCATCCGCAGGTCCTCCAACGAAGTCACACGGGTTGATAAAGGATTGGCTACAGAGTCGGCGTGGCCGTCGGGAAGACAAAATTGTCAAATTTAACGTTTTCGACTTAGATCAGGGTTTAGACAAACACTGAAGGCTCTGCGGGTTCCAGCTGACAGCGACGAGAAGCCTTGATGGAAGTCCCTGCACTTGGCCGCGGGGAAAAAGGAAAAAAAAAAAAAAAGTTCCGAATAATTTTTCTGGACCCAAGAATCATTTTATCTCATTTAAATTTGACAGTTAGATTATTTTTGAAGCCCAAAATGAAGTAAAAACTTCATAAGGCCGTAACTTTTGATAGGGAGCTTGGTTTTTCAGAAAACAAGGACTTTATGGAAATCTCTCAACCGTCACTCTTTGACACATAAACCTTAAAAATTTGATTTTCATAAATTTTAAACAGTCAATTTAGAGAAAATGTATCCCTCTGTCACTTAGAAGTGAATTTGTATTTTTAACTTATCAATTTTGTTCAAATTTGTCATTAATTATTTTTCATCTTGCCAAACAGGCATGAAGGATTTTACTTGGAATGATTTTAGGATAGATTGCTAGGTTATAATTTCCTTGACTTGATTTGCATTCTAAAATTACCAATGTTTACATAGCAAAAAAGCCTACAATTTCACCTTTACTTCATTTGAAAGGTTCTTTAAAAAATTGCTTTAATGGTTTAATTTAGTTTGGGGATCATACTGATCTCATTAAGTCCAAATGAATATTTCATTTCTCTGCTTATAAGATTTGCAGGGTTGTTTTGGACATTTGATAAAAAAATAATTTGTGAAGTATACAGTGAAGTAGAAATGAGGTTTGTACACTTCAAGAACAGAGATTAAACTATCTCTTTTGTCATGCAATAAAAAACATTGAATTTATTCCATGCTAGTTTTAAATAGTTTTCTTTCCTTGCAATCAAACGATAGAGACAAGAATGCAACTTCTATCTATATATATATAATTTTAAAAATTTAGAACAATTCAAATGAGATAGAGGAGTGCAATATTTCATCATATGTGCTTCCTTTTCACTTTTACAACAGAGATTTCCTAATTTATCTCAAACAAAAATTTCCAATGGAAATAATATCATATGAACAAGGCAAACACACTTCTACTAATTCAAAGGAATCTCTTACAACTTCTTTGCCATTTATTTTCAAAATACAACATACCATATGCATATCTTCCTTTTCTGTTCACAGAAAATGAATACTAGATATATTCTTCCATAATCAGTTACAACTTTCATAGCTAAAATAGAGTAGTCTTTCCATCACAAAAATATACAAGATCATCCACTTCAAGTGGGAAAGGGTTACAATAAGATTAGTTTCAACAAGGGACTGCCAGAACTTGTCTTTTTTATCTTCCTCCATTCAATTGCTAATGTACAAAATACAAATCTTATCTTCCACATTTATTCAAAACCAGAAAATACGGACGTATGTAATCTTACACATTCAAATTGAATTGCTACTTTCATAGACAATACAAAACATATTTCCAATCCCTAATAATATTACAAGGTCATCCATTTCAAGTTGAGAAATGGTGTTAAAAATAAGAATAATTTCACGATATGGACTCTCGAAACTTGTATCTTCTTTCCCTTGCTCCAAAACAACAAGTATGAATATCCTCCATTTTCTTTATTTAAATTTGATCACAATAGAACAGATGGAAAAGGCAATGCTCTACTCCCAACCAAGACATCCAATGACAAGGGGAAGTCCATGCCCTCTTCATTTGCCCCTGAGCCCCAACCATAATGTAATAAGAAATGTGTTTTCAACTCATGGAAACAATAGGCTTCCACAACACAATATGACAAATATCACATTCAACAAAATATAGTCCAAAATGCAAAACTATAGTTTATAACCACATTAGAATGTAGACAAGAAACAACACTCAGTCTTCATTATGCAAGCCAAAGGAACAAGAAACTATGGGGGATGTTGTTTATGCCTGCCAAAGGGGAAATGGGTAACACCACCTGAGAATCAAACTGCCAATATAATATATATATATATATATATATATATATATATATATATATATATATATATATAATTTCAAATCCCTCACACGGCCTTATGCCTCCCCCAAGTACCCCTTATTCCTCACATTTCCTTATGCCTCTCCTAACCTCTTATGGCACCCCGTAACGAGTAAAGAAATGCACGCTATTTCTTTATAAGGTGGAAGCCCAAATCCCGACTCCCTTCACACTTATACCTCCCCAAAACACTATATGCCTCCCTACATAAATACTCCATTGTCGTTCTCCTACACCACCCCTAGGCCATCTACCCCAAACAACATACACACATGCCAAAACATTCACAACAATAACATTTGGTTACAACTAAAAGAATAGCATTTCAAGAGATACACCTCTTACCTCTCCATATTGGACTCTGTTCCAAGTTCCAAAGAGCAAGCTTTCCAATGCAAACATAGCCCAAGATCAACGAAACACAGGCTTGTAAAAATTTTGCAAACTTTCTTCAAAAGGAATGAGCTCCAAATACACCAAAATAATTCACCCCGAAATAAAGTATGCAAAAGTGAAGAAACCCCAAAAACAAGGTAAGGAATTCTAATATATAGAGAGGAGAATGAAAAGAGGATGATGTGGATCCAAGTGGGATGCCACATCACACATCCTCAACTCCAACTCATAAGTCAACTTCAATCTTCAAGGCACAATAAATAGAGTGGGTGAATAATATGACAGTTTTACTTACACACTCCAAAATCCAATCCCACACCCCATAAGGAGTGAATTTAATAAAATGTAATAAAGTGCAATTAAAACATTCCAGCTTGACTTACAAAGATGTACATAATGAAAGTCTAAATTTAGACTCTCCAACCATAGGTATGGTTGCTAAATGCAAATTTAAGAGGTATGAGACAAGTTTAACTTGTCCCACAAACCTCCAAAATCAGTCCTCCAAGGACAAATTTCGAATTTCAAAGTAGATGAAACGTTTGATCACAAGTGTTACTTACATATCTCTTAGAAATCAGCTTACACATCACTTACACATACTCTCACAATAGTTAATACTAAGAGTCAACAACTCTATTAATTACATCCTCATGACCCCAGTTTAATTAATTTAACTTAACAACATGATTACTCACATTATAAATCAAAATTTAATTAAATAATGAAAAGTGGAAAACACATCACTTATACAAACACATACAACATCAATACATAAGAACCAAATAAAGAAATACACATAAAATCCCTTGGTCACATTCGAAGGTGACACCCCCGCCATTGGAAATCCCTAACAAAATCCAACAAACCCAGAACAAATACAAGTTGCCCATGGTGACCTTGTTGAATTCATCTAGAACTCCAATGTGGGTTGGTCTCCAATCCCTCGATGTTTGTTGCGATATTTTAATTCTGCAAAATACATAATACCTCCTTCAGCCTCGTGGCCACATCAGAACATCCAAAACACATACAATTATAATTCCAAAATCACACACACACACACACACATACACACACACACACACACACACACACACACACACACACACACACACACACACACACACACATATATGCATATATAAATCACAAAAACATCAAGGCAACCAACAATATCATTTACAATGGTTATCAATAACTATACGATCATCAATTTTAATTCGATTCTCTAGGTCTACTCAATATATCACAACATATCACATGTCCGAACAACATCCATAAATATAACCATATCAGACAGTATATCATCCTCAATATATAAAATGTCTCTAGTAATCATCATGGATCTTATCTGAATCAGAGTCAACAATAATCCATAATCTAACATCTAACACCATAATAAATCAAAACTCATAATAATGTCCATAATATAGTTAGCATTAGTATCATGATCATTATCAACAAGGTGTTGAAGGGAAGTGGGCACTACATCCACCTCCTCTTAGACTCGAATTCCTCTTGGAAGTCACTGGAAAGAGAGATAGGAACAAATGCAACAGAAAAAGGATCACTCCCAGTATGAGGATTGTTTGCTTCAAACAAGTGTGGGTCTACAAAACCCAAGTTTGGTCCAATGTAATTCAGAAAGAAGAAGGGAGATTGTAAGGGGTGAGTTCTAAAATTTATGCATGCAAGGCTACGAATATTTAAATGTAGAGAGTAACTTTACGCTATCAACCCAGATACAACATGATAACAATATAACATGAAGATTTCAAAAGATTCTTCAAGAGTAACCACGAAGTAGAGGAATAATAAGGACAATTCCATGAGTTTGAGAAGGACCACATAGTTTATCCCAGGGAATGCAACATACTATAGTAACAAAAAAATTATGGTTTCTATTAAGGTTAAATTATTCTTTCATAGTTCGTTGTTTAGACAAGGCTAGCAAGAATCAACCAAGGCCAAAATTTTGTACAAGAGACATGTTTACTCAAGGTTCCAATAATTTGAGGTTACACAAGATTAGGCTAATCAACAAGGAAGGACACCTAAATCAGAAAAACATTTACAATCCAAGGAAACTACTTATGGAAAGCACTTATATAACTCGAGAGGGTGCAGTCCAATTTTCATGGTAATACTAAGAAAATTCATGACCACAAGGTTTCCTATAGTCTATTTTTTTTACACTTTTTTTTTAAGAATCGAACACACCACACCAACCAAATCTAGAAACGTCAACCATTTAGCAGAAGAAGAACATATATATCTCCCCTGGAAACTAACATATCAATACAAGAAGTACCATAAATTCCAATAACACAATGGGATTCATTTATCTTATTTCCTTCTCAAGCTCGGAATAACCATAAAGAGATCGCAAAAGAACATCCAAGGAGCACTCAAGATAGCTAGGGAGAAAAACAAGTAGCAAGGGGGTCCAACTACAATCCAAGGTGCATCGTGACAAAAGATTGAATAACATCATCTTGCAGTTTCCATCCTAACGGTAAAGGGGAAACAATAACAAGGTGACCTAAGAAAATATGAAGAAATAAGACTTCCCAAAGTTATTTTATATCCTTAACATATGTTTCCTTAAAATTACAATAACTTAGATCTCCAAGGACAAGATAACACGCAAGGAGGTTTCTTCTTGAACAAGAGATAAGTCTCAATCCAAAAGGACCACAACTCACACTCATTGAGCTACGGGGCGACAAGGGTACAACAACCCAACTTTAACAAGGGAAAAGAACATACACCTAAGAACAAGGGAGTACTTCGCAATTAGAACACATCACTATTAGCAAGGTGTTTCACAATTCTGGGTAGGCGGCAAAACTACAGGTTCAAGCATTCATTGCACTCAAAACAAAAATCTTACTCATTTTATAAAAAAATAATATAGTTTTTCTTGCTAAGCACATTCCTTTATGAGTTTTCTTAATTAAAATTCCTCCTATTATGACATCACAAGTTTTTGTTATAAGGACCACTAAGGGACATGATATCTTGCCATTCTGTAAAGGCAGGAAAAGAGAAAAAGTATTTATTTTACTCCTAGGGGAGGTAGATGGACAATTTTTTTTTCCTTTCCATTCTTCTACATGGTTTTTATTTCTTCTATTAATCTACCAAGGTTAAAGCAAGGACCATTTTCTCTTTCTATGTTCCAGTTTATTTGTTAAGCTTCAAGGCCAAATCTCCTCAATTATAGTTTTATGATGTTTGGGCGAGCCAACTTGTCGATTTAAAAATTTAATGAGAAGGAAGGGTAAACATATCACACTATTAATTTTATGGGAGAGAGAGAGGTAAATCAACACATCATATTTTTAATTCTAAGGAAACAAGGGACATTCAATCATAGAGAACACATTATTACTTTTGTAAGAGCTAGGAATCTATCAACCGACATGAATCACAACAATATTTCGAGATTTTTCCACTAATTACAAGTATCATAAAACATTCCTAGTGGGTTTCTACAAGTTCTCAAAAGAAGTTACAAGGAAGGCCCATTAAGGAAGCATAATTACTTTTACTGATCTACTAGGGTTTAACAATGTTTGTTGTTTTGGCGAAAACATTTTACTCACATGATAAGACAAGGAAAGTTTTTGCAAATCTACACCCATATTACCACAGGATACCACCAACCAAGAAATCGAAATGAAAAGGAAAGATTTTAACTATAAGAACACCACATACTCACTAGAAAGCATCAAATGTAAGCAGACAATCAACTATCTATTCAACATGGCTTTACGACCAAGAGTTACAGTTTCGCAAGAAGAATCACATTATAAGATACCACTGAGATTAAATTATCAAGGTCTAATTACACTAACATCACCAATGTCATGGTCCAAAAGACTCAAAGCATCCATAAGTGTCTCCACATAATCCGAGATTAATAGGTCATTGAGTGTTATTCATAGTAACTTAAAAAGTTAAGGAAAGGGTAGACTTATTTATAGGTTGAGAGGGCAAACAAACACACTTAATTTACACACATTACTCGAATGGGATTATTTATAACCATAATTACCAAGATGCATACAACTCTCAAGTCACTACTTTATATAATGAAATAAGGAAATCTTGATAAAACTTAACATGCCATCGAAGAAAAGCCACTACCGGACAAACACTTTTCCACTAACATCCACAGCCAGCCAAAAGCAATCCAATCCTAACATAATTCATCAGCCCACAATTAAACACCTCTACTCCGACGAGGTTCAAGCTCTTACCAGATTGTAAGAGAATCACCACCACCGCTAACAAACTGCTAACTA
This sequence comes from Taxus chinensis, assembly GCA_019776745.2. Classification (NCBI taxonomy): domain Eukaryota; kingdom Viridiplantae; phylum Streptophyta; class Pinopsida; order Cupressales; family Taxaceae; genus Taxus; species Taxus chinensis. The sequence continues at coordinate 582,495,174 of CM034153.1, forward strand.
GAACGTTAAAACACAACGAACTCTATAACTAGCAAGGTTGAGCAACGAAAAAGTCACTCTAACATCCTAGACATAATCAAGGTTCGTGTGCATCTAAAACCAAGGCATAACTTTAAGCACCTAAGAGGACATTCAAGACATCTAGGGTGTACCCCCATACGAACAAAATGTCACAAGGCAACATCGTAGGACCAACTCAACAACATGCAAGTGAGAATCACGTAACATTTAGCTAAGTAGCCAACAGATAACGAGCTCTGAGTCACCAGTCAAAGTAAAATCCAAGAAATATCGACGATCAAGGAAAGTGGCTAAGTAGCCACATTGCAAAGTCTGAAAATTCTCACAAAAATATAAATAACTAAAAGAGCCTCAGAGCTTCTCAATCCAATCATAAAATAAGATGTTGGTCCTTGATAAAATAACACAAGATTATGAATGTAAAACACAAAAGTTAACACCACATTCACTCCACAGCCCTTCATGGCCGCAAAGTAGGGGTACTCTACCTCGAGGTCAGTTCCAAGGACACATACGTAGGATTGTGTCATAAACGACACCCAGACTTAATGACCACTCTCCCATACAGGTAACAAAATGAAAAACTGACAACCCGACCATCTTCCCTAACCACTGAAGGAAGGAAGCTCTAAACAACCTCTAATTAACTCTTCTCGACCCCATCAGATCACAATCACTATTGTCCAACCACAAGAATCACACCATACAATTTATCATTCCAATCACTCCAATAAGGAAGGGTCTTAAAAGGGCTTAACGCATCATACAATTAAATAAAATTTAGGACTTGTAAAACAACACATTTTCAAAGGGGAGCCAAGTTTCCACTATACTAGAAGTTCACAAAAATCAATTTAATTTGACATTCTTGGTTACCTGGGTTTAGACAAAACGCCGCTAAGCAAGTGCAACAATCCAAACAACTTATTATTTTATTATTATTTTAATTTTGGTAGTTCAAATGAACACAGTTATGTAATATTTCTTCACACATATTTTTTTAAAAATTTTCAAACAAGGTTGTTTTCTAGATTTAAAAGTGTGCTAGGTTTACAGTTCATGTCTCAAGTTTTCTAGTGTGCCCAAGGGTCCAAGATTTGAACCCATGGCTCTGATACCAAGTGTAATGCACTCGCTAAAATCTCCCCACTTGAGACCCATGAACAAACTAGGATTAAGTTAGAAAATTATGGATTATTTTTTTAAAAATGTTTAGAACATTGTCTTTTCAGAGTCCATTATAACAATGATCAAATCACCATACAAAACACTAAGAGAGAGAAAGTTAGCCTGAGCACAGTAAAAAATCTCTTAGGTGATAATCTAACTATTTAAAATTAGATTAATGCTAAGCCAAATAATTCTTAATTAAACTTAGAGGGTAAGACGAGCCAAAAAAAATAAAATACCCTAGATGTTAAATTCTACAAGGTTTCAACAATTAACAAGTTCTAACAGTCATGGGGAGAATACACATTTAAACTAAGAGGGTAAATTCTCACTTACCCACTCCCATAACTCTCTTAAAAGATTCAACCTAATTTTTCTTATATTTAATGCACTCAAAATTTCCTGAAAACATTCCGATTAGATAGAAATTTTTCTCACCTTTCCAGTGATATAAAGAAGTCCTTCTAACTCTTCATATTTCTTAAGTTATGGGCCGACGAGCCTTGGGAGTGAAAATTTTCCCCAAGAGCGGGCCTATGGGCCTGGGGAGGAAAATTTTCCCTAACTCGGGCCTGCGGGCTTTGGAGAGAAATTTTTCCCTTGGCGCTTTTGGGTGAAAAGTGCATTTGACTTCCGCACGCCCATAAGTTTGACATGGCGGGGCTTCACGCCTAAAAAGAGGAAAATTTGAACTTGGGGTCCACTAATGACACATGTCCAAAATCCTAGCCTCTGGACGCAAGACGGCACGTGTCACCAACCAGATAAGATGGGGAAATTTTGACTTTTAATTCAGAGGGGCGAAAAGGGGAAATTTGGTCTGCTCCTTTGCCGAAGTGCAGAGCCGCCACATGGTAGTCAACTATTAGCTGAGGGTCGGCGGGCTGACGGGGAAGTTCCATGAATTTTGAATTTTATCTTAAAGAGTGCAAAAGTGAAAAAATACCGAGCCTCCGCCTGATGTCAACATGATACCACGTGTCAGACCCTCATTGGCTGCGGTCGGCGGGGCATGGGAGGACATAAGAAAATTTGACTTTTGAAGCGGCAAGGTTTCAAAACACTCCGCTCTTCCACCGATGTCTAAGGAAGCCACGTGGCAGTCCCTCATTGGCCATGGGGTGGCGGGGCCATGGAGGAAAAATTACCAAATAATTTTTTTGGACTTATATCATTTTATTCATTTAAATTTGACAGTTAGATTATTTTGAGCCCGAAATGAAGTAAAAACTTCAGAAGGCCATAACTTTTGATAGGGAACTCAAGTTTTGGAAAATGAAGGACTTTTTGGAAAGCTCTCGATGTCCTCTTTGCACAAAAACCTTAATAATTTGATTTTGATAAATTTTAAAGATCAATTTTTAGATAAAAAGTCTCTTCTGTCACTTAGAAGTGAACTGGTATTGTTAACTTATCAATTTTGTTCAAATTTGTCATTAATTCTTTTTCATCTTGCCAAACAGGCATGAAGGATTTTAATTGGAAGGTTTTAGGATAGATTGCAAGATTAAATTTTCTTGATTGATTTACATTCAAAAATTACCAATGTTCACACAACTAGAAGACCTGCAATTTCACCTTTACTTGATTTGAAGGGTTCTTTAAAAATTTCTTGAGTGTTTTAGTTTAGGTTGGGGATCATTTTGATCTCATTAAGTCCAATTGAATATTTCATTTGTCTCTTATAGATTTGCAGGGTTGTTTTGGATATTTGATAAAAAGGAATCTGCAAAGTATACAGCGAAGTAGAAATGAAGTTTGTACATTTCAAGAACAGAGATTAAACTATCTCTTTTGCCATGCAATGAAAACATTGAATTTATTCCATGCTAGTTTTAAATAGTTTTCTTTCCTTCAATCAAAAGATAAAGACAAGAATGCAACTTCTATATATATATAATTTATTTTAAAATTTAAACATTTCAAATGAGACAGAGTAGTGCAATATTTCATCATACGTGCTTCCTTTTCACTTTTACAACAGAGATTTCCTACTGTATATCAACACATAGATTTCCAATGGAAATAATATCGTATGAACAAGGAAAAACACTTCTATTAATTCAAAGGAATCTCTTACAACTTCTTTCCCATTTATTTTCAAAATACAACATACGAAATGCATATCTTTCTTTTATGTTCACAGAACTGAATGCTAGATATATTCTTCCATAATCAATTACAACTTTCATAGCTAAAAACAAAGTGGTCTTTCCAACACAATAATATACAAGATCATTCACTTCAAGCGAAAAAGGGTTACAATAAGAATAATCTCAACAAGGATTGTCAAACTTGTCTACTTTTTTCCATTGCATTTCAAAAGACATCATACAAATCTTCTTTTCCTTTCTAAAAATAACATTACGGAGTATGTCCTTTCCTATTCAAATAGAATTTTATATCCAAAATATAATACTATCCAATCCAATAATATTACAAGTCATCTACTTTAAGTGGGGAAATGGTTTTACAAAATTAAGTTTCATGAAGGACAACCAAACTCTGTCTTCTTTCACAACTCTAAAACAACAGTATGAATTTCCATCATTCTCCAATTTGATCACAAAAGAATAGGCGAAAATGAAATTCTCTCCACCCAACCAATAAATCCAATGAAAAGGAGAAGCCATCCTTCTTTATTCGCCCCCGCACCCTAACCATATTACAATTAGAAATGTTTTTCAACACATGGCACCAACATGATTTTATAACACAAGACAAAATTCACATTCAAAACGTGGTCTAAAATAGAATGCAATTTACAACCACGTTAAAACATAACAAACACACCTCAGGCTTCACCATGTAAGCCAAAGGAGAAAGAAACTATGGGGGATTCTGTTTATGCCTCCCAAAGGGGAAATGGATATCACCACCTGGGAACAAACCACCAATATATATATATATACATTATATATATATATATATATATATATATATTATATATATATATATACATTATATATATATATATATATATATATATATATATCATTTCAAATCCCTGACATGCCCTTATGCCTCGCCCAAGTAACCCTTATTCCTCACATTTCCTTATGCCTCCCCAACCTCTTATGGCACCCCATAATGAGTAAATAAATGCAAGTTATTTCTTTTTAAGGTGGAAGTACAAATCCCAACTTCCTCCACACTTATACCTCACAAAAAAATGCCCCATAGTCTTCTTCTACACCATCCCTAGGCCATCTACCCAAAACATCCCACACACATGCCAAAACATTCACAACAATAACATTTGCACAAATAAAAGAAGAGCATTTCAAGTGTCAAGCTCTTACCTCTCCATAATGGACTTTGTTCCAAGTTCCAAACAACAAGCTTTCCAATGCAAAACAACCCAAGATCAACAAAATACATGGATGTAAAAGCCTACAAACTCTCCCCAAAAGCAAGGGCTCCAAACAAAAAAATAATTCGCCACAAAAGAAGTATCCAAAAGTGAAGCAACCAAAAGAGTGTAACCCCCAAAATAACAAAATGAATTCGAATATATAGAAAGGGGAAGGGAGGAGGATGAGGTGGATCTATGTAGGATGCCACATCATACATCTTCAGCTCCAACTCGAAATTCAACTTCAATCTCCAAGGCACAATAAATAAGTAGGTAAATAATGTGACAGTTTTACTTACACACTCAAATCCAACCCATACCCCAAAGGATTGAAATTAATAACATGTAAGAAAGTGCAATTAAAACATTCAGCTTTTCTTACAAAAATGCACAAAGAAGGTCTAAATTTATACTCTGCAAGCATAGGTAAGGTTGGTATGCAAATTTAAGAGGTATGGGACAAGTTTAACTTTTCCCACAAGCCTCCAAAATCAATCTCTAGGAAAATTTTGAATTCCAAAGAAGATGAAGTGTTTCATACTCCAAAATTTGCTTACATATATCTTACACATCACTTACACATTGCTTACACATACCTTACAACATTTAATACAAGATTCAACCACTCCAATAATTACTTTCTTATGACCCCATTTAATTAATTTATTTTAACAATATGATTACTCACATTATATACCATATCTTATGTAAATAAAAGGGGTAAACACATCACTTAACAAACACATACAACATCTAATAAGAAACCAAATAAATAAATACACATAACAATATATCATTTTCAATATATAAAAAGTTTCCAATAATCATCATTCACCATATATGAATCAAAGTCAACAATCATCCATGATCTAACATCTAACATCATACTAAATCAAAATCATAACAATGTCCCTGATAAAGTCATTAGTGCAATAATCAATATCAAAAAGGTGTCGAAGGGAAGTGGGCACTACATGTCTTTTCCCTCATCCAAGGGTCCTAAATAAATCCATGAAAGGGATGAGATTCAACACATAGCCTAACACAATGTGTACAGAGCCACCATCCAATAATTTTTATTTGTCACAAAGGTACAAACAAGTTGTGCAATGACAAGGTTAAGCTATGTAGATCTGGGAAACACACTAAGTAGATGGAACAAAGATTGTGTAAAGCTAATAAGACATAATATGACCGAGCTCCAAGGGTCTAACTGAACAACAAAGGCATGAACTAGGAGAATACCAGGCTGAGATTTGAAAGTAAAACACGAACAAATCTCAGTGTATTTAAGAGAAACCTTCGAGAAATGCTAATATACAAATATCGATATAGAGAAAACACTCCGACAATACTGGAAATCAACCGAGCCAATGCAATATCAAGCTAAAGGTTCCTAACACTAAGCTGGATAGATAATAAATGACAATTCATACAAGTGGAAGAAAACAAGAAACACCATAGAAGAAGGGCACAAGCAACCGAGATAGCAAGGTAAATTTATAGATAGTTCAAAACCCACGAGGTCAAGGGTAATAATAGAAGGTCCAAGAAAACATGGCGATCCAACACCCAAGATTGAAATCCAACACGAGAAACTCCTAAGAAATAAACAGAGCTCATAACAAACTAACTAGACTCATAATAAAAAAACAACAAATGCGAGCTCTAAGCGGAAGACATAACCAAGCTCAGTCCATAGCAGAAGAACCAAGTAAAAAATGATGTTCCAGCTCACCCAGGAAAAACAAGAAGCAAAATGGCCATGAAAAGTACAAAATCAATGGTGGCAAAAATTGAATGTGGAAAAAAATACAAAGCCCAACTCTTGCAAAAAATAAACAAACTGTGTGGGCTATGTAGTAAAACTGAGCTTGACTCCAAACTAGATCTAGATAAAAAAATCCATGGCAGCCCAATTTTTAGATGCAAAAACACATGTAAATGGCATCTAAGAACAGTAAAAACCAGAACCTAGAAGCATAAAATGGAGGCCCAGAATTATTTTTAACCATAGTAGCCCCTCCAAAAAGATACTTCTAGAAAAAACATATGAAATGAGGAGATTTTAGGGTTACAACCATAATTGAATAGTAATGGAATAGGTTAACCCCAAGTGTTAAATAAGCATAGTTAGTTTGAACATGATTAATGACATGTTCAAAATCTTATTCTTTTTCGATTCCCACGAAGATGGGTAGGATGCTAAACCAATTCCAAAATAACCAATGATCAAACTTGACCCATGCATGAACCAAGAAAAAATAGCCAATGACCTTAGTTTCTACCAAAAAAATTTCATACAATACCTTAATTTTTTGCGTAAAGGAGTTTTGAATGATTCAACAAACATATTGACAAATCCAACAAAGGTGAAAAGTTGACCATAAGAGTTTTTTTAGCCATTGAAGACATCATGCACATAGTTTTAGCTTTATTATTATTTGAAGATTGTATTTTCACAATAGGGGTCAAATTGTGCATGATTGGCTAATATTTCATTTGTCTTCTATTGGCCAACTAGTCAAACAGAGGTTAAGTGTTATTTTTGGAGTGAGTGGAGTTCACTCCTTTTGATTTTCGCTATATATACATAGATTTTGAGAGCTCAGGGGGGACTTATTCATTCTGTATGTACAAGCTACGTAGATATTATATTACAACATTTTTTAGAACCAATAAATAATATTTTTTCCTCCATTTGCTTCTTGTTGAAGTTTGTTACATTGTGTTCTTGATATGGTGTAGAAAATGTTTATTTCCTTTGCATGCTTATAACTTAAAAACACATCTGTCATGTTAGTTTTGCAAGTTTTTACAGATCGTTTAAGTGCATGTTAGTGTCTTTTGTGTGTGTAAAATCCCATCAAATAGTAATTTGAACTGAAAGATATTATTTCTTTAGTAGTCAACCCAATGTGTTTTGTGCAATCATAGGTCCTAAAATATTAGTGTATCACATATTTTACGTGCTTTCATTATGTTTGTGTTTATTTCTATCCCTTAACCCCACTAGAGAACTAGTTTAGGTGATTAATCCTAATGAACCAACCCACTATGGAGGTTCTCCACAACCCAAGTCACCCACATCTTAGAGGAGTTGCCATTGTATCAACCAAAGTGAAGAGTTTATTGCACATTATTAATCAAGAGTGCACTTCGGAGTGATAAAAATAACATAAGGGAAATGTTTAGAGGAAATTTCAATCCAAAATGGAGACTGATATATCAGAAAAGAAAATAGAAATTGTTCATAAATTTTTTTAAGATATTTTATGTAGTTTGACTTATAGTGTGATTATATGTCCGATACTACACCTAACACTACAACACATTAAGATTTTTGTCACAATTTTTTAACAATATTTTTGTGGTTATAGGGCATTTCAAAAAATTAAAATGTGGCATTAAAATTGTTGCTAATAAACATTTTTACATGGTATTGTAGTATTTACATAATTCATTATATTATAGATAATCCACAATTTATATACTTTATAGCTTACCTACATTGTTCTTATTGTATATTGTCCATAATTTTTTTATGTTTAAAACATTCGCACAATTTTTTTTATGAATGTTCCACAAGGTTACAAAAAGTGTAGTTTATATATTTTTTCTATTTTTGTAAGATTTCTAAAACTTGCAATTTTTTTCTCTATTACATATGTAGTAATCTCAACATTTATTTTACAATCATCATTACCACATTAAACATGTAGGCGGAGGCTACAATTTAATTGCGATAATAATAAATTGTGGAATTATCTGTTAAAAACATAGAAATATTATTATTAATATTCAATTTCACATTATTTTAAATATTTATTAAAGTGATTGTCAATTTCAATATTGCAACTTATTCACACACTGTCATTATTTTATTTCTCACAAATTTTATATTCGCTCACTATTTCCCAACTTTTTTATTTATTTTCCCAATCACATTGTATTCCAAATATCTCATCAGGTAGATAGATCACGATTATGAATATGAATGTAATTATATTTTAGAAAGGCATATGATTTTAGAGGTGTTGGGAAATAACAGAAGATCTTATTTGTTTGAGGCTTGGTGTTTAGAAAAGTGACCATAGGAAAAGAAGAGCCTGCAATCACTGCATTATTTAGTAGTTGCAAAGATGTGAACTTAAGAAAAAATCCAAAATGATAAGATATATGGGTTTTATTTAGTAAAATCATGTCAATTCTTCGGAAGGATACATTTTTCTCTGTAATCTGTAATATGGTATTTCATTATAAGCCATCTTTTATGTTGATGTTGTCAATTTTTTTAAATCCACCAAATGCCTGCAAAGAGAACATGTATTCAAAATAATTCCCCTAAAATACGTTTATAATCATGAACTTTAGTGGGAAGGACTAAAATTTAATTGAGGAGTAAGTAGATAGTGAACTTTCTTACCTTTTGTCAAACAAAATCAATGCAGTATGTTATTGCATTTTGTGCACATGTCTACATGTGCTATTATAGCTACAATCTCCGAAAGAATGCCTGCAAATAACTGGAGGTGGTTTGTGTAAAACAAACAACCTGATTAAATAAATTCTTTTAGATTCAAAGTTGTAATAGTCCAAGCTATAGGAAAACCCAAAGAGCCTAGAGGTACTGCAATGCAATGTAAATCTTGAACAATAAGATCACGTGGAGACAACTCAGCGGGGATCAACAATATATAATGAGATATCCTCCTAAAATACATGAATCCCGAATCCCACTAAAATACATGAATCCCGAATCGAGATCAAAATCAAAGGTCATTATTGGAGACCTGAAAATGTTGTACAAACATTAAAGTCTTTGGGGATCATAAACGTACAATGCAAAACCAAATTTACTAACATGAGAGGTGAGCGAGGAATAATGCATGAGCCAAAGATGATTCAAACCGAAGAGTTGCTAGAAATGGACATACATTTGAGGAGCATTGGATAACGACTGAGATGAAAGGAGCCTTCTTTGACATAATGTGATGGAACACATTCAATTCAACAAACCCTGCAGAAAAATGAGTAGGATAACATGGAATGCCGCTACCAAGTGGTAAGAAACTAAAAACTGTTGAGTTTGAGTTTGATTTTCCCTCAAATAAAACACAAATAAGATCATACAGTTGCTATCAAATAGCTCACACCCCAAGTGTCTCACATGCTCAAGTTTCAATAATATGGGGCAAAAGTATATCGAGTAATACATGCACATTGACCAAGCATCATCGACGTTGTAATTATGAAGGTAAATAAATAATAGTTGGCAACGAAATTTATATAGTTATTATTTATGAAATAAATATTTTTTTTGAAAATTATTATAAATAATAGGTATAACAAAAACAACAGTAATATGAGATGGTTGGTTTGTTAATTATATACTTTTCATTTAGAAAACGCATAGTTACATATAAACAATTATGTTAAAAATATTTATACCAAAAATTTATTTTGTAAAAATAAATAGATTACTTATATAATCGGATTTCTATAATATTTTAAGTTATATTTTATTTTTAATAATTTTGTAAAATATATTAAAAATAAAAATTTGGTATGTGGTATTTAAGAATTACTTAATTTCAAATTTTAATATAAAATTAAATCTGTTTTAAAATATGACATAAATATAATGTGATAAAATAAATTTTATTATGAATTTTAGTTATATTTTTTAATAATTGTGGAATTTATATGAAAAAAGATTGGATATGTGACTTATCTAGAACTTGTTATTAATATGTGTGAATTGTCGAATATTTACAAAATATAAAAAATGAATAAAGAAAACTATCATAGAGATGCCACAATTATTCTACAATCCTTACTAATTGTAGTATTTTTATGGAATAATTATGGTAAAAAGAGATTATTTGTTGTACTGTAAGTTTCTGCATGTAGTTTAGATCTGATGTAAAAGCTTACAATAAATATAATGTTTAGCAAGGCACATGTAGGTATATGGAAACAATATACATCAATGACAAAAATGTATAGGTGTGATTGAGCACTCTTCCACATGTCATATTTAGCCACCTTTACTCTAGTTTGGATAATTTATGCAATTGGATTAAAAAACATTATTTAGACAATTATAAGAGACATTAATTTAATACAAATTTGAACAACTCAATCGACCATATTTTAATTATAGTTAACAATCTCAATTTAAATTTTCCTTTTTGCGTGGGGATTTGATGGTTATTTACAAATGTTTCATGACATTTAACTATAAAAGAGTAGCAAATTTTTAAATAACAATCACATGTTACTTCAATATTTAAAATATGACCATCGTATTTTATATAAATTTATATACATAAATAAATAAACATATATCTTAGATATATATTAAAAACTTAATAAACACATATTGATATTTTATAATATATATTAATAGTGTATAACTAACAATAAGTTGTAACTGAAGAACCCAAGTATAACATAAAAGGACAAGAACTATTTTTTCTCTAACACTGATGAGAATCGAACTCTATCTCTTCAATATTTAAAATAAATGTTTTTCAACAATAAATACACAAGAATTGAACATTGGATGAGATTCATACTTAAGCATTCAAGTTTACTTAAAAATGAAATCTTTGTGGCAGAAAAGCAATTGAATTAGATCAATATTTTATCCCACAAAGGGCATTTATGTGGCTTCTTGAAACATACAATTCATTTCTAAACTAATGAACAACATTGTTAGTGTCTCATGTCCCCGCCAGTAGCTATTTCCTCCACCACCATCACTGTTTCTTCTATCCCCTTTGTTGAAACCCCAATGTATGGTGCACCTTGCATAAAAATCACTGTAATGCCCACTATTTTAGATACACAAGACAACAAAGAAAAATACAGGATAATTTTTTTTGACTTGCTGGAACATAGCACGACACAACAGGTGGTCACAAAGGTTACAACTAATTCTTCGAACATCTTGACACAATGATTACTAATTAGGAAACACGGAAACATTTAACACCCATCAAGGAGAGTTCACTTTTCTCTTCAACGAGGCACAACATAAAATACCAACCACAATACATAGTTATAGTTCAGGACATCCCATTGTGAAAATATTCTTAAGGTTATTTATTTTACTGAAACACACCAATTAAAATTTAACTTATGTTCGAGGAGATTCAGGATATGATCCGTATAATCCTTCTTAAAAGGTTAAACTCCTTCCTTTTGTACTAGAGACATAAGGCTTAAATAAAAATTTCTGAAAGAGGATCATCTTTACTTGAAAAATATTTGATTAATCAGTTATTGGGTTAACGCTATAAGGGGTGGGGTGAACCAGATCCCACAAGGTTATCTAAACAACCACAAGCTACAAAATCTTTATTTAGACCTCCCTTGCACAAGGCGACGAGCGTAAGGTCCAACTGAAGTGGAGTTCCATTTCGGAACTATAACCTCATTGTGTAAGAATCAACTATTAACCATGCTTAAGAGAAGATTACAATATACTATGGCAAGATTTAAAGTGAGGAGGTCAATTTATTTCATCAACAGGATCTCTTTAGTTATTAACTGGTATTTTAATGAGACTTAGGAGTTCAATTGAATTTGGTAAAATATTCATTGAAAAAACTCTTGATTAAGTTCGAAAAAGGATACAAAATTTACATTTCAAATGACTGAGAGGAAATGAAGGGTATCTTAATCAATTTCCCTCCTACACAAATACCTTAGTATCTTCTAAAAAATAGTCAATGATTAAAATAAAATATCATTTAAGACTTCACCATAAAAAGATAATGTTGATTTGTTTAGCTTGGGGAAAATAAGGTATATAAATATTTTTATTACCAAATATAGTTTTCATCATTAATCTCTTAGGGGCTCAAAATTTATCAAGTAGGTCACATCTACATTACTTTATTCGTATATACATATTTTATTTTAACTTTTATAAACTTTATAGGGATTTTCCAACCATTGTATTATGCGTAGAATTTCCTTGTTACTATGTCTTAGAAGGGTTTACAACACAACATTTTTAATTCAAGACAAAAGTTTACCATTACTTGTTTGAGAAAACTATACATGGCTACACCAATTCTTTCCAACATAACATGCAACCGAGAGGGACAACCAACTATATAGAACCATGAGAGAATAACGTTGGGCATGCCATGCTGGACAATTATAAGAATTTCTATAATCCATTAGAATCACCCATATCCATGCGGCAATCAACTTTTTTACATTTTCTAGGATAACAAAACAAGCCAAAGTTTCAGTATCCACAAAAACATTACTCCGCAACACATAATACTAAAGCACTCGTTTTCTTCTAAATTCCCCACATAACCCATACTAGAGGTTTGCAACATAAACGTATTCATAAAAAATTGCTTCACAACCAAGCTTGATGCAATATTCCATAAGCCTTTCCTCATCTACTCACATAAGCTATCTGCAATGATTATTAAATTGAGTCAGTTTGCGAGAACTGAGCAAGATCAGACTACAGAAAGCAACAATACACTACTATTTAACAATTTCAATAAAGGAAAACATTCTATTCCAAGAATTGGCTCGAATCTCTAAATTTTAACAACCCCTTAAGATAATTACAAATTTCCATCATGCCAATCTAAGAATAAAGCCTTATACTTCAGTTATGAGCATCGTCTCAAAGCAAAAAAAACTAAACAATCATTTGAGAAGGAGCCAATGGCCTAATAAGTTAGAAACAATAGTCAAGTGTAACGAGATTTCCATCGAATTACAAATTAGGTTAAGAGATTGAGAAATGGTATTCAACCAAACAATTGACATTCATAAACAAGTACCAAAAGCACAAGCTACGATACTCATTTTCAGAAATGACAAAAGGAACAATAAATCAAGGAGGAAGCATGGATTCAAGGTTAACACGAAAGGTTGAATGCATTAAAATTTTAATCATGTAATCATATAGCTTATATGATGGGAAATTAATACATGACCACCACTCAACATTGTTTAACAAGGGAAAGCAGATAATACTAGTTTTGGCCATTGACTCCGAGGAATTTCACAATCATTCAAGAAGAGGCCACTTCCCTTCTAGGCTAGTAATGAAAAGCGAGAGTAAAAGGGAGTTCTGTCATATAAGTTAACCTTTTAAACATCAATCCAAGTTTTACCACACTAGGTATTTTCAAACCTTCTCTATAAGCCTGTAGTTTTGGTTTAAAACAAGTAGATCAACCCTTTTTCATCACATGTTCTTTTAAAGTGTCCCCTCGTTAACATAAACAAACCATTCTAAAAATAATTTTGCATTTATATGTATCACCAATAGTTATGAACATAACATTAAATTCAAATATAAATCAACAATGCATCCATATATAAATACCCCCAAATATCCCTAACAATCTTAACATACCTATCATAAGTTAACAAGAAAATAACATTCACACGTCATCTGAAAGTCCAAGAAAATTATTGAGTTTCACAATCATGAAAATACCACACAGATTCATCACAAAATGAATTAAGCCAAGGTAGTTCTGACAATAAAAGAGTACCATCTACGAACACACCCATATGACTTCAAAACTTGGTGATAAAATTCTTTCGTTGTGGCTCAAGCTTCATAAGGAACAGTCAAGTTCCCCTTTGGGAAAACCTTAAACATTTAGGACCTACACCGATGATCAACAGGAAAATAGTGTATACACCCAATGACATAAAAAATTATGTAGGAATACTCAAGGTATAAAACAACTAGTAATCTGGGTACCTTAGCCAAGATACTCCCTCCAAGCATAAACCTTACTACAGAAGTTAACCACACATAAGTTTTGTAAACCTACGGGATGGATTGAATGTCGAAGGTACATTACTTAGTCCAAGAAAAGAGAAAATGGAGGTCCAATGGACCTCGACATCTTCACCCCTCAAGGTTGGGCACATCAAGGAAACTTTTGACATTACATAAACATTGCCATAACCTAAAGAAAAAGGAAAATAAGTGTCCATAAAACTCTAGTCTCTCTCCCAATCTAGATTGGGTTCAATCTAGAGGTTGTCTACTAAAGTAAAGTTTTCATAACCTATGGGAATTGTGGCCAACATACCTGGAAGAAAATCAAATCGATTATAGTAAGCTTGTATGAAGAGCAGGGTTTATAGATACAACATGCTTGTTTTCACCATAGCATTTAATATCTATAAACAACTTAATAACTTGTCACTTAATCATAGAAATGTAGTTTATAATGGTAGGAGGTCATTTACTTCATCATAGAAACACAATAGCCAGTGTAGGAGGAGGAATAGTCTACACTATCCACTTTAACGCTGACAACGATTAAAGCAAAAAAAAATAGATCACAAGAGGAGAGAAGATATTTTACGCAAGGTGAACAAACCCACAACAAAAGAAACAAAGGAAAACCAAATTCGAGGAAAGAAGATTATATCTCATGATATTTTTAAATCTAGAAAATGTAGCAATAAGTAGGATTATCTTGCCTGTTTGTCCAGCTTCAAAAAAATTCATGGACACCAAATTGACCGGAAACAAAAATCTTCAGGTCTAAACACCTCTCTCCTACTGGCTAGGTGCTCTAACTCCATTCCCATCCATGCTTAGCATAGGAAGAGATCTTTAAAACTAGAAGTTGCTTCTTCTCAAAGGGATTGTGGTCTCAAGGACTTAAATGACTGGGGAATATACACAACCATGGGTTTAATGAAGATGCCTAGGAACATGAGAGAGACAAGGTTAAGGCTAGACTCCAAAACCTTGCAAACATCCTCCCATCCTACATTAGAAAGGGACGGTTAGAGTAGGGAAAAGACATCCATCAAGGACAAGGGAAACACATATTTTTACCATCTAAAGTCAAAGGAATCACAATATTTTGTGTATGCAAATGAGGAGGTATAAACCTAAGGTGAGAGGAATGTTGACAACATGATTCAAAGAGATGTGGTCTCAAGGGGACACCATGATTGCAGGGTAAGCACAAGAAGGAACAACAACACAAACGACCTGTGGGAAAAAAATGACCTGCTCAAAATGTCCACACCAACATACACACAACCAAAGTAAAATAAAAGTCTTAGAATAGACATAGACATCCGCCCAAGTGTTAAGAGAAAAGACTTAAGAAGATGTAGTCATAGGATCTTTAGAAACCTACAAGCAATGCATGGAGGAATTAAAAAAAGGTGTGGAAACTTCCTGACACCAAGCTTCAAGAAATGTGTTCTTCAAGGGAAAAAACCATGGTTGTAGGAAAAGCATAAAAAGAGACTTCAACGTTGCTTACAAAGTTCTCTTTTTCAAGCAACCGACAAGTATCCACCTTCTTAGCTCCCATAGCCAAAATGAATGTAGCCAACAAAGGACTACCCATTCACTCCACAAGACTCAGAAATACCTCCATATAGCTAACCAGTGAGAGGAAAAACTAGAGCAGGAAGAGAAATCAATAAGCTACAAAAAAAAGTGAACCCACTAAACAAAATCCATAGCCAATAGCGGAAAAAACACAAAATAGGCAGAATTTAATTGCATTAACAAAATTTGGTATGATCTCAACCACTCCCACTCACCAATGAGGTAATATTCTCCCCCACGCCAAATCAAGAAGGATATAATTTACATAAAGGATGGCAGGTTGGTGGTTGGGTTAGTAAAGTTCGCCACTAATTTTTTTTAAAACAAGAGGCATGCGTGGAGGCCCAGAGGATAAAAAAAAACTTAAAACCAGAAGTCCCACCATGACAGACATTACAATATCCTCCACTTAAGGAAGCATCATCCTCGATGTGACATAACACTGAAGGAAGGTAAAGGGGGGCTAGACAACAAGGAAGAAATAAAGATGAAAGTACACCATATGGTTTAAATTTTAGTTCCTAAGGCATGGCCATGAGGTAGCCTTTAGAAACCTTTTGGCATAATGATTAGCTTTTAAAGTTCTGTGAAGATTGGAAGTTCCCTCTTATTCATTATTTAATTAGTCTCTTTCTATTTATCTTATCCTTAATCCAAGTTCTATATAATTTCATGGTTGCAAAGTTTTAGTTTATTCTTTCTTTTGGGTGCACAACATGATTTGCTATCACAACAACTTACCAAGGTCATACACAACACTAATGATTCACAAGTATAATTTTACATACTTTCATGACTATACCACACCACAAGAGCTTGACCATATTATGTAAGAGAACATGCTCTGTCCACATGAAATCATACTTGACACACACATATGACTGACATACAATATTCGAACAAAAATGTACTCCAACAACAAAAATTTTCCACAATTCCACCGATGAAGGTTTCACATAACTCAGAATAATAACTATAAGTACATAGTGTCAAAAGGGCATCAACACCATATCCACAGGATTACAAAACATATCCAACTAACATGAGTAACACATACAACATAGGACCACTCCCAAGACATCACAATAACTCAACATATATCCGGAAACCTCAATCATACACACAAATCGCTTATGCCTCCCTCAATATCTTATGTCCCCCTAAATTCTCTTATGCCTCCCTCAATCTCTTATGCCTCCCTGAAGTCTCTTATTCCTCCCTCAATATTTTATTCTTGCATCAAGTCTCGTATCCCTTCCTCAATCTCTTATGCCTCTCTCAATTCTCTTATGCCTCCCTTAATCTCTTACGCCTCCCTCAAGTCTCTTATGCCTCCTATTGGTATCCAAATTTTTTCTCCTTTTCAAGCTGAGAAGCAACACAGATTGGACATGGAGCTTAGAGAAAGATAGATCATAGTGTGTTTCATTTTGTAGTTGGGGATGGGATCTAACTGACCCTTTTTCACTCAGATTAGTGGAGAGATGGATAGCACCTTCAAGAGGATTTGACCTTTCCTCACTACTTTAGGTTGTCCCTCTTCAACCAGGGTGAGAGGAAGCTTATTGTAACCTCTGTTTGATGAAGGAGATGGAGATATCCTTCTTTTGCTCAAATTTTATGAAGAAAACCTTGGGAAAATACGGTCAATACTCCATAATTTAAATCTTAAGAGTTATCACTTCTGAAAGATGGAGATACTAAGGCTAAACTTACTGAAGACATTAATAAATCCTGATTGTTTTGTATATTTTAGTAAATAGATATTGTTCCTTTGTGGATATACAGGGCAAAAATGGGTAGTTTAGGATGGATTCATGGTTTTTGAATGATTTTGGTAGGAGATTAAGTAAGATAAAGTTGATTATAGCAGATATCTGAGAAACTTCACAACAATGGACAACTCAACAATAGAAAGCTTTAAAATAGTTAAGATGTTCCTTCAACCAGAGGGTTTTCTTGAATGGAGTCCCAGATCAGCACATTTTCACACAATCTTTGAGAATATAGCATGAAGGCTCGAGTTAAAAGACTCAATTAAACACCAAAATCTCTAATCAATCATGCCTAAGGTACACCCAAAGAATTACAGACAATCTTTATCAACAAATGACAATAGAGTGATTTTAAATTTGTTTATCTCATCATAGGATGAAGGCTCTTCCTGAAATGAAATTGCAAATGCCACTAAATTTTCATAGGGATGAGATCCTATGTGATTTCACAAATATTTCAATGTAAGATTTCAATAGGAACAAAAGAAACCATTTATAGACATTCTAAAACAAAGCAGATACAAATTGCTAGATATTGGATAAAAATTAATTTCAAAATTAATTCGATTCATCAGCAGGGGAAAGCTTCCTGAGAAATCCCAATTCTCTTCAATGGCTATACATCTGCAACCAACTTGAGATGATAGAAAATATAACACAAAATGAATTAACTAGGTATCTCGGATTGGTCCCTCCGGAAGACGGATTTCTCAAATTTTCTCTTAAGATTTTAAACCCAATGACCTTTTGCAAGAGTATTCTCATTGCATTTATACATTTTACTCACTCAATTTTCCTCCCAAAGGAGAAGAATATTCGAGGGACCTTTTCTTGTTACCAATTTGTCTCAGAAAGTTATGTTTAACAAATTTAGATCCGAAAGCTACAAGGTGGACCAGTTATGAATTGATCACATTTCTTGGGCCCTTGGTTAATGACTAGGATGCCATGCCACAAATTTTTAGCAGTCCTCATAATCATTCTGATTTTGTCATTCGAGAAATCCCCTTTTTAATCATTTTCTGGAGGCTCTGCACAGCTGGATCTGACAGGTAATCCTTTTTTTCTCTCGAGGAAACACATTTTTCATCTTTTTTACTTGAAACCTTCATCATTTCGTTCTTTTCCCTCTTTTTCCTCTGTAATTTGGCCCCACATCCATCTTCTCTAGTAATTCCTATTTTTGCATGTGCCTAAGAAATTCCAACTTTAAAATATTAACCTTAACAATCCTTGGACTCATAAATTAAGTTCTGAATCCATTCAATGGCACTTTGTAGACAACGAAAAGGAATTTCATCAAGGAATGATAAAAAATAGTGCACATTCGCATCTCTAGGAGTCTTGGAGTAAAAATGGCAGAAAAATAAACATAATACACAACCATTGATTCTTCCCCTTTTCTACTTTATATGATATCTGTCAATGTGTTTCCTTGGTGCAACTGCAAATGCATAAGTATAGGGGAAATTTTCCAAATAGGTGTGGGCCTTCCACTTTCCCTGGGCCCAATAAAAATGCTTACTGGGCTTTGAAAAATTCTCCGTAAAAAAGGAGCCAGCATAAGCCTCCACCTGTAGCCTCGGCACACCTTTGGTATGGTCCTCAAAAGAAGAGACCCCTAAACAAGTGTGGGTTCACCATGTGTCTCATTATGACAGAGTTGTTAAAAAATTTGAAGGATTAGTGGAAGGTGCCATGTGTCTAGGGTCCGAGATAGTTCTCATTTACCCTTGAAAAGTCCAAGCAAGGGCAGAGTGAGTGGAAGCCTCCAAGTTTCCTCCTGGCGCTTCTTCAAAATAAAATTTATGGTCCAGTCCCCAAAAAGGTACGGTACCTCCACATGTCCTAGGCCTTTCAAAATTTCTTTGAAAAGTTTAAGTATAGAGAGGAGCCAGCAAAATTCTCCACATGTCTCCCTATCGCAATTGTTAAGATGGGACCCTGAGGAAGATCCTCAAATGAGCGCTGGCCCTACACGTGTCCATGGTCCACCAAAATTATGCCAGCCATATGAAAAATGTGTCTAAGTCTAGGCAAGGTAACGAAAAACTCCACGTGTCTCCCCGACACAACTCCAAGGCCAAACCAAAAGGTGAATTTTTAAATGAGTGTCGGCCCTCCATGTGGAAAAGCTTTGAGTCTGAACTGAGCCTTAGAATTTAAAAGTGCCCCACCGAGCTGCATCTAACTAGAAAGGGCTAAATTTCCATAGATGTTGAGATATGAATTTGACTAGAAAAAATACACCCATCACACCGTAAAATGCAAGAAAATCACCATTTACAACTGGAAATGAATCCTTCTTCAAGGACAAAGGTTTTGGAAATGATATAAGTGCCAAAGATGATCCTTGAAGCCATATCCAATCACATTCCTATAGGTATTTGGGACAAAAATGACAGGGACAACAAAAAATGATTGTTGAAAATAGAAGGAAAGGAAAAACCTGAGTTTTACGCCTGTTGGTGCTAAATTTGGTCTCACCCTGTTTTTCATTGAAATTGTACATTTTTTAGGCTCTCCGTACTCATGCATGAAAACTTTTTCCTCCATTCGGTTTCCATGATCAGTCCCTTGGTCGAGGATCACTTAAAAGTCTAAAATTTGTTTTTCGTTCCTTTGTCCATGAAAAAGATCTGTAACTGGGGCAAAAAATAAGATTTTTTCTCTTCCTTCCATTTTCCAAAGTCACGTTTTAACGTCCCTGTCATTTTGGTCCCAAATATATTTTGAAACGTGATTAGATGCAGCTTAGAGGATCCTATTTGGGCCTTTTTTCATTTCAAAATTCTATGTCTTAAAAGAAAGATTCATTTTCGGGCTCAAATGGTGTGTTTGCTGCATTTTATGATTTGACTGGTGTGTTTTTCCCCATCAAATTTACATCTCATCATCTGTGGAAATGTGGCTCTTTCTGGTTGGATGTGGCTCAGCGGGACACTTTACAAAACTCTAAGGCTCGATTCAACTCAAAACTTGTCAACGTGGAGGGCTGACGCTCATATGAAAATTCACCTTTTGGTTTGGCCTTGGAGTTGCACTAGGGAGACATGTGGAGGTTTATGCTGCCTTTCCTAGACTTAGAATTTTTTTTTATGCAACTGGTAAAGTTTTGGCAGACTATGCACACATGGAGAGCTTGCACTCATTTAAGGATCCGCCTCAGGGTCCCACCTTAACAATTGTGACAGGGATACATGTGGAGGCATCTACTCACTCCGTTATATACTTAAACTATTCAAAGAAATTTTGAAAGATCCAAGAAACATGAAGGGGCCGCACCTATTTAGAGACCAACCCCTAAGTTTAGTAGTTTGAAGAAGTGCTAGGAGGAAAGTTGGAGGCTTTCGCTCACTCTTTCTTTTCTTGGACTTTTCAACGGAAAAGGAAAACTATCGTGGACCTTAGACACATGGCACCTTTCGATGATCGTTCAACATTCTTAACATCTCTATCAGACTGAGACATGTGATGAGCCCGCACTTGTTTGGGGTCACTAGTTTTGTCAACCATCTCAAACTGTGCCACTAAGACACGTGGAGGCTTCCCCTGGCTCCTTTTTTACAATGAGACTTTTCAAAGGCCAAAAGGCATTTTTCTTGGGCCCAGGGCACATGGAAGGCTCGTGCTTGTTTGGAAAATTTCTCCTTTACTTCACAATTTCTTTTGCCAAGGAAACATGTGAATGGCTATAATATAAAGTAGAAAAGGGGTAGTGAATGTCACTTATTTTTTCACCATGTTTCCTCCAAGACTCCTGTAGATGTGAATACGCACTATTTTTCGTCATCTTTTGATGAAATTTCTTGTCGTATCTATCTACAAAGTGTAATTTGATGGATTCATAATTTAATTTGTGAGTCCAAGGATTGTTAAGGTAGATATTTTGAAGTTGGAATTTCTCGAGCACTTGAAAAAATGTAAGTTACCAAAAAATATGGATGCGGGGCAGAATTACAGAGGAAAGAGAGGGAAAAATATGAAATGATTAAGGTAGCAGGTGCAAAAGCTAAAAAAGGTGTTGCCTCGAGAGTGAAAAATATTACCTGTCAGATCCAGTTGTGTAGAGCCTTTGAAAAATGATTAAAAAAGGGATTTCTCGCATGACAGAATAAGAATGATTAGAAGGATTTCCCAAAATTTGTGGCTTGGCATCCTAGTCATTAGTCGAGGGCCCAAGAAATGTGATCAATTCACAATTGGTCCACTTGGCAGCTTTCGGATGGGAATTTGTTAAATGCCACTTTCTGAGGAAAATTGGAAAGAAGCAAAGGTCCCTCGAACATTCTTCTCTTCTGGGGGGAAAATTGAGTGAGTAAAATGTATAAATGCAATGAGAATACTCTTGTAAATGGTTGGGGCTTGAATTCTTAAGAGAAAATTTGAGAAAGTCATCTTCCTGAGAGACCAATCTCAGATACCTGGTTAATTCCTTCTGTGTTATATTTTATATCATGTCAAGTTGTTTATAGATGTATATGCATTGACGAGAAATGATTGCTATGGAAGCTTTCCCGTGCTGATGAATCTAAGAAAATTTTAAATTAATTTGTATTCAATCTCTAGAAATTTATGTCTTCTTTGTTTCAGAATGTCTACAAATGGTTTCTTTTGTTCCTATTGAAATCTTTGTGAAATCACACAAGAACTCGTCCCTGTGAAAATTTAGTGGTTTTTGCAATTTCATCTCAAGAAGAGTCTTCATTATGTGATGAGATAAACAAATTTAAAACCAATCCACTGTCATTTTTTGATAAAGATTGTCTATAAGTCTTCAGGTGTACCTTACGCATGATTGATCAGATATTTTGATGTATAATTGAGTATTCTAACTCAAACCTTCGTGCTAGATTCTCAAAGATTGTGTGAAAATGTTATGATCTGGGCCTCCATTGAAGCACACCTTCTGGTTGAAGCAACATCTTAACTATTCTGAAGATTTTTGTTGTTTAGTTGTCCATTATTGTGAAGTTTCTTAGAGATCTGGTATAATCAACTTTATCCTGCTTAATATCCCACCAAAATCATTCAAAAACCATGAATCCATCCTAAACTACCCCTGTTTTCCCTGTATATCAACAAAGGAACAAAATCTATTTACTAAAATATGCAGAACAATCAGGATTTCTAAATGTCTTTAGTAACCTTAGCCTTGTGTTGAAAATATCTCCATCTTTTAGAAATGACAACTGTTAAGAGTTAAATTATGGAGTATAGATCTTCCACCTATGTTATTTTCAACACTGCAATGATATAACTATATGCTCCCTCTGCGAGATAATCAAAACATAGGTTTTGGGCGCTTTTGATTTCACAAACTGTAAATTCTAAAGATTAAACTTGTGTACATAATTGTTGTTTTTTTTGTTGATCATTATGTGAATGAGCTATTTTTTAAACCAATCCCATTCAAACATAAAATTAACACTTCAATGTTTTCATCTTTATTTCAATTTGGTGACATACATGTTAAAATAATATTTCTACATTCCTAATTTATGACATTCACCATAGTAACCAAACTAATAAATATTAAATGGATACAAATCCCATGATAAATAACCCAAAATTTAAAAATATTCAAACCCTTTAACTAGATATACATTGTCTCCCCACTGCACTTTTTTTTGCATCATTCTTGCATCAAACATTATACTTTCACTGATCTTGACTTGATCCCTTGACTTTGATTAGTATGGGATATCATTGAAATTGAAATAATCATGAAAAACACAACTTTATAAGGCAATAAATAACACTTCACTAACGTCGTATTCAACCATCATCATGCATTTCAGAAAACAAATAGATGTTGGCTCTTCAAGAGGAGGAAATATTATTGTTCCAAATCTCCTATTTTGATAGATGTCATCAGGGGTTCACTTAGTAAAAGTATGGTATAGAATGTTCATTCAAAGGGTACTAATGAATACCCTTAATTCTAGTTTTTACCTTTTAATTATTCAGTTGATAATAAGCCCATAATTTTTATATGTACCTTTCTTACCTATTTTTACATTACAATTTTATTTATCTTATTGTTTCTTGGTCAAGAATCTCTTAATTGTGATTTATTTATTTAAAAAGAGATTATAATTTAACTTTATGACCACACTTCTTTTGCAGTTTTAAGGTATTTAGTTTTAAAAACTAGGGTTTAAAATTTTCAGTTTTGTATAAAAATTAAACATCCCTTTCCTTTGGCCCAACTAGGAATTTTTTCATATCCCAAAATAATTTAGATGACATATCTTCTAGGTGTGTTCTCATTTTATCATCTGTATACATATATTTCTAGAATTTTTCTGAACAGTTTACATTCTTCTTCATTTGCAGACATATATGCTAGTGCACTTGAAACTCAAGCATCTATCGAAAATACCTTTCTCATAATGCTTATGTGGATGTCAACCTCAATGCAATTTTTTGGCACGCATTAGTAACATGCTCGCAAATTTGAATTGAAAATAGTTGGGACATGTTATCCTCATTTGGTGAAACAACATTAATGATTTGTACGGTAACCTAGTAACAACAAACATGGATATGAAAGGACCCACAAACTCAAATTTTTAATCCACATTCTCCTTGCCTTCAAAGGCTTCACAAAGCCTCCTTCACCATCGATTATAGGTTGTGTCTCTTTCTCTTTGGTGGCCAGGTTCTCAATTATTTTTTCCAATTTGAATGTTGGTGAGTGAGTTGATGAATTTTCAATCTCCATTACACCTCTCAAGGGCAATTGTTAGTTATAATGGATAACTAGACTTACCTTTTCCATCATGGTAGAATAAATATTACAATAAATATGTACAATAAATGACTTGATGGGGTGCTTTAAATTGTGGAGACCAACTGCAATTGTTATGTTACATGTTATAGAAGTTGGAACACATAGATAGTAGATTCTAAGTTTTGAAAAAAAATGTGTCATAATAAGACATGAAAATAGTCATTTCAAGCCAATGAACTAATTAAAAATAAAAAAATTCAATTTCAATTGATTTTATTAAATGATTTCAAAATTATAATTCTTTACGCTTCTTAACTAGAAGTAAATAATTATTAATAAGTTATGCATACCTTCCCTCTTTTTTTTTTTGCCTCTTCAAAAGTATAAATTATTACATAAAATAATGAATGAAGGGGGGATGAAAATACAACTTCAAACATTAAAGAGAATAAAGTTAATATGAGAAAGTATAAAGAACATCATAAAATTTATAATTTTATTTATTTCTTTCACGCCTCTATTAAATGTACCATTTCCATATAATAAAATTTAGACGAGGAACTCTGAATCAAATACACATGTATGAAAAACTATTATAAAAAGACCAAAATACATCAACAAAGTTGAACATTCCACTTACACAAAAAAAAACCAAATGTTCGGTGTAATTTTCAAAAAATATAACAATAAGCTTACAAAAATATGTGATCCGAAGGTCTACAAAAAAATAACCATAATAATTAAAACAATCTATAAGGGAATACAAATGGTTCCAATTGTGTCAAAGTAGTAGTTTTTATGAGTATACAAATGAAATTTATAATTATTGCAACATAAAAATGTAATTAACATACTCCTTTACGATGACTACAATATATGAAATGAACAAATCACCATTTATGCATGCTCTTCATATCTTTTCCTGTTATCGGGATTCCTCTCTCTTCACCCCTGGTAATGATTCTGAAATGAAATCCACACCATGTCACTCTTTGAACCTCTTAAATCATTAACAATATCCATATTACCCATACATTTTCTCCATAGTATGAAATTGTGATCAGGAGAAACCAAATTGATTGGAGAATACAACCCAACACAAAACACCAAAGAGATAAGAAGAAGAATGAAGTGACAAAACACCCCACTAAGGAAGAATACCAGGTATCAAATTTATTCAACAACTATGATATCTTTCCCTTTTATTGCAAGAGTAAAAACAATTCCTATAAAGAACTTATCCTCTTTGATACTTTCTGTGACCCCTGGATCACACTGTTGCAGATAGATCCAGGCCCAATTTTGTAAATTAGGACACATAGCAGAAAAGAGGATAAATGGCCCCATGGCCTTCCTATGTGCTAAAGAACTAAAAAAATACTTAAATTCATTGAAATACTAATAGAGAAAAGAGACTCATTTCCCCGAGATCTTTCAATTTGTAGTAGAAACCAAATTCCACTATGAAAAAATAGTGAATTAATTCATACCCCCTACACTAGTCTAAATTGACTGAACTGAACCTGAAATTGTGCCAAACATGAGAATGTTGCTAAAAACTTGAAACTAATAAAAATTGGATTTTCTACCCCTAGGAAAAAAATTGTTGTAGGGTCAAGATTGTAGCATATGGTGATGAACAATATGTATGGTTCTAAACATGTGTAATTTTATCTAAATTTGTCTTCTTTTCTGGATTTGTGAGTACCTGTATCCTATTTATACTTGTATCATATCCAAGAATTATTCCTGTGTCTGTTGTAAGTGTAGAATATACCCATATTAATGCCCCCCACTTTTTGAGGCCTTTGAAAAACTGTGCTGAACTCTTGGCTCAAAATAAATAGATGTGTGCTCATATAAAATATGTTTGAGAGGTTGTAGAGAACTATAGGATGTTGGAGAGGTGGCCACATTGAATAACCTACACCTACAAAATGGAAGGTGTTTAAACATGGTGGAAACCATGACACACAAGAAAAAATAATGACAAAATTTGATAGAAACCACATACCTAATAACGAAAGTAGTCAAAATATAGGTAAATACAACAATAGTGCAATTAGATGCCAAAAGTATGCGAAAAATGTCACACATAAGGTATAAATCCTAAAAAATATGGGATAAACATAGTTTCACAAGATAAACAAGGTTTATAGGCCTACAAATAAGGTAAAATATTAACAAACAAGATTATGATGCCAAAAATATGGGACACCTACGATGTCACAAGCTAATAAAGGCACATAGGCCACAAGAAAGCAATAAGACACACCCATAAACAAGTATGCATGAAACAAGAGTGTCAAAACATGATAACATGATAGAGTAACCAATGTAGGTGATAATATGTGATACACGAAATGTCAATGTTGCACAAAGACACGTGTGTTAGTCATATTATCTCGACAAGATAACATATACATAGGAGCTCTAATCAAGCATAATGGGGAAGTAAACAATAACTCTAATAGAGAAATAACACTTGGATGAAGTGTAAAATAGATGCCCCTAGGTGTTTAGGAATTCTGGTTAAAGGGTTGACCAACATCTATCATTATGTACTGCTCTGTGTATGCCCTACATCATATTCAAAATACCTTGTGAATGCATATTTTCAAAGAGTAAAGAAAGTATGTTATTTTTCAAACCAAAGTGACAAACAACATGTATAACGTAAAGAGAAAACAAATCAACCGAAGTGTACGAGTCCTAATTTTATATTTTGGAAAATATATCAACGTTTTTGCATTTAAAAACTATATCAGTAATATTCCTAATGTAGCCATGATATTCATAATAAATATTAATATCAAAACTTTTACTTTGTGTCTTTCTCGCATCAACCTCAAATTGTGGAGGAAGATATATGATATTAGACTCTTGAGTAGTTGTTAAAGAATAATTTGTGGAGCATAAGGTAATAATTTATAATTGATTTGAGAGAGAAAAATAAAAATGAAAAACAAAAAATTGGATTGGTTTGAGGAAGAGTAAAAAATGTTATGACAACTTTTAAGAGTTTTATGAGAAATATGAAGAATTTTATAATAGAGTCAGACATGACACTTTGTTTTTCAAAATCCACGTCTGATTGGATGTGAGGCCTACCTATAGTATGAATTAATAATTCACTTTATTTCTTGAAAATTCAATTAAGAAACCAATATCATAAAAGTCAATGTATTCTTGCATGAATTGATCATGAAAAAGATGAAGTGTTGGCTATCATAGTTTCCAATTTAGGGTAAGAGGTCTCTTCGAAGGCTTATAGAAAACCATTAAAGGTATCTATAGATACTTATTTTTCATCCTTATGAGAAGTATCTAGTAGTTTTCCAACCATTTATTTATAGACAAGGAAACTCTCATCAGAAAAAATGTTACAGTTTCCTTCTAAAAAATTGATTAAACATGTAAAAGGAACAAAAATGTTAAGCCAACTATTTTGAATATGCATATATTTTTCCATAAAATAAAGGATGGACCCATATTCACTTGTACACGATGAAAAGGTTGATTCAACAATATAGGGAGTTCTAATAGAGATGCTTGAACTCATTTTAGAAGTTGAGAGAATATATCAATGATTCTCATTTTCTCCTTTATATAATGTTACTCCAAATTGTCTTGTTACATCTACAAAGCGTCATCTATAAAATTTTGGAACATTTATAAGGTTGTCATCTCTAAAGTAATTTTTTCTACCATCATTTGAGATTAAGAAGGTGTGATTGATCATGAGTTTTGAGACGAAGATTCAAGTACACATATTTCATGTGAGTGGGCGTATAAAATTCAAATATGGATTTAGAAAGAATGTTAAATACTAAACTGATTAATATGAAGTGTATGCTCTAATACCATTGATCCATGTACCACAAAGAGAACTAAAGAGCAATACAATCCAAATTATTTAAACATGTCATATAATGTAATAAATGAATGTGAATGATAAATTATTAAATATATGAGTGTTTTAGAGAAAGAAAAAAGACCAAGAAAATAACACGATAGAGTTGTAACTGCAAGGTTATACCCTGAAAATATTTATATGACGATATAAGTGGTTGATCATATTTAGTTGAGATATTCCCTAACGTTAATAATCAAAGAATGAATAAATATTTTATTGTTCAAGTAGGAAACACTGATGAGATGATTGTGGCATTATAAAAAGTTCAACCACTCATCATGCACCACTGTTAGATTATTTTTTTTTGTTATTTTTGATCACATTGCAATAGATATGTACAAAATAAGGCTAACACTAATGGATTTGTGTACAATGACTGGATAAGAGTTAAGTCATGAAATATGTCCATATATGCTTGAGAATGTCCTAAAGTTGATGGCATAATTAGTTTATAGTTTGGAGGGGGCCCCTTATACCACATCATCTAATTAAGGTATCAACTCCTAGTAAATCATTATTCTTTCTACAACCAATTCCTATAGTGGAACATACCTGATGTAATATAAAATCATACCTAAGTGTAAATAATTAAATAAATTATAAAAACATGTCATGTGATGGCCAAAAACATAATCTTACTTATGTAGCTCCCCTTATTCAGATCTCACAAGTAGATATGTAGCTCCCCTTCTTGCTTGGAGTGACTTTCTCCATCTTTTATCACTTTTAAAGATGTAATGCGGTTTTCAAAAAGGTGGAAACCACAATAATTTTCAACCTTTTTAGACTAAAGTAATAACTATTAAGTAACTAACATGTGCTAAAACATTCTGATTTTCATCTTTTTGAAACACAATGTTATTTTTTAGCAAGTTGCAAAATTTGGACTAATGTAATCAATATTAAATAATTAGCATGTGGAAAACTTGTGTGTTTTTCATTTTTTTGAAACACACAGTGTGATTTTTAGCATGTTGAAAAACACACTGTGTTGTTTCAACACTTTGAAAAACACAATGCGGTTTTCCACGAGGTGAACAAAATGAAATTTTCTCACGTTTTTGGTTTGATGTGATCAATATTAAGTAATTATAATGTGAAGAGCTTGTGTTATTTTAATCTTGTTGAAACTCATTGTGTGATTTTTAGCAAGTTGAAAAACACATTGTTTTTTTCAGCACTTTGAAAAACGTAATGTGATTTTAAACAAGGTGAAAACACGAAGATTTCCCACATTTTTGGACTAATTTAATAAATATAATGTAATTATCATATAGTAAACCTTTGTTTTTATCATCTTGTTGAAGCACATAGTGTGATTTTCATCACGTTGAAAAACACACTGTGTTTTTTAGCACTTTTAAAAACACAATGTGGTTTTCAACAAGGTGCAAAACAAGAAGATTTCCCACATTTTTTGATTGATGTGATAAATATTAATTAATTAACATGTGGAGATATTGTGTGATTTTTATCTTGTTGAAACACAGTGTGTGATTTTTAGCAAGTTGAAAACACACTATCTTTTTCAACACTTTCAAAAACACAATGTGGTTTTGAACAAGGTGCAAAACACGAAGGTTTCCCACCTTTTTGGACTGATTTAATCAATTTTAAGTAATTAGCATGTGCTAAAAAAAATTTCTTTTTGTCTTGTTGAAACACATAGTGTGAATTTAAGAACGTTGAAAAACACATTGTGTTTTTCACGACTTTAAAAATTGCAATGTGGTTTTCAACAAGGTACAAACCTTGATGATTTTATACATTTTTAGACTTATGTTATCAATATTAAATAACTATCATGTAGAGAACTTGTGTGATTTGCACCTTGTTGAAAAACACTATGTTTTTCAGCACTTTGAAAGACGCAATGTGGTTTTCAACAAGGTGCAAATGACGATGCTTTTCCACCCTTTTAGACTAATGTAATCAATATTAAGTAGTTATCATGTGAAGAAATCATGTGGTTTGTACCTTGCTGAAAAATAAAATGTGTTTTTAAGCATGTTGGAAAACAGAATGCATTTTTTAGCACATTGAAAGACACAATGTTGTTTTCAACAAGGTACATGATTTTCCACCTCTTTGGACTAATGTAATACATATGAAGTAATTGTCACCTAGATAACATGTGTGATTTGCACCTTATTATAAAACACAGTGTGTTTTTCAGGATGTTGAAAAACACACTTTGTTTTTCAACACTATGAAAAATGCAACGTCATTTTCGGCAAGGTGAAAACCACAAAGTTGTTCCACCTTTATGTATTGATGTAATACACATAAATTAATTATAAGGTAGAGAAGCATTGATTTTTTCAAAGTGTTAAAAAATAATGTCTAATTTTCAACATGTTGAAAAACACACTTTATTTTTCAGCACTTTAGAAAGCGCAACACCGTTTTCAACAAATTACAAACCATGAAATTTTTCCTCCTTATTGTAACAATGTAATCCAAATTTAGTAATTATTAGGTGGAGAATTTTTTTTTTTTTCAAAGTGCTGAAATTTTTTATTTTTATTTTTACACGTTGAAACGCACACTGTGTTTTTCAGCAATATGAAAAATGTATTGTAGTTTTGAACAAGATGCAAACCATGATGTTTTTTCTCCTTTTTGTAATTATATAGTCCATATAAATTAATTACTGTGAGGATAAGAGTTGTTTTTTTTCAAACTGCTGAAAAATAAAGTATGTTTTTCAGTAAGTTTGAAAACACACTGTGTTTTTGAGCAATATGAAAAATGCATTGCGATTTTTAACAAGGTGCAAACCATAATGTTTTTTCTCCTTGTTGTAATGATGTAATCCAAATCAAGTAATTATTAGGTGGATATTAGTTGATTTTTTTCAAACTGGTGAAAAATAAATTTTGTTTTTCAAAACGTTGAAAAACACACTCTGTTTTTCAGCAATATGAAAAATGCATTGTGGTTTTGAACAAGGTGAAAACCATGATTTTTTTCCTCCTTGTTTTAATTATATAATGAATATGAAGTAATTACCACAAGGATAACTGTTGATTTTTTTTTAAAGTTAAGAAAAATAAAGTATGTTTTTCAAGACGTTGAAAAACACAATGTGATTTTCAACACTTCGAAAAATGTAACTCTGTTTTCCACAATGGGAAAACTACGATGTTTTTCCTGATTTTTGTAATGATGCAATCCACATAAATTAATTATTAGGTGGATAATATTTTTTTTCTTCAAAGTGCTGAAAAATAAAGTGTGTTTTTCAACACATTACAAAATACAATGTGTTTTTCAAAAATATGAAAAACGGATTGTTGTTTTGAATAGGGTACAAACCATGATGCTTTTTCCTCCTTAAAATTATGTAATGCATATCTAGTAATTACCATGATGAGAAGTGTTTTGGTTTTTCAAAGTGCTAAAAAATAAAGTCTTCTTTTTAACACATTATGTTTTGCAGAACTTTGAAATAAAAAATTTCGTATTCCACAATGTGCAATCCATGATGTTTTCCCTCCTCGTTGTAATGATGTAATCCACATAAATTAATTATCAGGTGGAGAAGATTTAAGTTTTTTCAAATTGCTAAAAAATAAAGTGTGTTTTTCAAGACGTTGAAAAACAGACTGTATTTTTCAGTGTTATGAAATACATAATGCAGTTTTGAACAAGGTTCAAACCATGATGATTTTCCTCCTTGTTGTAATGATGTAATTCATATCAAGTAATCACCACCAAGAGAAGTGTTACTTTTTTCATAGTGCTACAAAATAAAGTCTGTTTTTTAGCACATTGAAATACACACTATGTTTTTCAGTACTTTGAAAAACACCATGTCAATTTTTACAAGGTGTAGACCACATGATTATTTACACCTTATTGTAATGATGTAATCCATATTAAGTAGTTACCATGGGGATAAATTTTTTTATTTTCATCTCGCCAAATAATAAAGTGCATTTTTTATTACGTTGAAAAGCACAATGTATTTGTTAGCACTTTGAAAAAGTCTGTGTTGATTTCTAAAAGGTGAAAACGATGATGTTTTTTCCAACTTATTGAAATTATTTAATCTATATTAAGTAGTACTATGAGGATAAATTTTTGTTATTTTCATCTCGTTGAATAATAAAGTGCATTTTTCAACACTTTGAAAAACGCCATGTCAATTTCAAAGTAATTATTAAGACTAATTTCAAAGTATTTATTAAGGGAGAAGGTTCCGTAGAAAGTTTTGAGACTAATTTCGTTTTCACACAACAAAAAATTATTCAATATAGTTGACCCTAAATCACATAAAACAAAGACATATTCTTGGTTCGAACCTTTTCTAACACTTCTTTTTTGTACGCGCTTTTCATAAACATTTGTATAACATTTGATGTTAATATTTTTTGTATTCATCATCAATCCACCTTTTTGTATTGATGTAAATAATATTTAATAATTAGTATGTGCTGAACTTGTGTGCTTTTCATCACATTGAAAAACACAATTGTGATTTTCATCACTTTGAAAAACACAATGTTGTTTTCAACACGGTGTAAACCACGATGGTTTTTCACCTTTTTGGAAAGATGTAATAAATATTTAGTAATTAGAATGTGCTAAAACACTGTGATTTTCATATTTTTGAAAAACACAATGTGTTTATCAGTGCATTGAAAAACACACTATGCTTTTCAGTTTTTTTAAAAACACAATGCGGTTTTAAACAAGGTATAAACCATGATGGTTTTTAACCTTTTTGTATTGATGTAATTAGTATTTATTAATTAACATGTGTTGAAATTGTGTGATTTTCATTTTTTTTAAAAACATAGTGTTCTTTTTAGCACGTTGAATAATACAATGTGTTTCTCAACACATTAAAAAACACACTGTGTTTTTTAGGACATTGAAAAATGCAATGTGTTTTTAAATAAGGTGAAAACCATGATGGTTTTCCATATTTTTGGATTGATGTAATTAATATTGAGTAATTGGAATATGGTTAACCTTTTTTCTTTTCATCTTGTCGAACAACACAGTGTGTTTTTCAACACGTTAAAAAAAACACTGTGTTTTTCGGCACTTTTAAAAACACAATACGGTTTTTAATATAATGGTTTTCCACATTCTTGGAATAATGTAATTAATATTAAGTAATTATAATATGTTAAACCTTTGTGATTCTAATCTTGTTGAAAAAAACACTGTGTTTTTCAGGACTTTTAAAAACACATTACGGTTTCAAATACAGTGTAAAATACAATGATTTTCATCACGATTTTTAGTAGCAATAGAACTCTCTTCCTAAATCACTTTACAAGGTAACATGTGAACTTCTAAGGAGGTTCATTCACACTCTTTTCCACTACATTAAACAATCACTGCTTAAAAAATGATTATTTAACACTTTTGTACATTTAGGGTTTGGGGCTCTGGGTTTGGGATTTACGGTTTAGGGTTTAGGGTTTAGGGTTGAGAGTTGAGGGTTTAGAACTTAGGGTTTAGGGCTCAGGTTTTATGGTTTAGTATTTAGGGTTTACAGTTCAGGGTTTAGGTTTGAGGGTTTATGTTTTAGGGTTTGGGCTTAGGGCTTAGTTATTAGGGATTAGGGATTTCATTTCATGGCTTAGGGTTTAGGGTTTAGGGCTCAAGGTTTAGGTTTTAAGGTTTACGGATCTAATGGTTTTAGGGTGGGTTTAGGTTTTAGGGTTTAGGTTTTAGGGTTTAGGGCTCAAGGTTTAGGGTTTTGGGGTTAGGGTTTAGGGTTTAGGGTTTAGGGTTTAGAGCTTAGGGTTTAGGGTTTAGGTTTTAGGGTTTAGGGTTTAGGGTTTAGGGTTTAGGGTTTAGGGTTTAGGGTTTAGGTTTTAGGGTTTAGGGTTTAGGGTTTAGGGTTTAGGGTTTAGGGTTTAGGGTTTAGGTTTAGGGCTCAAGGTTTAGGGTTTTGGGGTTAGGGTTTAGGGCTCAAGGTTTAGGTTTTAAGGTTTACGGATCAAGGTTTAGGGTTTACCGATCAAGGTTTAGGGTTTAGGGTTTAGGTTTTAGGGTTTAGGGTTTAGGGTTTAGGGTTTAGGGTTAGGGTTTAGGGTTTAGGGTTTAGGGCTTAGGGTTTATGGTTTAGGGTTTAGGTATTCAGGTTTAAGGTTTAACGGTTAGGGTTTAGGGATTTGGGATTTGGGTTTAGGGTTTAAGGCTCAAGGTTTAGGGTTTTGGGGTTAGGGTTTAGGACTCGAGGTTTAAGGCTTAGGGTTTAGGATCACCCATTCACTCACTATAATGTTCTATTTCTTACCCATTATTTCAAGTATTGACAGAGAGTATTATACTCAAAAGCGTTCATCTACTTCATAGGAAGAACATCCAAAGGAAGTCATCACAATTTTATGGCTTTGATCTGTTGATATTTTTGAAGGAAGGAAATGTCAGATATCCAAGAATGATTCAGTATACAGAAATATTATGCAATACATCTATCTTCTTTGTCCCATCGCATGTGAACTCTTTCACTGACTATAATGTTCTATGTTTTACCCATTATGATTAGTATTTATAGCTAGTATTCAACTAAAAGGAGATCGTCAACTTAATAGGAAGAAAATTCGAAGATAGTCATCACAATTTGATGTCTTTCATCTATTGATATTTTGAAAGAGAGAAATGATAGATATCCAAGAACAATTTGGTACAAATAAATTTTTTGGACACTCTTTTGAATAATTATTTTAGTTGTAAGTTGTCAAGAATGAAGGTATCATTCAAAAAATAAAGATCAATATGTTCAGTGCTTTTGTAAGTGGGAAATTAGAGAGGATTTCTTATGTTTAGTTTTATTTTCCAAGATGCATTACTCCAATCTTTGAATATGTTTCTCCAAATGCAACAACATTCTGATTCAAACACTAAATGATTCTTGAATGTCTAATCCTACCACAAACCCCTTGATCCTTGGATGCAGAGAGACACCATTAATTGGCTTCATTTTATAATGATAGAGATATTTGTAAATTCATAATATGACCTATAAATTTTAATGAAATTCAAGTTGTTTGGAAATCACATCACACCCTTCATTAGGGTTGATGACTAACCTTATCTTTCTGAAGGTGATTTTAAAAGCATAAGGTAGATGGCATATCCATTTAGTTACCTATCCCACCTCTCATAAAAAAGCTAGTTGTATAAGCAGACTCAATGATGGTTATAGGTAGGAGACTAGGAAATATTGATGAAATATGGTTTGGAGTTTAGGGTTTATGGTTTAGGGCTCATGGTTCAGGGTTTAAGATTTAGGGTTTAATGTTTAGGGTTTAGGGTTCAGGGTTCAAGGTTCAATGTTAATGGTTTAGGATTTAGGGTTTAGAGTATAAAACATCCTATGATTCCTTCCTTTGCATTTATTATAATAGGATATTCCCCCATTCTATACATGTTACCACATACTTTGTGAGACTGACCCTAAGAATGTGCATGTGAATTTCTATTTTGTAAGTTACTCGTCTCCTCAGCGATCATAATGAGACTATCGAGAGATCAAAAGGGGACATCAGAAAATACCCTATGACACACCAAAAAGTAGATCTTCAGCTACTGTGTAGTGACCAATTCCAAGAAACAATCTCCAATGCCGAGGCTCCCTTGACTTATCCTAAGCGCCCATGTCTAGCCTCATTCCTAGATTTTAGAACTTTAAGTGAGTAGTAATGACACTATTCCCAGAGTGTTCATTACTTACCCTACCCATATAAGTTTGAGATTACAGATAAGTCAGCTAAATATTTTCATCTCATCTTTGTTTTTAGGGTTTCATATTTAAAATATTAGTTTTCTTGTGTCATATTTGTATTTCGATATGTTGTCATTTTTTTGAATAAGTGACATTGCAATATTTATATGTAATACACATTTTATTAAATAAGGTACAAAAATGCCTAAAAGACAAGATATATCCATAAGCACAATGAGAAACAAAATAAAAATAACTTCCGTGAAGTGCAAAGAAAAATGAAACTAGAAAGGAAAAATGGCTTTTCTAGAACTTATTTCTTGTTATTAATGAATTTTGACTAATTCGAGGAGTCCTTAACAAGAACAGTAAATTCAAAATATTTTATTGGAAGATATGAGTTCTCATTTATGTGAGATGCAGGAGGAACATTCTCCTTATCTTCCTCACTAAGAATTGGTGCTTTAGATGGTGACACAATATCCCTATTTTGAGAACTTCAAGGAAACAATCCTCCATGTCATAAATTGAATCAAAAGCTCCCTCTAGCTTCTCATTTATCATAGTATGGCATTGGAGGGAATATTTCTACCAAGTGGATGTCACTTTCTTTCACTAGTTAAGCTTGCAATTAGCAACAATATGACCCAATTCAAAGAACCTTCATTATTTGAAGCAAATCACTTCATAATCAAGGGTTTGAGTCCATGTTTTGTCTTGAACTTTAAGGTCAATATTAGCAGGAATTTCCTTTTAAGTGTCTAGTTCAACAAGAATCCAAGCATTTTTTGTTTGGATGTAGCTAATGGTTTTTGGAACAACCTATAAGATGTTTCCCAAAGTGTTTCCTATAGAAATGAGACATTTTTTCACCCAAAATTGAAGGGGGAAATGAGGAATTTGAATGCAAACTGGTTTGGTAGAAAAATATTCACTAAATGGATTGAATGAATGGAACCAAGGTTTCAAAATCAATCAGTGAGATGGGTGGATCCATATGCTTTTAGTTATAGTATTCTTATCATTTTGCATATAAAAATGTGAAGTTAAGTGTATTTAGGATGAAGTCATTAGATTTTATTGAATTTGGGAAAGTGATTTTTTTTGATATGGTTGACTTCATCTAGGAACAATGCACATGCAATCTTTCCATTAGAGCAGGTGTTTAAATGTCTAAAGATGTTCCTTTTATTTTGATAATGTGGTTTTTACTAGTGAATAATGAATAACAAGTGTGATGTATTATTTGAGAGGAGGAAATTATTGATAGAAAATAAAGATTAGATATATCTTATTCATCCTTATTTAATAAGAATCACGTACAATATTTATAGGGCCGTTAAAAACAATACTCCCTGGAATGGATGGAGTTGATACAAATAATAAGAGCGAATAATGGAATAAATAATAACAAATAGAATAATAATAAAATACTACATAGAGTATGCTAACTTCCCCCCCTACAAAATTATTCTTGCAAATGTGACCCCTGAAAAGTTCAAAGTTAACTTTTGCAAGAGATTTTGTGAGAATATCGACAACTTGAGTTTCTGTACGATAGTACTAGAGCTGAATGTGATTGTTCAAGACATTCTCTCAAATGAAATTGCAATCAATATCAATATGCTTTATTTGTTCATGAAAAATGGGATTGTGCACGAGCTTCAACACACTCTGATTTTTATAATAGAGAATATGTGATTATTTTTTAGGAATTCCCATACCATCCAAAATGTGACGTAACCATATCACTTGGCACACAACTCCTTATGCGGGGTGATATTCTTCCTTTATGGATGAGATAGAAACAACATCTTGCTTCTTGCTTATCCACGAGATAGGTCCAGATTTGATATGAAATATGTATTCTGTGTTTGAATTCATGTCATCAACAGATCTGACATGGTCCAAGTCAACGTATCCCTGTAAGAAGAATTTATCATTCTTCTTATATTCTAGATCAAAATCAACTATACCTTCAACATACCTCAAAACATGCTTTGATGCAGTCCAATGACATTTCTTCGACTCCTGCATGAACCTGGAAACATAGCTAACAACATAGGATAAGTTTGGTATGGTATATCTCAAGTAGACGAGTCATCCAAAAAATTGCCTATAGAGAGTAGCATCTACCTGAGGTGAATCCTAGAATCATGAAAGTTTCAAACCTTTTTCCATGGGAGTGGATATAGGTTTGCAGTTCAACATTTTGTACTTTTCCAAGAGTGTATTGGTGTACTTTATCTTAGAGACAAAAATGTGATGCTCCTTTCTCCATATCTCCAAGCCAAGACAGTAATGTAGTAACACCAAATTTTTCTTGTCGAAGGTTCTTTTTAGATCTTTCTACACAATATCAACCTGATCTTCTGAACTACCAGTTATCACAAGATCATCAACATACACAATAAGAATGAAGAATTATTTTCCTACCTTCTTTATATATAAATTTGAATCCAAGGGGCTATGAGTAAACCCATGCTCCAGAAGGTGATCATCAATCTTGATATACAATACCCTTGGAGCTTGTTTCAGTCCATACAGTGATTTGATTAGATGACATAACTTCTTAGGATTCTCTTCATCAACAAATCCTTTAGTTTGGGTCATGTATAATTCTTCTTTTATATCACTGTTTAAGAAAGCACTCTTGATGTCCATCTACAAAAGTCTCCATCCTTTCTGTGTTGTTTGTGCGCAAACAACTCTTATCATTTTGATCTTCGCAATGGCTGCAAAGGTTTCTTCATAGTCAATTCCTTCTTTCTAAGAATACCCTTTTGCTAAGATTCATGCATCATGTTTGTTGATGGATCGATCTAGATTATATTTTTTCTTGAAAACCCATTTGCAGCCTATGGGTTTCTTTATTGTAGGCAGATCAACAATTTCCCATGTCTGATTTTTCTAGAGTGAGTCAATTTCTATGTCCATGGCTTCCTTCTACTAAGGTTGAATTAGTGCTTCACAAAAATTATTAGGCTCAAAGATATTAATCATTGAAATCATGAGTGCAAGGTTTACCTAATTTTATGTTTGACTCCTTGTTTTGACTCGAGATGATATATTTAGGAGTTATTGTAAATGTGAGTCCCTGATGGTGCTTTATACCATCTTAGGAAAATAACATGGCTGCTTCTGCGAAGAACTATGTTTTTTCCATGTGGATTGATGTGGAGTCACATTCTCTAGTTCTCCAAGGTCTACAAATATCTCTCCTTGTAATATTTATTTTCTTTGAGTAGTCTCATTTGGCTGATCATCTGATTCGGAGACTATTCGGAGAGAGGTGGTTGGTAATGGTTCTTTTGTTATCACTACTAAGTTAAAATATGAATCCTCATAAACCACGTCTCAAATCTCATATATTTTCTTTGTCTCAGGATCCATGAGACGGTGTTCCTTTGAGCTAGTGTTATAGCCAAGGAGGATTCACGAGAGTGTCTTTGGCTTGATTTTATTTCTCTTCTGAAGTGGGACATGCATGTATGATGTGCAACCAAATACTTGTAAATGATAAATTGATGGGTTTATACCACTCCACACCTCTTATGGAATTTAATACTATAGAATATTTATCGGTGCCATGTTGAGACAGTATACAGATATCTTTAATGCTAGAGCCCAATAGTGTTCCTCTATCTTTGTTGTTAGCATGCAACAACCCATCTCCATTAGTGTGTGATTGCAATGCTCAAAAATTCCATTTTGTTGGGGTGTGTAGGGAGAAGTCAGGTTCTTCTTAACACCTTGTTGGTTCAGGAATACCAAGAACTTCTTTGATGTGAAATCCCCCCTCGATCTGAGTGAAGTAGAAGAAGTGGTTTTTGGGTCTCTTTCTCAACACGATGATAAAAATTATTGAAATGTTGAAGCTCCTTACTTTTCTTCTTCTGGAAAAACACCCACATCTTGCGAGAGTGGTCACCCATGAATAGTTAGAAGTACTTGTATCCTGAAAACGAAGCAGGTAGGGGGCCGTTCAGATTGATTTGAACTACCTCAAGACACTTCTTGGAATGGGAGGTACTTTCCTGAAATGGATCCCTATGTTGTTTTCCTACAAGACAGCCAGGGAAAATAGGTAAGGAACTGGACAATTTGGGTAGTCCATGGACCATTACTTTTGAAATCATCTAATGTAATGAACTAGCTGACAAGTGTCCATATATAAAATTCTAGAGTGCAGTAGATTCAACTATTGATGTAGATAAAGCTATTACAGAAGATGAAATAGTATCTAAAGTAAATAACTTATCTTTTAGAAATGCTCTAGTAATAATCATACCTTGTCTTGAGATTAAGCATAATTTAATTCCATTTTGAACAAGAAATTATACATTTAGATGATGGTTCAGGAGCTGACTGATTGACAAGAGGTTTCTAGTCAATCCAAGAATATATAGTACCTTTGTAAGTGTACATTTTCATGGTCCCAGAGGAATGGTCACTTGGCCTTTTTCTTTTGCAACATACCATTTTTCATCTTCTATCCGAACCCGATCTGCAACCTGTTATTAATTTAGTGAATCAAGCAGTTTCTTATCACTTGACATATTATTACTAACACCGAAGTCTATCAACCATACTTTCTTCATGGGCTAGGAAGTCTTAGAGACTAGTACAATGTTCTTACCACAATTGGCTCCTTCTGATGTCTCCTCATCATATTCATCATCTTGTTGAGTGGTGAGGTTTCCCTTCTTCTTTCTTTAGCTGGTATGGCATTTGGATTTTTTAAAATCATCACTCTTGGATGTGCTTGTTTGGCTTAAAGACCCTTGTTTCAAACCATTATACCAACAACACGATTAGTGTCATAAGTGTCGGTTCTGCAAATGTGACACCACCTCTTTGACTTTTCATCTTTCTGTTGTTGATTTGGTTGTGCTTGGGTTGGCTTCTTTTAGGGACCCTTCTAATTCTTCTGGGCATGATATGGTTGTGAGAAAAATGCTTTATCCTGAGTCTCCTCATGTGATGAATTGATAGCCTCTTTCTGCTGCAATAATTTCATGAGTTCTTCGAATGCCATTGTTTGTTTAGATACATTCAGTGTCGTAACGAACACTTAGTATTGAGAATTTTTTCATCCACTGTTTCACCGAGCGCTAATAACTCCGATCATAGATTAGTAATGCAAGGTAAGAACTCCTTAACTTTCTCACCTGACCCCATAGAGAGGGTGTATAGATTTGACTAAAGACAAAGGATCTTAGTCTGATTTTTGGATTCATAAATTGTTGCCAACTTTTCCCAAGCCTCTTTTGGTTTGTTCGCATTCCAAACACGTGGTTACACATCGTCACTAATCTTGAGCATTATTAGCATCAATGCTTTGGCACTATCCATCTCATAATTCATTAATTCATCAGGAAATGTGGGAATGGTCACAGACCCTATGAAAATGCCCCAAAATCCCTACGACTGAAGGATGGTCCTCATTTTTATTTTTAAGGCTAAAAAATTTTTCCCTTTAAGTAAATGAGCATCTGAGAGAAGACGTTTTGGTGCAGACATTGTAATAATTTTTTTATTTATTTTATTTGATTGTTAATTTAAAGAGATATTACAACTTTACTCACTGATGAGAAGTACTAACTCGTAGATGCTAATGATACTCGTGTGTTGAGAGATGGCGACACTTTTTGGGGCATTCATCTTTGTCTTTGTAATCAACATCATACCTGGCTTCTAGTTCTTCTCGAACTCACATTTCTTAACAGCTGACGTCAAAAAGGAAATAATCTCAAAGTCCTTTGCGAACCGGTTCATCGAAGACAAGGTTTCCGGTATTGCGTAGCTTGTTGATCAATGCAAAGTAGAACCCGGAGCTTTCAGGAACTTTTGGACGTTGTTCTACGGCTTGTGAGTTAATGTTGCATCTTTCAGAA
This sequence comes from Taxus chinensis, assembly GCA_019776745.2. Lineage (NCBI taxonomy): Eukaryota > Viridiplantae > Streptophyta > Pinopsida > Cupressales > Taxaceae > Taxus > Taxus chinensis. The sequence goes on from CM034153.1 coordinate 582,537,108, forward strand.
GTCTTGATCATGTCATTCACACTTGTCATTCAGCGTGGCTTTGAGAGATTATACGTTTCCTTGGTAGAGGATTCATCTCCACGAAACTAATGGCACATTTTTTTTAAAAATTATGCAAATGACTTTTAGGCTTCACGCAGCTAATTCTTCTCTCCACGTGTAGGTATGCTCTGAGAAGGAGATTGATTTGCAGGTATGCTGGTCACTTTAATTTTTCCCACGCTTATCAAAGAGTGCTTCTCCCAAAGTAGAAGTCTCCACGTGTAGGCTTTTTCACATAGCTTTCTTCATTAATTTCCACGCAGTGAATTCAACCTCCCACGTCTAGGTGAGAAAACAATGCAGGTCTCTTTGAGAATGATCCTCACGTCCAAGGTATTCACATACAACCAAGAATTTTGCAGGATTCTTGTCCCTTATCCACGCAGATTGAATATTGTTTTATTTCTTCACGTGGGAAATTGATCAGGAAGCAAATGATGCTTTAAATTTTCACGCAGGCTCAACAAAACATCTCCAAGTAGGTATGAATGGTCTTCACGCAATAATGAATGGACTTCACACAGCAATGAATGGTCTTCACATAAGAAAGAATGGTCTTCACAGAGAAAATAATGGACTTCACGCAACAATTTCTTCAGCCAATCCCTCATCTAGATTTGAAAGATGGTCAAAGAAATGCATGCAGGCCATTGTCCAAGTTCCATGTACTAAATTTTGCAGATTGTTCTCTTTTCCCAAACATCCATCTCTCTTCAACGCAAGAATAGAGTATCACGTCCAAGAAGACTTCAAACAGATCCCTCCAACCATAATTTAATTACTCCCACATTTTTTATCCTTAGATCGCGGCTCTTTTACCCACACAGGCCATAGACATACGTGCTCTGATACCAGATTGAAAGGAGGAAATGATGGATATAAAATAGAGCTTAGATATCTCTTATTCATCCTTATTTAATCATAAGCACACATAGTATTTATAGGGCCTTGTACAAACAATACTCCCCGGAATGGATGGAGTTGATACAAACAATAACAATGAATAATGGAATAAATAATAACAACTACCCTAATAATAAAATATTACATAAACTATCCTAACATTATTTGTTCAGCAAGGAATTGTAGGAATTAGTTAATTCTTGAAAAATGAGTTCTAGGGTAAGCTTATTGCCAAATATTATTTTGAAATGCTAATAGGTATAGATTTAGGCATTTACACTTCCCCATTTTCTTGGTAATGGATACAACCTATTGTATCCAACAATAAAACCACTCCTAACATACTCAAATACACTCCCATTTCTCTCTTCATTTGAAGAATACCTCCTAAACATATGCTCAACATGATCATATTCTCCCATGTCCACCTTTTCTAAAAGCATTGAATAACACATTATCTGTAATTCAAACAATTCTGCAATCCAATTCAAATGAAATCAAAGATGAAAGGACTAACTTGAACCTATTGGATATTGGCTATACTAATAAGAATGATGCGCTTGGTAAACATAAATCTCGTCTTTCACAAGTTTTTCCTTTTTTTTTTGTCTCTCCAATGATGTTTCGACATGTTAGATCAAAAAAGTTACAACCTTGTACAATAATCAACTCATATATACAATGAACAATGTTTCAATAGTAAAAAGCTCATATATACACTAAATAATGTTCTAAATCAAGGATTCTCTTACATGTTAAGGTCTTACCCTAGCCAATATTTATCCTCTAATTAAAATTATAATAATAAAATTTTGACTTTAAATAATACCTATGCACGTCCCTGAAACAAATTAAATATAGAAAAATATACATGCTCATTCCTTCCCCCAAAAAATGGGCCATTTTTATATTGTAGTTTGGATACCCTTTATAAGGGTAGAAGTTAGGAAACTTGATTCTTAAAGCATGATTGTTTAGGCCGGATATTTTGTAGAAAACTTACTCTTTAATGTTTAGTGGTATTTTTAACGCCAAATATTTTATAGGAAACCTACTTCTTAAACCTTAGTGGTGACTAAATTGAGATCTTGTGAGTTTTTTTATGAAAAGAAATTATAATTCAAGGATATGCTAAATAAGACTTCTTAACCATAGATGCGTATATGGCATTGAGCACACCTAATAATTTCACTCTATTATTTTATCCCTAATGTTGGTGTATTTGTCTACATATTTATGGTATAGAGTGAACTTCACACATATGTCATTTCTGGTTATTATAGAGGAGAATTGTCCACTTAAATTGACATGTTCATAACAATCTACAAATCAAAAAATATGTCAATAGATGAAGCCACAATATTTTCTTTGAATAAATCCACCATTCCTTCCATGTTGAAGGGGAATAAAGTGTATTTCTAATATATAAATACCATATATAAGCATGAAAGAAACATAATAAAAATATTCAATGGATGAAAGTCATTTGAGTGAAACCTTACCCATTTTCCCCAAGAATGGTATTATTCGATAATTCCCACCCCACATATATAAAATATGAAGCTGTCTATTGAAAGAGAGAAATAAATTGAGTCACACTATGTTAGTACTCTTGTTAATCTCGTCAAAATTGACCACCAATGCCATTACAAATACATAGTCCACGTTGGGCTCTATTTTTATCAAAAACGTGTCCCTGCCTAGCAATTCATTGTTTGTCGATCGCTTGTGACTCAGTTGCAACCACATTAAAAATAATTCAACCTAAACATCATATATTTTTACACATTAAGTTGTTGACGAACAATAATAATAATACCTGTGCTATGGTTCAAGCTCCATAGTAAAAAATAAAGGCACGCTCTACATAGTCCTTTTTCACTTTGAAATCCCATTGTTCTTCATTACTATTGGCATGTACACATTTACGGTGGTTTTCAGCTGCAATGGAAAAGATGTCCTCGCTCTGAAAAATACTTTTGTAGGATCCATCTTCTCTCCACGGTACGCTTCCCATTTGTAGTTAATACTCAACACCTTCAACACCCCACTCAATCAAATATATCAAAACATAAGACAAACAATTGTTAGTGGGTAAAACTGTGTTCAAATTTTTTTGTATCAACAAATGTAATCTAGGTAAAATTTATAAGAAATTTTTATGTTGGTATGACTTTATATTAAAAATAGAATTACTAATATCCTTCCTTCAAATACCACTCGCATCACATTCACATCGTAGTTTGTTCTCGACATTTGTTGCAGAAATGGATCAAGCATAGAATATTTTTAGGAATGGACTGCTAAGTTCCTTTTATCCTGTACAAACAAGAGGAGCAGAGTGATCCTTAAACCGAGCATGAGAAAAAGGTGTCAGGCTGATCTGCAATGGTGGAAGGAGGGATCAATAGTTAAATATATGGACAAGAAGAGATTCAACACAAATGAGGTGTTAGTGTATGATATTTATTTTCTTTGTATTTTTTTATTTACCTGGAGCTTTTCTATACTTATGGAATATGCTTTCTTAGTTCTAGTATTTGTGTTGATTTATCTCACTAGTTAGGTTGAGTTAGGTTGTCAGTTATGTTCAGTCACTTCACTAGTTGTGTGGAGTCAACTCTACTTTTAGTATAAGTTAGTGAGAGTTAATCCCCACTAATCTAGGAGGAGGTTGCACATTCACCACCTATATATAATTGACTTGCATCAATCCATCTCATGGAGAATATGGAGCATATGGAGCATTGAGTTGATTTGGAGCAATTTGTGCCTAGTGATTTTTTGTCATACTACATCTGATTGTTATTTAAATTTCTATAATTGCTCGTGCATTCGTTTTTCATCAAAGATTGTTCCTTTGCACTTATTACTACTCATGAGTCTCATGTTGACCATTCTCCACAACATCTTGATATTGAGAACACTCTCGCTATTATTTCCTCCACAAAGCTCATTTTCACCCGTGTTCATGCTTCCATTCACTCTCCACAGCAGTGTTCAATTGTAGAACCTTCCTCTGAGATAGATGTGACCATTGCCTCTCATGCTCCATCACATCTTGATTTCTCATATAATGACATTCCAAATACAAATATTGTTACCCTTGAGTACAATGTTGCTTCATCTTGGACTTTTAGTAGCTATTTGCATCAGTATTCTCCTCCTACTTCATGTTTTCATGTTTATACATTCTTGTCAGACATTGCTTTCATTGAGTTACCCCATTAGGACGAGTATCTTCCTAACATGAGTTGTCTATTTGTAGATTTCACTTGTGTTGCATTACAGTAATATGCTTCATTTGAGCCATCACACATTCTGCAGAACCCATTCATCTCTCTCCTTTGGAGTTCGCAGCTTGGGACATTTGTCACTTCCACTTTTTTAGAGATGTTTCACAATCCACATATTCTTGTGGATCCCTTTGTCAGGGTTATTAGGACCGCACTATCTTCTATCTTAGACATATATACTTCATTCTCATTACCATTTTATTTTGTACCCATGTTTCCCACACCTATTCCACCCTTCAGTTACAGACTAGATGCATTGATCAGAGTACTATAAGCTTCTTCTTCCTTTGTGGAGTGGGCTAGCTTTCAGTGCTCCTTTTATGTCCTTCACAAGGGCAGGAATGTTGTTTGATGTAGACAAATTATCTTCAACCTTTACACAAAGGACCACATCATCGATACTCTTCTTCTTGTCCTCACTTCTTTCTCTCTCTACTCTGGGGGATGATCATTGTACGTGGGTACCTACTCACGATGAGTTTTTGGAAAATCTTGGGGGGGGGGGGTGTTTTTTCCCACTATTTTTTCTCCCTTTCTCCACTTTTTCAAAGATTTACATTGTACGTGGGTACCTCATTAGGACATATTTTCGGGACCCACCTTCCTTTGTCACTACCCACCTAATCTGTGCCTATGGGGGGGTGTTAGTGTAGGATATTTATTTTCCTTTTATTTTTTATTTACATGGAGCTTTCCTACACTAATGAGATATGCTTTCTTAGTTGTAGTAGTTGTGTTGAGTTATCTCACTAGTTAGATTGAGTTAGCTTTCTAGTTGTGTTCAATCAACTCACTAGTTGTGTGGAGTCACCTCTGGTCCTAGTATCAGTTAGTGAGAGTTACTCCCCACTAATAAATGATGAGGTTTCACATTCACCACATATATCTACTTGACTTGCATCAGTCTATTTCATGAAGAATATGGAGCATATGGAGCATTGATTTGATTTGGAGCCATTCGTGCCTAGTGATTTTTGATCATATTTCATCTTATTGTTAGTTATTTCAATTTATACGATTTCTCGTGCATTCGTTTTTCATTAGAGATCTAGAAACTATAATACTAGGAAGCGTTACACAAACCAGGAAATTTTGTTACGAATCGTCAACCATACATTAAAGAAATAAATTTTAACCATATATTAAAGATAAGAAGAGCTTCGGAATGAACTAGGAATCACAAAAGAATAATTTGACGTCCATACAGTAGAACACTCACTATGGTCACATTGAGATACACATGCATGCCTTCGACTTCAGCAGTGATCATGAAGCAACCAAAATGCATGTTATTTCCATAAAGTCTTGTGGGACCTTATCCTTAGTCTAGGAGGAGGATGTTTTTTCCTAGTGCATCGAGGGTTTTATCAACTTCATTATCTAGGATGTGGAGCTTACGGTCTCTTGCAGCAATGCTCTGAAGGTCCCCAACATGGTTATATTCATGTCCACCCCTTGCACTGTGGATGAATGCTATAATTGCTTGGCCTATTTTTGATGCCTCCTCTGCATGGATCCCCCAAGTCCCTTTCCTCCACAACAGTATCGGATTCCTCTGGGTCATTCTCATTTGTTTCCTACGAGCTTCAATGATTTTTCACATGGGATTCCTCCATGTGGGATGCATAATTTGAAATGACTAGGTGAGCCATGTTTATTGTAATTTGAAATGCTTGGGAAGGAAATATCATAATTTAAATTCAATCCCAAATGTCATGTCTCCCATGTCAAACAATATTGGTGCGAAATATCATGGTTTATGGTGAGATTCGTCCTTTCCGGTGGGGGCGATGTGTTATGCCAACACATGATGCATGATCTTTTTACCAACTTGCATAGGTGAAAAATGAGTGAAGGGTATCCGCTGGCGTTTAGCAGCAGCGACGATGAAACCGATAAAGACGACACCCGGTGTGGAATCCAAATCCAAACTCAATTATTTCATAATAAAAAATCCCATTTTATTTATTATTATTACTTCTATTATTACTATTACTATTTTTCATCTGGTGCAGATGGTGGATGCTATGGTGGTTTTTGCGTATTCTTCTACTAGAATAATTTTTGGCTTTGTTGTTACTCGTGATGGTGGGATTCAATTTGGCAATGTTGCTGGTACTATAGATGCATCTCTGATGACATTTACTGCACTAAGCTCGACATATGTCTATTTCCAAGCATGAAGTTTTGCAACTCCACAAGTCCATACTATTCTCCTATATGCATCCTCAACATCCCCCTAAAAATATCCCATTTTTATTACTATATCGATCAAACATGCTCACCTAAAACTGCCAACAATTCTTAGGTTGCTTGTCCCGCAGTTCTATGTCTACCTAAAAATTCGATAAATTCTTAGGTATCTTGTCTGTGTCAGTAATACTTATGAAGGAAACTCATTTGTGAAAATCTCAAAACCAATAATTCAAATAATGTTTCTTCTGATCAGGGAAAACATTTAAAGAAAACTCGGTGTTTCTTCTCAGGTAGAAATTTCTCTCTCATCCTTGGAGTTTTGGGAACACGAAGTTTTTTGGGAATCGCAAGGGCCATGGTAGTTTTGATCCCAATAAATCCTGTAACTAAGGATCGTTCCAGTTTAGTCTTTTCCCGTTTATGTATCAATTTGCTTGTGGGAATAAAGATACCTAAAAAATAGTTTTAGCATCTGTATTTGTGATTTGGGATAAAAGGATCGATTTTGAGAGCTTTCCTATTATTTGCGGTGTTGTGGGTGGATTTCAGATTGATGGTGATTCTGAGTCAGTTAACATTATGAATAATGAAACAACATAAGAAATTGGTGTATTTGAGTCAGAAGAGATAGTTACAAACATGGTTATAACCTGAACGAAGATTGTGCAGGGGTCCTCTGCGGAACAATCAGCTACAGACTGCTCGGATAGGTTGGTGGAATGGGCGGTGTTCGGTGAGCAGCAAGCTTCAAATTTAAAATTTTGTATTAACTCCTCCCTGAAACCGTTGTTATAATTTTCTCACTTGGTTGTTGTGTGGGTCAACATGAAATTTAACGACTACGGCCCCTCTCGAAGAAACAAACACCTTTTAAAAATGCCAATGTTGAGGTGCATCTTGGCATGAATGTGGGAGGGACGGACTTAGTTTCCCCATCCATTCCTTTGGATGATGAAGAGGGTTGGACTTTATTCCAACCCAAGAAATTTTTTACTCGGTTTGAGCATGCTTTGCAGAGTTGTAACACCCACATTTTCGACGTTCCAAATCACATTCAATTTTAAATAAATACTTAGGAAATTACGAAAAATTATTATTTTAAAAAGGGTTTCAAGGGTATTAAACCCTAGAGTACATTTAATTAGCTCCTACTAATAATTTTATTCATTACATTAGGTTGATCCAACCTAGATTAATAATTATATATTATTAATCTATTTCTAAAGTTGTTTCCGGTTATAATCTTCTAGCAATGCATCCAAAAATTCCTTTCTGAGTTTAAGTTTAATTCCTTAAGGAAATTAATATCCATACCCCACACTTCTACATTTACCCTTAGTTAAATTAATCCCTTTAACTCGTTATCTTTAATGCCCATCCACCATACAATTATTTAGTTACTATAGTTTTACTTCTATTTAATTATTTACTAAACCATAATAAGAGGGTTACATTTTAACATAGAACACAAAGGCCCTAAGTGGTCCCATTAACAAATTACTCTTACATTTAACTAAAACATATATTCCCATGAAATAGCCTCACATAAAATTTGTAGGATGTATTCCTTACACTTATATTGATTCATGTAAGACCCTTAAATATTACGTTTTCTTTCTAACCCTAATCATCTTTATGAAATTATTTTATCGTTTTCTTTCCCTATTTTCCTCCTTTGTCATCTTTTCTTTTCTTTGTTTTGTAGGTTGGAGGAGAGGAATCTGTGAAAGTATGAGAGAAACCATGGTGTAATTTCCTCTAGTTTTTAATATTGCATTGGAATGAAAGATCTTTCCCCATTTAGCTCACTTATTTGTTTGCATGGATCTTGGAGAGTGTAGTTATTTTCATTCATTTTATTAGAAGGATTCATCCATAAATCTAGTCGAAGTTGATCAATGGTTCTCATTTTCTTAAATTAGATTTAAGAAAAACCCATTTCAATGATCTAAGTGTATACAAATTTATATACATATATACACAAGTGCATAAACACACACACACACACACACACACACACACACACACACACACACACACACATGCTCGGAGATCATTAGATCTACATTCTGTTCAATTTTTATTTCTTTAAAACTCCTTGTTTGGAAACAAATTACGTTTTTTAACAAAATGATTGTACGCACAGGTGAATGGTGGTGTTCTCTTGACCAACCGTGGTACGCTCTAGCTACCAACACTGGTTGCACTACTGGCACCAATTTTGGAAAATTTGGAATTTTTTTAAAATAGTGTATACAAGCAAATATATCCTCAGATATATTCACCTATATACATTTTGAATCATTTTATAGTTTACCATAATTCCTGAGTGCTTTGGTTTTGCACAAAAAGTAAAAGTTTCTAAGTTTAAAGTTGAAAGTTTGTTTTACATAGAATTTTCTAGTGACCAGTTTCGGTCATAGGATTTCCGACGTCGGTACAGTAGACAATGTTGGTTACTGAGGATTTAGTATATTTGAAATAATACAAGTACAAGATAGATATTTTCTAATCTATTCATTTAGATGAATCTTTAAATAGATAAGTAGAGTTCCACAACTATTGTATATGGTTTTATAAGAATAAAACTATATAACTTAAGCTGGAAATGAATATTCTAAAACTATAACACCATTTAATAATCGATCTCGGTCTATCGACGTTGTTTAAGCTTACTGGTAGCGGTCTCTTTATGAGGAACAATGTTCTAAAAATAAGTATATATTGGAATATACATGCCAAGTGATATATATACATATTTATATATATAAGGATCTGAGTTTACTAAACTATTTTTAAACAAATTACAACTATGAAAAGAAATCAAATCTCATTTCTTTATTAAAACACTAAATTTGTACCATTTTAATTTTTTTTCCGATATTATTTTGGGTAATACATCAACTTCATTTCATTCTTTTCACATATACTAATTGGAGAGAAAAATAAGATACAACACATGTAATAAACTCCTTTTTCATTTTATGTTTGCAACAATACAATCCAAACAACTGAGCAACACTTTCTTTACACCAACATCATTCATTTCCAAATAATACATATTATAACTTGAATAGAATCCATAATTATGAGAAGAAGTCGATGTGCCTTGTTGCAATTGTAAGATTTGAGCTTATTCATACTATGGACAAGGGATTCAAGATCCTAACGTGTTAGAAGAAGAAGCATGTAAAACACCATGGGTGTAGATAGGTCAATGTAGGGATAATAATGCCTTGCACTCTAAGTGGATAGTCAACATTGAAATGTTGCTAGAAAGTGGAGGATCCCCTATATGCCTTCTGACATGAATACTCTAAGTCCAATTGTTGAACTGTAAAGCTCCAAATAGTTGATGTATGCATAACATACAATAACAAGGGATTAAAAGGCCCAAAAGGGAGCACGGTCATTAGAGTCTTGATGCACGAGTAAGTATAACAACAATAAGAATACTCAATGAGAAGCTCAATTTGATAAGAGTTATCCTCACGAAGTTGGCCCCCGAGCCAAAACAATCAGAGACCATTTTAACTTGTGCTTGGTATACCAATTGAAAATCTTCATCAAATGATTCCATCATTAAAAGACAGGTGCCACTAGTAATTTCTACTTCACTTAAGGGGATCATTATGTGTAGTGTATCTATAATAGAATGGAACTGCTCAAACACATGGGGCATAAAAAGAGGTCATGATAATATGTTGCATTATAGGTAGGAGAAGAAAACTTAATGTGCTCCTAATTGGATTAGTTGATTGAGCTTGATTGCTTTTGCCAAAAGGGCATAAAACATAAATCATAAAGATACTCTGAAACCAATGATGCCTTAGGGATACTAGGGTATGCATCCCTCAATGGATTCTATACCTCTCACAATCCCTTATGGTTCACTCAAATGTTTACACCCTACTACAATTTCTAAGAATGTTACTGTGTGTAGCAAGGTGGGACACCCAACCCAGACTTCCTGTCAAAGATTAGTAGTAAGTAGACTATATGGCTCCCTCCAAACTATCCAACATAAACCTTCTCTTACATGGCCATAAATAATGCCATATTACACAACTTGTAATGATATGCATACACAAGATAAGTCATTTATTTACATAAACACGAGATCTAGAGATAGACTTAGTTGGTTAGGATGTTCCTACCTGGAATTCCATTTGGGTGTACTTGAGGTCCAGGGAATCACAACTCTAAGATCCTTGGGAGCTGCGGATCCCATATCTAAGCAACCTTGAAGACTCAAAAACATGGTACTCTAGTTAAAACTGGGTAGGTGTAGGACCATGCACAACATTTATGACGGTCTACCCCAGGAGATGTACATTCCAAGATAAGATGCATATACAGTTTCAAATCTGAGAGACAGTCTGAGGTGGGTCCATAAGCTTAATTACATATTTCACTTGCCTCCTGGAAATGGATGCTCGCTGTATGCCCAACTCTTGAATTCGGTATGCAACTTTGGGATGACATGCAACAAAGTATAAACCAATAACAATCATGTCATAACCCTTCATTAAAGCATTAGACATAGTACAAAAATTAGAATAAACATGTGTGTCACATTTGAGGCTGGACCATCCTTAGTGGTAAAATGACTCCTAATTAGCTTGAACCAGATCTACAGTGACTAACCATACTAACATGAATCCTCGTTGCGGAAATCAAACCTCATATAATTCTCAACATAAGTAAAAACTCGTATAAGTATGTATAACTAACACATACCCCCTAGGGGTGCCCTCATGTCTCAGGTTGATCACCAAAACAATGAGCTAACTACCTAGTATAGAATGTACCTAATGCGGTAGTAGTGAGACTAAATGGTAAAGCCTCAGCTATGCGACCTAACCCTTGTGTTGATATGAAACTCTTGTGCAATGTTTGCAACTGTGGTTTTTCTCTTACGTAAGACATGGTTCTATGATCTTTGTGTGCTTGTAAATGGACCTGTAAGCTAAACTCTTTGAACAATGCTTGATCGCTTCAAACTTGTGGTAAGACTGCCACTATACGATGTGAATACATCAATAATGAGAAGATTTATGGACATCCCTCTAAGTACTTTTGGGATGATGTTTTGCAAGTCATGATCTAAGTCAACTAATTTCTAGGTGAGTTATAAAGTGATAATGACTTGCAAAAACATAATCAATTCTGTAGGTGCATGCTCATTCCAATAAGATTCAGATCCCTATGATTAGATGGAATTACCCAAATGTAATGATTTGAACTTGAAAATTCAGAGCCGATCAGCATATGTGAAGTGGCTAATCAACTCATCATCAGGTCAGCCAATGACCGGATCCTACATCCCATACCCTTCCGTATGAATCCATGCAGCCATAAGAGAGAAACACCAACATACTGAAATTTATGTTGTGAACATCTATACCATGTTTCATGTTGCTATGACCAAAATAACATAGGAAGGTCCCATGTCTATATTGACATACAAAGCATAATGTAAAGAAATGATAAGTTGTCAGAATGAGTAGAGAGATGAGGAGATTGAATTCCCCAGAGTATGAACATTATCTGTTTGCAAGGATACAAGGTCAAACTTGGTATGGACACAAGGACAAGTTACTACATTTTAGCATGCTCCCATGTACGAAAAAAGTATAATAAGGATACCTATCGTCATTTAAAAACGCACTTGATCAAACACGTGTCCTCACAGGCCCATGTTGACTTGTTTAAGCTATGATGTTGACGGGATCCATTTTTTACATGCCCGGAAAACAACACCTTTAATATGGCATTCCGAAGCTCTAAATTACATGGTAATCATATGGAGTGTATCTCGCTAAGAACGTAAACATTGAACACATCATGTACACGAGCTACAAGACCGTTAGCATTTCCAGAAGGCCTAGGCCGACGCGAGTCCGACTCGTTAACTCTTATAACTGTTAATTAATGGTATTGCAAATTCAATTTTGTTTAGCACGCCATTGCTTATACAAAATCCAAATGAAATGGATTGGGAACCCATGAAAACTGACAGAAAGAAACACTTTCGTGCCCACCTCATCACTACGATCAACTCTCCTCTTATCCTATATACATCCTTCAAATGTGATCCTGAACGCCTCGAATACATACATTCTGTAAGATCAAGGGGAGCGAGGTTGCCCTATGTCACAGGTCTAGCCGATACTTTTCCTCAAAATATACTTTTTTGTTCAATATGTCCTGAGACTGGACGGTGTCCTACAGTCCCTACCATAGGGATTTGTAAAGCGGAGCCATACCACTAGTTCTATTTTAGAAGCCCATTATTGTATTCACAGCTGTAGCATGTATTACTGACACAGATCCCATTTCAATTTATGATGCCAATGTCGTACATCTAGAGAGCGACTTAGTTGTCTAAATTAGTTGGGCATTCGTACCCAGACAGTGATGTCCAATCTTTAAAGTGGGAGATATGTAAGTGTTGAAGTTGATGCACAGTCCTCCAATTTTTACTGCAAGGTAGTCCAAAAGTTTTTTTTGTATGGCAATGGGGATCTTGGTCACAAATGATTTTTATTGTGGGGAATCCCATGTCAGTCTGATAAATCTCATGTACGTACACAATAGCCTGTACACTATGCAATCTATCCCTTGTCACCCCTACAGAAAAATGAGCCTGTTTGTTTTATCTGATCCACTATCGACCGTAATGGCCTTGTGGGGTTACCTGGACATAGATAGCTCTACTTGTCAAGACGTTGCAATGGACACTGGTATCACTTTCTATTCCATTACTGGTATGGCATGAGGCTATAACATCTCCTGCTGATGAGAGTTGATTCTTTGAGTGGGTTACTCTTCGTCAGCTCCAAAAAATGAGACAAAAAATGATTGCTGATTTCTCTTTGAAGTCCTCGAGTTTTAGTAATGGTACAATTTTTTTTTGTGATTTAACGTGGTCATTGCATCTTCTTGACCCCTGAGTTGAGTCTGAATATTGTAAGACTAGGGATTGAGCCTGTGGTCAATATATACTGATCTCAAATGTTCTTGGTTGGTGATCACATAGGTCTGGCTCTATGTGTCTAACAAATTCAAGTGCTCATTCTAATGTAAATGACCTACCAGACTGAGAAGTTCCCCTTATTTGAGGCCACTGAGAATTAATGCTCCACTCTAGATGTTCTGATCCAGAAGGTACCATGTGGAAGTTGCTGGGATATCCTTCGACAGAATAACATATTTGTGCACGGATGTAAACAGAAAAAAACTATATCTGATGACTCAAATGTATGTTGCAACCAGAATTCTTCTTCCCCTTGACATTCTCAATAGCTCCATGTCATACTCACAAAGGAGATGTCTGATCCTTCACCATTGATGGGTTGCATATACTTATATACTGTGTTGGCTAGATTTTCTGCATAGCATCAAAACCTAGCCAGTTATGAGATAAATCTCTCTCATTTAACCGGTGAGACTCCCGTGTCAGATTTGTCAATAAAAATGTGTTACTACCTATCAGGGGTTTTACTTTAACCACTTAGTTCATGAACCATAACTAAGAAGTTCTGCAACAAGTAAGCAGCTGTTTAAGAAAGGAAGTATTTTATAGAAGAAGGGAGTAAATGAAATACAGAGAAGAAATGGGGAAGATGTGCATCCCAATTAGTAGATAGTAGAGCTAATTGCAGGCACATAGAAGAAACTTAATAGATATGAACACATAGAATTATAAAACAAAGGACAGCTCTAGATCCAGATCTATAATAACCCAAAGTTTACTTAAGAGATCTAAGATTTAAAAGTGAGAAACAAAGTACACCGTGACACAAAGTTCTCCGGAAATCTGCTCCTTTGTATTCCTTTGCTCCAAGTTGCTCTCAAGGTGTTCAACACAAAGTCTAGAACACAAGATTGCTGCTTACAAATTCTGATCGATCATTAACCCGGAGGTTCTTCTCCTACTTATAGAATGTAGGAGGGAAAGTACAAATGGAAAACTCAAATTGAACTGAAAGCATGAACAACAAGTAAAGATGACATTGGGACAATCATCCTCAACTAACTTCTTCTTAAGTGACACATGTATCACTTAACTAATAGAATGGTTCCACATGACTGTCAAGTAATGGTTGTAAAACCAATAACTTAGAAGTTTTACAATTTCATTCGGGAACATAGAAAATAGAAGAAGAAAGAAATAGAAGAAGTCACGCCAATTGTAACATTTATGTCTTCTTCTTGTTCTGATATCGGATATACTTGTCCAACATGTAATTCAACATCTTTCCATTTGTTTTAGCCACTGCTTCCTTCTCTGTCTTGAATTGCAACAACCCTTCATTCAACACTTTGCTGCACGCTTCCACATCTTCCAAACTCGGCCCAAATCTCGCAATGTCCTGCTTGCAGTGCCACCAGTCTACTGATAGAAATTCATCGTGAAAGGCTTGGTAACTTTATCAATTCTCTTTTGTACCATCAGAAGAGAATCTTCTAGGGAATTAGGCACCTTAGTTCGAAACGATCTACGCATGTATGAAGTAACATTCCTCCGTCCACTCATTTCCTCAGTGAAAGAAATGATACTATCTGGTAAATCTGATGTTCTACTCTTAAGTGCCTGCATCCTCTTCAACAGAAACTCTGCAGATTTCCAAGTGGAAAGATACCGCAAACTCTAGCTGCTTCCCCTTCTCGACTGATCCGTCTGGTACAATCTGTTCCGCAATCAATACATCTCTCGGCAGCTTGTTGATCTCGGCCAAAATACTCAGGTTACTCTCTGCAACTGTATTCATGCCTTCTATGTTTGCCATCAGTTGTTTTAGTTGATTTGCTGCATCGTTCATAAACCTTTAGGCGGGTTGGCACTTCCCCCAAGTTGTACAGAAGCTTGACGAATAATCAAATTCTTCCATTCGTCAATAGCCTTTACTTGATTGCTTGCGTCCTCCATTTCCTGCATAAGATGATCACTCACCTGCTCTGAAATGGGCTGAATGGAAGGTTTAGCAACCTTGGCTATGATCTCACATAATTGAGATACTTGCTTCTGCAGCTCGTCTTTCTCCGCTTTTTCACTGATCAAGCCTAAGGAATAAAGCATCCATCAATGTCTGCGTGTCCTGCTTCAATCTTTCAGTGGTGGCTTGACCGAGTGGTACTTTGGTCACTGTCACATCTTCTTCCGCGAGCTCCTCTTCTATCTTTCCTTCTACTGGAATTGATATCTCAGCAAACTTCTGACTCCCGAATCTTCGATGATCAACCTAGAAGTTGCTTTAGCAACTTTAGGCCTTCTATCTCTTCTGCTCAGATCCTGGAGTAGCTGCAAGTCGTGCTCCTCTAAGTTCATCTCCATTCTCGCCTCTGAGGACAAACTGCAAAGCTAACCATTCCGAGAAATTACTTCTCGGAGAGTGAGAAGTCACTGAGTGCACTACCATCTCCCGCTCTAGCATCCTCTCTGTCAGAAAGTGCCACAGTGTTATGGCTGCCATCTTCTGAGTCATCCAAGGACAAAGCCCTTTCAAATTCCGCCATCTGCAGCTTCAACGTATCCTCTGGAACAGGCGCTGAACGAAGTGGCTGAGGGGAGAAGATGAATGTCGCTAGGTTTAAGTGGAGGCATGGAAACATCCTGCTGCTGTGGTGCAAGAGTTGGTGAAGCATTGGGTACTGGAGAAACCGGAGCTCAAAGTTATGGTCGTAGAAGTGATCCTCTCCTTGGATTGAGATTTTCTATGCACTTTCAACTTCTCGACTTTCTTGCTGCTTTCTCCTCCGTGCTTTCGCTTGAGGGAATCTCCTGTGCCGAAGTTGCCCGTGACTTTGATTCATCAATGCTTCATCAAGGCAATATCCCTTCGTCAGCAACCAGTTTGAAGTATTCACCAACACAGCTTTCGACCTTTCTTCAATTGTGTTGCAGCCTCCTATGTTATTCTGCAGTATGGCTTTATCTCCTCCCATTTGATGGTAAGTGTCAAGTACCACATTGCCATCATCTTTAAGATCCGCAGGTATCCGCGCTAGTCCGAAGTCGAACACTTGTTTTGCTGATAGCCTGCTGAAATCTCTCTTTCTAACCTCGTACTCACTTTTGCACTTCATCCAGAAATCTTCTAATGAAGACACATGTGCGTACTGCTGGGAGACTGTCTTCCTGGCTACTCCAAATGGATCGAAGTTCAGCCGTGCAGGGAATAACTCTTGCTCATACTCGGATAACATTTACACTTCCATCCCCAAACTCTATGAATTCTAATGCAGCTGTAATATCCTACAATGATTGGGAAGAAGCCTATAGACTTGTGCCGCTTTGACTGAAGGTCGTGTAACTCCACAAGTTTCTTGCTCAGCTCCATGGCGATCAATCTATCACTCATATACCTCGGCATCTTTATTGGTTCTCCAGAAAATCCCGTAACCCTAAGGTATGTGAAATCTGTAAATTGAATGAATAGACTGTCAATCTTTGACACAGCTTCCCACGCTTCTTTTTTTACCCTGTTGGCCTTCAAGTATTTGTCTAGCCTGCATATGAAATCCTAGAAGAAGTCATCGTTGATCACTTTGAAGTCTTTCTCGCATGCAGGTGCAGTTAGCTGTGCGTAGCACTCAAAAATGTGGTCCTTGGAAAGAACGCCACATCTATCCAACTTGGAAAGGACGCCTTGTGAAGCTATAACATACACCAAGTAGGAAGTCATCTTGAAGCTGAAAGTATGCTTCAAGTTCCAGAGTTACTCGCCGATGTTGTTGCTAATAATTTCCGAACATTTGATTATAGAATCAACCTTGTTGATTTCAATGGTCCTGATGAAAGCATACATCCATGTACAGAAAGTGTAGGCATTCGCTTCGCCAATCATCCTGTATAGCAATTTGACGACATCATCTACCTCCTGCACCAAATTGAACCGTGGAAGAGCTCTCGAGAACTTTGAAGGTGATCTAGGCTTCTTCATGTATCGGCTATTCATTATGCTCACGCAATCAGCTCTATGCTTCTCCCATATACTGTCAGCATCTTAAATGCTAATAGAAGTCACCACCTTTCACACTTGAATCTTCAAACAATAATTGATGAACTTTACATCCAAACGAATTATTGTCTTTCCCAAAGCATCATGTACTGATCTGGATGAAGGATGATAAGATCTAGCACACTCCATCATGAACTCTGGAAATTGGGTTGTACATGGAAAAGCTGCAGCTTGGAAAATTTCACTGCTTTTAACCGCACGCATGAGTGAAGTCTTTCCCACTCTAGATCTATCAATCAAATTCGTAAGAGGTTCCCGGCCTAGATCTGTGTCTCCTATGTCTGCAAGTTTGGAAGCAATGCATGAATCCATCATGCTTTCTTTTTCATCTCCCTTCGCCATGGCTTTTTCTATCTTCGTCTGAATAATTCTTTTTCTTCTTACTTGGCCGGATTTCTTCAAAATTGGTGCAGATCTAGACAATTCTTCAGATTCAGAGGATATATGCAATGTATTGGACATTGATAAAACCTCATTTTCCTTTGTAAAGCACCTTTATTGAATTCCTGTAATTTATTCAGACAAAAATGGCCACCGGAGAATGAATAGTGAATTTTAATTGTAAAAATCTACACTTTTCAAGCCTGCTGCCCAAAAAATTTGTGTTTAATTTGCACATAAAGAGAGCATGAATCCTTTCAACAACACCTAAGCACCTGTAACACATATAAAAACAATTATTTAGACAAAGATCAACCTCCTTCAAAGCATGCACCAAGTTTGGAAGCTTTTAGCCTTGTTGTCACCTTGTCTGAGAAAAATCCTTCTTCTAATGGGGTGCACTTTTCCACTTGGCTGCAATTCTTTACCTGTGATTTGAATAATTCACCCATATGGCTACCCATGCTTATATAACCTTTACAATTCTATAATTAATAATTGCCCTGACAATTAAAGGCAATTGATTAATTAAAAATCATGCTCTTCTCTTTTAAAAATAGCATGTTTAAGGACAACCATCGTATAAATTAAATTATTCCAATTTAATCCTTCACACATCACTTCACTTAAGCTTCACAGTGTGATTTGACCATAGCCAATGAAAATAGAAATTAATTTAATGTTTTAATGCCTTTAAAAACATTAAATAACTCCTAAATGGGGTGAACTTTTTGAGAGGAAGGGGTCAGCCACTAAATAAATTAAATTTAATACTTTTTAATCCTTTCTTTTATTTCCTCTTTAAATTGTTGACTTCCTCCAAGCTTGGGTGCACTTTTTGAGAGGAAAGATTAATTAAAATAATCAATTTAAGTCTTCCATCATCTCACCAAAGGGAGCACACTTTTTTGCACATATAATTCTATTTTTTAGGAATTTTTCCACAATGGGATTCTTTACCCTAGAAGGCAGGCACCAAAATCCCATGATCCACTTAAGTGATTTGACTTTGACAACGGGATTATTTACCCTGCAAGGCAGGCACTAAAATCCCATGATTTCACTTAAGTCACTTTCCTTTTATTTTATCATGGGAATTTTCACCTTGCAAGGTAGGTAATAAATTCCCACCTGCCTGCAGCCTCTAACTTTCCCACTGCAGCTTAAGTGAATTTTATAACACAAGAAAAAGTACCCTGCTAGGCAGGTATAAAATTCCCACCTTGCTTGCAGCTTCTATTTTTCCCATTGTAGCTTAAATCCTTTGTTTTCCAAAAATGTGCCCATCCCCGCAGGGGCTTGTCCGTGCACAAGTTCACTTTTTCCCGCTGATCCAGACCTCCGATGACGACTTCCTCTGGGCATAATGTGTGTATATGTTTTCTAGCTGCTCCAGACCAAAAATCAGGCTTACCCGACAAAGGAATTGCTCTAGAAAAATTTCACAGAAAACGAAACGGGACAACACAAAAACATGAAAAATTGCCAAAAGTTACAAATAAAGCCCAAAACTTATTCCAAGTTAAAAACCTTCTGGTACATAAGAGTAATGACATATTTGATCATAACAGAGTTAAAACAGATTGCAAATAGCCTCATATGGGGCTCAAAATAATTAAATACAAATTTCCCGCAGACAAATCTTGACGACAGAATATAAAAACTTTGGGCATCTAGGTATTTGGTGAAAAAGGCTAATATGGCTCTTTGGGATTATCTTGACACAATACAAGAACTTTTAGGCAATAAAAACACAAAACGGCCCATTATTTTAAAAGTACGAAATTTTTTCAGATAGGGTAGTCATAGATTTCAAGATGAAATCTGGGTGACACCATTCGGCTCCGTCTATGGACATCCTTTTCTCTTTCAGAATGACAAAGGGAAAAGATGAGATCCCAGCATCTCTGGTTTTGTATCTTATCCTTTGGGCACAGGGTGAGGGAAACGAACACAACACAACACAACACCAAAAACAAGACAAAACAAGGAAAAATAAACAAATATTGATTATGTACATACAAGGTTTACCTTGCTTCCCATGTCTGGAACAGCTTCAAGTGTTGCCCATTGAAAGGCAACAGTAATTCAACTCCATCCTGATGAGCAAGAATGAAGCTATCTACTCCGACGATCCTTTTAATCACAAAAGGCCCTTTCCATAGTGAATCAAACTTTCCATGCATGCCTTTTGTTTCTCTTCTTTTGTCCCATACAAGGACCCAGTCATTGACTTCAAAATTTCTTTCGTTGCCCTTTTGTCAAAAATGATTTTCACCTTCCTTTGATGCTCTATCAACCTATCTGCAACTTGAGTTTGTACTTCCCTCAATTCAGTCAGGTACATAATTCTTTTATCAATAGCATCCGTGAAAGAGGAATCCTCCAAGGTCTTAGAAAGTTGTAGGGCAGGCAGTTCCAAGGTGAGAGGCAAATCCGTGTCTCTACTATACAACAGCTGAAATGGGGACATGCCTATCACCCTTTTTGGTATGATCCTATCGGCCCATAGTGCATTAAACAATTTTTTATGCCAAGTCATTTGATTTTCCATTACAAACTTGCGCACAATAGTTACCAAGATTTTATTACTAGATTCAGCTTGACCATTCCCTTGTGGATAGTAGTTTGAGGAATGACCCAGCTTGATCCCATAAGTGTAGCAGAATTCCACTAGCTCCTTAGAAGAAATATTTGGAGCGTTTTCTGCTACAATTTTGTTGGGCACACCAAACCTGACAATAATATTTTCTTTTATAAAATTGCACACCTCGGCAAAAGTGCCATTCTTCACAAGAATAGCTTCTACCCACTTACTGAAATAATTAGTAGCTTTTAGAATATAATGGTGACCGACACTGGAGGCCAAGTTAAGAATACCAATAAAATACATTCCCCACTGCTGGAAAGGTTCTTCAATCACAATGGGTTTTATAGGTAATGCACGTAATTTCACATGCCCAACAAAATGTTGGCATGCTTGACACTTAGCTACCCATTCTGCAGTATCTTGAATAAGGGTTGGCCAATAATACCTTGCTCTGAGGATCTTATGTGCAGTGACTTGGGCTGAAAAATGACCACCGCAAGCCATGTCATGAAACTATTGAAGTAGCTGATCCTGTTGAGATTTATCGACGCATCTGAGAAATACGCCATCAATTCCCCTCTTGTACAAACCATTATCCCAAAGAACAAAATCTTTGGATTTCAATTTGATGGTTCGTTTCTCTTTTCTAGAAATTTTATCTGGGCATTCTCCATATGTCAAAAAGTAAGCAATGTTACTGTACCACTCCTTTGCCAGATCTATAAAACGTACTGCAGGAAAATATTCATCTACCTCATCTTGATCAGCTTCAGGGACTGATGTTTTCATCTCCGTCATTAATTCACACAGACCTCTTCACCCATGGGCCTCTCAACAATCCTATCTCTTGCTGAGTAAGGATAGATTTAACTGCATTATCTGGAACCAAAACCACATTGTGCAAGGAAAGAATATAATACCTGAATGCTTTGTACTCCTTCACCACTGCATATGCATGCTTTTCCATGGGAGTGTATTTCAACTCATAGGCTTTAAGAGGCATACTCATGAAAGCAAAAGGAGCTTCTGTGTCCTCTTGATTTTTCTACATCAGTATTGCTGACATGGTGTGTTCAGAGGAATAACAGTAAAGAATAAATTCTTTACTGAAGTCAGATGAAACCAAAACTAGAGCTTTCAACAGGGCCTCTTTAATTTTCTCGAAAGCTTCCTTCGCTTCACTGCTCCATTTAAAATCTTGTGTCTTCTTCATCATATTTTAAATATGATGGGTTAGCTCAGCAAAGTCAAGAATGAATCTCCTGAGAAAATTAACTTTTCCAAAGAAAGAGTGAACTACTTTTTTAGATGTGGGCAAAGGCAATGTCTGAATGAATTTGACACGCTCTGGATCTATCTTTGTTCCTTATTTGGAAACAATGTGCCCTAGCAGCTTTCCTTCGGTCACAACAAAGATGGATTTCATGGGATTCAAAGAAATACCATGCTTGCAGCACTGTATGAAAACCTCTTCCAAGTTTAAAATCTTTGTGCTTCTATCTTTGGAAAAGAATGTCAGATCATCTAGATATGCCACTATGCTTATATCTTTGAGGTGAGAAAAGGCTAGATCCATAGCTCTTTGAAATGTAGCACCAACATTAATTAGGCCGAACGACATTTTCTGGTATGCGAAGGTTCCCCAAGGTGTGATGAATGCCATTTTGTATTGATCTTCCTCGGCTACCTTGACTTGATTGTAGCCTAAAAAGCCATTGAGCATGGAGAGCATCTCATATCCAGTGACCACCTACAGGGTGTGATCCATGATGGGTATGGGGTAGTTATCTTTTAGTGAAGCTTGATTAAGGTTGCGGAAATCCACGCACATACTAATCTCACCACTCTTCTTTCTTACAGGGACTATGTTGGCCAACCACTCCAAATGATGTATGAGATAGATGATCTTTACATGTAACAACTTCTGGATTTCTGCAAAGATGGTTCCTAAAATGGTAGGGTTGTGCCGCCGCAGCTTCTGCTTGAAAGGCTTCTGTTCTGGTTTAAGTGGGATGTAGTGTTGAACTTCTACAGGCTAATATGTTTTTAGATCCTAGTAAGACCAGGCAAAAACATCCATATATTTATCAAGAAGCTCAGTAAAAGCTTCTCTTTTAGCCTCTGAGCAACACTTACCCAGATTTACTAATCTGGGATCATTGTTGGCTCCCAAATTTAGCAATTGTGTGTTGGAGGAAGAACCTTCCCCACTTTCTTCATTTTTCTTAAGCATTTGATCATGCTTATCAAACATTTCCTCAAGAGATACCAAACCTTTGGGAATTTTATTTCCTTTTAGTTGGATAATCTTCTGACTTCCTAAGACATCCACATCCATTTCTTCGACAATAGTCTGCCTAAGAGGTGAATTGCTTCCCTCATAGTAGATTTCTTCAAAGTTGTCCTTCTGTTGGAGAAATGCAACAATTTGCATGTCATCATTGAATACCTGCCATTGCTGAACATTGTCAGGAACCTTTGGGCAAAAGACCATCTCCACCTTGTAGTCCCTCTGTCTAAAGAATGCAGGAGGCTAATCCAGATTCAACAAGGCTACAGTTATTGCAAGCGAATCAGCTCTTGAATTTTGTTATCTTGGAATGTAAGATACCGAGAAAGCTGAAAAATCTAGGATAGAAGAGTAGACCCGATCTCTATAGTGCCACAGTTTATATTTTTTGACTTGGTAGAGGCCTCTTATCTTCTTCACGATCAGCTCAGCATCTCCTTTTGCGTGTAATAATTTGATCCCCATTGTTCTTGCTTGCTACATGCCTAACAACAATGCTTCATATTGAGCTGTATTGTTAGTATTTTCGAACATCAATTTGAAGGAGTGCGCATGCACCTTCCCTTCAGGAGAGATAAGAATGATGCCTACGCCGGATCCAAATGAATAGCAGCTACCATCAAATTCCATATTCTAAATCTTGTTATCAATTTGATGTGATTCTTGAATCACTGGTTGAATTTCTTCTTTATCCATTTCTAGATAATAGACTCTGTGATCTGATTCCTGAAACAAGATCTGAGATCTAGGATCCTTAGAATTTGATAATGTGTACTTAGATTTCTTCTTAGGTTCTAGCTTCTGATTTACTCCTTTGATTGGTATGTGTGCACAAGACCAATCCATCTTGACTTCTCCACGTAGCTCTTTGCATAAATTTCTACTCAACAACATGCCATAAGAGACTGGAATGTATGCTAAAAGGATAGTCATTTTCAGTATTTTATGTAGAAAAAAAGCAAGTACTGCCTGTAAATCTTTGATTTTCCCCACAAGAGGGACTTTCCTTTCCATTGAATAACATCTTCCGATGGTTTTTGTCAATGTGAGACCCAAGCCATCAACAACTTTGGTAGGCATGACATTATCAGAAGCTCTAGAATCCAAAATGCAATTGCTCAATTTATGTCCGTTGATGAGCAAAGAAACATAAAATGGCTCAATCCTTTCTGATGGAGTAGGAGAAGAGGTAGAAAGAGAAGAACTTTCCACTGTATTATTTGTAGGAGAAGTATTCTTTGGATTTCACAAAATACCCTGTGAAGTATTATTTGTTGGGTTGGGACCATTACTTTTCACATATTTGACCAATATATTCAGCTGATTAGGAAATTCTCTCAAATAGTCAGCTTCTGACATTTGGACCTTGTTCCTCTTGATGTGATCAATTATGTCGAAAGCTTGCCTTGCTTCAACAGGATGTGCGTTGGCTCTTTGCTGCAAATTGAAAGCATTTGAATATTTATCCTTAGGCGCTAATGAAGAAGGAAGAGTGCTACGTCTTTCAAGATAGTAACATCCGGGACAGGATCTTCTCTCTCTTTTTGGCCGCTTGTGGATGCTTCGGCATTTTGGCGTTTCTGAGACCTTGTAAACACCACAAAAGTGTGACCATAAGAATCTTCAAAAGATTCATAATAGCCATCATCAGATTCGTAGTCCAAATAACCAATATTGGAGTCGCCAACGGGATCTATAAATTCGTCATCATCGAATGATTCATTAGTGCCGAGATCTTCTTCATTAGTTTCCAAGTTATTCCTTGGAGCAACTTCTATTGCCAGCCGTTGTGGTGCAGTAGCAGGTCTGTTTTGATTATGATTTTGATTTTGAGCATTAAAGGTCCGGGTAGGAGCTATTCTTGAGGGGGTTACATTCCGTGCTTGAGAGATCTACTTCTTGATCTGCAACATGTCATTAGCCAATTTCTGCAACAAAGGATATGAAGTACTAGAAGAAGCACCATCACCTTTGTAGATGGTTGTTTGAGTTTTCCAGCCATGATCAATTCGTCCTCAACCTCCACAGAAGAATTTTGTGCTTCAAATAGATTTACTGGTCTTGCCCTTCTTAGCTGATATCCAACTTCAGGCAATAGATCATTTATAAAAAATGTCTTTTGATTTTAGTCGCTCAATGCAGCAGAAGTGGGGATTTTATACAAAATCCTTTGGAACCTTGCAATAAAGTCCCGCATGTTCTCATTTGGCTCTTTCTTCAACTGTGTCAATATAGTGATCAATGTACTAGCATCCTCTGCAGGATTGAATCTTTTCAAAAATTTCTCACGCATAGTCACCCAATTGGTTATGGTGCCAGGAACTACCTGATAGAACCATTCTCCCGCTAAGTCATGTAGAGTATCAATGAAGAGCCTGACTGAGACATCTTCATGCTCTACTGCAAGCACCCCACAGGATATGAAGAAGGCCACCAAATGATCATCCGAGTTTTACTTTCCATCTCCAAAGAATTTCAAAAAATTCTTTCTGGATCCCTTTGGTAGTTCATGCATAGGTGCAGCCAAGTTCAGAGGTCCAAAAGCTGCTCCCCATGGAATAGGTACAATCTGGTGCACCATGTTGACTTGAGCACGTCTCCTCCTTGTGTAGACTTGATATACTTGATGGATAATTCCAGCTGCCAAATTATGCTGAATACGATCTGGATTTGGATGGATGTGCACTCTCCTTCCTGGTGAGAGACTAGATCTGCGGCTTCTAACTTGAGGAGGATGATTGAAATTGAATTACTTCTGCAGTCAAAAGAAATGATCAGTCCTTCCTTGTGCCTTCAAGGATTGGGTGAATGGACATTCAGCCAGGTTGAGATTTGTGTGGAAAACACTCTGATCTTCAATAGATAAGCTTTGATATGCAAAGATAGTTGTTTCTCCAGCGGAGTCGCCAAAAACTGTTGGCTAGATTTTCTGCATAACACAAAAACTAGGCAGTCATAAGATAAATCTCCCTCATTTAACCAATGAGGCTCCCATTCCAGATTTTTCAATAAAAATGTGTTATTATATATCAGGGATTTCACTTTAACCACTTAGTTCATGAACCATAACTAAGAAGTTATGCAGCAAGTAAGCAGTTGTTCAAGAAAGGAAGTATTGTATAGAAGAAAGAAGTAAAGGAAATACAGAGAAGAAATGGGGAAGATGTGCATACCAATTAGTAGATAGCAGAGCTAATTGCATGCACACAAAAGGAACTTAATAGATATGAACACAAAAAATTATAAAACAAAGGCAGCTCTAGATCTAGATCTATAATAACACAAAGTTTACTTAAGAGATCTAAGATTTAAAAGCAAGAAACATAGTATATGGTGACACAAAGTTCTCCAGAAACCTACTCCTTTGTATTCCTTTGCTCCAAGTTGCTCTCAAGGGTTCAACACAAGGTCTAGAACACAGGATTTCTGCTTACAAATTCTAATCGATGATTAACCCAGAGGTTCTTCTCATACTTATAAAATGTAGGAGGGAAAGTACAAATGGAAAACTCAAACTAAACTAAAACATAAAAAACAAGTAATGATGACATTGGGAAATCATCCTCAACTATCTTCTCCTTAAGTGACACATGTATCACTTAACTAATAGAATGGTTCCACATGACTTTAAGTAATGGTTGCAAAACCAATAACTTAGAAGTTTTACAATTTCATTCGAAAACATAGAAAATAGAAGAAGAAAGAAATAGAAGAAGTCATGCCAGCTGTAACATTTATGTCTTCTTCTTTTTTTGATATCAGATATACTTGTTGAACATGTAATTCAGCATCCCTGCATCTGTTTTAGCCACTTCTTCTTTCTCTGTCCTGAATTGCAGCAACCCTTCATTCAACACTTTGATGCACGATTCCACATCTTCCAAGCTTGGCCCAAACCTTGCAATGTCTGCCTACAATGCCACCAGTCTACTGATAGAATTCATTGTAAAAGGCTTGGTAGCTTTATCAATTATCTTTTTTACCATCAGAAGAGAACCTTTCAGGGAATTAGGTACCTTAGTTGATATGATCCGCACGTATGAAGTGACATTCCTGTCCATCATCTCTTTAGTGAAAGAAATGACACTATCTGGTAAATCTGATGTTCTACTCCCAAGTGCCTACATCCTCTTAAAAAAAACTCTGTAGATTTCCAAATGGAAAGATACTGCAAACTCTAGCTGCTTCCCCTTCTCGACTGATCCATCGAGTACAATCTGTTCTGTAATCAGTACATCTCCTGGAAGCTTGTTGATCTCGGCCAAAATAATCAGGTTACTCTCTGCAACTATATTCATGCCTTCTATGTTTGTCACCAGTTACTTTAGTTGATTTTCTGCATCATTCATAACCTTTAGGTGGGCTGACACTTCCCCAAGTTGTACAGAAGCTTGACGAATAATCAAATTCTTCCACTCATCAATAGCCTTTACTTGATTGCTTACATCCTCCATTTCCTGCATAAGATGATCACTCACCTGCTCTGAAATGGGCTGAATGGAAGGTTCAGCAACCTTGGCTATGATCTCACATAATTGAGATACTTGCTTCTACAGCTCTTCTTTCTCTGCCTTTCCACTGTCAAGCCTAAGGAATAAAACGTCCATCAATGTTTGCGTGTCCTGCTTCAATCCTTCAGTGGTGACTTGACCGAGGGGTACTTTGGTCACAGTCACATCTTCCTCCATGAGCTCCTCCTCTATCTTTCCTTTTGTCGGAATTGATATCTCAGCAAACTTCTCTCCCGAATCCTCAATGATCAACCTAGAAGTTACTTTGGCAACTTTAAGCCTTCTGTCTCTTCTGCCAGATTCTGGATTAGCTGCAAGTCATGCTCCTCTAAGTTCATCTCCATTCTCTCTTCTGGAACCAACTGCAAAGCCAAAAATTCTGAGAAGTTACTTCTCGGAGAATGAGAAGTGGCTGAGTGTACTACAATCTTCTGCTCTGCATCCTCTCTGTCAGAAAGTGCCACAGTGTTATGGCTGCCATCTTCTGAGTCATCCAAGGACAAAGCCCTTTCGAATTCTGCCATCTGCAGCTTCAACGTATCCTCTGGAATAGGCACTGAATGAAGTGGCTAAGGGGAGAAGATGAATGTCGCTAGATTCGGTGGAGGCATGGAAGCATCCTGCTGCTGCCGTGTAATATTTGGTGAAGCATTGGGTACTGGAGAGACCAGAGTTAAAGTCATGGTCGTATAAGTGATCCTCTCCTTGGATTGAGATCTTCTATGCACTTTCAACTTCTTGACTTTCCTACTACTTTCCCCTCCGTGCTTTCACTTGAGGGAATCTCCTGCGCCGAATTTTTCCATGACTTGATTCATCAATACTTCATCAAGGCAATATCCCTTCGTTAGCAACCAGTTTGAATTATTCACCAACATAGCTCCCGACCTTTCTTCAATTGTGTTGCAGCCTCCTATGTTATTCTGTAGTATGGCTTTATCTCCTCCCATTTTGATGGTAAGTTTCAAGTACCACATTCCCATCATCTTTAAGATTGACAGGTATCCGCGCTAGTCCAAAGTCAAACACTTGCTTTGCTGATAGCCTTCTGATATATTTCTTTCTAACCTCGTACTCACTTTTACACTTCATCAAGAAATCTTCTAATGAAGTCACATGTGTGAAATCCTAGGAGATTGTCTTCCTAGCTACTCCAAATGGATCGAAGTTCAGCCATGCAGGTAAGAACTCTTGCTCATACTCGGATAACATTTGCGCTTCCATCCCCCAAGCTTTATGAATGCTAATGCAGCTGTAATATCCCACAGTGATTAGGAAGAAGCCCGTAGACTTGTGCCACTTTGACTAAAGGTCGTGTAACTCCACAAGTTGCCTACTCAGCTTCATGGCGATCAATCTATCATTCGGATACCTGGGCATCTTTATTGGCTCTCTAGAAAAGCCTGTAACCCTGAGGTATGTGAAATATACAAATTGAATGAATAGATTGCCAATCTTGGACACAGCTTCCCATGCTTCCTTGCTTACCCTGTTGGCCTTCAAGTCTTTGTCTAGCCTGCAGATGAAATCGTAGAAGAAGTCATCATTGATCACTTTGAAGTCTTTCTTGCATGCAGGTGTATTAAGCTGTGGGTAGCACTCGAAAATGGAGTCCTTGGAAAGAACAACACATCTATCCATCTTGGAAAAGATGCCTTGTGAAGCTGCAGTATACACCAAGTATGAAGTCATCTTGAAGCTGAAAGTACGCTTCACGTTCAGGAGTTGCTCACTGATTTTGTTGCTAATAATTTCTGACCAATTGATTATAGAATCAATGTTGTTGATTTCAATGGTCTTGATGAAAGCATACATCCATGTACGGAAAGTGTAGGTATTTGGTTCGCCATTCATACATCATAGCAATTTGACGACATCATCAACCTCCTGCACCAAATTGGACCATGGAATAGTTCTCGGGAACTTTGAAGGTGATCGAGGATTCTTCATGTATCGGCTATTCATTATGCTCATGCAATCATCTCTATGCTTCTCCCATCTACTATCAACATCCTGAATGCTAATAGAAGTCACCACCTTTCGCACTGGAATCTTCAAACAATAATTGATGAACTCTACATCCAAACGAATTATTGTCTTTCCCGAAGCATCACACACTGATATGGATGAAGGATGATAAGATCTAGCACACTCCATCACAAACTCTGGAAATTGGGTTATATATGGAAAAGCT
This sequence comes from Taxus chinensis, assembly GCA_019776745.2. Taxonomy (NCBI): domain Eukaryota; kingdom Viridiplantae; phylum Streptophyta; class Pinopsida; order Cupressales; family Taxaceae; genus Taxus; species Taxus chinensis. The sequence goes on from CM034153.1 coordinate 582,566,538, forward strand.
GCAGCTCGGATAGTTCCACTACTTTTAACTACACGCGTGAGTGAAGTCTTTCCCGCTCTGGATCTATCAATCAAATCGGCAAGAGGTTCTGGGCCTAGATATGTGTCTCCTATGTCTGCAAGTTTGGAAGCAATGCATGACTCCATCATGCTTTCTTTTTCATCTCCCTTCACCATGGCTTTGTCTATCTTCATCTGAATAATTCTTTTTCTTCTTACTTGGCCAGATTTCTTAAAAATTGGTGCAGATCTGGACAATTCTTCAGATTCAGAGGATATATGCAATGTATTGGACATTGATAAAAGCTCATTTTCCTTTGTAAAGCACCTGTATTGAATTCCTGCAATTTATTCAGACAAAAATGGCCACCGAATAATGAATAGTGAATTTTAATTGTAAAAATATGCACTTTTCAAGCTTGCTGCCCCAAAAATTGGTGTTTAATTTGCACATAAAGAGAGCATGAATCCTTTCAACAACACCTGAGCACCTATAACACATATGCAAATAATTATGTAGACAAAGATCAACCTCCTTCAAAGCATGCACCAAGTTTGGAAGCTTTTAGCCTTGTTGTCACCTTGTCTGAGCAAAATCCTTCTTCTAATGGGGGTGCAGTTTTCCACTTCGCTGCAATTCTTTACCTGTGATTTGAATAATTCACCCATATGGCTGCACATGCTTATATAACCTTCAAAATTCTATAATTAATAATTTCCCTAACAATTAAAGGCAATTAATTAATTAAAAATCATGTTTTTCTCTTTTAAAAATAACATGTTTAAGGACAGCCATCCAATAAATTAAATTAATCCAATTTAATCCTTCACACATCACTTCACTTAAGCTTCACAGTGTGCTTTGATCATAGCCACTGAAAATAGAAATTAATTTAATGTTTTAATGCCTTTAAAAACATTAAATAACTCCAAAATGGGGCGAACTTTTTCAGAGGAAGGGGGCAGCCACCAAATAAATTAAATTTAATACTTTTTAATCCTTTCTTTTATTTCCTCTTTGACTTGTTAACTTCCTCCAAGCTTGGGTGCACTTTTTGAGAGGAAAGATTAATTAAAATAATCAATTTAAGTCTTCCATCATCTCACCAAAGGGGGCGCACTTTTTTGCACATATAATTCTATTTTTAGGAATTTTTCCATAATGGGATTCTTTACCCTGCAAGGTAGGCACCAAAATCCCATGATCCACTTAAGTGATTTGAATTTGACAATGGGATTATTTACGCTGCAAGGCAGGCACTAAAATCCCATGATCCACTTAAGTGATTTGAATTTGACAATGGGATTTTTCCATATGTTTTCCAGCTGCTCCAAACCAAAAATTGGGCTTACCCGGCAAATGAATTGCTCTAGAGAAATTTCACAGAAAATGAAACGAGACAACACAAAAATACGAAAAATTGCCAAAAGTTACAAATAAAGCCCAAAACTTATTCCAAGTTAAAACCCTTCTGGTACATAAGATTAATGACATATTTGATCATAAAAGAGTTAAAACGGAGCGTAAATAGCCTCATATGGGGCTCAAAATAATTAAATACAAATTTCCCACAGACAAATCCCGACGACAGAATATAACAACTTTGGGCATTTGGGTTTTTGGCGAAAAAGGCTAATATTGCTCTTTGGATTATCTTGACGCAATACAAGAACTTTTAGGCAATAAAAACACAAAACAACCCATTATTTTAAAAGTACGAAAAAATTTCGGATAGGGTAGTCGCAGATTTCAGGGTGAAATCTCAGTGACACCAGATTGGGTTGTGTGAAGAGATGTTGTAGGCTTAAGTGATCAGTCCTAAGAATGAATCTCCTACCTAATGGTAAATGTCACCAATGTACCAAAGTGTGTACCACTTCCGCAAGCTCAAGGTCATGAATCAAATAATTGAGCTCATGATCCTTGAGTTTGTGGGACTCAAAGGCTACTACATGTCCATCCTACATCAAAAAACCTCTTAATCCTACCAAAGAAGCATATGTACACATGAAGAAAAACCTTTGTAGATCTGACACTGCTAGAATAGCTGTCGTCATAGTACATTACTTCAATTTCTGGAAGGCCTATCCACATATGTCTGAACAAATAAAATTCTTATGTTTCCTCTGAACCAAAGTGATGGGATTCACAATACGTGAGAAATCCAGAACAAACCTTCTGTAGTAGCATGCCAACCTCATGAAGTTATGCACATCGGTCACACTATTTGGTAATGGCCAATCTATAATAGCTCTAATCCTTGGAGGATCGATTGCAATATACCTTCCCCATAAATAATGTGGCCAAGATATTGAATCTAAGATTGAAACAATATACAATTCTTTAGGTTCCCATTAATTTTCTACTCATGAAGACACTATAGAACCTGTCGAAGGTGTTTTCATGGTGAACTGAAACCACCCCCTGAATTTCCCGATTTGAGATGGGGCATTTGGTGTGATTGCATAACATGGAGCTATCCTGAGTGTGGGACATTGCAAAACATGATAAATATCAAGATAAGGTTGGTTCCTACTCCTAACCTACTTTCCACTAACTACTCTGAAAGTAGGAAAAAAACTAACTAATCCTAATCTAATGCTTCCAAGAGGACATGGAGAAGGATTCATGGAATTAAAACTTACATTAAGAGCAGTGATACACCAAGAAAGGAGTGCTGATAATTTCCCCTAGCCTAGAAAACAATGGAATAGATGAACCTAGAAAGGGTGTACCTATACCAAAAACTAAATTACATCGAATACATCATTCCCGAACAATCAAAACACATAAAATTCATGTGATAACCAAGGAAATATGTAGATAAGGAAAGCACAATCAAAGGTAAGATGAAGACGATAAACCATGAGAGCTTAAATAGATCAACATAGGCATTATCTTATTGCTCCATATGGATATACATAATACATTGTTATAGCAAAAAGAGGCATGAAGCCATTACAAATCTTGAGAGGAAGGCTTTAAGTTCCAAGAATAGTGGGGTATATGGGAGGAGAAAAACAATTACCAAGCTCTTGCAAAATGCAACCCCTTATAATTTATAGACGAAGAAAACAAGGAGAGAGACAGAAGAAAATATGAAAATTCACTCCAATCTCCTGCGAAATCCATCATTTTCCTTACAGGAGTGATGGAAAATTCGCCAACCCCATACACCATTATACCTTACTTTTTGGGGAAGAAAGGAAGCCCATAAATCATCATTTTTGTAGGTGAGAAAACTAGAACCATTCCTCTAAATGGTGGACTTTACTTCCACATTTTGAAATAAGTAAATTTATTAAAATTAATAAATATAGTTGTAGTTGTGTAAAGGACACTTAGAGATTTCTAAACATTCCAATTTTGTGCAAATCCTATCTCTCAGTAAAACATTATGACTATCTAAAGATGAGGGTGCCATACCTCAATAAATGCAAGTGGTTGATCTACATTTTCAAAACTTTTCGGATTCAAAAATTTGTGTATTTTGACTTTAGATATTGTCATTACTATTCATCTAGGAAGCTTTCTCGAGATTTCTAAAATGCCAAACCTTTGAAGTTTGAAATTTAGACCTCAAAGTTCAGACTCTAAAATCATATTGCATGGCACTATGCATTGCTCGAGCCAAAATCTTATAAAATTCCAAAACCCCAAAGTCCTAATTTCAAACTTTAGGTTTCAGACCTTTGTATTTTCAGGGGTTTGGGTTTCGGGGTTTTGTGGGTTTAGGTTTTGATGTTTATGGTATTCTTCATCTTCTCGGGTGACGTATTTCTCTAAAATCCTGAAATCCTGAAGTTTGAATTTCAAACTTTGGGCTTTGGACAGTTTTCCTCCCTGCGTGCCACTATTCATCACTCAACCCCACTGCCAACTCCCAACTCCCAAATGTCTGAATTCTGAATTTCAAACTTCAGACTTGACATCCTTCAAACATTTTAAGCTATCCATTTTGGTTTTTTCCCGATTGAATCATAACGCTTCCACATCTTTCCAACTCACTTGGTTCGACCCCAAAATGTGAGCTCCCATGACTGAAACGATGCTTCATTTTTCTCAGTGTGAGGTCTTGTTTGTCCAATTTTACCTAAGGGAAAAAATTAGATAACATGTGTTCCTCATGCTCCTCACGCATGTGTGAGTATATCAATATGTCATCAACGAATATGAGCACGAAGCGATCTAAAAATGTCCTGAATACCCTGTTCATCAAACTCAAGAACATTGCGGGGTGATTTGTTAGACCAAATGACACAAATATGAACTCATAACAGCCATCTCGAGTACGGAGGGTTGTTTTATGAATATCTATCTTTGCGATCCTTAGCTGATGGTAACCATACTTAAGATTTATATTAGAAAATATTGTGGCTCCCTTCATTTGATCAAACAAGTCATCAATGCGTGGAAGGAGGTAACGATTCTTGATCAATACTTTGTTCAAATGGCGGTAATCAATACACCATCTCAAGGATCCATCCTTCTTCAAAATAAAAATCATTGGTGCACCCTAAGCAGATATGCTAGGATGAATTAGGCCTTTCTCAAGAATTCCCTCCAGCTGCAACTTGAGCTCACAAATCTCAGTGGTAGTCATCTTATAAGGCACACATGAGATAGGATTCGCTTCAGGAACCAAATCAATATGAAATTATATCTCACATGGGGGAGGTAGACCTTAAAAATACCTTGGAAAAACATTAGAAAAATCCTTCAAAATAGGGTAATCATAAAGTGACGGCCCACTAGACTCATCCTCTAACCTGTCACTAATAGTGATAGCATACAATTGGAAACCTCTTCGTGTACACCTCTTAAGATGAATAGGATATATGGTGTGAATGGATACATGTCTCATAACTCTAGGAATCACTTACTCAACTCCTAGATCATGAACACAAGATATAACCTTACTGTAATAGTCCACTCTAGCTTTGTGGGCAGATAACAAGTCCATGCCAAAGATAACTCCATATAAACCCAACAGAAGTATACGTAGATCCAAATTCATGGTAAAGGGTCGTAGGTCAGCTACACAACCCTTGACTAAGGATTCCACTAAGATCTTGGCTCCGAAAGCCATCTCAACATCCCAACTAAGGCCCTGCCTAACTGCTGCAAGACTACATCGCTCTTTATCTAATGAGCCTGGATCAAATAAGATAGAGGTATAACTACCGCCAATTCTTTCTTAATTCTCAATCACTATGTCATGGTGCTCAGCCTGACAGTTCTCACCGCAACATAAATCTTATGGATCCTAGCCATGTCACCAACTGTTCTTAGGGTTCTCTGGACACTCTGTCCAATGATGCCCTTGTACACTACATCTGTAAAAACTACCTAGACCCTCCAATGAGATGCAACTCCTATAGGTATTTTAGTGGTCTGTGTCGTGTATCATGGTGATCCTTCTGTTATCTGAAATTCATGGCTTAAGGTAAATTTTAATAACCTAGACAAACTCTTCATCCTAGAGCAAGAAGAAATGGAGACATGTAAAATATTTAGGATTTTTTGGGTACTTCTTTACTCTCCTCTAACTACGTTATTCAAGAAAAATCCAACGCGTTACTAAAAATTTGCAAAAATATAAAAAAATGAAGTCGCTAGCCTATTTTAATGCAAATTGGGTTTGAGGGCTGCGGGTGGAACCAGTTCAAATCATACAAGGATTCTTCGTACCAAGTTTAGGGCTGAAATACAAAGGAGATAGAGAAATGTGGAAAAAGTGGAAATTTTTATCCCAGGCTGCACAAGTTCAAGTGGGACAGTCGGGCCTTGAAAAGGAGAAATGGTAAATTTCCAAAGGAATTGGTTAATGTGAAAAAAAAATCCCCAATAGTCAGTGGGATAGTTGGGGACATTGGGACACGCAAGACCTAAAAACCTTGAAATCGCCATAGGCAAGTGAGATGCAGAAAAAGCATAGGTCAATGGCCCCAACAACCCGTTCAATAATAGGAAAAGAAATCCCAAATCCGGTGGATGTGAAGAAAGGAAGCCTACACCTTCCGAGTATGCATGGGACATGAGTTCCCTGAAGACACATAATAGCCACAATATAAAGGAAACGTCAACACCTGACCCCCAACTTCAAACAACCATAATTTTTGACCTAGAGCTTTGTTTTTCACAAAATTTGACTTTTCAAAATGGGTGAGTATATGAAAATAAAGGAAACATCTTCAGCTCTAGTTAATCAAATGGTCATTCTCGTTAAATGAAAAAAAACCCTCGCAAACCCAAAGCATCTACCTACACTCAGAATGCCATATCTTTTGCAATTCTCAATGAAAACGCTAAAAATTAGTATTGTTGGAATCGTGGTTCAGAGCGTAATGCAAAGAAATGAAGAAATCTAGACTTCAATGAAGAATTGATTGAGATTTTTCTAAAACATGGATAGGTTTAGAATAGTGTTTTATTTAGTAGTTGGGATGCATTTAATGAATCATGGGAAGATATTTCTCACTTCTAGAAGTTATGAGACAGTATGCGGGGGCCTTTTGCAAGAAACATATCATCATTTCAATCCATTTATGACATCTTGCAAGTGGTGGGAGGATAGATTTTAGGATTTTCATTTCTCTTTCTCTCTCTCCTCTTAGAATTCTATAAATTAGAGTGTTGGGCTTATTGTAAACATATAGTTTTTGGGTAGAAAAACTATGTCAAGTTTTTTTAGTGAAGCCAATGTGTTGCAAGATTTTGTAGTGGACTCCTTGCATGGTGATCCAGCCCCTTTATTCTATAATAGATTAAACTTTGCATATCAATGAAAGCACTAGATACAAGTTTACGGATATTTATTCCCCTGTTTTGTTTGTTTGAATTCTTCTTTCCCTTTCAATTTCATTTCCTATATATTGTGTCTATTCATGCTCTTGGAGGGAATCATTATAATTGTGTATGTATGAAATGTTGTTGTGAATGTATTTTCTAAACTTTCAAGAACTTTTATCACCCCTTCTAGTATGAACTTTGTTTCTACTTTTCACAGAGATGAAAGCTATTCTCACACTCTCCTTTTTTGGTGTATCACCACTTTAGTGTATACTTTGTATTCATGCACTCTCTCTCCCTGGTTCCTTTAAAATTTAAATCAAGACAATATATTTTTTCCTGCATTAGAGTAGATTGTGGCATGTAGTTTAGGAGCAAAGAACAAACGTTTTCTAGAGGTCTATCTCAAGTATCAAGTCCCCCTAAACTTGGAGATAGTACCCTTGATATCAAGTCACACCATAAGCTCAATAAAAAACACTTGTGCAAACCATAGGGGTGATTTGATTATGAGATAAAACTTTCCATGAATGGTTGTTGCCATTGCTACCGAGATCTAGGATACTGAGATCTCAGTGGTGCCTGAGTATTGATGGGTCATCTAGGAAGAGGGCCCATAATTTGTCCCCTATGTGCATTAACTCTATGACGAAGTCTATATCGTGGAAGAGCTTGGCTGTGCTACTAGTTTTGACTGTTATGGTTGTGTGAAAGAATATTGTGCTAAACTGTGTCTGCCACGAGGAGGATTTGGCACCCTCAATCGGCTCTCCTACATCTACTTAATACAGATCCTCATTCTATCTCCTACCGGTTATGTCTTCACCCTAGTATCCTCTACATTGTAGGCCTTCTCTATGTTCTCAACTAAATTCTGTAGACAATGAATACACAATTCCCCTACCAAATTTAGGTTTCAGGCCCCTAATGAACCTATGGATCGAGACCTACTCATCCTTCATATAGTTGACATATGAAAACAAATCCAAAAACCTTATCTTATACTTTTCCACTGTCATGATAGCCTGTCGCAGATCTACATGAAACTCATCGATCCTTTGCTGAATAAATCATCTAGAAAAGTATTGAGTCCGGAAAACACTCCTCAAAGAGATCTCATGTAACTTTCCTTAAATCCACATGGAGCTTCCACTCCTCATTCCTCCACCAAACCCTGGCTTCATCTCTCAGAAGTTAGATGGAGACACAAGGATTCATGTTGATGATACATAGACTATATCTTGAAGCATCCACTCAATGTAACCAACCATGCCTCTTCTTCAAATCCATCAGTGTCTCTAGAAAAATGAGATAGGCATAGCTTCAATATCTCCTTGATATGATCTTTCATTGTCGATTGTCTACCTCTATGTCTCTTTATGTCCCCTATGAGGTGGACCCTATATAGATGACTCTACGTGGGAGTTTTCTTCTCTATGCTCCTTACTATGTCATGAAATGTGTTGAGCCTCATGCGATGGCTCCCTATCATGCTGAATAGGTCATTCCCTTACTGCTCCACCTCTAATAACTACATTGATCTCCTATAAGGTTTGCAAAATATGTGGCCGTATAACGGAAAAAACCTGATATGGAGGTGATAGATCTAACTTGATGTGTAAGAACTCATCGCCTAGTTTGGGCCTCCTACATAGACCAAGTCAAGAGTTAGTACATCATCATCTAGTTTTTTTTTTTAGTTTTCTAAGTTTCTACATTTTAAGTTATCACAATGTCATGTGTTCAAAGTTTTAGAGTTACATTAATTTTATTATTTGTTTTCAGGGTGTGCCCAACGTCCGCAAGCATTGAACCCACTACTCTGATACCAAGTGTAACACCCACATTTTATATGTTCCAATCCACATTAAATCTTCAATAATTACTTAGCAAATTATCAAAATATTATTTTTGTTCAAAATTATTGCAAAAGTGTTAAACCCTAGAGTACATTTAATTAAATCCTACCAATAATTTTCTTCATTAAATTAGGTTGATCCATCATAGATTAATAATTAAATATTATTATTCTATTTCTAAAGTTGTTTCCAGTTATAATCTTCTAGCAATGCATGGATAAATTCCTTTCCTAGTTTAAGTTTAATTCCTTTAGGCAATTAATATCCATACTCCACACTTATACATTTACCCTTAGTAAAATTAATCACCTTACATCGTTAACTTTAATGTCCATCCACCATACTATTATTTAGTTACTATAATTTTACTTCCATTTAATTATTTAATAACCCATAATAAGAGGGTTACATTTTAACTTAGAGCATTAAGGCCCTAAGTGGCCCCATTAAAAAATTGTGCATACATTTAATTAAAACATATATTCCCATAAAATACCCTCACACAAAACTTTTATTTCTTTATTTTCTTCCTTTGTTCGATTTTATTTTCTTTGTTTTGCATGTTGGAGGAGAGAAAGCAATGGATGTATGAGAGAAACCATGGAGGAATTTCCTCTAGGTTTTAGTATTGTACTGAAAGGAAATAGCTTTCTCCATTTTGCTCACTTAATTGTTTCAATAGATCGTGTACAGTGTAGTTATTTTCATTCATTTTATTGGAAGGATTCATCCACAAATCTGGTCAAAGTTGATTAATGGTTCTCATTTCATTGAGATACATTTGGGGAAAACCCATTTCAAGGATCTATGCGCAGAAACATTTATATACATATATACATGAGTGTATATATGTTTATACACATATATATGATTGTAGACTCTTAGATCTACATTTTGTTCAAGTTTAATTTCTTTAAAACTTCTGGTTTGGTAAAAAATCACATTTAAAAAAAAAAATATTTTGCGCATAGGTGACCGGTGGCAGTCGCTTGACGAATTGCAATATGCTCTAGCCATCGAAAGCAGTTCCACTATCGGTGTCGATTCTGAAAAATCTGGTAAATTTTATAAAATAGTGCATACAAGATAATATATCCTCAAATATATTCACATGTATACATTTTGTGTCATTTTATAGTTTACCCTAATTCCTGAGTGCTCTGGTTTTACAGGGATAATGAAAGTTTCTATGTTTAGAGTTGAAAGTGTGATTTATATACAGTTACTAGTGACAATTTCTAGTAAGAGGACTGTCGATGTCGGTACAGTAATGGACATAGGTTACTGAGGATTTAGTATATTTCAAATTACACGAATAGAGAATGGATATTTTCTAATCTATTCATTTAGATGAGTCTTTAAATAGATAAGTAGAGTTCCACAACTATTGTATATGGTTTTGTAAGCATTAAATTTTATAACATAAGATGGAAATAATTTTTCTAAAATTGTAACACCATATAGAAACCAATGTTAGTACAAATTCTAACAACACCGGTTAAGCTTACCGGTATCAGTCTTTGTGTGAGAAAATATGTTCTAAAAATGAGTATATATAGAAATATACATGCCAAGTGATATATATATATATATATCAAGATATGAGTTTACTAAGCTATTTTAAAACAAATTGCAAATATGAAAAGAAATCAAATCTCATTTCCTGATTAAAACACTAAATTTTTACCAAAATCACTTGCCAAAATCAAACAGTACCTCGATTGGCCTTTTGGCCACATCAAATACATAAATAATAAAATACATGCACATCCATCAATAAACATCATCATATCAAAAATTCATGATCCAAGCTAAGAAATTCTATCATTTGTTTATCATTTCAAAAACAACTCAATTCTACCATTTCATCAATATCAGTGAGATCACAAGATTAGTTCAAACACCAAAACATATTCAATACAACATAAATAAATAATGTTAGCATATATATAAGCTAATCAACACATCATCATCATCAATATAGAATGTCTATCCATACATCTAAGAATCCATGTAACCATAATATGAATCATAACATATCAATAGTCAGAATATCTCTAGGATCTATCATCGTGCTAAACAAAAATAACATACTAAAGTCCATGTCTGTATTCCATAGTAATCAAAATCAAAATATGATAAATGTCAAAGAGGAGTGGGCACTACAGGATTCAATCGCATATCAATTCTCGGCATGGATCATAATGTATTTCTTTGTTAGTTTTGGTTTGGACGCTGGTAAGGACCTCACCATTTGATCGTCATTGATATATCCTTTCTCCCTTTGTAGTCGAGTTTTTTCGGTCCCCTTAAAACCAAATTCCTTTTTACCCTATTTGAAAAAAAAAATTACTCTCTCATCGCCGATAAATTATCACCATTGGGCTGAAATGAGCATGAGCCATTGGATGCCAATTAATCAATTATATGAATTAGCTCTGTCGTAAGAAATAATTATATTATAGAGGATGACAACTCTTGAATTTTACCTTCACGATTTATTGCACAAACTGATAACAAAAAATCTATGGCAGATTTTGCATACTCTAAACAAATATGTAAGAACAACTAGGTATTAAATTGCAAACAAATATGTAGTTCAAATAAATATAAAAGATATATTTAATAAATAAATAAATATATCAACCTTTATATTTATGTGTTCATTAATATTATTCTATTGTATAAGAATCACCCCTTATATTTATATCATTCTATTCCAATTGATTACCGAAGAATCCAAGGAGTTATGTATCATGCAAACAATGCTACAATGAGAATCAAATATTTATCCACCAATCAGATGTAGCCAAAAAAAATTCAAGCACCTTTAAATAATTTTTTCTTTCCATGCACCTAGCACCGAAAACCATGTTATATGTGATAGGAGACATACCCAACATGTAGGATTTGAAAACCCTATGGAGACATCTCACTAACACTCCTAGAAGGGGCTATCTGGGTAATTGCAGCAAGTTGGGGGACAATTAAGTGGACATTAAATCTTGAATTTTACATCAAAAACAACAAAACATCAAATTTAGTCTTCCGCGGACTTGAACGATGCCGAAAAGTCAAAAATATGTCATAAAAATGGTACCATCGCGTAGGGGAGACTGTTAGATTTATAGAAATATTGAGTTTAAAGTGAATAGAATAGGATAAATATCATTTTATAATTTTTTACTAATGGTAGGTCTTTAAGAAACTTTTTCCCCATGAATGTTTATGTATACGTTTAAGACTACAAATTTTGTGTCACTTGTCAGAATGTGATAAAACTTATACCATCCCAATGGTGCTGAAATTATATACATGTTAAAAAATATTATTTGATTTCAATATTTTTTGATGAAGTTATGGTGGGAAAATGGAAAGTGCTCTATTTTCTTTATGTTTTCAAACCACTTTCACAGAAAAACATCATAAAAAAAAAATATTGCTAAAAAAAATATTGCTAAAAAAAATACAAAAGAAAATCTATCCCAAGATAGATAACGGCATATAACTTTGCATTAAAAGGAAAATAATATATAACATTTTTTGGTCATCCAAATCACGGGCAAACGGACTACAATCTTATAGGCGTTTTTAAAAAAAAAACAAGTCATTGAATTTTGAGTGTTTAATATAGCTAAACTTGTCCTTTTAAAAAAAAAAATAGTTTTTTATAAACTATATTCCGGATTCTATAATTCATATTGATATAGGTTTTTCTAATTTTTAGTGTATGCATTGCTAATAATCCCTACAAGTTGATATTATGTTGTTATTTGCAATATGACATCCACTTATGACCCCTTTTTTCTCCCCCAACTTGCTGCACTTACCCATCTTGCAAGTATGTTCTAGTTTTTACTAATGTGTCTAAAAATTGTCACCACTTTTATTTACTATCAAAAATTCCATTGATATTCATTTGTTTTAATGTGTTATCCTATTGACATAATTACTTTCTGGTCACAAATTGTAAAATGACTTGGTGCCATAATTTTTATTTTTTTTGTATTAAGAAAAATAACAAAATATACACTTCCTTATCTATGTTGGAACTGAAAATCATGAATAATTTTTTTTTATCACGTTCTATCCATAAAATTGATTAATTTGTCTCGATATATAGGTTGGTCCTTTCCTGACAACATTTAATGTCTAAATGGAATATATTTTCATGTGTGCTTTATGTAAGAGTAAATGAATAATATGTAAAGGATTCAATGTAATTATTTTTAGTATGTAATGTTTGTATATTTAATAGAGTGAGATTCATCCGTTCTCTATATAGAAATTTTGTAGCATTAAATACATTTCATTGTATTTTAGTTTTAATAATGGAGGGAGTATACCCTATTATGTGTATTGTTTTATACCTTTTTAATGTATGTCAAGCTCGATATGTGAAATGAATTCGATACATACCTACATCTAGTCATAGAGATATATACCATATTTTTCCTTGTGGGAATGCATACACCCTAATTTTAATCTATAGTATTATCTTATTTATGTTATATTATATCTAAACAATATAATTTTTTGTTGAACAATGTGAAATTTATAGTGTATTTTGTTGTTACAATATATCACTAATATGTAATATCAAAATTAGAGTTCTCATTATCAATATACTTACTACATGTGTTGATATTATTTAGATCATTCCAAATACAATAAATCTACATATTATAAATCATATATTGTTTGATTATATCAGATATTCCAACTCTAAAATGATAATTAAAAGTGTGGGATAGGGTTACAATAGATTGTAGTAATTGACTACTTAAATATAATTTGATCTAGTGAGTTTTATGATCAGTCTAGTTCATGATAGAAAAAATTTGCTCCTATTATAATTTAAGTAATTTTGTAGTGTATAAAATTTGAATTTAGTTGTGTTATATGAAATCCACTAGGTGAACTTATGCTTGTTTAGTTGTTTTGTCTTATGTAGGCTTCATATTAAAATTTACTTTAGCACTGTGATCTTTTATGTTTTGGGATCCTTATTTAGTGTAAAAAAATTTAAAGTGGAATACCTATAGGAAATTAAGGATTATTCTTTTTAAAATCCATATCTCTCTTCTTGACTACCTAAAATATTATTTAGTAAATTTATGCTCGATCACATCCTTCCCACATAGAAACATGGGTGATACACCCCACCCTCATAAGGTGACGAGAAATACACTATTTATCAATATTTTGTAAAATGATCAAGGCTCATATATTTATCCCTCTCCATGAATCTGTACCACTGTATGATAAATAATGCATTGGATAGATCCTAATATAGCCTTCGATATATGAAAATTATCTTGGATTAGAATATAACTAGTTATGACAAATACCTATTGCAGTTGTGTGAGATGTATTTATATTTTCTAGATAGTTGATGCACTCCAAAGAGTGAGATTGTATTTGTGTTCTTTACTGTGATCTCATCAGTAACCTATAAAGCGTAAGATATAAGTTCCGTTGATAGTTTGGGGTGATTTTTATGGTATATATGATGATTGTGATTGGTTTTTCTACTCAATTTCTTGTTATATTAATATTAAGTGTTTTTATATTATATATTTTAATTTATTTAATATAGACTTTAGGTTAATGTTTAAATTAATTTTTTATATTAATTAATTAATAGTTGGAGTGCTTCAGGAGTTGTTACACCCATTTAAATTATTAAAATTGGCCCATGGGGTCAACTGAAACATAGAGGAATCATGTCAGTGAATTATCATTTTCAAGAGGACTGAGGTGAATAGCGGGATTATTACTGGAGTGTAAATATTTATTTTGATCATGTTCTTTTACCCTTTGGATTTTCCACGTTAAATACTTATGTTATGTATTATTTATATTTATTGCATTATAGTTTTAATCCTTTTATTTAATTAATGCAGATAAATTTTTTTTATTAACTATTAATCAAGTGTTCGGACCTCACGTGGTATCAAACGTGATTTAAAATTTCAAATTTAATAAAATAAGTTAACTAAAGGTTGCAAGAGTTGGTGGGTGTTTACAACCCAGAGGAAATAAATATGCCCCCTTGCATTTCAAACATGACATTCTATCACACATTCTCCTTATCAAAATTAATTTTCAAAGTTATTTTTGGTTGGCATATTGAATACTCTCCAAGGCCCACTTCTTCTTCACACACGTAAGTTTTATTTTTGTTTGAATACCTTTGAAAAATTTAATCTATTTTCCTAATGTTTCAATGTCCAAGAAAAATAATTCTTCAAGGGTAAAATTGAAGGTCTCCAAGTAGGACATAATCCCCACAAAAATTGAGCCTTGATTTTTTTATTAGATCTGAGATAATGACCTTAGAATGGGGACCATTTTTTTGGTGACATAATTAGCTTTTAAAATCCTAACCCTATATCCCATCAACCACCTATTTTTATAAAACTCTTAGCCATATTTGCATTATTTGATAATTTTGAAGTGATGGATTTAATACAATTCAAATGTCCCTCCATCTATATTCTAGACACTTTAACATTTACATCTTGGTCTTATTTTAATTTTGAATGTGGTCACTCCATTTGGTAAGTTTGGTTCGATTATATTATACCATGTTTACAGTGGAATATGATCATCCATTGGTAGGTACCTCAACTAGATAGGTCATGAAAGGTCAGAGATTCATATCATTGGCCATCTCGTTCACCACCATTGCCAAGTTCTGAGTTAAACCACTCGACAAGCTCTCCACATAGTGCAT
Organism: Taxus chinensis; assembly: GCA_019776745.2. Classification (NCBI taxonomy): domain Eukaryota; kingdom Viridiplantae; phylum Streptophyta; class Pinopsida; order Cupressales; family Taxaceae; genus Taxus; species Taxus chinensis. The sequence continues at coordinate 582,581,928 of CM034153.1, forward strand.
GCTCTTTTACTTTAGAAAAGACTTAGTTCCACATTGGCACCATGAAGCGTGTTATGTGGATTCAAAAATCCTCTTTCTTGGATGGTGTTTTGTGACCTAGGCTATTCTTATACATTATTTTGTTGGCAAATCCATCTCACCATATAACTGGTCATATGACTCACATCGTGCATTGTGCATAAAGCTCGAAGATGAGGTAATTGGTTTTATGGATGGTTTCTATTCATAAGATGTCTCATTCGAGTTGGTATGGTTGTTATTTACAAGTTGGCTCACTCGAGCTTGTATGGTTAGTTTGATAGATGGGTGTTAATAATGTGAATCACCCAAGTCGGTGTGGTTGTTTCATTGAAATTTGACCATGGTTGGTCACATGATACTTTTCTAACCTGAGAGCTAGATCATGAACTTTGTCCTTAGCTCGTACCATAACTCAGTAAAACACTTATTTTTGTTCTTGGTACTAATAAGGAGCTCAGTCTCCTCACCCAAATTTTTAAAATTCCTTCTCATAGAAAATTAAATTTTTAAGGATATTTTTAAAGGGAATCTGAAAATACTTGTATTTTGTATTCTTTGTTTTTTAAAATGGAAGTTATAGAAAAACACATTATTATTATTACAACAATTATGCATTTTAAAAATGCATAATTTAGGGCTTATTTCAAAGTAGGCAATTTTTATTTATAATTTATTTTCTGATAATTATGAAAATTATTAACAAATTTAAAATCCTTATAAAACCCTTAGCCATTCCTATACATTATTTTGTTGGAAAAGCCACCTCACCATATAACTCATCATATGACTCACATCGTGTGTTGTGCATAAAGCTTGAACATGAGGTAATTGGTTTTATGAATGGTTTTTAGTCATAATATGTCTCATTCGAGTTGGTATGGTTGTTATTCACAAGCTGGCTCACTTGAGCTGGTATGGTTGGTTTGATAGATGGGTGTTAATAATGTGAATCATCCAAGAAAGAGGAATCATGTCAGTGGATTATCATTTTCAAGAGGACTAAGGTGAATGGAGGGATTATTACTGGAGTGTAAATATTTATTTTGACCATTGTTTTTTACCCTTTGGGTTTTCCATGTTAAATACTTATGTTTTGTATTATTTACGTTTATTGCATTATAGTTTTAATCTTTTTATTTAATTAATGCAGATAATTTTTTTATATTAACTATTAATCAAGTGTTCGGACCTCACGTGGTATCAAAATGTGATTTAAAAATTTCAAATTTAATAAAATAATTTACCTAAAGGTTGTAAGAGTTGGTGGGTGTTTACAACCTAGAGGAAATAAATATGCCCCCTTGCATTTCAAATATGAAATTCTATCACACATTCTACTTATCAAAATTATTTTTCAAAGTTATTTTTGGTTGGCATATTGAATATTCTCCAAGGCCCACTTCTTCTTCACACATGTAAGTTTTATTTTTGTTTGAATACTTTTGCAAAATTTAATCTATTTTCCTAATGTTTCAATGTGCAAGAAAAATAATTCTTCAAGGGTAAAATTGAAGGTGTCCAAGTAGGACATAATCCCCACAAAAATTGAGCCTTGATTTTTTTATTAGATCCGAGATAATGACCTTAGAATGGGTACCATTTTTTTGGCGACATAATTAGCTTTTAAAATCCTAACCCTATATCCCATCGACCACCTATTTTTATAAAACCCTTAGCCATATGTGCATTATTTGATAAATTAAAGTGATGGATTTAATACAATTCAAATGCCCCTCCATCTATATTCTAAACACTTTAACATTTACATATTGGTCTTGTTTTAATTTTTAACGTGGTCACTCCATTTGGTAAGTTTGGTTCCATTATATTATACCATGTTTACAGTGAAAAATGATCATCCTTTGACCTAGGTATCTCAACTGGATAGGTCGTGAAAGATTAGAGATTCATATCATGGGCCATCTCATTCGCCACCATTGCCAAGTCCTGACTTGACCCACTTGACAAGCTCTCCACATATTGCATCCTCTTTTACTTTGGAAAAGACTTAGTTCCACAATGGCACCATGAAGGGTGTTATGTGGATTCAAAAATCCTCTTTCTTGGATGGTGTTTTGTGACCTAGGCTATTCTTATACATTATTTTGTTGGAAAAGCCATCGCACCATATAACTGGTCATATGACTCACATCGTGCGTTGTGCATAAAGCACGAAAATGAGGTAATTGGTTTTGTGGATGGTTTTTATTCATAAGATGTCTCATTCGAGCTGGTATGGTTGTTATTCGCAAGTTGGCTCACTCGAGCTGGTATGGTTGGTTTGATAGATGGGTGTTAATAATGTGAATCACCTAAGTCAGTGTGGTTGTTGCATTGAAATTTGACCATGGTTGGTCACGTGATACTTTTCTAACCTAAGAGCTAGATCATGAAATTTGTCCTTATCTCATACCATAACTCAGTAAAACACTTATTTGTGATATTTGTGCTAATAAGGAGCTCAGTCTCCTCACTCAAAATTTTAAAATTCATTCTCATAGAAAATTAATTTTTTAAGGATATTTTTAAAGGTAATCCAAAAATACATGTATTTGGTATTCTTGGTTTTTTAAAAGGGAAGTTATAGAAAAACACATTATTATTATTACAACAATTATGCATTTTAAAAATTCATAATTTAGAGCTTATTTCAAAGTAGACAATTTTTGTTTATAATTTATTTTCTGATAATTATGAAAATTAGTGACAAATTTAAATGTTCTTTGTAGGAATTTGTGACTAGATAATTTAGGCGTAAAAGAGGGGGAAAAATAAAAAATTCAATTTGTATCCTCATTTAAGAATGACATGGGGACTCTTTAAAAACCTTTTAAAATTATTTTCCTTCACAAAAAGCTAACATTTTGAAAAGTGAACAATAAGGATTTACAACGTTCAAGTCTCATAGTAATCTTATCTTTTTCTATAGACTTGATTTTTTTGAAATATTAATAATGGGGCCTAATCACTTTAATATCTATAAGACGCAAATATTGAATGTGAAAAATTTAAAAACATGTGGAAAATTATGCTGAAGGAAGAATTCATGGTACACAAACTATGGACTATTGTAAACGATAGAGAGAAGCACCGACAAGAAGACATGAGACAACAAATTATATATCCACATTTAAACAAAAAGTGTCTATGTTACTGCAAAGTGTTCATGATGACTTCTTACTTTATAATGGAAAATAGGAAAGTACAAGTGAATCTCGGAAACTGTAAGAATCAATTCATGAAGGCACACATTTTTCAAATAAAATTGATTCTTTAGTTAATGACAATTCCCATAAATAGAGACAAAAGAGTGGTTAATTTTATATCAAAAATTAAAAACATTAAATCTCAATTAGATGGATGTTACTGTAATTTGATTCATGATAAATTATTCTATTTTATTATACAAATCAAAATCCATGAGAGATTTATGAACTTTATTTCTATTCTAAATTTGGAATATCAAACTGAAAAAGATATTCGTGACATTTCCACTCAGAGTGCTCTCATATTTTCAGGAAGCGAAGGTCATGGTAAAATTTGATTCAAAGGAAAATGTTATCAAATTTTTCCCCTCGGGAAAAATTTGACCAAATGCAACCTTGCACAGGAGGAAATGGAAAGGTTGGTTCAGTTATGCGAGGTCAATTTTTAATTCTAAAAAACAGGTTGCAGGTAGGCTCGACAATGGAAATGCAAGGTCAAAAAATGAATGGCCAAGGGAACATTGAAGGAGACCAGAGCTCAAGTTGAAGAATGGAGAAAGGCTTAGAAGTTTTTGGACTTCACATTTTCAGAATTTCAGAGACAAGGCCGGAAAATTTTAAAAAATTGTGAAAGAGGAAAGAGCCTAAAATCTGAAATTCTAAAAGTCCAAAATTTTAGAATTTCAATTTTTAGAGTTTCAGAGATGAGAAATTTTGGGTTTCAGAGTCTTTGGTCATAAATCATGAAAAGTATCCAAAAATATTTGAAATCTTGAAACTCCAAAAGCATAAAGGTTTAGGGTTTTGAAAAGTCAAACTTGGTTCAGGGTCAATGCGCTAAAAGTCTGAAATTTCATACTTTCGGGTTTCGAAGTTTCAGAGTTTCACATTTTAGATTTTTATAACTCTTGAGGTGTTTTGAAGGATGAACAATGAAAAATTTCTGAAAAGGGAAAATGTTTGAAATTCTGAAAGTCCTAAATTTTGGACTTTCGGGTTTCAAAGTTTCAGAGTTTCACATTTCAGAGTTTTGGAACTCTCAAGGCATTTTGAAGGATGAACAGTAACATGAATTTCGAAACCAAAATGTCCAAAAGTTTGAACTTTAGTATTTTAGAGGTTGCATGCATTTTGGACTCCAAAAATGGAAGATCAAAAACTCATGTTTTGTACAATGACACCCCGACCTTCAGATGGCCATAACTTTTGACTGAGAGATCAAATTTTCACAAGAAAGGACTTTTTGGAAAGCTTACACTCCTCATTTTTTAGTGTATTAGACTTCTTACATATAAAAATAATGAAGCTGTGGGCTTACTTCTTTCCCAAAAAGGTTTAGTATATGGGGGTATGGGTTTTGTCATAGAACCCATCATTTTTGCAAGTGAATTCAATGCATTTTGAGGTGGTTGAAGAAAAATTTAGTATAATTCTCATATCCTTCTCTCATTCTTCCTATATATTTGTAAGGAGGGGTATTTTTCATAAGTTTGTAAAAATTTTCTTTGCACTCTCCCTTCTTCTCTGGTTTGTAAGTGAATTTTTCGAGTTCAAACCTCCCATCTAAACTTAAAATGCAATCTTTTCTCTTGGCCATTGTAATGCATTGTATCAATATTTGGAGCAATAATAAAGGTATGTGGATGATTATCAACCCTCTCTTGTGTTCATTTCTTTCATTTGATCTCTCATTACAATCTTGGTTATTTGTGTGTGGTGGTTGTATTACATTTTAATTGTTTGTGTTTAATGGAAAAGTAGGTGTTCAACATTCCTTTTGGTGCATCACCTCTATTAGTTTAGGTTTAATTTGTTGCAATCTTCTTAACCCTATCCCCTTGTAAAGTTAGAGTAGATTTTAAATATTAGATCCTCTACAATTTAAGTGTGTGTATCAGAATAGAGGTATAGGAACCGACCTTCATCCGGTGAGTTTTCTCGATTGTAAAGTCTCACACTGTGGAAAAATCTCCATGTTATGCAATTACATTGAGAGTTTCAACCCATCGAGTTGCAAACATTAAGGGGAGTTGTGATTACACATCAACAAATAATTCCACACAGACACTTCTCACAAAAAAACAAATAATACATTTTCTAGGCTTAGTAAGAATAAAATATCAAACATGGAAACCAATGGTAAAGAAAATAAATCAGGGAATTTAAGAGTCATTTTTTATGTGAAACTTCACAATTGTGCGAAATTTGGTAATGAAAAGGAATCTTGTAAAGTACACAAAAAGAAGACAAATTTTAAAAATAAAAATTGGAACAAACCAAATTAGAATCAAAACATAAATTAAAAGAACAACTAAAAAACCTAATGTAGATACTTTGTATGATGCATTAGTCACTAGCATGGAAAATGAATGTACATTAGATAGTGGTGCATCTAGGAGCACATGCCATTAAAATATTGTATTCTATCATATATTAGAGAATGTAATGACCAAATCTATCTAGGTGATCATTTTATTATTGTTGTTTAGAGTTAAGGAAAAGTAAATGTTTTCAATGCTTTTATACATAATGTTTTATGTGTTCCTAATTTGAAAATGAATTTTCTTTCTTATTCACATCTAACTCAAAACACTGTTATTCAGAGAGAGATATTTTTTTTATTTCTCCCAAGCAATCCAAATTCCATATTTATACATGTAAAAAATAGTTTGACTCAACAGAGGCATGGTAACAGTCATGGAAGAGGAATAGTAATCAACAAGAGTGGAATTATCACCATGAGAAGATGATTGGACAATGTATTAATTATTTTTCTAACATTCCCCCCCTTAATACATTTTTTTACAAATGTACCCCTAAAATAATTCAAATTTCACATTGTCTAGAGACTTGGTGAGTATATCTGAAATTTGAGCATCTGTCGACAAGTACTGGAGTTGGATGTGGTGGTTCAAGACTTTTTCTCAAAGGTAGTGACATTTCACCTCAATGTGTGTTGTTTTCTCATGGAAGAATGGATTTTTCACAAGCTTCAACACACCTTGATTGTTAAAGTGAATGATGGAAATATTTTCTTTAGGAATTCCCATATATGACAAAATAAAACATAACTAAATCACTTCTCACATAGCTCTTTGTGCGGCGTGATATTATGCCTCAGTGGATAAGAGAAAAAAAATAATTTACTTGTTATTTATCGATGAGATAGGTACAGATCTAAGATGAAAAAAATAACCTGAAGTTGATTTCTTGTCATCAATAGATCCAAAATAGTCCAAGTCTGTGTATCCCTTCAGGAAGAACTTAGAGTTCTTTTGATACTCTAGACCATAGTCGATTGTACCTTAGACATATCTCAAAACATGATTCAATGCTACGCATTGACATTTCTTCTTCTCCTGCATGGATATAATAAGATAGCATAACAAAGCACAAGTCTGGTATGGTATACATCAAGTAAACAAGACTCCCAATAAGCTCTTTGTAGAGAGTACCATCTACTTGAGGTGAATCCTAGAACCTAGACAGTTACAAACCTTTTTCCATTGGAGTGGATACATGTTTACAATTTGACATGCCATACTTTTCCAGGAGTGTCTTGGCTTATTTCATTTGAGAGATAAAAATATGATTCTTTTTCTTCCATATCTCCAATCCAAGATAATAGTGAAGTAGCCCCAAATCTTTCATGTCGATGGATTTCTTCAAATCATTATTCACACCTTCAATGAGAATGTCGGAACTCCCTATGATCATAAGATCATCTACATATAAAAACAAGATGAGAATATGATTTCCTATCTTTTTTATATACATATTTGAATCAGAGGGGCTATATGTGAATCCATGCTGCAATAGCTGATCATATATTTTTATGTACCATGCCCTAGGTTCCTGTTTAATTCCATAAATAAACTTATTTATATGACATATATTTTGTGGATGTTTCTCATTGACAAATCCTTTGGGTTGGGTCATGTATACTTATTCATTTAGATTACCATTTAATAAATCACTTATTACATCTATTGAATGAAGTTTCCATCCATTTTGTGCTGCAAGTACACAAACAAATCTGATGGTTTTGATCTTTGCAGTGGGTACAAAGGTATCATCATAGTCAAGTGCTTCCTATTGAGCATAACCATTTGAAACTAGTCATTCTTTTTACTTTTTGATAGATCCATATGCCCTGCATTTTGATTTGAAACCCCACTTATAGCTAATGGAATTCTTACCTGCATGCAGATCGACAAATTTCCATGTCAAATTTTGTATCAAGGTGTCATATTTATTATACATCCATAACATTCTTCCACTCATGCGGACTGAGTTCCTCTCAAAATAAATCAGGTTCGATGGTATCAACCATTGAACTTATGAGTGTGATATTTACGTCATTTATTTCCTTTCTTCTCGTAGGAACTCCTGATGAAGTGTCTGGAAGAGAGTTCAAGTGAGAGTCTCTCATGGTGCTCTGAACCCAATTCAGATGCTAACGTTGCTATTACTGTGAAGAATTTTTTTCCAAATTCCCAAGATCAATGGATACCACTCCTTACAGTTCATCCTTTTTATTTGAAGAATCTTCATGTTCATCATCTTGAATGTATGAGCAATTTATGAGAGGAGGTCATTGTTGAATCTTCCTTATGTGGAAATGAGTCAAATGATTACTTGTCACAAATAACATCTCCACTCTTATATATCTTATTTGTCTCAAGATCTATGAGACGATATGGTTTTGAGTTTGTAATGTACCCCAAAAATATGCACTGAAGTGTTTTTGGATCAATTTTATTCCTCTTCTTATCTGAAACATGCATATATGCAGTACATCCAAAAAATCTCAAATGAGAAATACAAAGTTTATGATTACTCCATACCTCTTCCAGTGTCTCGTCCTTCAAAATATTTATAGGTTCTCAGTTTAGAAGATATAAAATAGTATTTATTGCTTGCACCTCAAATCATTTCTCCAACTTCGGAGTGGAAAACATGCAACTAGCCATCTCCATGACATTCTGATTGTGGCATTCTATAATTCCATTTTATTGTGGAATATAGGGGTAGTTAGGTGTTGTTTGATGTCATAATCCTTCAAAAATGCCAAGAATTTCTTCGATGTGAATTCCCCCCCTCAATCTGAGCAGAGGAGAAGAAGGGTTTTCTTTGTCTACTAAACAACTCTCTTATAGAAGGTCTAAAAATGTTCAAATTCTTTGATCTTATTTTAGAGAAATAACAGTCAAGTCTTTTGGGAATAATCATCAGTGAACAATTGGAGGTATTTGAAACCCTTAAATTAGTCACGAAAGGGTCTGCATAGATCGGTATGCATGACCTTGAGATAGTTATTGGATTGGAATGTACTCAACTTGAATAGATACCGATGTTGTTTTCCCACCTGACATCCAAGAAAAATAGGTAATGAACTAGAGAGAGGAGGAAGACCTTGTACCATATCTTTCAAAATGAGCTAATAAAGGGAGCTGACAGAAAGATTTCCTAGTGATAATGCCAGAGTGTAGTGGATTCCACCATGGAGGAAGATAATGCAACTGCAGAGGAGGAAAGTTCATCTAATGCAAATAAACCATCCTTGAAAAAATATATAGCAAGTATCATACCTTTTTTAGATATGAAAAATTATTTGATGCCATTCTGAATGAGGAAGTCTTCCTTGAGATTTTGATTCAACAGTTGAGAGACATAATGAGATTTGTGGTCAATCCCGATACATAGAACACCTTCGTGAGAGGAAATATTCTCATCCCAATAGGAATGTTCATATTACCTGTTCCTTCTGCTACATGCTCCTTGTTGTCTTTAATTTAGACACGATCTCTGGTGGGTTGAACATCCAATGGATCAAACTGATTTCTATCACCCATAATATACTTGTTGATGCCTACTCAATCAACCAAACATTATATGATGGCTGCAATGTTTGGGATAATAGAACCAAATCATCTTTGTGTGCATTACAATGTACTAATTCTAGGACATCTTCATCTGAGTCATCATCTGGTTAGGTATTGAAATGTCCTTTCTTCTTCTTTCTGCGAGGACACCACTTGGATTTCTTTGAACTGCCTCATCTAGATTTTTTAAGTTGTCCATAATTATTTTGTGTGCGTTCATTCTACCAACAGTTCATAGTATCATGTGTATCCATGGTGTAGGTGTGACACCATCGATTCACCTTGTGATACTTCTGGTTTTTTTGTGGCTTCTATGGTTACATCTCTTGTTTTCCCTTGCGAGGAGTCTGATCATTCTTTTAACTCGATATCAATGCTTTGTCCTCAAACTATTCTTGTAATGTATGAATAGATTGTTCATGTTGAAAAAAGTTCACCAGTTCAACAAAGCTCACCTCCTTTTGTGTGATGGTCAATGTGGCAATGAGTTTCCTTAAATGAGATAAAATATCTTGCAGTGCGAGTCAGAAAAACAAATTTTATTCAACCTTTTCTCTAAGTGTTGTAAGCTCTGCTCATAGTTTTTCCACTCGACGAAATGATTATTCCACTTTCTTTCCTTCTTTAATACTCATGGTATTAATATTTGACTAGAGATGTAGAATTTTTTACAAAATATTTACTTCGTAGATTATGTAAATATTATCTCAGGCAACCTTTTATTTTTTTCCATTTTGAATGTGTTCTTGCACCTCATTAGATACGCTCAGTGTGATCAACATCAAGGCTTTTGCATTGACCTTGTCATACTTTGTTCGTTCATCTATGTTGGTGGGTCGAGCAAGTAGTCTAGTGACGATCTCCGAGAGATCTTCAAAATGGAAAATGGTCTTCATATTTGTCTTCCCTGCAACATATTTCATCCCTTTCAATAGATAGTCATGTTATAACATGATTTTTAGAGGAGACACGACTCCAGTAATAAAAAATAGGGATCAAAATTTATTACTATCTTGCCCGCACAAGTTTGGTATATTTTCACTAGTCCAATGCCAAATCTAGGTTTACATGCCATGGCCCCTTTCCATGTATAAATAGAGATCTAAATTTAAAATAAATATTGTACTTTCCATGTAAGTCTCATCGTAGTTCTGAGCAGGTGGAGTTCTCTGATTTCTAGAACAGGTCAATGATTTTCTAGTCGGCCACTCCACATAGGTTTGGGCCAATGTGCAGGTGGTCTGAAGCACATATCAAGAAAGTAAAATTTAATTCTATCAAATAAGAAAAAGTATTCCAAATGTGAAACAGGCCTGATCAGTCAGGTCATAGATATGATAGACAAGGTTGATGCTAAAATGGAAACTCCCTGTAATCAAAAGAAAATAGATATCCATGCAAACCAAAGTAGGTGTTCTCTGCGATAAAAAATTTCTAAATTTATCTAAGCCATGTGCTCTAATACAAAAATCTGCAGGTCATTGTATTCTCCACCTAGGTAAAAGAGTAGAAAAATATCTAATACCAATGTTATTTAGAGCGAGAGAGAAATAATTGCTTTTGTATATATTCCAAGAAAGGAAAATTCCATAATTATACATGTACAAAATATTTTGACTCAACGTAGGAATGCTAAGAGTCCTGTAAAAGGAATAGTAATAGATTGGAGTGGAATGATCACCGTGAGAAGAGGAATTGATAGTGTATTACTTAGTTTTCTAGCAAACAATTAGAGTATAATTTTACTAAAGAATAAATGGTTTATTAAGAATGAGTTAGATGTTACTATTGCTGAAGGAATATAAAAGAATATTTTATGTGTTTAAAGGTTTATCATCTACTTCATGTTTTTCTACTCAAAATAGAAATGATGTTTAGTTCTGGCATGACAGATTAGGTCATGTTAATTTTAGGAGCATGTATGAAATGTCTTGGTCTAACCTTGTTACTGGTGTACCTCATGTGTCTCATGCTCATGAAACATGTGAAGGGAATTTGTATTGTAAACAATAAGCAAACCCCTTCCATAGTCATCATGAAGATAAATCCTTAAAACCTCTAGAACTTGTCTATAATGATGTTAGAGGACCATTAGATGTTCAATCCCAAAATAGTACTTTATTCTCTCACTTTTATTGATGAATATTCTTAGATGATATTATTTTTATTTATTAAAACTAAATGAGATGTTTTATTAAAATTTATATAATTTAAAGATTTAGTTGAGAATAGTTCATGTCATAATATCAAAAAGCATATAACTTATAACTAAGAAGATTATATTATTAAAACATTTGAATCATTTGTATCAAATGCATGATTCAAATATAAATAACTATTCCCTACTCTCCTCAGCAAAATGGTATTAAGGGAATGAAATATCACACCATTCTAGAAATGGCTAGAACCATGTTACACTCATCACATGTTTATAAATTTATTTGGATGAAGAAATCAATATTTATGTTCATATTCAAAATAGAGTGCATACTAAAGCCATTTTTCAATCTAATCCCTTACAAAATATGACTAATAAGAAACCCAGTGGAACTCATATCAGAATTTTTTGAAGCCATGTCTCTATCTTCATTCATATTTAGAGAAAAGGAAGAAGTTAGATTAAATCTCCTACCCGTGCATATTTTTAGGGTATGAAAGTAAAACAAAAGGTCCTGGGATCTATGATCCTGCAAAACTTGAAGTTATTGAGAACGGGAATGTTAAAATATGAGAAAAACCCTTTTGTTATTTTTCTTCTAATTTTATTTCTTGTGTTTATGATGGTCCTAATGAGTTAGAAAATAATGATTTTGGTGACCAAATAGATGTTAACAATCATTCTATAGTTGAGAAAGAGGCTCTTCCTATTTCCTATATAATTAAAATACCGAAATGGGCTCATTCACTTCTTCAAAACTCTAATCCTGATAACCTTAGTAAGATCACTAGAAACCATAACTTTTATCATCAATTGATGATTACGTATGATTTTTAATCCTAGTCTTTTGAAGATAAATCTCACAATGAAATATGGGTGGAAAAATTTAGACATGTGATCTTGTCCATCCTTAAGAAAAAATTTAGTGTTGTTGGCTCTACATGGCTTTAAAAAGTCTAATATAATATTGATGAAAATATTGAGAAGTTAAAATCCAAGAATGTAACTTGTGGGTTTAATCATAAGCCCAATATCGACTACATAGAAACCATTGCACCTATTACAAAATGAGCTTACTTAGGATTATTATTTCCTTATCTACTTAATATGGTTGGGAAATCCACTAGATACATGTTAAGAACGCATTCCACAATTGTGACTTCAAATAATAAATTTACATGACTCTACCTAAAGGTTTTGAGGAACCTAGAAAATAATTTTATGTATGTAAATTGAAAAATCTCTATTTTCTTAAAAACAAGCTACTAGAGAATGGTATGAAAAAATAAATAGTTTCTCAAAAATATTGGTTTCACTATTTGTTCTTTTGATAATGATATTTTTGTTAAAATTGAAAATAATCAGATTATTCTTATTGTATTATGTGATTATGATTTTCTTATTACTAGCAATTCTAATAGTTCAATTTTCAAAATTAAAGCTAAATTGACATAATAATTTGAAATGAATGATTTAGGAGTATTGCATCATTTCTTAAGCATGACAATTTTTCAAGAAAAAAATTATATTGTTGTATCTTTGTCACAATATGCTACTAGCTTGCTTAAAATGTTTAATACGGTATATTGTTAGCAAGTTTTTATTCCCATTGAAATTGGTTGTAAACTTGATCCTACACCTAACTGTGAAAAACATAATCCTAATATTTATAGGAAGTATGGAGGTATTTTTAGTTATCCTAATACTACTAGACTTTACATTGCATATGTAGTAGGTATTACATCGAGATTCATGTAGGAACCATATCATGATCATTGGAAGTTATCGATATGAAAATTAAGATATATTAAAGGAACAATTAATTTTTGTATACATTATAATTCTTCTGTTAATACATGTTTATATAGATATTGTGATTTTAACCATGCTTGTGATGTGATAGATACAAAATATAAAATTAGATATGTGTTCGAGTTTGGTACATGTACCATTACTTGGAGAATAAAAAATAATTCAAAAGTCTCCATCTATTCTACTGAAGAATAATATAGAAGAGTGAAGGAATTATCAAAAGAATGCAAATGGATAAAGTGACTCTTGGAACATATTCACATGGAAATTTAGGGAATTACTCCTCTTCCACATGATAGTAAAATGTCTATTTCTCTTGCTTATAATCTAGTTCAACATTAGATAATGAAAAAAAATTATGTGGAGGTCAATTTAGTTGATAGATTTTCCCAACACCTCCTGGGATAATTATACTATGGTAGTGGACTCCTAGAGATTTTTGTCAATTGCAAGAATGAGAAAAATAGAATTAGTTAGAGATAGATGTAATCTGAAGAATATTTTAGTTGAAAGAGAACATATTTGGGAAATTGATGAATCATACTATGATATGTGTGAAAATTAAATTGGGACAAAGTGTAAAAATATGGGTTTTTTGAGTCCAGTCTTTGACCCTCTTTTTCCAATGACTAGGCCCCAATATTTTCTGAATGGGGGCCCTTAACTAGAGTTGACAAACTTTTTTATCAAAGGAGTGCCTCTACCGCCGATATTGTAATTCAATTTCCCCATGAGTTGATTGGAGGATTTTCCACATAGAGCTTCCTCAAGCCAGCATGTGGCCTACAACCATATCTCCACATCAAACAAATCTCAATACAATAAAATCAATGAGTCACCTAGGGCGAGAAAACTCATATCCCCCACCGATTGAGCTATAGGATGAGATTTTGACATGCAAAGTGGGAACCATAAACCAATGCAAAATAAAATGTCAAAACCAAGGAATTGAGATGTTTCCAAAGTCACAGATAGGTGGGCAAGTCAAAGGTAAGGCAAGTATTTTAGTGTCTCAGTTGAGGACCGGATCACATTATCTTCATTGTGAAACCGATAGATGGACTATTCCCAAGGAGGATTGGGAAAAGAAAAATTTTCTTTTTTGAAGCAAAGGGGTTGATGAAACGGAATGGCATTTCATTATAGTGTGTTCAACATATGATGATATCCATATCCATTATGAAAGTGAATTAAAAGTGGACAACTTAAATGATTTATTTATAGAAACAAAACTTCAACAGATCATTGGTTTAGTGCTCAAGATTCACAATAGGAGATTTGATATGGAAAAGAGTCTGAATACTACTTAATGTATCGGTTTTGTTTGGTCCCATAGACTCTTTAGTCTCGTGGATGTCATTAAAATATTTCATTTTATTTCATTTCATAATCCCTTAACAATCTTCTTCCATGACACATGTGGGACTTATCACCACAAACAAACCAAACGTAGCGGGCCTCAGGATGAGATTCATGGTGGTCGATGTGGAAGCAGGCGTGACACATGGTGGGAAGCTCGGATGATAAAATAGTGGACCAGTTGGTAGTCAACAATAGGGTCAAAGGATGTGGCATGGAGGGGGTAGTAGTTGCTTGATGCATGGACTTGGTGGCCAACAAAATAAATGCATGCTGAGAGTTTTAAAAACTGGACTTACCTCAAAATTTAGCATCCTTACCAACTCACTGATTGAGCTGTATTTGTAGAGAGTTAGAGGATAGGGGTTTTAACATGGATCCTGGGCCCGCTTAGGCCTATAAAAGGCCCTACACTCACACTACCTAAGACCATAGGCTCTCCATTTCAAACCCAAGAAGAGTTAGAAGGAGCAGTTATAAAAGACCTTAAGGACATAATTAAGGAATTATTTTATGACCTATTACTATTTTTTAATAGACATTATGGAGATATATGGAGATATAAGAGCTATATTATTATAATCATGAATAATATTGATGCATAGAAAACAACATTTCATCATGCATTCAACTATATTAAGAGGAATCAACTATTGACCTACATCATTCTCTGGAGAGAGGATCACTCAGTAATCCTAAAATGACTTAAAAATGCAAACATTGATCAAATATAACCTTAAGGCCTTCAAAAATCACCATACTATGTCTAACACCTTCATTCTTTATCAATTCAATCATCTAAATGAATGCATTTTATACAAGTTTTCTTTGGCTCTCCTTTCTTTACTTGTCATTCTCCTTCAACTCATTAGGCCTTCTTCTCAACCCAAGAAATGTTTTCCTATTTATCTTCTCCAATTCTTTCTATTCCATCCATGCCATTTCATACTTCAAACAAGTGGTGTTCCAACAATCATCCTGATAGAAAAGATCATAAACATCAACCTTTTACCAAACATGTCAAAACTTACCTTTATCATTCTTCACTAGATGTTAGTCAAAATGGAAAAAAATTGGATCTTTAGCAATCAAATACTTCTTTAAACTATTTTCTCTATTTCATAGTCAGGAAACAATTTTAGATTCATCATAAAATTGACTCAAAAGAAATTAATTTATCAAATATGACCTTTCTACTCCAAGTTATCTTTTAGGTACCTTTAAGACAATACATCATACTAGCTTCGGAGTTAGAATCATCTAAAGCTACCCATCAAGAAGTAAAAACAAATTCAAATTCCCTTTAGGGAAAACATGGTTAGGTGTAAATTTTACAAGCCAACTCCATTTGTATTTCTCTCCATCATACTTTTTCACTTCTGTAACACACCTTTCTTTGGAATGTATACTACAAAACCATGTTTCTATGGTTTCCAATTATGTCTTATGGGACTGTATCCATCTGAGATAGTGCATTGTATCTTGTAATTTGACCAAAAAAACTCTTTTTCTTCCAAAATACTTTAACATACCCTAATCTTGTGTTTTTTTACAAATTTTTAGGTCAAGATTCTATGAGTTTTTCTTTCAAATCATTGTCTTTTCGAAGAAACCCTAACTCATCTTTGTGTGAGTTTAAGAACCCTAAAATTATTATATCTTTCTTGGCATTTGTTTTCAAGATCGCAAATTTCTTATGAAGGACTATTTCCTACCTTTTTCTATTATTATTATAATAGCAAGGGTTAACAAAGTACTTTTCTTCAACTTTCAATTGAAATATCATGTGTGAGCACATCAACACATGGTATCTAAAACCTTGAAGAACCACAGAGAAAGAGTTATATTAAATAATTTTCAATCTTTCTTGGATATAATCATACAAAATTTTCCTCTATATTTCATGTACATGCATGCTATTTTCCCATTACAAAAAATATTAAACATACTCAAAATACAATGCATAGTCACAATTCTCACTCATATTTTCAATCTTGCATGCACAAAACTAGGGAAAGAGATTCATAGCTATACCATATACCTGTCGAATTCCTCACCACCTATTTTACCTCTACAAATATTTACTTTCAAGATCACAACATCAACTACTAAGGTATTATTTAAAGAACACCATTTCACAATCATGTACAATAGGATCATTGATTTAAAATGCTAAATTCAGAGTATATATCATTCATGTCGTCATCATCTACCTAAAGGTTCTGACATACTCATGAGATGGTAAATATTGGTTCTTAATAAACCTATTAAAAATCAAGAAAAGGTAACAACACCTATCCTTAAATCTCAAACTCGTAATCATGAGTCCCAGAGATAAAAGCTCATATAAAAAAAAATTAATTATGCATGTTTTAGTTTGTATTAAAAAATTTGAATTACCTTTTTCATTCTCCCATCCTCCTCAGACCTCCTTTCTTCTTCTTCTTTCCTTCCAAGAGGTTAACAACCTATTCATTTGAATCATTCCTTCTTTTTAACACATTCACATTCCTATTTTGAAACCCTAACTAACTTACAACATGACTCAACAATACCTCCCATGCTCGTACATTGTCAAAAATGGCATAATACATCCTTTTCCAACATTTACAACCCATACCCACCAACGAGCCTCATTTACACATATGTAAACACCTATTATATATTCAAACCATCAAGTATCACTCTATCTCTCTCTCTCTCTTCATTACTTCCAAGGACTACACATTCACTTTTACATGTTTAAAGTTTGAATTACAATTTGGAGGAAAAAATTAGAATATTAATTTTAAGCTACTAAACAACCTGCTTCTCATCCTCCTGAATTGAAAACATCTTAATACATGTACTTGGACCTTACAACCATGAACAAATGAAAAATTTATATCTTTGGTGTTCTTCTTGTGATACCCCTACATCATGTTGGTACCCAAATTTAATCTCCTGCAAAGGCCAAACAACATCATGGACCTAGACGGATGCTCAGAGGTAGATAAATGATCATGTATGTCATTTTGTAGTTAGGGAAGCAATCTATCTGACTTTTTGGCACTCAGGCTTTGAACATGAGTGGGCAACACCTTAAGAGGAGTTGATCTATCCTCACTATTTTCTGTGAAAGGTTTAGGCTACTAAATACATTTGAGATCCTGATTGTTTCTGCATGCTTTAGTGATGAAAATGTTTGTTTAGCCAGAATATGTGCTTCAATAGAGGCCCAGATTAGCACTTTTTCACACAACCTACGAGATTTCTAACACAAAGGCTCAAGTTAGAGAACCTAGCAAAACATAAAAATCTAAGCCAAATAACGCCTAAGGTACACCCAGAGGCTTACAAAAAATCTCTATCAAACAAATGAAAGAAAAGTGAGTTTAAATTGTTTATTTCAATTCGAGGTGAAATCTCTCCTGAGAGATGAAATTGTAGATGCCACTAAACTGTCACAAGGATTGAAACTTTTGTGATTGATTTAGATTTTAATACAAGATTGCAACAGAAACAAGAAAAACTACCCACATACATTCAGAGATGAAAAAGACACATTTTACATAAGATCCACATAGGATAACTCGATTTTGATTAATTCTATCAGTAGGAGAAATTTTCCAGAACAATCTCAGAGCCTTTCAATGGTTCTAAACTTGTAACTACCTTGACATGATTAAACTTAATACAAAAGAGATATATAGGCTTCTCAGATGTCTTTTCAAAAAGACAGGCTTTATCAAATTTTCTTCTTGGGAATTTTATTTGACCTCTAACACTCTAACCTCTAATCATTTGCATGAAAAATTTGTGCCATTTATAACATTTACAACAGAGTCCCTTCTTCCCTGAAAGACAAAAACATTTAATGCACTAGTGTTCGCCATGATCCCGATCACGATTCCCAAAATCAGATTTGTAAAAGTTGTCAGGTGCTCATGGGGAAAATCTCTTCGAAAATATCAGCATTCAACTCCTTCATCTGGTAGAACACTCCTCCTTCAACTCGCAAACCACTTCCGCCCCTAATCTGTCAAATCTAATTCCTTGCATGCTCAAGAGAAGAAAAATAGAATATCAGATCGAGCTCGATAGTCAGACCATTTTAGTGGCAAAATATGTCTCTAGATCTCTCCCACCAAACTTAGATTTCAAAATTAACTCCCATATTTGTTTGGAATGTAGGAAATACCAAGAAATCATGAATACTCACACTTCTAGGCTTGTTTCAGAAAAATGGGGGGAAATAAGATTCAGAATCATAGTTGTCATTGATCTTTACTTTGAATTTGGACCGTCCATGTGGAAGATTCAACTTTAAAATAGGCCTGGGGGCTTCCCTTGACATTTTACAACATTTTGGGAAAATGGAAAAATTGTCCTAAGGTCGGCACCATTGGAACCATGGCCAAATTCTGGCATTTAACCCCTTTTTTGGAAAAGGGAAAATTTTCCAATTTTTCCCCGCAGCTCCATCTTTCCGCCATTGACTGAGGCCAAATATTGACTATTTCTTATGAGGTTTGTAGGCTATTTTGATGTTTTAACTTTTGGGAAAAAGGGGAAAAAATTTTAAGTTTCCCCTGAGAGTCCGCACCTCTTTCATTGACTGGAGCAAGCTTTGACCCTTCATTTATCGGGCTTGCGGGCCATTTTGAGATTTTAATCTTTTTGAGGACAAAAGGCCAAAAAATCCAAGTTGCCTTCAATGGTTCACTTCACCGTCCCTTTGACTTTTCAAACTGCCACGTGTTACTATGGCGCACCTTGAGATGGTCCCAAAAATTTGATACCTTGAAAGAGGATGGGCTCGCCACATGTCCCTTTTCCGCCAAACTGTACCAACTGCATCAAAAATTTTCTAAGTCTGGGAAAAGAAGCATAAACCTCCACGTGTCCTCCCAGCACAATTTGAAGGCCAAACCAAAAAGTGAACCTTAAAAAGAGTGTCATTCCTCCATGTGGACAAGCCTTGGGTAAAAAACAATCCACAAAGTTTAGGAGTAACCCACTGAGCTGCATCAATTCAAAAATGAACATGTGGACAACCTCGAGATGAAAATAAGAAATTTTCCCTGCAACTTATATTTTCTTTACTAAGAACTTGGTGGGGCCCTGGGGCAAGTTCAAACTTTTTTCCAAAGTATCCAAAAAGAACAAGTTTCAGATAAAAACCCGCCACACCCCATCTAATCAGGAGAAGCCACGTAAGCACCAAAATAACCAATCAGAATTGACCAAAACCACAGGACCAAATTTTTATTTTTGCCCAAAAAGTGAAAATTGATAAGTTAAAGCATTTTTCTGCCATCCCCTAACCAACCAAAAGAAGCCACGTGACCACTGAATGATGAGGAATAACTTTGACAAGAAAGAGACACCCATCAAACCATAAAATATAGAAAAATGACCATTTAATCCTGGAGATGAATTTTTTTCCAAGGATAGAGGATTTAGGAATGTTACAAGGCTCAAATACGCTCTTCAGAGCTACATCCATTCATTCCTTATCAAGTATTCAAGGCAAAAACAATAAGGTCAACAAATTGTGACTGTAAAAAATGGAAGGAACAAGAGGGCCCGAGTTTTTTAGATAAACAGAGAATGGGAGACCAAATTACAGAACACCTCAGAAGATCAAAGAAACAAGGAGACAAATATGGACCCATACGTGAACTTCGACCCAAAAATAGACTAATTATGGCAGCAAAAGGAAAACAAAGACCTTCCTGGCACAACATGGGGGATAAAATGTGACCAATGTCATAAATCAATGGATTGCAAAGGAAAAATAGGGTGAGGATATTTTGAGCACCAACATCAATTTTGACTCGGGGATGGGCATTCCTTGTGA
Organism: Taxus chinensis; assembly: GCA_019776745.2. NCBI lineage: Eukaryota > Viridiplantae > Streptophyta > Pinopsida > Cupressales > Taxaceae > Taxus > Taxus chinensis. Next base: position 582,602,211 of record CM034153.1, read on the forward strand.
GTTCCACAAGAACAATAGTAGACCAAGTACCAAAATATCCATTCGGTGATGGAGTCATCTTGCAGAGAAAAAAAATAGAGCCATCTTCCAAAAACCAATAGAGAAACCAACAAAAAGAGGTCACCAAGGACGAGAGCGAGTGAAAACACAAAAGACAAGAAACAAACAACAAATTATACACTCTACAAAATATTTTTACCTCGATCCTAGGGAATCAATCCAAGAAATGCTTCAAATTCCAGCCATTATCAGGCAGCTCAAGAAATTCACCATCCAAATATTTCAAGAAGAAGGTATGTTCACCAATCCTGATATCAATGGAGTAAGGACCCATCCATAGTGAGTCAAATTTTCCATGCTTGCCCTTATCCTCATGCCTACAATCCCATAGCAGCACAAGCTCTCTAACATTGAAAGCTCTGGGAGTGACCTTCTTGTCAAATAACTTCTTCATATTTTCTCTAAAATTTATACGCCTTTGGTGGGATGCCCTCCTTTCTTCATCAAGTTCAACAATCTGGATAATGCAAGCATCATAAAGACTTACTTCTTGATCCTCTAGTTTTTGAATGAACTGATATGAGGATAATTACATATGCAGAGGTAGCAGGGCCTGAGTTCTATACACAAACACAAATGGACTCTTTCTAGTGGCTCTTTTAACAGTGATTATATCAGCCCAGACAAAAAACTTTAATTGTTCACCCCATTTTCTCTTGTTCAGCTCCAAGGTTCTTCTGATAATCTTTAGCAGGTTTTCATTACTACACTCGACTTGTCCATTTCCTTGGGGTTGTAATTAATTACATATTTCAAGTTGATCCCATATTCTTTGCACATTACCACCAAAGGTTTAGCCCTGAAGCTCATGGCATTATTAGCTACAATCTTGACTGGCACCCCAAACTTGTAGATGATATTGTTTAGCACAAAGTCCATGATAACTTGGTGTCTTGCCTTCTTGGTGGGGATTGTCTCCACCCATTTAGTAAAATAATATGTTCCTACAAGAATCCATTTGTGGCCAGCACTTGAAGGGTCTAAAATCTCATTAATGAAATTCATTCCCCATTGCTTGAATGGAGCTTCAATTGATATAGGCTGTAAAGGAAGGGAGCCTGAAGCTTTCAGTATTCCAGAGAATCACTGGTAACTTTCACATCTTCTAACCAAAAAGGTTGTATCCTTGAAGAGAGTTGGCCACCAATAACCAGCCATCAGGATCTTGTGTGTTGTGACTCTTGCTGAAAAATTTCCCCCATAAACTCCTCCATGAAGATAAGCAATTATCTTCGGGACTTCTTCTTCAGTAATGCACCTTAAGAGGACTCCCTCTAGGTTCTTCCAAGCTAACCCATAATCATTGATGACATATTTTAGGTAATCCAACTTAAGGCCTCTTTTCTATTTCTTACTTAAATACTCAGGGCAGTTCAAATGTCTGAGATAAAAAATTACATCTTTGTACCACTCATAATTTGTCAATATTTTAAAAACATCTACCCTACCTTATTCTACCTCATTTACCTCAATAGTTTGCAAGTTGCTCTCAACCATAAGCTTTTCTAGGCCCAATCCTCTCACCAGTTTTGTGTTTTGGAAATCCATGTCATACTCTTGCAACTTGTTCACCCACCTTCATATTTTGCTTGAGACTTCCATCTTTGATAGGATTTATTTCACCATGGTGTGGGGTACATGAGAAAAATAATTTAGAACTTAGAATATAAGGCCTGAAAACCTTTGTTGCTTTTACTAAGGAAAATGATTTCTTCTCCATAATAGTGTACTTTAGCTCATCCCCCTGCAATGCCTTATTGAAAAAGGAAATTGACCTCTCAACCCCTTCACCATATTTCTGCAGCAGGACAAAAGCAATAGTGTTCTCTGAAGCAAAAGAGAACAGTTGAAAGGGTTTATTATAATCTAGAGCTGCTAGAATAGGTGCATGCTTAATTGCCTCTTTAATCCCATTGAAAGCTTGGATGGAAACCTCCTCCCATTTGATGACCTGGTCTTTCTTTAGCATGTAAGTGATTGGAATGGTCAACTCAGCAAAGTTTGATATGAATCTTCTAATGAAGTTTATCTGCCCAGAGAAGGACTGAATTCCCTTCTTATTCCTTGGGATTGAGACCTTGCTGATGGCCTCTACTCTTTCTGGATCAATCATCACCCCTTCTTGTGACACAATGTGGCCAAGAAACTTTTATTTCTGCACTCCAAAATGGCACTTCTTTGGATTTATTGAGATGCCATATTCTCTAGATCTTATTAGCATCTTCTCCAAGTGTAGCAGGTGATCACTTCTCTTCCTAGAAAATATAGTTACATCATCTTGATAAACTGCAATAAACTCATTGATGTAACCAGAAAAAGCAACATCCATTGCTCTTTGAAAGGTGGCTCCAACATTCATCAGACCAAAGGGAATCCTGACATACATAGGTCCCCCAAGGAGTAGTAAAGGTTGTCTTGATCCTTTCTTATTCCTTCCCCACATCTTGGTTATAACCAAAGAAACCATCCAAGGTAGAAAGTAACTCAGAACCAATCACTAACTGCAACATGTTCTCCATATTTAGTAAAGGATAATTATCCTTCTTTGATGCTCTGTTTAGATTCATGAAATCCAGACACAGTCTGATGTCACCATTCTTCTTTCTCACTAGCACTAGATTTGCAACCCAAGAATAATACCTTGTGGGCTGGATAATCCCTCCATCTCTTAGCTTCTTCAGTTCTTCTTGTATTTTGAGGGATAAGAGTGGATTGATGGGCCTCTATTTCTATCTAAATGGATTTTCAATAGATTCCAAGGGAATCTCATGTTGAAAAAGGTTCTCTCTGTATGATTTTAGTTCAGAATAGGTCCAAGCCATGCAATCCTGATACTTTTTCAACAATTAGATGTATGATTTCTTCTTCTCCTTACTAAGATTACTTCCTAACCAAATATTCCTTAACTATTCCTTTGTGCCAAGGTCATGCTCCTCAATATCCCTTTAGACTTCCATACATCTATTAATAATGTGATCAACATTATCAAAATTGTACTTAATAGCAACCATCCCTCTACGAATGGTATTGGTCTTCAACTGGATGATGCCCTTTCCAAACAGGTTTTCCTTTCCCTATATTGTACATATCATTGGCTCCAAATCAATGCACTGACCAACAAAATCTCCCTTGTTCATTAGAAATCTTCTTATCTAAGCATCATTATCAAATACCTATCATTGTTTAATGTTTTCAGGGATAGAGGGTCTTGTCAATGCTTCCACATCATATTCACAATATGGGGATACTGCACAATTTTCAAAACGTGACCCCAACACTACAAGTTTTTCTACTAAGTCATTGAATTTCCTATCATGATGCACAATGTTGAACAAATCAAACTTCTCAATGAAATCCCAAACTACATGTTGTACTGTTTTACTCGCTGATTCTTTGTGGCATACAGTTTTTTGACTTGTTTTACTATCAATTCTAAGTCTCCTTTGACAATGATGTCCTTGACACCATATTTCCAAGCAATTATTAAACCCAACAATAGTGCCTCATACTTAGGAATGTTGTTAGTGCACTCAAAGTTGAGTTTGAAGGAGAAAACAAATTTGTTTTGACTTGGAGAAAGCATAACAAAACCAACACCATTTCCAAACTTGTAGCAAGCTCCATCAAAAAATAGAGTCGAAGGAGAGCTCACTTGTTCAAGACACCTGCATTACTCAATCTTGTGTTCCTTTCCATCAACAAATCCAACAAATTTATCAGCATCAACACTTGTGTAGAATACTTCATATGATGCATTTTTAGGATCTTCAATAAGGTGCAACACCATATTTTCCCCATAAAACTTGACAAGGATGCCCATAATTGGGATGGTGGCATAAGACATGTCCATGTCGACACTCCCCCCAACACTTGCAGCCCATTTTCTAGACAATAGCATGCCCCACTTGACTGGGTAGTCAACAATGACAACATCAAGTTGTAAATTATTACCTGTAAGTTGCAAGTTGTACCACCAATCCCTTCACACACCCTACCATTGGCACCTCTCTAGAGTCCATAACATTACACTTGCCATATGTTGTTATTACCTTGATGTCCATCTCATTCATGACTTCAAGGGGCATAACATTACATGATGCCCCTGAGTTAAACATGCAGTTGTGTAGCAATCTATCTTTAATGATCATGGTAGTGAAGAATGGATCAACATTTAGTTGAGATTCCACCAAGGATGTCCCCAAAAACACCTCAGGTGGTTCACCTAATTCCTCCAATGTTGGTGGTGTCTCTAATCCTTCAATGATTGGAGGAGTCTCCACAATATTTACATTTCTGCCTAGGGCAGTCTTCTCTTCTTTCAACCCCAAGTATTCAAATTCTCTTTTTTTGTGCTCAAGAATCCTAAGCAACTCAACAATTGGAAAAAATAATTTGATTTGACTTAAAACTTGGGCAATGTCATATGTGACATTCTTTGGCAAGGTAGTATTGGAAGGAAAGATAGCACACTCACTAGGTGGTACAAGATTTTTTACAGATTGGGCATGGGGAGGGGTATGATTTTTCTTTGGAACTACATGGATTTTAGTAGGTGCATATTTACTAGGAGCCTCTTTACGAATATTCAAAAGTAAGGGATATTTTTTCTTGGCTTGATGCCCTACCCCTTTGACATCCTTACTTCTTGTGTTATATTCCTTTTGTTCAGTAACAACAACATTCATCAGTAATTGTCTATCTTCCTCAGATGGGATTCCTCCATCATACTTCTTTATCATTAAATCCCTTAAATATTCAAAGTCATTATTGGGAAATTCAAAATCTTGTATAGTATCTACTTCTAAAGTATGAGAGGGAGGAAGAGTAGGTACCCTATGAATGTAGTCCCAAAAATTAGCAATAGTCCAGGCACTTATCACCTCAATTGAAGTTGCCCCTTTTTGTAGGCTCATGGAACAACCCATCATGGATACATCATCATCATTGTCATCATCTGCCTCTTCTTCCTCTTACTGATCTTATTCAAAATGAGTATGGGGCATGAAACATTTGTCACACCAATCAATGACATCTATCTCCTCCACCACATTAATTCTGGTAGCCAAAGGATCAGCTACTGTTTTGTTATCCCTAGCTTGGGACTATCTATTTAAATATCCAATAGGTCCCTTGCCTTTTTCATCTAATATTTGGTGATTTTTTAACCTTTCTTTGCCTTGTTGATTGTGTTTACCTTGTGAGCTCTTCCAAATTCCCTTCTCATCCTGGGCTAATTTGTAGGAAATTTCTTTGACAGCCCCTGCCAAAGTCTTCACAACTTTTTCCAAATCTGCAGCCTTGCTTATTTGGGGTTTTTCTGGGTTAACCAACTTCACAACATCCCTCTTAGGAGTCTTTCTAATTTCCTTGATATTTTTTTCAATTTACAAATCCATAGTGAAGGCCTGCCTCAAATTAGCAGGGTTTTTGTCCCTCAAGTAGTATGCAACCTTTTTATCAAATGCATCAAAATATTTGATCAAACCTGATTCATCACATGTCCTTATCCTAATAGGAAATCACCTCAAGTTCTTATTAAACCTTGTGTTGAAATCATGTACTCACTCATTAGGATTCTTTTTGATGTTTTCAAATTATGCCAAGAAAAACCTAGGGTCATATATATCACCATACTGCAATCTAAATGCATTTCTCATCTCATTCCAATAATCAATAGAGTTATCTGGAAAATCTTTATACCAGTCCCTTGCATCCTCTTCCAGAGTATGGATGAACAACTTCATGTTCAATCTCAAAATCTTCCATTGTATTGATAAAAGCTTCAAATGTTGATGACTAGTTACAGCATTGTTTCCTTAGAACTTTGGCAGTATGTTCCTTATTTCTTGAGGAACTGCATTTGGATAACCAGCCATCCCTAGAAAATTTATGGGACCAAATGGTTTTACAATAAATGGAGGTCTGGGGTGGGGGCTAGGACATATTATTTTAAGGAGGTGACCCTGGAGAGGTAACAAAATGATAAGGGGAAGAGGGTCCTTGGAACACAAGATTACAAATTTCAAAATGGATACCCCCTAAAGGCCTTGTCTCTTGGAAATCCCTATCAACTTCTGAAAAGACGGGGGTATAATGAGAATAAAACCTTTCAAAATCAAATGAAGGCCCTTCTCCAGTTGGAGAATTCAATTACACGAAGAGGCTATCTGCTTCAGAAGCACTTGAATTATAGTCTTCAATAATGGGCCTATCACTTTCATCAATGGAGATTTGTCTTCTTGTTTTTTGATCTCCCACAGCTCTCCAGGATTTTCTTCCTTCTAATTTTTCTTTTCCTAGCTCTAGAAACAATGTTCTAGTAGGATCCCTAGCCAAAGAAAGATCTTCTTCGTTCTACCTTTGAAAATATTAGTAACAAATCTGACTTTGACATTGTTTTAAGACACAATGTACTCATTAAAAATCAGATCAATAGGGATTCACCACTAAGGATATCCACCTTATTTGTGAAAATTCACGAAACATGATCTATCAAATGTCTGTCAATGCTTAGAAACTGGAAATGGAAAGATTCTAGATTTTCTTTACCCAGATTTATCAAATGAAAGCTTGTGCACTAGGTGTGAACACTGAAAGGATTGCACACAGTACTTGGAGCATACAATAAAGTGTTTTACCAGGTTTTGAATGTGAACTGCAATCCACTAGGTCCTCTGGCAACGACACCAGGAAGCATGTTGGTACCCAAATTTAATCTCCTGATCGAGCAGCATCATGGCCCTGACAGGATGCTCAGAGGTGGATAAATGATCATGTATGTCATTTTGTAGCTGGGGAAGCAAATATATCAGACTTTTTGGCACTTAGGATTTTGAACAGGAGTGCGTAGCACCTTAAGAGGAGTTGATCTATCCTCACTATTTTAGGTTGTGCCTTTTCAACCAGGGGTAAGAAGACCCTTTTTTAGCTTGTTGTTTATGGAGGAGATGGGGGATATCCTTCCTCATGAAGTTTTTAAGGATACCTTGGAGAAAATTATTATCAATGCAACAAAATCTAACTCTCACGAGTTGTCACTCTAGATAGTGGAGATATTTTCTGGGCAAGGTTCATGCTACTAAAGACATTTGAAAACTTGATTGTTTCTACATTCTTTGGTGATGGAAATTATGATTTTGTGCACACACAGGACAAACAAGGGTATTACGGGTAGGATTAGTTGTTTTAAAATAAGTTTTTTGTTGAGGAGGTGAGGGTAGAGTGAAATTTTTTTGCCAGATCTTTGAGAACTCTTACAAAGTGGAAAGTCTAAACTATAGAATACTTCAAAATAGCTAAAATTTCCCTTTAGCCAAAATGTGTGCTTCAATGAAGGCCCAGATTAGTACTTTTTCGTGCACAACCTACAATATTTCTAACATGAAGGCTTGAGTTAGAGAACCCAACAAAAGATCAAAATCTAAGCCAAATCATGCCTAAGGTACACCCAGAGGCTTATAGACAATCTCTGTCAAACAAATGAAAGAAAAGTGAGTTTAAATCATTTATTTAACTTCTAGGTGAAAGCTATCCTGAGAGATGAAATTGCAGATGCCACTAAACTATCACAAGGATTGAGACTTGTGTGATTTAATCATATTTTAATACAATATTGCAACAAAAACAAGAAAAAATACCCGCATACATTCAGAGATGAAACAAACCCATTTTACATAAAATCCACGTAGAATAACTCAATTTTGATTAAATTTATTAGCAGGGGATAGTTTCTAGAACAATCTCACAGCTTGTCAATGGTTGGACACTTGCAACTACCTAGACACAATTAAACTTAATACAAAAGAGATATAAAGGCTTCTTAGACGACTTCTTAAAAAGACAGGATTTGTCAAATTTTCCTCTTGGTAATTTTCTTCCACCTCTGACACTCTAACCTCTAACCCTTTACATGAAAAATTTGTGCCATTTATAACATTTACAATAGAGCCCCTTCTTCCCCAAAATATAAAAATGTTTAATGCACTAGTGATCACCATGATCTAGATCATGATTCCCAGAATTAGATCTGTAAAATTTGTCAGGTGTTCATGGGGAAAATCTCTTCAAAAATATCAGCATTCAACTCCTTCATCTAGTAGAACACTCCTCCTTCAACTCGCCAACCACTTCTGCCCCTAATCTATCAAATCTGATACCTTGCGTGCTTAGGAGAAGAAAAATAGAAGATTAGATTGAGCCCGATAGTCAGACCATTTTAATGGCGAAAGATGTCTCCAAATCTCTCACACCGAACTTAGATATCAAAATTAACTCCCCTCTTTGTTTGGCATGTAGGAAATACCAAGAAATCATGAAGACATGCACTTCCAGACATGTTTTAGAAAAATGGGGGGAAATCATGTTCAGACCCACAGTTGTCATTTATCTTTATTTTGAATTTGGACCTTCCACATGGAAGATTCAGCTTTAAAACAAGCCCGGGGGCTTCCTTTTACTTTTTACAACCTTTTGGGAAAATGGAAAAAAATTCCATTTTTCTCCACACCTCCACCCTTAAGAAATGAGCCTAACATTTGTCCTAAGGTGGGCCCCAGCAGAACCATGACTAAATTCTACAATTTCACCCCCTTTTTGGAAAATGGAAATTTATCCAAGTTTTCCCCGTAGCTCTGTCCTTCTGCCATTGATTGGGGAAAAATATTGAATATTTCCTTCAGATTTTGTGGGCTATTTTGATGTTTTAACTCTTTTGAGAAAAAGGGGCAAAAATGTTAAGTTGCCTCCGAAAGTCCGCACCTCCGCCATTGACTGGATCAAGATTTGACCCTTCCTTTATCGGGCTTGCGGGCCATTTTGAGATTTTAATCCTTTTGAGGAAAAGAGGCAAAAAATCCAAGCTACCTCCAATGGTCCACTTCCCCGCCCCTTTGACTTTTCAGACTACCATGTGTCACCATGACACACCTAGAGATGGTTCCAAAAATTTGATACATTGAAAGAGAGTGGGCTTGCCACGTGTCCCTGTTCTGCCAAACTATACCAGCTGCATAAAAATTTATCTAAGTCTGGGAAAAGTAGTGGAAACCTCCACATGTCCTCCTGGCACAACTTCAAGGCCAAACCAAAAAGTGAACCTTCAAAACAGCATTGTTCCTCCTCATGTACAAGCCCTAGGTTAAAAATTTCCACAAAGTTTAGGAGAAACCCGCTAAGCTGTATCAAATCAAAAATGAACACATGGACACCCTAGGGGGAAAATATGAAATTTTTCCCGCCACTTAAATTTTCTTTACTAAGAACCTAGCTGGGCCGTAGGGAAAGTTCAATTTTTTTTCCAAAGTAGCAAAAAAATAACAAGTTTCAAATACAAACCCACCGCACCCCATCCAATCAAGAGAAGCCACGTAAGCACCGAAAGAACAAATCAGAATTACACAGAACCACGGGACCAAATTTTCCTTTTTTCCAAAAAATAAAAAAGTGATAAGTCAAAACATTTGTCTGCCATCCCCTAACCAACCAAAAGAAGCCACATGACCACCGAATGCTGAGGAATAAATTTGACAGGAAAGAGATACCCGTCAAACCGTAAAATGTAGAAAAATGACCATTTGAGCCCAGAGATGAAAACTTTTCCAAGGATAGAGGATTTAGGAATGTTACAAGGCTCAAATACGCTCTTCAGAGCTACATCCATTCATTCCTTATCAAGTATCAGGGCAAAAACAAAAAGGTCAACAAATCTTGATTGTAAAAACCATAAGGAATGGGAGGGCTCAAGTTTTTTAGATAAACAGAGAATGGGAGACCCAAATTACATACCCCATCAGAAGATCAAAGAAACAAGGAGACAAATATGGACCCATACGTGAACTTCGACCCAAGCATAGACTATTTATGGAAGCAAAAGGAAAACATATACCTTCCTGGCACAACACGAGGGATAAAATGTGACAGAGGCTATAAATCAATGGATTGCAAAGGCAAAATGGGGCAAGGATATTTTGAGCACGAAAACATCATACTCCAAATATGGAGGAATATGACCATATCCTTTATTTGAATATCTAAGTCTTCATCGTGTTTTCTTTTCCTTGATCTTCCTTCTTCACTATTATTGTCCTTGTTTTCTTTATTTCCTCCTATGTCTCATATATTTCTCTTTTTCCTACATTTTCTTTTACCTTTCTTCCTTCTCTCTTCAATTACATCTCTACCTTCATCATTCTCAAAATTTCATCTAATGCACCTAGACACACATAAACAATCACAACAAATACATTCTCTTCTTTGTGTTTAATCACCTTCTTCATTTATATGTAGCTTTCCCTCATCATGTATTCATCACTTTTCTTCCTATAAATGTGATTTCTTTGACTTTTTTCTTTCCCATTCATAATTTTTATCAGAAAAAGTTGCTCCATGTTTGTACCTACTTCATCTTTCTTCTCGTTTTTATCAATATTTAGCCAAAAAAAATTCTCTCTTATCCTTAACTTCCCTTTTATCTTCATTGTCCATTACACCAATAAAATATGGTAATAGCTCATGTAGTTCACAAATGAAAATTTGATCATCATGCCTCTTATGTTCATCATACCGATCCATCCACTCATTTTTTCTTGTGTCATGCTTCTCAAATGCACAAGTAGAGTCATTTGGTATAATTTCAAGGAATTAACTCACACAATCATCATTATCAAGTAACAAACCATAAAATTTACTCACATAATTTTCTTCATCCCATGCAGGTATCTCTTCTAAAGCATTAAATAATTTTTCAATCATAAATATTTCCTCTCTCAACATGAGAGTGTCTGCTTCTTCAATGGCCTCATCAAACTTGGGGCTGTCTTGGTCATTTATTTTTAAATAATATTTATATTTTCTCCATATTCCTTCTTGAATTGAGTAAGAGAATTAAACATTACTCCATTGATATTCTCTATACATATCTTTGCAAGATTTGTGTTCACTTTTCATTGGTTCATTTATTGATCTCAGGTCACCATGATCTGCTATATCATCAAGGTTTTCATAAATCACTTACTTACCTTGAAGTTTTTTATTGTCATCTTCATTATTTTGTGTACTACTCTGTAAGCATCTTGGTGTCCAACCTTTTATTGATTCATACATGTTACTGTATTCATCAAATATGAAATTTACATCTTCCCTCATGCATTCTTGGGGTTTACACACCTTGTTATTTCTCTTTTATATCTATTTCTTGCTTACCATATGCTTCGGCTCAGTTCCAGACTTCATATCATATTCATGTTTACGTATATGGCTTGAAATTATCCTTTGTCTTATTGACTTGTCTTAAATCCCTGGTAGATCTTTCCATTTCTTGCATTCTCCACTTTTATAACATTCATGTTCATAGATTCTCTCCCAAACCACTTGGGAAAAATGTATCCATGGTTTATGATCTTTTTGTAATGAGAAGATTAGTGTTTGTTCTTGGTATACTCCCTTTATTTCTTTGTTTCATTAATATTAATTTCCTAACCTCTACTCTCTTTCTCTCTAACATCTATAATTTGATTCATCTTCAATTTTCCATTGTTAGGAGTCATTCGTTTCTCACTATATATTTTCTCTTCTTCAAAAAAACTTTACCATGCCTCATAAAACATGACATTTGATATTCATAATACACTTTATTAGGTCAAAAGTCTTCCACTTTATCTTCATTTTCTTAAATACCACCTATATTTTTGCTTTTCCAACTGCATTTTAATTCAAGGGTGCTTCATTTGACCCTTTTTTCATCCACATTGAGGTATTTCCTTTTACCCTTATCATGTTTATCTTTATACCTGTAAGTACACACTCAAATATGGAGTTAGATAACAAAACAAGATCCCATAAAGCCCCCATGAGAGTCTTATTAATAAATACTTTCCTTTATTCTCTTTCCACCTTATTCTTATCCATGTTATCTTCAATGATAACTCTCTTCTCGAACTCTTCTTCACATAGTAACTCATTTTCCTTCAGCCTTCCATGAGTATCTTTCACCATTTCCTTTACCAAAGTAATCAGATTTTGCATTAACTTCTTCTCCATAAGTAGCTTGATTGAAAACTTTACCTTCCATTTCAACTTTCATCCATACTCTTTTATCTCTTGTTCTATCATGGTATTTATCATGGATTCAAAATTCTCAATCCTTCCTTTTGTTTCCTTTATCTCTTTGTCTTAGAGTAACCATTTCCTTTTTGTGCTTTCCTTCACTTTTCTATTTTATTCTTCTAAGCGCTTGATTTTTCTTCCCATGTTTTTCTCAATCTCTCCACAAGATCTTCACCCAAGTCTCTTCCACCTTTTTCTATTGATCTTCTTAAGTCCTCACCTAGGTCTATTGCACCTTAATCTATTGGTCTCATCTAATAGCTTCAATGCTAAAATATTCTCTTTTGTAGTCTTCGACCTTTCCTTAGACTCCTAACTATTATTACCAGCACCTAAAGTTTCCTCTTTTGGACAACTTGTTTTCTTAGCTTCTCAACTTGTTAGCCAGACATCACTTCCAAACTTATTAGGTAAACACGTCTAAAAAGGCTCATCAAAAACTTATTTTTCAACAATAAGATAGGAAGATTAAATCATTAAAGTTCCAAATTATAAATAAATATTTAAACATCAAGGCTCATTGGTACATTTGCATGAAAAAATAAAGAAAGATCCATTCTTCAAATCTTAAAATTATCCACTAAAAATTCAAGAAAGATACAATTTTCAAGGATTTGCAGCAAACAATTATTCTTTAGTAAGGCCTAGTCACCTATAATTATATCCCTAAGGTCCAATTATTAGTTTCTTAAGAACCTTATATCAAACTTTCAACAATTTAGTTTTTACCATGTTCCTTTACTTTACATTATTCCTTCAACCCTGAGACTTAATCATTTCTAAATTAGTACAAAATATGAATTGTAAATTAGTTTTCCACACTCTACTACCAAAATGATGTAGAGGAAAACACATTTCATCATGTGCTCAACTATATTAAGAGGAATCAACCATTCACTTACATCAAGCTCTGCATAGAGGATCGCTCAATATGCCTAAAATGACATAGAAATGAAAAAATTGATCAAGTATCACCTTAACGCCTTCAACAAGAACTATAAATTTTCTAACACCTTAATTCTTTGTCAATTTAATCATCAAAATAAATTCATTTCATAAAACTCCTATTACATTCACGTCTATTGACTTTGCATTCTCCTTTAACTCACTAACCCTTCTTTTGAACCCAAGAAACTTTAGCATCTTTAGCTTCTCCAATAATTTCTAGTCCATTTAAATTTTTTCAAACTTTAAACAAGTAGTGTTAAAAAAATCATCTTGATACAAAAGATCATAAACATCAACCTTTTACTAGAGTTGTCAAAACCGCCCTTTATCATTCTTCACTAGCTTTTATTCAGAATGGAGAAAACTTTTCTCTTTAGCATTCAAATACTTTTCCAACTATTTTCCCTATTTCACACTAACAACACAATTTTAGATCGATCATAAAATTGTCTCAAAAGATATTAATCCATCAAAGTTGACCTTTCTACTCCAAATTATCTTTTAGGTGCCCTTAAGACAATGTATCATGCTAGCTTCATGTTTAGAATAATCTAGAATTACCCATTAAGAAGTAAAAACACCTTAAAGTAAACCTATTAGAAAAACATGGTGAGGTGTGAGTTTTAGAAGCCAACTCATTTTTTTTTTCTCTCGATCACACTTTTTAACTTCCCTAGTTGTCTATTTCTTCTATCCCTACATTTTGAAATTTTCATCATAACTTTCACCTTAGGAATTTTCAAGAGAAATTGATAACATCTCATGAAACCCATTTGAGCCAATATTTTACATACATATTTTTATCTCATCTATCTTTCAAAAATATACCTCAAAACAAGGCTTCTAGGGTTTCAAGTTAGGTCTTATGGGACTATCATTTTGAGCGAGTGAATTTTTATGAATATCGTGACATTTGACTAAATAAAATATCTTTTTCTTCCAAAATCCTTTAATATAACCTAATCTCTTATTTTCTACAAATTTCTAGGTTAGGATGCAATGATTTTTGCCTTAAAATCATAGTATTTTCTAAGAAACTATAACTGAGCTCTATGTGATCCTGAGAACACTAAAGTTATTATATCTTGTTTGGTATTTGTTTTCAACATATAAAATTTCTTATGGTCTGTTACCTACCTTTTACCATTCTTATTCTAATAGCAAGGGTTAACAAAGAAAAATTATTAAACTTTCAACTTAAATATCCTATGTGAGCATGTTAGCACAGGGTATCTAAAACCTTCAATAACCACAAAGAGAGAATTACCATGAATAAGTTTCAATATGATTGGATATACTCATGCAACATTTTACTCTAGATTTCATGTACATGCATCTATTTTCGCATTAAAAAAAATCTTAAACTTAAAATACAATACACAGTCACATTTCTTACTCAAATTTCCAATATTACATGCACATAACATGGGGACTAGCTTCACATGTATGCCATAAATATCTCCAATTCCTCACCATGTGTTTTACCTACACAAAGATTTACCTACAAGATCCTAACCTCAACCACCAAGGGATTATGTCAATTACACCATTTCACTGTCATGTAAAATAAGATCATTGATTTAACAAGCTAAAGTCAGAATATATCATTCACGTCTTCATCATTTACCTGAAGGTTTTGAAATAGTCATGAGATGATAACTATTGGTTCTTAATAAACCAATTAAAAATAAATAAAGGTAATAACACCTATCCTTGAATCTCAATATCAGAATCATGTACCATAGAGATAAAACCTCATACAAAAAAAATTTAGTTATGCATATATTAGTATGTATTAAAAAATTTGAAATATGTTGCTCATTCTCCCATCCTCCTTATACCTTATTTATTTTTCCTATTTCCTTCTAGGAGGTTACCAAACATTTCATTCAAATAATTCCTACTTGTTAATTCATTTCCCTTCATATTTTTAAAGACTAACTAACTTACTGCATGACTAATCAATGCCTCTCATGCTCATACATTGAAAAAGTTGGCATAATATATCCTTTTTCCAATATTTATGACCATACCCACTCTTAGGAATCTTTTCCACATGTTTAAAAACCTATTACACACTCAAACCATCAAATCTCTCTCTCTCTCTCTCTCTCTCTCTCTCTCTCTCTCTCTCTCTCTCTCTCTCTCTCTCTCTCTCTCTCTCTCTCTTCATTACTTGCAAGGCCTACACAATCAATTCTACATGTTTAAAGTTTGAATTGTAATTTGGAGGGAAAGAAAATAATTTGAATTTTAAGCTACTGAA
Source organism: Taxus chinensis (assembly GCA_019776745.2). Taxonomy (NCBI): domain Eukaryota; kingdom Viridiplantae; phylum Streptophyta; class Pinopsida; order Cupressales; family Taxaceae; genus Taxus; species Taxus chinensis. The sequence goes on from CM034153.1 coordinate 582,617,587, forward strand.
CCACCTATTGGTCCTCCTCATGACTTCAAAACATCCTAATGTATCTACTTAGATCTTAAAACCATGAAAAAATGAAAAATTTATATCTTTTGTGTTCTTCTTGTGATGATGATGCATCAAATGTAGAGACCTATTGTTATATTAGGAAATGATGATATTATATGTCCTATTATTGTATAGGAATAATGTAACTTGGGAGTTATTATTTTTAACTCACCAAAATTGTAAAGGCCAATTTGAATCTTGAGTAATATTGTGTGGGATCCACGAGATGCAATCGCAAAGCCGAGGGACGTAATGTAGAACTGGAGAAGCATACACTCATACAAAATCTCTTCCATAAAAGAAAGAGTAAAGTTAAGGAGGAAGAATGTAGAGATGGCCTTAGGAAAAAAATACTAAATATTCTAAGAATATTTCAGGACATATTATTATTTTTACTAGGAAATGGTGGAGAAAATTCTTATTATTATATAGCGCTTATAAAGAGGGAGTTAGTATATTTAACACAACGACATTGTAAAGGCCAATTTGAAGCCTGAGTATTCTGATGTGGGATCCCAGAGACGAAATCCTAATCCAAGGTACATATTGCATTACTGGAGAAGCACATTCAGATAATATTTGATTATTAGTACATTGGGCATATCTCCAAGTCAGTTACTTGGAGACCACAAAGGAGAGTCGTAAATATTATTGAGCTCGTTGATGACACTGAGTATGATATTAGCTTTATGTAGATGTTGGAGGTCTGTGAAACAAAGTGGAATATGATCATCATCATAGACAGACATAAGATTTTATCTTATCTCTATGTAGAAATTAATTTTTCATGCAACATAGTGGAAGATGATCATTGTTTTCAACTACATACATCTAGACACTTAGCACCATGTAGATGTTACTTTTTTGTGCACCAAAGTGGAGGTCATCATGATGTCTCAACTTACAGATTTGTTACATAGAATTGAGAACTGATCTTTGAAGACTAGTTGACGTATATTGGATCGATGGGCACACCAAGTTTATTTATGCTGTACCATCATACTTTATAATGGATTACTTCAGCTATTTTGTGAACTCTGAGATGTAGTGATTCTAATGAAATGCGATATCAACACTTTTGTACTATGGTTCTTATTATTGCATTGCATTTAGTTGAAGGAATTTTATTTTGGGGTGAATTGGGTAAAAGAATAATTTCCTATAGGGGTCTGAGGCCAAAATAAATGGTCGGTTTACGTATCATGTTTGGTATCAGAGTAGGTTATCTTTCCTGCAAACTTTCTAATCTCTGAGCAAGTTTCATATCAAGATATGGGTTATCACATGTAGTTGACATGATATGGACTTGTACTGGTTCATACTATGGCCCATTGTACTCACTCTACTAATTACTATGATTTACATGATGAATCTATATCAACGAGATTAGGCACGTAATATTTTTGAAATGAGAAGGAGAATGGTAATCCCACATTTGTAGTGTAAGAATAGCATCATGTCTAAGGGACCAAAGAAGAACAATATGATCCTTAGGTATGTGCAAATTGCTCTATGACTTGGTTTGACATTGAAAAATGTTGGTATTTGTTCCCAGACTGAGCACCAAGGTGGTTACGATGTCAAATGGTAGAACATAAAAATACATCAACAAAGACCAATAATAGTAAACCTAGTGTAGCCATAGCTCATGAAACACACTCCATACTAGAGAATGATTCCCAATTGAGGAATCGTCTACAACTCGTGACAACATAGAAGTTAGAGCTACAAGATAGGTTTGAGTCTTAGGAATAATTTCTTGTAGGTGTGATCAAATGGTTACAACATGAACTGCAAGATGATAAAGTACTCCTAGAAACATTGCAGGATGGTGGAAAAATGATAATCACTATGAAAGTGATTCAATAAATTTCCTTCCCATGAAAACGTACATCCTAATTTTTGTGAATTTGAAAATTACACTAAAGGTATAAGATCAAAATTTATTTTTAAAATGGGATATGAAGGAAAATTCCTTGGTGTGAATAACCAAGGTATAGCTAACCCTATCAAGGTGTAGTTGAGATTTTCGATGAAACTAAGGTTCGAATTAGTTCTACTTAGAGGCGGAAGGTCATGCAACAAAATAGAATTCAATAGGAGGGTATAACTCATCGACACTAAGCACACACTGAATTATATCTACGTAGAAGTAGGAAGTTGTGCACCAAAGTGAAGGTCATCAGCAGATATAAAAGTGAGGATGTTAATGGTAGATTGGCACAGTAGAAGTTAGTGAGCCCAAGTGCTATAGGTCCCAAACATCGAACCAATTGTCTGATTGGAGAAGTATTTGTTTCAATACCATCGTGTCATTTATAGAGATCTCTTCACAGAAAGTATCAGATTTATAGATCTAGGAGCACATGAAATAGAAGATGTTTGGGGAAAAAATCCTCCTTAGTGGGGAGGTGTGATGTGCAGGTCAATTTAGTTGAAGGATTTTCCCAAAACCCCTTGGATTCTAAAAATATGGTAGTGGACTCCGAGATCTTTTTGTTGCTTGTAAGAGCACAAAAAATGGACTTAGTTAGAGCAAGATATTTTCCGCATAAGATTATATTTAAAATAGCGCCTGTGGGGCAACAAACGAATCATGAGTTACTACACATGGCCAAATAAAATTAGGAAAAATCACAAAAAATAGGTTTTGTGCCTCTATTCTTTGATCCTCATTTTTGAGGAGTGGGCCCTACTATTTAATGGCTAGGGGCCGTCAGCCATGGTCGACACACTACTTTATCTGAGGGGTTCCTTTTCCACCGATATTATAATTCAATTTCACCATGAGTTGATTAGAGGATTTTCCCCGTGGTGGTTCCTCTATCCACCATGTGGCCTTCCAGCATCTCTCCACATCATAACAAGCTCAAGACAAGTAACTCGATGAGTCACCTTGGGTGAGAAAACTCATCTTCCTGCCTTATCGAGCTATCGATGAGATAAGGGGGAACCAAAAACCAATGCCGAGTAAAATGGAAAAATGGAGGCATAAATATGTGTTTGAATATATGGATAAGTTAGTGATTTAGGGCTAATTTAAGTGCTTAACCATATCGTCCCATAGTGCATGTGGGAATTATTGCAACGAACAAACCAAATGCAGTGGAACTCAAGTCAAGATATGTGCAGGTTAATGTGGGAGTAGGCATGACACGTGGCAGGAAGCTCACACGCCAACAAAATGGACTGATTGACAATCAAAAATAGGGTGAAAGGATGTGGCACGTTGGGGGAATTAGTCACTGGATGTGGGTGTCATTGTGGGTGGAATCGACAGTCAACAAAATAACTGCAGGCCAAGAGTGTCGAATCCCGAAGCTACCTACTCCATGTTTGTCACCCTTACCAACTCATTGACCAAGCTAGCTTTGCAGACAGTTAGAAGATATGGTTTTTTAGCATAGATATCAAGCCCACTGAGGTGTATAAAATCCCCCCCCGCACACCACATATGAATACAAGATCTCAATTTAAAAGCTAAGGAGAGATCGAAGGAGGAGTTAGAAAAGACCTTAAGGATGTAGTTAAGGCATTATTTGAAGACCTATTATTATTTTTTAATAGGCATTATGGAAATATAAGACCTATATTATTAGAGGAATGAAGAATATTTAAACCTATTGTTATAATAGGAAATGATGATATTATAAGTTCTGTTATTATATAGGCACATTGTAACTCTAGAGTTATTATTTTTAACTCTTCAACATTGTAAAGAATGATTTGAAGCCTAATTATTTTTGTGCAGGAGCTCTGATATGTAATTGTGAAGCTGAGGGATGTAATGCAGCAATCGAGAAGTGTACACTCATACATAAGCTCTTCCATCAAAGAAAGAGAGAAGTGAAGGAGGAGAAACGTGGAGATGGCCTTCGGAAAATAAGGCAAAATATTGTGAGGATATTTGAATACCTATTATTATTTTTTAATAGGAAATGATGGAGAAAATTCCTATTATTATATATGTTCTTGTAAAGCGAGAGTTAATATTTTTAAATCATTGACATTGTAGAGTCCGATTTAAATCCTGAGTATTATTGTGCATGATCTGAGAGATGCAATCAAGAAGATGATGGATCTAATGCAGAAATGGAGAAGCACACTCATACAGAAGCTTCGATTCTTAGTAAGCTACGTGTATCCCCAAGTTAGTTTTTTAAAGGATCGGATGAAATTTGTAAATTTTATTGAACTTGTTGACGACACTAGATCTGATCTTAGCATTGCATAGAGGCTGTAGAACCATGAGATAAAGTTGAAGATGATCGTTGTCATCACCAAAGATCAGATATGATCTAACCTTAGCGTAGAGATTATTTTGTCATAAAATAGAGTGGGAGATGATCATCATTGTTAATATCAGATATTTAGAGACTTAGCACCATGTAGAGGTTATTTTGTCATGCAATGGAGTGGATTTCATTAGGAGGTGTTAAATCAATTATTAGTTGTGCCGGAGCACTGAGCACTGAGATTTCAAGACCATTATGGATCTATTAAACCGATTGGCACACTAGGTTAGGTTGAACATTGATTATTGTATTATAAAGTTTATTTGTACTATATGATCATAATTTTATAATGGAGTGGTTCATCTATTTTGGGAATAGAAAGATGTAGGCATTCTATGGAACTTCGTTACTAACCCTTGTGCAATGTGGTTGTTATTCTTGTATTGCATTTACTAAAATTTGATTTATTTTGTCATGAATTAAGCGAAAGAATAATTGTCTATGAGAGTGCATACATCATGAATGTTTTTAGCTGGGTTACAGATCAAATATAGAGATACATATGAATTTCATCTAAGCGAATGTGCTTTGTTATGATATAGATCTCCATAACTACCAGATTGAAGATCAAGTTTCATATATGTTTACGAATCCATTGTGTCCAATAAAATTTTACCTGTTCGGTGCAATGCTTGGCCTTTCAAGGTTTCCATTAAGAGGGAGTGTTTTTGAAAATTCCACCTCCTAATGTCCAACCATGTGTTTTCTCCTTCACCTCTATATTTCTGCTCCAAATTTAAAGCATTGTAAAATATATTTTTTATAATTTTAGTAAACATATAGCTCTAAGATTACTGTGTTGTTCAGTAATGTTGCATCATATTGTAAAGGAGGTGCTTACTTTATAAAAAACTACGAGCGATGCTTCTATAGATTTTTCATGAGAAACTATGCGACGTAGTCTCACAAATCATACTTAGCCTAAACCATAAATTTTTATTTATGGATTTCAAATCCTTTCCTACCAAAAGGTAAGTTTAACATGATGAAGGTGTATAAATCCTTCAAATATGATATGCTAGCCTAAACCCTCAATGTTGTGTAAGGATTGTAAATCCTATTATATAAATAGGTGACATTAGCATATGATGGTCACTTAATATTAAAGGGGTGTTTCAACATTAATATTAAGCGTTTTAGTTATACAAAATATAGTTAATAATAAAATAATTTATAATATCATACATTTTAATTATTTAGATAGAGGGTAAAAGGATGGGTATTCCAGAGACACTACCCTGTTATAGAAGGTAATCTGCAGTCTAGATGAAATATTAAGCGCAACAGAAAAAAAAAAAAAAACCAAGGAAACACTAGTGAAGACAACAAAAAAGAATGAACATAAAAATGAAAGTATGCAGCCCGAAATCAGCCATACCACTACCCCAAAAAAGGGACAACTAAATTAAAAGTGCCAAAAATGTCCCCTAGGAAGATGAGAGCCAAGTCGTTTATATTTCCTGATTGTGACACCGGTCCAAGATTTTTCCTCCTCCAACAAAACACCATCGCAGTGGGTCCATAGGTATTTCAGACGAACTCCTTGTAACCAATGCCCTCCCAAAAATATAAGATTTTGAGGCCCTCGGGATTACAATGAGCATAATTTTAATTCTTTTTGGGTTTTGAACCCAAATCTTTTTCAATATTCAACACAATTTCAGGAACTCCCTCTCGGGTTCCACTTAATTCTTCATCGTTTGTCAAAGTGGCATTCTATTGATCGTTGATTACATTTAACACATCAAAACTATTTTGGGTCTCCACCTGGTCCGAGATTGAATTTTCATCTTGTTGTTTGGGGGTAGAGACGCCAAGAATGATGTGCGAGTTAAGAGGTTCCACAAAGGATAAAGACGTGGCCTCCCATGATAACACATATTGATTTCTTACCGATCCTGAACCCACTTATGCCAAATTTCAGGCATCAACAACCAAATCAGGTGGAGATCTCGTCTAACCCTGCCTTCCCAAGTCCGCCATAGACGGGGGAGCCGCGTCGGTAACAAACAGTCTAGAAGCAATGGGAGGTTCATCATATTTTTGGACTGAGTCATTTTCCAACCCGTCGACAATTGTTGAGTTGCGTACGCAAACATTGCACGAGAATATGTCCACTCGATCCTCTGTCCTCCTTCCATTCTTTCCTTTCTGAAATCACCAAGATGGTGTGAAAAACCACGCTTGAATCCAAAGCCTCCCACTCCACAGAAGACAGAAGACTTCCATCTCCTCCGGCATCTGCCACTAGGGAAGTGGGTCTTGTCTCATGGTTTGAATCGCCAGTAATATTTGAAGGCACCATCGAGGCCTCACTATTTTGAACAAAAACACCAATCCCTGGCTTGCATACATTTTGTGCAAAAAATATTGGATTCTTCATACGTCAATTGTTGTGACTAGAAACCATGTTTAGTTATTAGCCAAATACAGGCAGAAGCTGGACTTCCCTCAGCCATGCTAATGCAGAAACGGATATGGGTCATCCTGGTGCAATGTCTGGTGGTGGGATCAATAATAAGGGGGACACCCAAGGCCATAACAATGCCCAGAATCACATCTTGCTTCCAAAATACCAACTGCAGGGAAGGAAACCTAACCCACAGGAAAATAATTGGGGATGGAGTAACCAGAATAATTACCACAAACCCATTTTCCTATATTTACGACTGTTTTCCTAAAAAAAACCATGGAACCTCCTGGAAAACCCTGAAAAAATCTTCTTCAAGGAGAAAATGGAAGAGAAAAGACTCAAGAGCCAAGGAAAGAGTCTCCAATTTGCCTCTTGGTCTCCATTTCCTTTCTGCCCAGCTTCTCTCTGCCTCAATGTTGAGTATGAGTATCCAAAAACCTTCCTTCGAGAGAAAATTTAAATTTCTCTTCACAACTGTCAACAAAAACAGCAGGCACCAGAAGCGAGGGGCCCTCATCATCACGGGAAGGGGAAAACAGAGAAGAGGAAGTAGTCTTCTTACCAGCGCTTGCACAGACTCCAGCAACCCTTGCTACACACGAAGGAGAGGACGAGGGAGTGGCGAACCAGACCCTGAAGCCCTTATACCCTTCCCATTATGATTTTGAAACCCATGTTCCCGCATGCTCCTGGTGCCGTCATTCATGTAGTCCTGAAAATTAATTTATATTTTGAATGAGGTTCTTCACTAGAAGTCATGCCCATTTAAACTATTTAAATTGATCCACAAGGTCAGGTGAAAGATATAGACTTCACATGTGTGAATTAGAATTGTTGAGACAAGTGGGGTGAATGGAGGGATTATTAATGGACTATAAATGTTTCTTGTAACTAGAATCTTACATGTTTGACCGTGGTTTTTTACCCTTTTAGCTTTCCAGGTTAAATACATGTATTCTGTGTTATTTACTAATATTGTGTTATAGTTTACATCTTTTTATTAAATTTATACATGTAATGTTTTATTTTTTAGAATGTGTTGTATATTTTGCAGAATGTATACCTAGGAGTACTGTACATCTCTTCCACGAGTGTTAGCAGGGGTCCGGAGAGTATAGATATGCTATTTTTATCTATATGTATATATGGGTGGTGTCATAATCCATAAATTATGGGGAACCATTATAGGTGTGTATATATGGGTGGTGTCATAATCCATGAATTATGGGGAACCATTATAGGTGTTTATTAGTCCATGGTTTTGGTACCCACTACATTGTAAAACCGCTTTGAAGTTTTTTTACTTTTTTACTTACAAATAGCTGGTGATGCAGTAGGGTAAAGCAGAACTTAGAAGTACATTATTGTATTGTAAATGGTTAAGTTAATACGATAAGAGAGAGAAGTCATGGTGTTGGGTTTTTTTCTCGAAAGGGTTTCCCAATATAAATCTTGAGTTTTGTCATTTGTTTTCTTTGATTATCTTGAATATTTTGTTCAGTATAGCTTCTTGTTTATTAGTTTATCGGATTCATTCACTTCATTATTTAATTGATTAATTATTAATTAAGTGTTGAGACCTCACACAATTAACACTAGTTTAATTGGGTTAACTTGTGCATATTGAAAAATAATTATTATATGAGTGGAAGTAAAAAACATTAGCCTTTAGACAAAAACATAAGATGTATTTTTCTATGATAAGAGACTATTTCTAGAAAAATCAAAAACTCTATTTTTAAATTTTGGAATACAAAGACATATATCCAAACATCTATTTTTCATACAACATATAATAATTTGACCAGAAAGTATTGAGTAAAAAGTGTAACCTAGTGAAAAAAGAGTGTAAAATTGAGTAAGACACATGTAGGAATAAGTCAATTAAGTTAGCAAATGGAAATCAACTGAGATTTAAACAATTCATAGTTCTCAAAATATAGTATTATCGATTTAGGGTTCCACATAATGATATTATCATTCAATAACAAAATTATTATTAGAATTTTAAATATTGTCGCTTTGAAATTGAATATATTATTAAAAGGTAACTTTCACTATAAAATGGGGATATTAATGATAAAATAGGAGAAACGGATACATAGCAGATAATGTAGCTTCATTTTAGTGGTTGGTCATTATCTAGTCCCAGTCTCGGCAACATGCCTCCTTGTTGCATAATATCCCCTTGAATAAAGAAAGGGACATGTATGTTCATATTTTGTAAATTTTATAATTTGACGTAATGATCAATTTTGTGAATAGCATACTAATAAATTTAAATAGTTAACATGCATATTTTTTTCTCTTATCATATATTTCATTTGAGTAATATACTTTTAATTATATAAATGGGAATAATTTAATGTAATGGAAACAATTTTATTTGTTTATTTTAAGATAGTGACAAGGAGGTTTTTATAAAGAGAGTTTGTATTTTCCATTAGAAGAAATATATTTGTCCATTTTATTAGATGAAATATAATAAATTAAGGTCATTATAATAAAGGAACACTTATTGTTACTAACATTTGTCCATTTATATTTTGTAGATGTTTAACATAATCTAAGGTTGGCGAGAAACAAAAAAAAACAAGGGAATTAGAAAAAAAATGAAAAATGAGTACTTTATTACTCCTTTTGATCTAGACAATTTAAAGGTGTTGACGTTTCAGGTTTAACAAAGGTATAATGACTAAGTTAGATCAATATATGGATTGGACAAAAAAAGGTATGAATGATAGGCATTTAAATAGGGACGAGGACGATGACATATGGAACTATGGAATGGAAGAAAAATTATAAATTATGGGAATGGAAGGAAGGAAGATGATGAAGGTGGATGGAAGATAGTATAAAATAGAAAAACCAAACTTTTTAAGGTGACCCAACTGAGTCATAGAGTAATTAGGAGAAATATTGGGAATCATCTAAAGGTTGGGATATGGTGATATCCATTACCTCATTGCTAAATATACTTTTGGATAACTATACTAACTGTCATTTTTTAATTATTAAAGAAGTTGATATATCTTCGGATGATTTGAATTAAACTAAAATTAATCATTGTTGTTGGTGTTATGTTATAGGTGGTTTTTAATTGCTCCATATTTTTCAGTGTACAATGTTTTCTTGGATTCATTTCAAACTCCAAATATTTTGCCTATTAAGACAAGTTGGTTTAGTAGAAGAAAAATGTTTCATTGCAAAATGTATAATTTTTTTGTGTTTTATACCATTTTTTATGGAACCCTATATTTCTTTAAGGAAAATATATGTATTTATTTTGGTTTTATAATGGTTTTATTGTGAATAGTTATGTTATATATAAGTTTTTTGAAACTATACAACATAATTCAATATTTGACAATGTTAGTTTTTCATGTACATGGTTTATCACAATATAAGTAAATTATTTATTCCCTTTTTCATATCTAGTGTTTTAAACCTAGTATAAGTCTAACATATCTAAGAATATTGTGATATAAACACCAATTTACTATAATCCTTATGATAACTAGGGTGACACCACAATATAAGTTGTCAAACGATTAACATATAATAGTTGATTGGATAAATAATGTGTATGTTTCTTTCTTAATATTCTTTCCTTCTATTGTGGTCACATAATCCAAAAATAATTCTATACAATTATCTCTAAATACATGTCTTACTAACGTAAGTTTGATATGCATTTTCAAAGAAACCTAAGTGTTTTTCTACAAAATTAGAAAACATCATTAATTAAAAAAACATAATGTCGCACCCCTATATAATTCACATTTTCTAGTCTAAATTTCTTATATAAGCTAATGTAATATTTTTTTGATAAATCCGTTATTTAATAGTCAAACTCTGTTATATTACCTATATAAATACTTAGCATAATTTCTATATTTCCAGCGTATTTTATTCAATTAATCTCAAAGTACATGTCTTCTTTGCTTCCATTTTTCTCCTCTAACTTGCACTAGATTATACTTTCATTTTTTTCATTTTAATTTTATATTTTCATAACTTTCTACTGTCATTGACATCTTCATTTCATAATCTAGGTGTGATTGATTTATATTATTGTTTCTTTTCCTTTTGTATTGTTTTGGGTATTTAATTTTTGTTCTTACACAATGCTTAGATACCATGTCTATAATGTGTTAGATAATAGATCAACCAATATAGAATTTTTCAGGATCGGTTTTGAATTTGAATAAGTCTTCAATTAATATTGTATTTCTTTAGTATAATGTATTTATCTTACATATTAATGTTGGTATTGCACTGGGTCATATTCCAATTGGATTTTTCCATATTTAGATTCAATTAAAACTCAACTACATATTTTTTCTATACTTTCTTTCTAATATATAACACATTTTTGTACATTATGTTAATATACTATATGTTCTCTACTTTTTGCTTTGGTTTATTGCATTTCAAGATTTTGAAGGCCTTTTTCACATTGAGGTGATCCTCCATATCAAACTTATTGGGGAACATATTATAAATGGTACAAATATTTACTAATCATAACTTATATTTTGTTTCATGTTCTATATATATTGCATTAGAATAAAAAATAGCACGAATTGGTTATATGGTCTCTTAAGACGGAATTTAATGCATTAGGATTGGTATAAATGTGATTTTATATTACATTTCATATTTTATAATATAATGGAATGGAATTGGCATTAATTTGTTTTATGTTTATGTTATAAGGATCAATTTTTAATCCTAATATGTGTTTAATTTTATGATGGTTTAATCAGTTATAAGGTGATGGAGTGACCTCTACATGATACTCCCTAAGCCCTCCTATAGAGATAACGTAATGACTTTCATAACAAGGTGTATAATTTATATTAATGGTTAAATTTCATATGAAATCTACAATGTCGACTCTCTTTGTATCTCCACATGTATCTCATGGAGGTTTAAAAGTGTTGGTGCCTCCTAAGGGCCAAAACAAAGTTAATTCTCAATCATTCGGTCCAATGGTCTACTCCCTCAATATTTCCCTCTATTCCATATTTCTTTACCAACTCACCAACTCTCTCAACAATCCATAAATATGGTGGAATCTTCCCTCTTTTATATTTCTGTACGCTAGATATTTTTAGATTCTCTTTCCTCTGTGATAGCGTTGTAGTGCAAATTATTTGTTTACACCAATGGTCACAAGGCAAAGCTCCTCTTTCTTGGGTATATGGAGGCACCTGTTATTGAATGTAACTTAACTAACAACTTTGGGTTGGCCATTGAGCCGGGGATCACACATGAATACTCCACTAAACCGGTAGTAAAGTACTTGTACACTATAAAATAGAGGAATTTTATATAAATAGAGGTAAAGAGGAATAGGAGAAACAATGAGAGATGATTAATGTTGTGAGTAGAATTACATAATTCACATACACTAACCAGAGTAGGTCAAAATTCAATTAGAAGAACACAAAAATGTAAGAAATTAGATAAAAAAATAGAGACACAAAGTTCTATAGATTCATTTATCAACGACATAAAGTTCTTTCTTGGTTATATAGTATCATGATGCTTGAAAATTTCAAAAAGTAGAGAATATAGATGAACATAGAAGAGAGAATAGAGGAAATTTATCCTTTATTTCTTGACGTATTAGTGATACAAATCTCTGACACGTACAACAATCAACAATCACCAAAATTTTAGAATGGATAATCTATTCCAATTTATATCATCACAACATTTATTTTTATCTCCCCCCACATGAATTTTCACTTTTCCTCATTACTTATGAACTTTCATATTCCAAGGGAATGAAAGTGAGTCTTTTTATTATTAATGAAAAAGGAATCTTACAATGTTAAGTTGAAGGTCACTTAAGTGAATAAGAAAATATAGTGGAAAATTACATTCTTAATGAAGAATTAGAATATGGAGAGAGAAGAAAGAAGAGAGAAAGGGTTGATTGATCTAATGAAAATGAATCCTCTATTGATGAAGAATGTGTTGATTTGAAACACTATTATCATTATATCCTTCTTTTGTTAGGTATGGAAACATTCAACTAGGTGTTTAAAAACAATGTTATGAGATACACATTATAATGGGAACATGACTGTATTATCTGATCACAAGCAAGGCAAATTTTAGTAGCGAATGTTAATTAATTGACGTATAATATAATTTTTGAAATTTACATTTGGTGAATTTATTGGGTAGGAATTAAGACTGGGTCGTCTAAATTTTATATGTACAATTTAGATTTAGGGGTTGGTTCGCCTAGTTTTTACACAAATAATAGACTGTGTTTAATTAAAATTGTATTTAGAAAAAAAAGGAAATCTACCAATTTATCCTTCATAAATAGTAATTATGCATTTAAAATTCCATATCCAAAATCTAATTATAGAATATTATTCAAAAAAAATTCTTTAAATATCGAGATCGACTAGATATTGCAAGTTGCAAACATGGCGGCCTGCACTAGGGTATTTTTAATTGTTATGATATTGTATTACATGCTAGTGGCTGTTATACTAATATCCAATTGCATGTTCAATACTACTATCCGATAGCATGTACAATGATACCATCTTGTAGGATTGAGTATGCTAACAAATGGTAGTATTGTGTTTGCTAGCATCTGGTAGCATATGCAATGCTATCAAACCATAGCATTGTGTATGCTAGCGACTAATAACATTATCTATTCTACTGAACAATAGTAGGTACAATGCTATCAACTAGTAACATACACAACGCTACTAGATGGTAGAATTATACATGCTACCGTCCAATATCATAGACAATACTACCAGCTAGTAGCATTGTGTGTGCTTCTATTTGGTAGCACTATGTATTCTTCTGAAAACTTTCCCAATGTTAAGATTTATACCTTTTTCACTTTTACTTTACATTTTTTAACATATCCTACTTTAAAACCTAACCTATTTATAAATTCCACTTATATAGCTACAATGGACTCTATGAGTAATGAAAACAAGGAATATCAACTAAAAAGACAAATTATCATATTAAAATATTTCGACCAACTAAAAAAGTGAGGACTCTACTTGCATTCACTCGAAACAGTAAAGCAAGTAACACATTTTTAATAATTTTTTGTATTGTCACTTTAGATTAATTTTATTTATTATTTTTATAGTAAAAAAATTTCCGTGTTTAAATATAGAAACCCATAATTTTAATTATATTTGGCATGAAACAATTAAACAAAACATATCCCCTAAAGAAAAAATTAACAATTCATTAGATGAAGATATAATTTATGATGATATGTAAGAGCTAGAAGAGAACCCTCACTACCAGATGCTTCAAATAGCTAAATGTTCTAATTAAAAGATTCAAGTAGAAGACGATATTGACAATACTCTTCATTAAAAGAAATTCATGAGAAGGAAGAAAACTACCTGGATGATTGTAAGGTATTTTCAAGTAGACTGGGCAGAAAATATCATTCATTAATGTTTAGAGTCTGAAAATATTAATCATACAAAAAAATAATGTACATGTACATTTTCTAGTTGGAAATTAGGAAAAGAAAATAAAATTCAACTAAAATTAAACCCAATGGAGAAACATTGTGGTAAAATATATTTGACAGTAACTAAAAATGATGGAAAAGTAACAAATACACATAGATGGAAAACAACAAAAGAATGTATACATGTGAAATATGTAGAGGAGTATGAAATTGGGTAGAAATCTCTACCTCAACTTTGATGAGGGGGGTATTGTTGTGTCTGACTTGCCTCGTCATCACTTAGGGTATCGTCCACATCATGTGGTGAGCCATCTCACTTAACAAGATCATAGGTCTTAGGATTTATATGACACATGGGCAGATTTCATCATAAAATATGTCATTATCATATGCATTGATACTCCATCTTTGTTTTGACTTTTCCATTGCATGTAAGATGCATTGGTCAGTACTTGTAAAATTCCCTCATTTGACAGTTTTTCATCCCAACTCATTCGAGGACATGAAAAAATCATTCAATTAGGGACTCTAAAATCCAGGTTACATCCCTTGAACCAAGTAAGGGAAAGCAAAAAAATTAAAAAGAAGAATGAGAAAAATTACCAACCCAAAAAGGAAATTAAGACCCACCAAGCCCAACCCAATCCTAACACGAACATTTCTACTTCTGAGCCTAAAGTGAAGAAGGAAAATTGCAAGTCTTCCTATTGAAAGAAGTCTAACCATGAAGAGCATGAATGTATGAGAAATAAATTGATCATTGAAATCATTTAATTAATAATAATAAAATAAGTGTTCCTTATTTTATCAAAAAAAAATTCTCTTAAGGCCAAGTCTTCCAAAGGAAAGGAGTCCAAATCTTAGAAGAATAAATTAAATTCCCTTCTATCTAGAGAAGTTAGTTCATCGGTGTGGATAATTGATTCTGGTCCCTTGCATTTGTGCCCTTGCACCACATGACCTCTTCCCATGATGATTTTTCTAACATCTAACCATGTGGTTTGTCCCAAATCACATTGGGTGATGACACTATAGTTTCAGTTTCCTATAGTGGATTGGTAGAGATGGATGGTAGAACTTTTAACTAAGTGTTGATTATTCCAAATATCTCTACCAATATCTTATCATTTTACCAAATCACTCACCTTGGTGAAGGAATGTGAGTGAAATATTCTCCTAACTCATTGATTGTTCGCGAGCTTAATTTTAAATCCATATTGGATTAGGGAAAGGTGGATCATTGTTTATGTTTGTATACATTATCCTAGTTTACTTCTGATTTGACACCCACTACCTTTCTCACTCATGCAGATGATCTTTTCAAAGCTATAACATGAGATTTTTTTCCATCTTAACTATTGATACCTTCAACAATTGAGATAAAATGAAATGGTCAATGGGTTACCCCATGCTAAATTTTCGAAGGGTCGTTGTGAGGGTTGTGCCTTTGGGAAGCACCTTGAGAAAAATTTTAACAAAGGAAAATCCTGAAGAGATACTCATCCTTTGGATCTTTTTTATAGTGATACCTCTGGGCCCTTCCCATATCCATTTTAAACTAGAGATTTATATATATATTAACCTTTAGTGATGATTTTTTGTGTTACACTTGGGTGTATTTTCTTAAGCTTAAGTCCAAATTTTTTGATCATTTTTGATACTTTAAGGCTCTTCATGGGAAACAATGCAAAATTTATATCAAGCTTCTCTAAATCAAAAATAGAGGTGAGTATATGAGAAACAAATTCAAATATTATTGTACTCGTGAAGCGATTTTTTTCCGCATATAGTTACTTACATCCCATCACAAAATGGAGTTGTATAAATAAATAACTGAAATCTTAAGATATGACCACTTTTATGGTGCACTTGAAATCCCTTACTCTACAGTATTGGGCCGAATCAGTGAACTCTACTTGTTACATTTAGAACTATGTTCCACACAAGACCATAAGAGGGATGACACCATTTGAAGCCTAGTTCAGATGAAATCTTGATGTAGAAAAATATTGTGTCTTTGGATCCAATGTTTATGGCCCATATTCCCAAAAATTAATGTAACACCTTTGAACCATATTTCAAACCTTGTATTTTGTATGGTATCTTGATGCCATAAAGGGGTATAGACTCTTTAACCCTACTACTCATGAGCTTTATATTGAGAGAAGTGTGAAGTTTGATGAGTCATTTTCAACATCAACTTATCCACCCTCAAAGGTTCTTATGCTCCCTGATTCAGATTCTGACTCATCAAATAATGATTTTGTTGAGCGTGTTCCTCATCTTGATCATATTTCTCTTGCCAACCCTAGTGCTTCAACGTCTTCAGATTCTGAAAGTAGTGATGATGAGGAGTTTGTACCTTCTTAATCGAGTGAAGAATATTCTGACTCTAAGCCTCATCCTCATGGGCATCGTTGGGGTAAGAATACTCTACAAATTGCTGGAGAGTGGATTCAATATCCTTTAGATGAGATATGTACTCAGTCAAAGTTCATTGGACCCCAATCCTTATTTTCCGTCACTTCCTACCCTCAGTGTCTCTGATAGGATTATGGGATTTCGGAGTTGGATTCTATCGTAGATAATGAGTTTTCCTCACTCATGAGGAATGTTATTTTGGATCTCACACATATTTTGAAAGGAAGAAAAATCATGTAGTGTAAATGTGTGTACCAAATAAAGTATGTTGTCGATGGAGAAGTCAATAAGTATAAAGAAAGAGTTATAGCTAAGGGTTTCTTCCAGGTAGCTGGGATTGATTACTCTGATTTTTTTTCTCTGGTTGTGAATATGAATTCCATTCAACAAACCCTCACCATTTCTTCCATGAACAGATGGGAAGTCCACTAGTTGGACATTAAAATTTCCTTACTTCGTGGGGATATAGAGGGATAGATATACACGGAACAACCTTTGGGTTATGTCTATGATCCCTCCATCATTTTAAATTTAAAGAAGTTTCTCTATGGCCTTAAACAATACCCTCAATCTTGGTATGCAAATATGGAATCCTTTACACTTGCATCATGGTTCACTAGGTGTCAATCTGACATGAATTTGTATATTATATGTTAGGATTACTCCATGCTCATCCTTATTTTGTATGTTGATGACTTGTTGATAACAGAAATTTTTCCTCTATCATCGATTTTGTGAAGATTTATTTGGCCAACAAGTTCTCCATGTCTAAACTCACCTTGCTTCATTATTTTTTTGGAATCTAAATTTCACAATCTAACTAGGGAATTGTAATTTTGTATCCTAAGTAATCCCTTGAATCTCTATCTTAGGTTCATATAACTGATTGTAAGCCTTCTCCTAGTCCTTTCCTTTCCTGGATTAAGTTGGTTTATAAATTCTCTACTATGTTTCTTGATGGTACCCTTTATAGACTTGTTGGGGAGTTTGATTTATTGGGATCACACTCAATTATATCTATCATATGTTTTTGGTATCCTGTCCAGATTTATGTTAGAGCGTCACGAGCTTCATTGGAAATAAGTGAAGTGGATCCTTCACTATGTTTATAACACTCATACAACTGAAATTCACTATCTACAAGGGATAGAGATTGAATTGGTTAGATATATAAAATTTGATTAGGAAAGTGATCTAGATCATCAGAAATATAGCTTAGGATACATTTTATCTCTTGGTTCAGGTCTTGTCAATTTGTCTAGCAAGAAGTAGAATGTGATATCCATATCATCTACAGTGGAATAGTATAGAGCAGTAGTTAATGCTTTCAAGGAAGCTATTTGGTTACTTGGTATCTTATTAGAGTTTGACATTCACTTTCGGAAGCCCACCACCATCTACTATGACATCATGAGGACTATCTCAATTTCCCAAAATATGGTTCAACATCAGCAAAAAAATCACATTAAGATCCACATGCACTTTATTCGAGAGTTTATACATGAAGATATTATCAAATTATAGTATTTTTAAACATCTAATTAGGTTGCAAACATATTAACCAAGCCATTCACTGAGGAGAATCTTATTCACTTGCGGTATCTATTTGGGGCGAGGTTTTTTGCAGTCATTGATCTTCTTCGGGATTTTTATTCCTTCTTCTCCTCTTCTTAGTTTCTAGAGAGACGGTGTTTGTACATGGGTCCATTCTAAGGCCTTTAGTTGTCAAGCCCCATTGAGACATCTTTCTTAGTTGTCTAGGGGAGTTCTCTTGATTTTCTAACTTACCATGATATCTACCTCAAATTTGATGAACGAGGATATTCGTGTGTGTGACTTACCTTACCATCACTCGGGGTCTCATCCACATTATGTGGTAAGTCATCTCACTAAACAAGATCATAGTTCTTAGGATTTATATGACATATGGAAGATTCCATAATAAAATCTATCATTATCATATGCATCAGTGACGTCATAGGAGTTACATTCCCTATTGGGAATTTTAACTCCTCTTTCCATCTTAAAGGGAATTATTTTCCAAGAACATGAGTAATATAAAAATCCTATATGTACACTCATTTTTCCGATCTATGAGAATTCTAGACCTATTTTTGTCTCATGCATGATTTTCCGTTGTTGTTTGATTCTTGCTAATTACTTTGAACACCGTGTTACTATTGGAGTACATCCTCTTGGATGTATATATGGTTCCAAATTGATCTTTATAGAACAATTTTGCAGAATTTTGTAGGGTCATACCAATAATTATTTTAGTAGTGATATGATCAACCCATAAAACCTCATACAATGTTTTATGCCATGTCCTTTGATTTTTGTTTACAAGATTTCTAGTAATGGTCACCAAGTTCTTATTACTTGATATTTCTTGATCATTCCTTATGTTAGTGCTCATTTTAATCTCTACTTTCTATCCTGAGTGTGCCTTCAAATATTTTCCATGAATGGTTTGTCAGAATTAAAAACACGTACACTTGCATAATGAAATCCTATTGAATATAGGAAAACATCGTGTTTGAGTCATGAATTCAATGTACATCCTCTTTTTCAGTCAAGGAATGTCGTAATTATGTCATCCTTGAGTAATCCATGTGAAAAAAACCATCGATTTATCATGTTAAACTAATAAAATCCCATTTGCATTCGTCATGTGTTCTTCAGTGCATATTGTGTATTTTCCTCTGACGTCTGAAAACATGTGGTATAATTCCATTGGTTGCACTATAGTGGGATTTATTTGAAAAATTACATAATTCACATAGTAACTTCAAATTGGAAAAACAAGCTCCAAATCACGACGAATATTCCCACAAATATTTAGGTCAAATAATGCAAAAGGAAAAGTTGATCCCACTCTTGAAAGCAATACATGTTCAAATGGGATTGGAATAGGGAATCAAGTTAATAATACACTTTTGCATCAATAAGCAGATGGATTAAAAAATGTAAAGAAACCTTTGAGGACCACCAGGGACACGTGTCATGTTCTCATCAAAAGTAAAGAGGCAGTGTTTTTTGGTACAACTTACAAACTCACACTCATTTGATTCAAATGAAGGAAGCAAGTTGGATGGCAAGGATGTAACAAATTTATGGTTGCCACCATTAATGAATTTTTACACGAATCAAGGTAGGGTTTTTACAATATTTCAAACATTTCAAATCGTTACTATAGAATAATTTCTACATCTTTAAGGGATCTCTCTTTTTTGTTGTATTTTATTGTGCCAGAACCTTTTTATGTTTGGCGTTGTTTTGTTCGTCTTCGAGGATCAATTTTGACTAAGTACGGGACTAAATGCAAAGGGTGTCCATGTGTCCTTTTAACACATGTTAGAGCTAACAAAAAGAATTGGGAACCTTAAAACAATGTTTTAGTTTCACGTGGAAGAAGCACAACAACATAGCCCGAGCGGGCGGAAAATTCAAAAGGAAAGGAAAAGAGCCCACAAGTCTCCACGTTTCATTCATGCGTAACTCTAAAGAGAGAAAATAAAACGAATTCCTAAATAAGCATGTGGCCTCCACATGTCAATCAAGGAAACTATCACCATCCAAATACCCGACCAAAGAAGAAAAAGAACTCGCAATTCGGCTGATTGAATGTAATCCTGAGTCCTAAAGAAATTATTTTAGATTCACTACATGGTTATTAGATCATGCAGGTAAAGAAATAAATGCAGACGATGGAAATTATGATGGTAGATGCATTTGATATTGAGCCACATGATCTATAAAAGAGGGTACTAGTGCTTGTATAGGATATAAAACAGAAAAACAAAACCACCGAGAAGATTTTATGGTTCAGTAGTTAGTGTTCATCAACCTTAGTAAGGATATTTTGTAAAGAAATGTTATATAATTTTCCATTCTTTTCTTTATGTATTATTTTCTCTATAAATAAATAGATCTTCTTCTATGCATAAGGATTTTCACAATACTTTGGGTCTTGATTCTCTTTTGTAACATTTTATTCGTTTTGATGAATGTTTAAATTTCTATCATGTCATACACCTTTAGATATTTACATAAATATGTTCATTTGTAAATGTTTATGTTTCAGATCCTTCTAGCCTTTAATAGTATGAAATATCTCTAAGAGGCTTAATCATGCTCAATGCTCCTTAAATATTCTATTAGTCAATTCTATTTCTATTTTTGTGCATTTAGTGAAGTTCTAGTGCATTGCCTTAGTTGGGATTTTAATTATGTTTTTCCTCTAACCCTCATCTCAACACAAGCAAAGAAGAGCCAACTTCTATAAAATTTTGAGATTATCTGAAGGGCCAAGTTCCACATCTCTAAGATTTCCCATGACTTTGATGGTTCATCTACAAATATAATCATCAACAATTTCTTGGCACACCCAGTGGGAAAATCATCGACCAGATTAAAATTCAAATATTGCTAAGTTGGTGTGTGGAATAGCAATTCATAGCCTTTAGAGGCTCTGTAGTAACATATATGGTGACTCTATTAAACATCTCAACTTGTCTCAGTAGTATTGGTGGGGTTAATCCTCTCTAGTTCTTGAGAAGGATTCAAACAAATTCAAGATCCAAAGAAGAAGGTGTGTTTGAATATCTAAAATTTTCCCTAGGAAGAAATAAAAGAAGTGGATAAATTTAGAGATCTTCGTCTCCTCCAAACCTGACTCTTTCGACACCTCCTCCTGGAAGGCCCTTCTTACAATCAACTAGAGTTCTTAGACCTATCATAAGGGCTCATCAACAACCTCCTCCTCTGAGATAGTTTGTCTCATGGAATCAAGGAAGTCTAATCATCTTACTATTACATCCGGTGACATGGAATCCCATCCCAGCAAATGCAATGAAGGAACTACCTAAATTACGTGATGAAGAATTTAAGACCCTAGAGGAATATCTTCAAGATGTTGTGTAAATATGCAAAATACATTATATCACATAGAAATATGTTACCTTAAGGTTATTAGTTTCCTCATTAAAGGGGAAAGCCTTAGACTAGTACCAATCCTTTACTCCTAACTTCATCGGTACATGGGATCATTTGGGAGATGTTTTCATTAGAAGATTCAATGTAAAAGGAGATAGGTATTCACTCTTATAACTTATCAACATCAAGAAAGCTCTACAAGATCCTATGAATGAATTTAACACTATATTCCATAAGACATGGCAAAGGATTCCAGTTCTAGCTAGGCCGCCAGTAGGTATGGATATTGTCTTTTACTTAAAATATATAAACATAGATATCTCTTTCATGATTCCGTCAATGAGAGGAGATTCTTTGCCACATAAATATGATATTGTGGTCCATTTTGATAATTATTTGATAGATGCAGGTAAAATCCCCCCAAAAGTCCCTTTCCTATTATATCTAGTGATAGCACCCCTTCCTTAGGGATAGTCCTCAAGCTCCACCCAAACTCCTATATAAATATATGGCTATCCATCCCCTAAAGGAGATACCACCTCTATGACAACATCATCATCATCACCATATTCTACAGAGATGGAGGAAGTAAAAAATATTCTTAGGAGTTTCTCTAATGAGATAGTTAACCTTAAGAGGAATCAAGGTGCGTACCCTCGACAAAATTATCAAAGATACCAAGGGAATAGACCTACCTATCGTCCACAATATCAAAATTCCTAGAGATCACATCCAAAACCCATCTAACAAAATTTTCGCAATCTTGACACCACTCTAGACACTCCCATCCAATAAGAGGAGAGAAATGATTCTTGGATAGAAAATTGTGGAAAAATATCCCAACGCTTGGTGTTTTCCTTGTAATACCCTATCATATGCCAAGAGATTTCCCTTAAGGTAATCTACAACAAAGTTTATTGGAAAAAAGAGCGATGAAAGGCTACAAGGTCTAGGATGATAGACCCTACCAATCCCCAGGAGTTCAAAACATTCCCATGGTTTCACAAATTCAAGGGATTTCCTTAGAACAAGAAATAGAAATCGCGTCTAAACATGTGTTGTTCACTTCGGTCAAAGGAGAAGAGTTTGTGTTTACAAATAAAGTACCAACTTATAACCTAGTGTAGTAAGATTACAACACTCACTCCAAGAGGAAAATGATAGAATCCACTATCCTTGCTCCTACAGTAAGGAATGGGGCAAGGAAATATCCCTTGACAGTCAGTGCTCTACTCACAGTTAGACAAGAAACTCTGACGGAGTCTCAAAGTCAAGGTACCTTTGATCCAGTAGCTAAAAGACCAAAATATGAACAATTTTCTAAGGTGCAACCACTCGGCCCAATGAATGTAGGTGAGAAAATCAAAAGAGCACCATCCAATGTGTCTTGGTGGGATATCTTTTGTATTCTAGAACAAAACAAATTGCTTCAAGAAGTGCTAAAATCCAATAGTGGTCCAAATATGACCAAAAATGGAAAAGAGAATCTCAAAGTGACTCAAGTCCAAACGGATTCATAACTGATGAACCATAAGGGTGAAGTAAGTAATATAAGACCTCAACCCTTTTTTATGAATCTTATAACTGGTAAGAAATTACTACATAACTCATTGATTGACTCTGGTGCAAACACTATGGTTATGCTTAAATAAATAATGGATGCTCTGGGAATCAAATATGAACCCCTAAGAAAAGGATTCATGCGACTAGATGGGAAATCAATCCAAACCATTGGGGTTATCAGAGGTCTCCCATTAAAACTCTATTCCTTCACGAACATAATTTTTCTACAAGACATAGTCGTAATTGATGTTCCATAAGTCTTCAGGTTGTGTCTATCCTGTGACTTCATATTAAAATTTGGAGGTTATATTTACCTTGATTGGTCTCATATTATTCTGAAAACTAAGTATGGATTAAATATGAAGGTTCTTTCATAGCCACTCGTGCAAAAGTGTATAATGGATCATGTAGCCTCGGGTTGTGAAGCCTCACACACCATGATCAGCTGAGAAGAGGAGTCATATATAAATGAAGGAGACCATCAAAGAGGAAACTATCTGGTTGACCTATTGCCAGGTGACCCCTTTGGAAATTTTTATTCCACTAGGTTAGGTACCTATATCATATTTGATGAGAATCCTACTATTCTAAAAATAATAAAGGAGGATAGTAAAAGTGAAGAGAATCCCACAATGGATTCACAGATATGTACTCTACACTTTGATGGTGCTAGAAAAATAAATGGATCAGGAGTCCAGAATATGCTATTATCTTCACCAAGCAGGAGGAAGATACTCCAAGCATTCTATTTCTAATTCACATGCACCAGTCAATGAAGTGGAGAATGAATACTTTAGTGAATGGATTTAACGTTAGCACGTAAAGAAGGCATTAATCAACTAAGAAACTTTAGAGACTCTGAGTTAGTGGTGACTCATGTTTAAAACATTGTTGAAGAAAAGAACCCAAGAATGAGGTTCTACTGACATAAGATTATGGATCTTATTAAATATTTTTAGGCCTTTCACATCATAGTTATTCCTCATAACCAGAACATGGAAGCATGCAGGATGGCCCAGATTGGATCACAATTTGACCCTTCCAAGGACCTACTGGCCAACAAGGATGCAGTAAATTTGATCATCCTCCCATCCATACCTAATAATGTAGATCATTGACAAGTCTTCAAGAGTGAGAAGAAAATATTTCTCTTCCTATATAAATATGAAGAGTTTGCACACCAAATCCAACCAAAAATTGAATAAGCATACGAAGATCAAGTTATCCAACTTAGAATGAATAAAATTCCAAAAGAGATGATAACGTTGAAAAAATATCTTTGAATCTAATTATGCTAATACAGATAGGAGGAATTTCAAAACATTCAAAGAAGACTATGATGAGATAGAAGTAGCACATGGAAAGAAGTTAAAGGTAGGGAAATTAGTCACCCAACAAGAAAGAGAAAGGAATTGTGGATTTATGCCATAAATATGATAAGGTGGTGGCTTGGACTTACGATGACCTACATGGCTATAAAAAATATATCATCCAACATAACCTTTATTTAGAGGAAGGAACAACAACTATGCATCAAAATAAGAGGCTCATGAACCCAAATATAGAGTCTTTCATGGCTAAGGAGCTTAGGAAGATCTTAGAATCTAAAATAATCTTTCTAATAAAGAATTCCACATGGGTGTCGAATTTAGTGCCCATAAGGAAGAAGATTGGTGAAATCAGACTCTCTGTGGATTTCATAGATCTAAATAAGGTGTCTCTTAAGTAACGCTTCCCCTTTCCTTCAATGGAGTAAATATTACAAATAAGAGTAGGGTCAGAAATATTTTCTTTTCTGGATGGTTTTTTCAGTTTTAATAAAATGTAGCTCGGAGAGGAATATAAACGTAAAACCACTTTCAAAATAAAATGGGAAGCTTTTACATATGCAAAGATGCCATTTAGACTCACCAATGTTGGGTCAACCTTTCAAGAGAGCCATGGATGTTGCATTTAGGCAGATAATCAACAAGGTAGTCCTGAAATACTTAGATGATCTCACAATGTTCACTAGGAGGGGATAAGATCATTTTGATGCACTGGAGGCTATATTCAAGGGATGTCAAGAATTTAGAATCTCTTTGAATTCAAATAAGTGTGTTTTCGGAGTACCACAAGGAAAACTCCTGGGACATATTGTCTCAAAATATGGAATCTTGATCGACCTAGAGAGAATAAATTCATTTTTGAGATGTCTCTACCTATCAATAAGAAGGCATTACAATCTTTCTTAGGAAAGATAAAATTTGTTAGCATGTTCATTTATGAGTTTTCTAGAATGATCCACCTAATCACACTGATGCTGAAAAAGGATCTGAATTTCAAATGGACCACTGAAGCCAAAAAGCATTTAAGGCAATCAAAAGAGTCATTGCATATGCTCCAGTGTTACGTAATCCATATTATTCCAAATATTTCATCATTTATGTATATGGAAGTGAAGATAGTGTGGAATTCATGCTGACACAAAGTGGGGGTTCACAGGGAGAGGAACATCTAGTAGCCTTATTTTCTAAGCCTCTCCATGACTATGAAATAAGTTACAATTTTGTGTTGAAACATGCCTATGTCATTGTCAAAGGGCTAAAAAAAATTAGAGATATTGTGACCAATAGTACAAAAAACGATCCTGGTGGAACATTCTAGTGTCAAAGAATACATTAGTGAAGGAGAGATAACTGATTAAATGGATAACTGGATCACTAAGATCTTAGAGTATGATGTTGAGATATAGCCCATGAAATTTGTAAAGGGAAATGGTCTATGCCAGTATCTCACCTAGAATCTAATGACAAAAATCAATGATGAATCTATGATGGTGCTCCATATCCAAGAAAATGAATCCATAAGTTGTGTATCTGAGAGAATGCATTTCATGCAAACTTGCAAATATCTAAGTCATCTTCCTCTCAAAAAGAGAAGGTATTATCGACAACAAGGATCTCATTTCTTCATAATTGATAATATCATTTTTCATAAGAAAATTCGACATGATCTTAATTAGATGCCAGGAATATGAAGATAATGAAAAGGTATTACATGAGTTACACCATGGTATCTATAGAGGCCACTTCTCGGATAAGTTTACCGATATAAATATTATGCAAGAAAGATACTTTTAGCGTAGTTTGTTCGTGGATTGACATGAGATGTTGAGAAAGTGTAAAACTTTTCAATTCTATATAGGCTTTAGGAGAAATCATACATTACCTCCTAATCCGATTCTAGTTGAAGAACCATTCACACAATGAGGCCTAGATTTCATAGGAATGGTAAACCTAGTTTCAAGTGCGGGTAATAAATGGATTCTCACAGCCACTGATTATTTCACTCGGTGGACAGAGGTAGTTTTGTTGATATAAGCTACCAAGACTATGATTTTGGAACTTCTCTGCAACATCACCAGGTGCTTCGCACCCCCACACACAATAATATAAGATAATTGTAAGGATTTTATGGGTGCCAAAGTATTTGACTTTTCTATGAGGCATGGGATTTATCTAAAAACATATTCGAACTATTACCCACAGGTTAATGGTCTAGTAGAGTCTACCAACAAGAATTTGCTAAGACTTATAAAAAGAATGGGGGACGAGTATAAACGATAATGGCATAAAAATGTCAAGAAAGCCTTATGGGATGACCAGATCACATCAAAACAAATCCTAAAGACTTCACCATATGAATTAGTCTATGGTAAAAGTGTAGTGATGACCATCATGGAGGAACTCTGAATAGTATAATTATTAAAGCAAATTTAAATAGAATAACATGGAGTAATGCAGGTGAGACTCGCGTAATTGACAGAGCTTCAAGAGAATCTGGAGTCAACCCATGAATCTATAATCAACTGGAAACAAACTGTCAAGACTTGGTTTGACTAAAAAACTTTAGAACTTGATCTTTAGGTGAGCACCTTAGTTCTAAAGTTGGACGCGAGATACTGCCAAGCCTGAAAACCATGGGACGTTTGACCCTCTCTGGATTGGACCTTTCAAGATCGTTGCCTTCAAGTAGCATAATGCCTTTGAACTCAATACTATGGAAGGTGATCCCTTGGTGATTCTGGTAAATGAGATCCATCTCAAATGATTCCATTGAGTCTTTTGAATTTTATAAATATCTATAATATGTATAGTCCCTTTCTTTTTTCTTTTTCTTGTTTTGTGGTGTTGCCACTTCCAATAAAGTTTCTTTGGACATTTGTCTCCTGTGTTGAATCTCGTTGGTTCTTTTGGAAATTATCTTGGGAAGTGTACCTTCTTATATTTCCCGAACTAAATGATCCAACCTCTTTTTGGGAATAATTATTGAAAAGGATTAGAAAATTTATTAGAAATCTCTTGAGAAATGAAATTTGGCTCCAGGGGTCATTAAGAAAAAGTATCATTATAGGATGTGACCCATTTTGTGTGTGATCTTTACTTCACAATAAGTAAGGAGGACATTTAAGGTAATTTTTAGAGTCACCTAATTTTCATTTTGAATGCTAAGAGTCTCTCGTCCAGAATGCCCGTGCCACCATTAAAAAGAACCATAGTTTTCTCTAGCTTTTGAACAGTCATGGCAACTTCTAGCTCGATCCCTCAATAAAAATCTTATGTAGGATTCCCCACACCACCGTAAGATCACAACTTAAAGGTGATTTATCCTAACAAAAGCATGCATTTCAAAGATGCTTCCTTGGTCATTGACATTGCGTATGATGTTTATGACCCCATCTTAACCAAAAATTCAAAGGCCTTGAGAGATGATGCTCATGCTAGATTCTTCAGTATGGGGGATGATGAGTCTTTCAACTCTAGAATTTGGACCATGAGACTCACCCGGTACATGGTGCATATTTTGTACCCATATCCGGAACTTGTGCAAATGTGGGCACACAATTTTGACATCAATACCAGTACCATCAATTAAAGGACATGCAACTAAAGATATAACCACGATCCATCAATGAGATGCTATCCCTACCAAATGACCCAAATTCCATCTTTTACAGCATGGAAAAACTCCAAGAAGTATTGTTCTCATGCAAGTCCAAAGCCTCTTTCCTCAGGAAATAATTGTAGCAAGAGGATTCAAGTAGTTTTGACTTGCTAAAATTTCCAATCCTGTTGAAAGTATTCATATAGGATTCTCAAGATGCCTACTCCATGTTGAACTTTATTTTTTGTCAGGAATAAAACAAAATTTTCCATGACTAGAAAATGGGATCCCTTTTTAGGATGGGGGTGGTGAGAAAAGACCAAACATATCGGTTTAACTTCTCCGAGGTCATAGTGAAGGGTATTTTCCATTAGCTAGCCTTTTTCTCTTTAAACTCCACATTCAACTACTCTTATTTGTTCAGTCTCATTCTGTACTAGTAGTAATAATAATTTAACCAGTATATACCCATGTCACTTTGGGATACAAAGGTTGACCCTCACAATAGCATACCAGTATCTGCTTGGAACCATGTGTTTTCCCATTCCTTAGATGTTTATGAGTTTGTAAGCATATTTTTTGTAGCAATTCTACCTGATCTTGATCAAGAAGGATTCAATAACATAATGAGTGATTCAGTCCAAGCCATCCTCAAGGAACCCCTACATCCCTACAATTACATTTTCAGCACAGAAAATTCAATGATACGGGTGCATGGATTTTGGTAGGAATCCTTCATGCTCACAAGAGTCCTCATGAGGTAGGTGGTGTTCTTGGATGTTGTTAGTCATTTGGCGATCCTGGACGAAGAATACTGATCAGATCGTAAGAATAAAACACTGTGCAAGCTCCCTTGACATAAAGGGGGTATCACTTTTATTAAGCGCAAGTTAGACCTTGATTAAGGATAGATGGAATTATGAACCAAATGGGAAGATGGCCACTACCATATCCAAAAAGAAAGTCTCGGGCTCATGTAAACATGAGCCGAGAAAATTATTTGAAGCTAGCAAGTATCCTAAAGCATGGGATTCAGATATTTTTGTTGAATTGAAAGATATTCCAAACCCATATCTGGATTCTTTTCATCTAGTACAACACAGATATGATCCCTATTTCAATATGAGTAAGATTTTGAGGGAAACTCTAAGGGGTAAGGACTGGAGTATGGAAAAATTGAGGTCTAATGGAAATATAGGAAATAATGCGGGAAGAAGACCCTCAATTTTGAGGATGTACTCACTAATGAACAGTGGGAAGAATTTTGGGATGCTAAGCATGGGTCAGACATGGACAGTGGGGAGGAAGTCCTCGTCACCAAGCAATAATTCACATGGCATAAGGTGGGAACCCTCGACCCCCTCATAATAGTAAACACAGTCAAGGCTCTCTCCTATAACTTCTCAAGAAGATCCCTCGGGCCACATTCTTGTGCCCATGGTTTTGAAAATACATACCCTCAGGGTTTGGAAACATCAGTGTGAGACCCAACCAAGGGCCCCATATCTACACATCCATTTGTCTCACCCTCTCTAACTGCAACTAAGGGCACCAACCCCTAGAGCCTGGTGAAGAATAAGATGAAGTCATATGTGGTCCCTCCTTTATTTGTCCCTGCCTCTGCTCCCATTCCTTCATTTTATTCACCTCCTCCCATTCATCCAATTCCTTCTCCTTTGTATTTCATTTCCTCAGCAAGGGATGTTTTTATGTTGGTCACACTGAGTCATGCCCCTCCACCCCTTGGTTCCTCTCTTCTTCCTGTGCCACCCCATCACCATTCCTTCTTTTTATCGTAGGATCTTGATGCCCCCCTTATTCAGCACTTGTGACCACGAAGCCCTTTTAACCCACTATTATTTCATACTTCCTATCAATGAGATTCCCCATTTTCATGTGATATTGTTCCTTCCCCCACACACTTTGTAAATCAAGTTGATATCAGAAAGGGTGGCATGAAGTAAAAGGAAAGAGAAACACAATAACAAAGGAGCTAAAATATTGAATGACGAACCATATGTAGTCATTATATGACCATTAATAGAGCTCCCTTACCATCACACAAATGATCCCTAGCACCTCCAAACCCACCGAATAGATGAAACCTAATGATTATACTAACAATGTTGTGAAGAGGGACCTAGTTCAGTTTCAGCCTCAAGATAAGGTCACATTGACGAACAAATCAGTTGATGTGGTCACCACATATTATCTTAAGTGAAGAAATAAGTTGAAGAAGGTGGAGTCTAGACTCAGACAGAAATAAATTATTTTCATTTTAATCAAACTGAAATCAAAGGCCAGAACAAATAAGTAGATCAACTACGTAAGGAGTTAAAAGAGGAAGCTTCAAATTTATCTCTCATAGCTTCCAAAGAAGAAGCCAAGAAATTGGAGGCCAAACTAGTAATCTCCAAGGCTATAGCCACTTTACTACAATAGAAGGTTGGTTCAAGAAAAGATGAGGTTGTCATGCTTCAATTGAAGCTACACATCATAGAGGTAAAGAATGGAAGATTGCAATAAAAATACCAATCATTTGAGGATTCGGTCAAGGATTTGACCTAAAAAATTGCACAACTTCCATAGAAAGGAGGAATCATCATGTTAGTGTAAGTGTTATACACCTCCTATTGTAAAAGGATTTCCATTGTGGAAAAATACTTGTCACCCACACTTAGATTCATGTCTGATGCATAGGGC
The DNA here is from genome assembly GCA_019776745.2 of Taxus chinensis. Lineage (NCBI taxonomy): Eukaryota > Viridiplantae > Streptophyta > Pinopsida > Cupressales > Taxaceae > Taxus > Taxus chinensis. The sequence continues at coordinate 582,648,374 of CM034153.1, forward strand.
TTGTGTGCCAACATGGAGTCCTTAGCGGAGACGACACTACTAATCTCCTTGGAAGATTCTAATTTAGCGGAAGTGGTGGCCATCATGAACCTAATTATGAAGTTTTAGTTTTTCATGCATGCAATGGTGCAGGATCTTAAAATTTTCTCTCATAAGGAGATCATCGAGCTAGATAGAGTGTTTCAGGATCTACAATGAAGGACCTACCAAATTGAGGAGTGGGTTGGGTACCAAGATTATCTGAAGTAATTCTGAGTGGCGTCTTTTGAGGCCACATTTTTGAATTTTGCGATAGGGAAGGATTGATGGATTCTTCCATGACTGACATGGAATCCCTTGGTGAGTCACCATAACTATAGAATAATTTCTACATCTTTTATATATCTATCGTTTCTATTCTATTGCGTCCCATTAGCCCCTTTTTATTTTTTGCATTCTTTTGTTCCTCTTCGATGCTCCATTTTGACTAATTATAGGACTAAATGCGGAGGTCATCCACGTGTCCTATTGGCACATGTTAGAGATATCACAAAGAACTGGTAACCTTAAAATAGTGTGCAACTTCCACATGGTGGAATCACAATGGCATAGCCCGAGAAAATGGAAAATTCAAAATGAAAGGAAAGAATCCCGTAAGGCTCCACGTGTAAGAAAAGCAAAAATCCGAAGGGAGAAAAAAAAGGTAGTTCTAAATTAGCACGTGAATTCCACATGTAACTCAAGGATGCTATCACCATCAAAAGATCAAAGAAAAGAAGCAAAAGGAATCGCAGTTTGATGAATTGAATGCAATCAAGAGTCCCAAAGTAAGCAATTGAGATTCACCACACGGGTCTAAGATCATGTAAGTAAATAACCAAATGCAGATGGTTGAAATCATGTTGGCAGATGCATTGTATATCAAGCCACAAGATCTATAAAATAGTTTCTTGGTGCCAGTATAAGATAGAAAAAGAGAAGCAGAAAACCCCCAGAAAGATTTTAGGGTTTAGTAGTTAGTGTCATCATCTTTAGCAAGGATCTGTTGTAAAGAAATATTGTATTCTATGCCATTCTTGGCCTTATGTTATTTTTTATCTATAAATAAAGAGTTCTTGTTCTATGCACAAGGAAGTTCATAATACTCTGGGTCTTCATTCTCTTCTATATGATTTTATTTGTTTTGATGAATGTTTAAGTTTATATTGTGTTATACACCCTTAGATATTTCCATAAATATGTTCATTTGTAAAGTTTAATGTTTCAGTTCCTTCTAGCCTTTGATAGTAAAAAAAATATCTAAGATGGTTAATCATGCTTAATGGTCCTTTACTATTATATTAGTCATTTCGGTTTCTATCTCTATGCTTTCAGTAATGTTCCAACGCATCTCCTTAGTTAGGATTTTTTTTTTCCTCTAATCCTCACCTCAAAAAAGTCATAGAAGAGCCAACTTATATAAAATCTCAAGGTTATCTTATGGGCCACGTCCAACATATGTAGGATTTTCAATGACTTTGATGGTTCATATACAAAGATAATTGTCAATAGTTACCATTGCATGTGAAATTCTAGATGTCATATCCACAAGAATTTGTGAAGAAAAGAAGGAAAATCGACTGTGAAATGATAGAATTGAGCTAAAAGAGTTTGAAACATGATAACGTAAAGAAGAATTCATAGAGTGTGTGGAAATAACTAGTAAGTCATGTTATATCCTCATACTCTTGTCAATTAATTTTTGAATTCTGAAACAATTAGGGGAAACGAGTTAAAGTAGCAAAATGAAGAGTTTGGATTTCAGGTTTTCAAGTTTATTCTAGTATCACCAGTGACCTGGATATTGAAATGGATACAAATTTATTAGATGTGGATTTGGGGGATTTTTTTAGGAGACTTCTTCCCATAACAAAATTCACAATAGGTGATAGCCATATTGCTTTGGAAACTACTTTCCCACCTTTAATCCATTCTCCTGAGTTAGTCTAGTTGTGCGATGAAAATTATGAGCCTGATAAGATGGAAATGTTGGATGTAATTGGTGAAAGGGTCATTAATTTAACACCTGGTGCTTTGAATACCATATTGGAGTTACCACAAGTAAATCAACTAGTATTTACAACTGTTGAAAGTGCACAAAAAAATTATAATGCAACACATGATGACTATGCCCAGGTATTGAATTCCCAATGGCTAAAGGAGATAAATCCATCTTCTAAGAGGCTTTCTAATAAATTAACCCAAGCCCTATTTGTTAAATAGAACGTTTCAGTTAGAAGGGTTCAACAACTTGCAAGAAGGAATTTTCCCTTTTATTCGAGGTTTTTTTGAAAAGAAAGGAAATTAATGTTGGGGAACTCCTATATCAGATTCAATTCACACCCAATTGATGACAATTGCAAAAAATACTAGAGTAGGTAATAAAATTGGCATCCAATTCTCAATGATGTCTTATTTCATTTACAATATTGCATGTTTTAAGTCATTCCAAGGTCTTAAACTACAATATATATTTGAAACCCATAGTGTTTATGATGTATACACACAATTGAGGTTGGAAAATTTGAAGGGAAATTTATGACAAGTAAATGATATCTTCATTGCACCAAGTACCTGTCTTTTCAATCCTGAATGGGAGCAATATAGACTATCTGCTAAGGCAAGGGATATAATTTTGGAATATGGTTTTGTTTTTATCCAATACATGTTTTTTATATATCTAAGAGTGAGTGGATTTGAAAGGAAGCCTTAGAAATTGCCAAGGTAAGTTGATGATAAGTGGATTCTAATGGAACTTTCACAACAAATTGTTCATATACACAGTAAATTATCAAAAAAGCATAAAACCAACATAATATTTTCTCTCCAACTTGGGAGATATTATTTTCAAACAATGGGAGAATATAGGATGATGGAAGGGGAAATGAATAAATTTTAGATGCATAATTTTAATCCAAGGCCTAAGTTTGATATTCAATAGATTGTTACTTTTGGTGAGCATTAGGATCATTTCAAGGATTATTGGATGAAATTTGGTGATGAAGAAGAGGTTAGGTAGAGGGATTTCTCTAAGATGACTTTGAGACAAATAATTGATTTCAAAAAAATTATGATTCCCCAAGGAATTAAGGATGACCCAAATGTGGTAAGCCAATTTTATCTTGAAAAAAAATTAGAATCAAAATCAATTACTCTTATAGATTGGAACAAAAATGAATCAGATGATCCTCACCAAATAATTTTTGATGTCATGAGAATAACTTTAACCTAGTTAGCTGGAAAGTATATTGATTTGTCTTTACAAAATACAAGAGTATTGAAGGATTTTTGGGACCTGAATGATTTGAAGTGGGACCTCCCTCCTTTGAGAATGGGAGTTGATACTATGGATGCTTTGAATGGTCAAACCCCTAAATTTCCCAATGGGAAACCTACCACAGAAGCAACCAATGAATGTATTGCTACAAAGAGTAAAACTGTAACATCAAAGACTACTTTAGTTAAAAAGGAAGAAGATATAATTTTATGGGTGATACAAGATTCCCCTATCACTACAAAATTTCCGTTGCAATCAAAAGGAAATGGTATAACCAAGCCAAGGAATCCTACAGTGAAAATACTAGGGACATCAAGCACATCCAAGGTGGTAAGGGTAGCTTTTCCTAATTTTGATCCTACTCTTATAGTTCAGAGTGCTAAAGGAAGAGAAGTTCCAAAAATCAAACACTTTGAAAGGGAATAAAAAAGAAACAAATCGATATTACCTTTCGTGAGGGATTTTGGTATTCCATATGGAGAAAGTGATCATAATGCAAGGAAGCATAAGAGAAAGGAGCGTGAGGTAATTGACCCTCCTATCTTAACTCAGATTAAGAAAATGGTTGTTACTATATTAGCCCATCAAACCATGCCATCACATGATCCTCAAGATATTCATTTTGATCTATTTAAACCAACACCTATGGTGGCTCCATCTCCATTTCCAACTGGAATAGTTCTAGGGCTGATTCAAGGTGCCTAAATATCTAGCCAATTAGGTGGTGTCAGAACAAGTCAAATAAAAAAGGAGCAAGTTATAGTGCATCCTAGTATGAAAGATGACATTAAGGAAGAGTCTCTATAAAGGTAAACACTAAATCTGATTCACACAATTAATGCGGAGGAACTTAAGGATAGTCCCTACCTTGAGATTGAGGATTTCAAAAGTGAATTTCACACAAAATAAGGTGTAAGTATCTCTTTTGATGACATATAGATGCTAGATATTGGTCAACATCCAATAACTAAAATGGGGGCCTAACCCCAAAATACCCAAATGTAAAATGTAGCCCATCCTATGAAGGTAAAAGAAATCACTCAAGCATCTACCCTAGATATTACTCTAATTGCAATTAAACCATCTAAAAGTGTAGACAAGACACAAGAAAGTGAATAATTTCAAACTCCACTAGCCCCAGAAAAAGGAAAAACTAAAGCTGTGAAAGATACAAGTATCCCTATTGAGGGTAGTGTTATAGTAGATACAAAGTTAAATAATGAAATCAAATATCAAGAATTAGTTTCCCATCCCCACTTAGCTGATCAACAAGAAGAATACCCTACAAAGTAGAAGAAAGGTGAGGGAAAATCCCCAATAGAGGTGCCTACTACAAATCCACTTTTGGAAACTGTCATACAGAAAAAGGATTGAAAATCCAAGCCCAGACAAAGAACCTCTAAAAGAAGAAACAAAGAAAGTATTTTCTGCCCCACCAAAATATTAAGAGTAAGAAACAAGAAAGAAGGCCACTACTAAAAAATATTTAACAAAACATTTAAGTATGGTGGTTACCCCTGCTGAGAGCTTGAAAGAAAAAATAAGTCCACCTATTGGTCCAATGGAAAGTAAGGGTCAAGAAGAGAAACTGGTAACTAATAAAAAAAGGGAAAACATCAAACAACTTCAAACCCTGGACTAAGTTGAAGGACAACCAAAAATGGAGGCATCTGATAGCACAAAGAAGATAACAGAAGGGGATGTTCCACATACAAAAACAATCTTAGGCTTGTTTTTAGTTACAACTCTCATCTTTTCATAATTGATATTATTTTTGTATAATAGTTGAATATTACTTTCAATTATTTATTTCAAGTATGAATGTAACATGATACAATATAATAGAGATTTATGTTTATTTAATAGGATTCTATCTCTATTAGGAAGCATGTGAGTTATTGTAATAGTTTGAAATTTTCTGTATTGATGAAAATGTAAAACAAGGTTCTATAGGGCCCCCATCCCATGGAAAATTTAGATACATTCTTTTGAATTGGATAAAAAATAAAATAAAGAAAAATATACCTTATCATCTTCCACTGCCACAAAATCCTCACTGAAAGGAGGAATTTTTTCTGGATGCATGTCCTTCCTTGGAACAAACTCCTCTGACCCAATAACCATCTATTCAAATAGAATTTCCCATACCAAGGTGAAAAACATCCCCATAGCCATGAGATACTCAATATCCATCCTAGGGCCATCCAAGATACTCATCAATTCCATCTTCTTCTGATAATAAGATACCTAATTTAGGATATCTCGGCCACATGTGGGAAATTATTTCCTCTCTTTTGGTATATAAAGAAAGGGATGAGTATGAACAATTTACGTGGTTGGAAGTGAAAATAAAATGGTCCCTCAAGTTGGCTGAGAAGGACCTTTGGAGATGGATTCACCGTTACATTTCTTCATAACAAATGGTGACACTTGAGGAGGTTGAGAAGGTGGAGATTATTTGGGCCTTTTCTCCAAAGAAGTAACACGTTGTTCCAATTCATTCACCTTGTGAAAAAGAGTGGGAATAATGTCTATGCATATCCCTTCCCCAAGCTCATAATATTTTGAAGGAATATCCTTCTTATTAAACTATTCATTATAGATGAAAGGGCATATGTTGTCAGTTTCACCTTTCACATATGGATTGCTCTTGAGCCAGAATTACTTTAGTACCTTGGGAGTATTCTAATGCTCCCACCTAAAAAGATGAAAGTACATCATTTAGAAGGTGGAAAACAAGGGAATGATTCTAATGAGCCTTTGAATCAAATCCAAAAGAACATATTGGGCTTTCAGTGGCCCATTATATTCCTCTAGATCCACAATTACGATTAGGATCCTCACAAACGCTTCACCCAGGCATGATAAAAAAACTAAGATCAAATCCGCAGAGGATATTTACTTCAAACTAGATGCTAATGTAACTCACGCCATGTTGCAGAAAGTGAAATCCACAAAGCTTTTTCACACTCAAAATAAGGGATGTAAATTTTTAGGAGGAGTGATGGATATTTATAGTAAAGATAAAGCTGGTGAGTTAAGCTGAGAAAAATCATGATGAATTGATCAACAAGATTGTTTGTGATACTCGCATAAAGGAGATAACTATGAAACAAACTAATATCATACAAAAATGAGAAAATCATATTGATATGATATAACACATGCGAAAACACTCAACTCAAAATGATATGACAATGATTGTGTGTGTTTCGATGTGGATTCTCAAAAGGAGGGAATGATTGAATATCAAATCAAACCATTTGGAGGAACTCAAAAATCATTAAAAAAGCCTCTCAACTTACTTGAAAAATAAGTAATTAAAAAAATGATTCCAAAAGGATGACATGGCATCCCAATATTTTTGGGAGAATGAAAAAATATAAATAATTTGTAATTCCTCTACATGGCACCATGAAATTAGAATATTTTCAAAGCAATGATATTAAATTAGATTGTGTTCTAAAAAGAGGGATGTTCTCTTAAAGATTCCCATTTTTGGGGAAAAAAAAGGAAAAGGTAAGAGAGAGATAGAGTTGTACATATATGAGAGGGATGTTCTTTTATAAAAGTGATTTAAAGTGTTCTGAATTCTTAGAGAAGACAAAGATAACCTGATTGTACTTTTCTTGAAGAACCTGAATAAAACTAAGAGACCTATGAGTTATTTTTTTTTTTTTCAAAATTTCTCATGCCAAGATAATTGCAAGTGTAAAAGTCATTGGAAAGCATTGAGGTCATAGGATTTAAAGTCCCTTGCTGAAAAATTTGAATTTCTTGAAATTAACTATGTTATCTCTTCAAAAATGTTAACTTTGTTAAGGTATAATACTTTGAATCAACTACTTTCCTCCCTATTGTAATCTTATGTTGATACTTTATTTGAATTACACTAATTCTTGTCTTAATTAATGGCATTTTGGCAACTGTAATTGCACTATAGATAGATATTTCTTTTTGTGGTGTGATAAAAAGTTGTAAATTCATACTATCTCTATTTTTTTAGAAGATCTCAGTAACATTTTGAGTGTGTCTTAATCCTAGTTGAACAAGAACTATTAATTTTTTATTTAAAGTTTAACACGAGATTTTGTGGTTAAATTCTCAAAGGTTGTGTGAAATCTTGTGCTCTTTAGATTCTGTGAGTGCATAACTTCTTGTTAAAGAGCTGCTACTAGTTGTGTGATGTGTTCCTTTCACCTTTGGGTAATTTCCAAACATTTGGAAGGTTTTATTAAGAAACTTGTATAATCAAATTTATCCTTCTTTAATCTCCCACTCATACACCAAAATTAGAACCTACAAATGTTAAATCATTTTGAATTACCCATGTTTTCCCTACCTATAAAAATATATCAAGGGACTTTTCCATTTCCATCCCACCTTTCCATAAATATGTAGAAGGTAAAATTTACACTGTCTAGAATAACTTGATTCCTTTTTTGAAAGACATCTACATTATTTAGTGTGAAAACTTGTGAGATTTAAATGATTTTTATATTGACTGTGTCTATTCAAGGCTATTCTTCATATTTCCAAGAGAATGCTTCGAGACTGTAATTTCATCCACCTTTCTCACAATTATAGGTTACAAAATGGGTCCTCTCACCCTGATTAAAGGAAGAACCTAAAATAGGATGGAATGTCATCCCATTTGTGAGTACAATCTAATATCTCCCAAGTCAAGTCTAAAATAGTTTTTAAGATATGTCCCTAACTACAAAAAAGTAAATCTTCATTTTGTTTTTCTCTAATAATCCAACTCCATTTTTTAATGTTGTTTATCTCTCAAGGTAGTGCAAAATTGGGTACCAACACTCTCCTGGTGTTGTCGGGGACTATTTTCATAAATACGAAGATATATAAACCGATGGTAACGTATGATGTATATTTATATGCAAATATATAATCTAGACTCGATCCTTTGTCAAACTTTGCTAAAAATGAGCTTAATTAGAAGTCGTTCGCTTGATATTTTCTTAGTTTAAGGAATTTTTCCATTAAATTTGAATTGGCTAGGGGTAAATACTGATAAATGATAGTAACATTTACGAATATTTGATAAAATAAATTGTGAAGATTCAATTGGCAAGTGGTTTGAATTTATCTACACATCTAAGGTGAAATAGCTTAGTGGTGACTCCATCTTTCTCAGAAAAATATGGTAAGTACTAGTACCTTTAACTTTAATTACTGTAATCCATAATCAAGATTTACAAAGTTGGAAGGAATAAGGTCTTTCTTCAAGACAAATCCTACTAGAATTTTTTGTCTAGAGTTAGCAAGGACAAATCCAACAAAGAAACAAGTTTGGAAAGCCTTGGGTGATCAAAGATCCAAAGAAAAGGTTGTTCCTATTGTTAAAAGTGATCAGCCTTTGGTATAATATTAGTCCTATACTTCAGACAGTTAGGGATCAGGCAGTCCCTGCATAAATTTGTATACTCCAACTCTATGGGGGTCCTTCATTTTCAAGTGATCTAGTTATTAATCATTTCCATCTTTTATTAAATAGAAATAATAGAGTATTTTTGTGAAATATAATCATTAAAGAATCATTAATTTGAAGATCACACTCCATTCTCTCAAAGACATACACTTCCCCACCATTTTAATCTATTTATACCCTCCTTCGTTATGAATGTGTATAGGTCTATAAATTTATGGGGTATGGAAGGCTATCCTAATGTATTCCAACATGAGGTAAGAAATATATTACCTAAATTTCAAGGTAATAATGCCATTAGTGGTGACCAACACCTAAAGATATTTTCTAATACAATGGAATATTTTGAGATTCGGTATGAAGATGTATATGTAAAGTTGTTTATGCATACTCTAGAAGAAGATACTTGAGATTAGTACAAGTCACTTCCTAATAATTCAATTGATTTATTGTTGGAAATTAAGAATTCCTTTCAGCTAGAATATGTCAATAAAAATTATCCTATATTCCTTCTTACTGAGTTTGAAAACATAAAGAAAAATCCTAATGAACTTGTTAAGGATTTTAACACCAGTTTTAACAAAACTTTGACAAGACTGTCCATGAATTTGAGACCTACTGATTATTCCTATGTAATAAAATACTTAGATGTTTTTGATAAGAAGGAAACATATTACATGAGAGATAATAATCCTATAAATCTAAGGCATGATTTTACTATGGTAGTGTAAATTGATTAAAATATCAATGTAGCCGGGAAGCCTCCTAAAAGAGAGGGAGTTAAGTTTATCAACCCAGAATAGCCTCAAGAAAGTAAAGTAGTAAATCTGGAAGAGGTGGTCAAAAATCTAGTAGGAACAGTAAAGGATATATCATACAAAATTGCAAGAGTAGAGAAAGGGATAGGAAAAAGTTCTTGTTATCTCTCGAAAGTGCACCCTATAGAGAGATGGCTATAGGTTTTCTAAGATTGCACAATTGATCTCTCTCTTTTGTAGATACAATGGAAACACCTCAGGTATGTGGGTATACTTGTATTGAGGTGAGTCTCCGATATCAAGGTTGACTCCTTGTTGGTGTATCCTAAACTGATTTTTGGGAGTTTGAGAGTAAAAGATAACTAAAAAATTATTAAAACTAAGGTGATACACCAAATTTGTATGAGGGATTTGACTGAGTATATCCAAACCAGATTTGGGAAGGATTCTTGATGCATGAACCAATAGTTTTTCTGCAGAATATCTAAGGGAAAAACACTTGATTATACTGAGGGAGAATAACAACAGTACTAATAAGTTAACATGCACATTAAAATTAAGTAGAAAAGACTAAATGTGCAGCCTGGTAAGGTGGTTGATCAGGGAATTTACATTAACAAGATTAATATAAACATACACAAGACTGCAAAATAACTTGGAAAGGCAAAAAATACTTCACATACAGAGGGAAAAACTAGCAAAATTTTCTTTAGTACTCATATATCCAAAATTCCTCCAATAGTTCCCTCCCCTGTGCTTTATAAAGGCACACAATATATAGTAAAAAAAAAGTTCACCCTCTCCCTAAAAATAGCCTAAGGCTTCTACTCGCCCATGCATCTTATTTTTATCCTTTATTTAATAATAAATAAAGGAATAAAAATAGAGCATGTAATTACAAATAGGCATTATTAGTCTTACTTACATTACAGTCAAACTGAAGTTGACTGTTCTATTTTTAAGAAAAGAAGGATGAATAATTTGATAAAAATAAGGTTGCTTGCTAGGAAAGTCTCTTTCCATGAAAATGCAACTCTGTCATCTTCTCTATTTTGTCCTATTGTGAAGGCATGCAAAATACAACTCCTTGTGGGTGAGCAAAATAATTACAAAACTTGGTAATATTTGCCAAAATAATTCTTCCTATGCGGAGCACTTGTGGTTGAACAAGTTTTGATATTGACATCTCCTTTCACCATGACATAGACATCATAATAAATTCAACCACCCTTTGATTATTTCAGCCTTGTATATTATAATATTCATCTTTTGGTGATCATGACATATGATTTAGTCACCCCTTTAAAATTATTCGAAACATGCACTTGGATTAAGACTTTGAAAATCATTTACAATGAGTAATTCGATGGACATGTGGGCTGTCCCCTTCCATGGTGACTCACCCCTTGGTGGCTTGGGTGGTGAAATCAACTCTAATCAAGTTGATTATAACTCTGGTGGTTTATTTTGAAATTTCATTCCTTGTTCTCTATCATTGATCTTTGTACCCTGTCTGATCGCAGACCGTTAATTTTTGTACTGTGATTAGGGATTTGGTTGGCATTTATTGTGGGTGGTGGCATCTTGAATATAGTTAGCATTGATTTCTTTGATGATCTTGAGGATGTTGATCCTGTGTCCTTGGGATTGTAAAACCATTGATCTCTGACTGTGGCTGAGTTTGGGTTAACCCACTTCTTGGGTTTTGACAATAAAGGGAACTTGACCCTAAAGCATATTCATTTGGATTTTGGCTGTATGGGTGAACCCGTGGAAAATTTTACCCTCGACGTCATTATTCTTTTCTTGTTCGAGATCATCTTTCATTGTAATTTGGAGCTCCTTCTCTGCAAAATATTCTTTGTCATTTCGGTTTCGTGGTTTCTGCAGAGCTTTCGAAGTGTGGTGGTTGAAGTGTGAGCCACCATTATTATTTCTTTAAGCTCAGCTCTATCCTTTTATCATCTCTAACATTCATGCCTCTGTATATTTTTTGAAATCTAAGGTTTTGTTTCTTGGCCACCATAGTCGTTTATAGGTAATCATTCTTCCATGCATAAACTTTTGTTTCTTTTCTTCTTCAGATGTATCACTAAATTTTTTGAAATATCTGTGGGTTCTATGATTTACGTCTTCTAATTGAATTCTAAGTTTGAAAACTCATGTGGGCATGTGAACCTCTCACTTCATCATCTAGTTGCTCAAAAAATTTGACCATTTGATTGTCTATGGTGGGTTGTTCTTCGGCTCAATCTGCATCATGAATTGTAGATCTATATTTTCTGAGTTTTGGGTATCTGTCATTCTTGGCCATTTGCTGAGAATATTGTAGAAGATGGTTTTGATTTTTTGTAAATATAGTTTTGTACATTACTTTAGGTCCATTCTATAATCTTTGGCTCATTTTGTATTCTGGAGAATCCATCTGTTATAATTCATTGTTTCAGGATCAAACTTGATTCTTTAAAATTCTCTATGAGTTGAGTGCAACTATTTTCTGAAAATCATATCTATTGAATGCTTGACTGTGACAAAATTCTTGACATTCTAAAAATAATGTACTATTTTCTAAAACTATGCATAATTTATTATTTGTGGAACTCTTTTTACAACTCCTGTACATTTGGACAATTCAAGTTTTGTCAACAATGTAGCTCCATCTTGGTTTGTGCTTCAATGTTGCACTTTAGCTTCACCTGTAGCTACTTATGGCAGTATCTCTATATTCATTTTGAATGACTTATATTTTTGTAACTGCAAATCATGCATTCAATTTGGTCTATGAAGCTATTATCGTATTTTTTAGTCTTATTTGTATCTCAGCATTGTATAATAATTTGATGGATAGCTAATTTTTTCTAATTTGAAATTCTAAAATTATAATTGTTCCTACAGCAACTAAAAATTTTCCCGTAGCAACTAGCTTTCACCTGTAGCAGCTAAAATTTATCTACCCTTAGTAACTTAAAATTTCTTGTAGCAACTAGATTTTCTTTTGCCCGTAGAAACCTGTACTTGCACACTTAGGAAAATAGTTAGAAAATAATTAGGCTTTTTAGCCTCTCTTATGTCCATGTTTTTCCTTCTCTCTTTTTACTAAATGAATAAAGCATGCATGCAGGTTGTTCTTTAGGTAGAATACATATCCTATTAGGAGAAGATTCATATTCATGAAGTAGGATAGTGTAGGAATATAAATTGATCCCTGAGCTTGTGACTGATAGTTCACTTTTCTTCTTTTTTAGGCACAATCGCTTCTATAATGAAGATGAAAGAGAAACAAAATCTGGAGATCAAGATGCTTTAATCAAGAAAGAAACCTTAAGGAAATGATGGGTTTACTCATACTCTTTTTCTTTCTCTCTCATGCATGTGTACCTTTCTTTTCTGTAGTTGTACTTTACTTTTTAGTTACATCCCACAACTTGTGTGGGAAGTATTTGACTCTTGTTGTGAATAAAACATTGATTTCTGAAAATGAGTTGTGTATTTTCCTATGCATACTAGATTTTCTGTATGGATTGTATAATTGACTAAACAACTCAGTAACATAATTGAATGTTTTAATTATGAAGGAAATAACATTGATAGGAACTTGTAACATTCAGTAATGAGATCTGATTTTCTGTAATCTA